>JBBPBP010009779.1:39457828-39545747 GCA_037974735.1 Cicer chorassanicum
ACCCAATAAGAGATTGTGTGTCATTGGTTGAACATTTAGGTCATTTTCGTTCTCCCTAGGCTTATTCTAATCCCATTAGGGTTTTTAACCAATCTTGTGCATCCAATAAGTGATTTTGTATCATTGGTTGAACATTTAGGTCATTTTCGTCCTCCCTAGGCTTATTCTAATCCAATTAGGGTTTTTAACCAATCTTGTGCATCCTATAAGTGATTTTGTGTCATTGGTTGAACATTTAGGGCATTTTCGTCCTCCCTAGGCTTATTCTAATCCAATTAGGGTTTTTAACCAATCTTGTGCATCCAATAAGTGATTTTGTGTCATTGGTTGAACATTTACGTCATTTTCGTCCTCCCTAGTCTTATTCTAATCCAATTAGGGTTTTTAACCCATCTTGTGCATCCAATAATTGATTTTGTGTCATTGGTTGAACATTTAGGTAATTTTCATCCTCCTTAGGTTTACTCTAATCCAATAAGGGTTTTTAACTAATCTTGTGCATCCAATAAATGATTTTGTGTCATTGGATTAACATTTAGGTCATTTATTTCCTCCCTAGGCTTATTCTAATTTTAATTTGGATTTTCAACCGATCTTGTGCACCCAATAAGTGATTTTGTGTCATTGGTTGAACCTTTAGGTCACTTACGTCCTCCCTAGGCTTATTATAATCCAATTAGGGTTTTTAACCAATCTTGTGCATCCAATAAGTGATTTTGTGTCATTGGTTGAACATTTAGGTCATTTTCGTCCTCCCTAGGCTTATTCTAATCCAATTAGGGTTTTTAACTAATATTGTGCATCCAATAAGTGATTTTGTGTCATTTGTTGAACATTTAAGTCATTTTCGTACTCCCTATGCTTATTCTAATCCAATAAGGGTTTTTAGCCAATCTTGTGCATCCAATAAGTGCGTTTGTGTCATTGGATTAACATTTAGGTCATTCTCGTCCTCCCTAGGCTTATTCTAACCTAATTAGGGTTTGTAACCAATCTGGTGCATCCAATAAGTGATTTTGTGTCATTGGTTGAACATTTAGGTCATTTTCATCCTCCCTAGGCTTATTCTAATCCAATTACGGTTTTTAACCAATCTTGCGCATCCAATAAGTGATTTTGTATCATTGGTTGAACATTTAGGTTATTTTCGTCCTCCCTAGGTTTATTCCAATCCAATTAAGGTTTTTAAAAAATCTTGTGCATCCAATAAGTGATTTTGTATCATTGGTTGAACATTTAGGTTATTTTCGTCCTCCCTAGGTTTATTCCATTCAAATTAAGGTTTTTAACCATTCTTGTGCATCCAATAAGTGATTTTGTGTCATTAGTTAAACATTTAGGTCGTTTTCGTCCTCCCTAAGCTTATTCTAATGCAATTAAGGTTTTTAACCAATCTTGTGCATCCAATAAGTGATTTTGTGTCATTGGTTGAACATTGAGGTCATTTTCGTCCTCCCTAGGCTTATTCTAATCCTATTAGGGTTCCTAACCAATCTTGTGCATCCAATAAGTGGTTTTGTGTCATTGGTTGAATATTTACGTCATTTTCGTCATCCCTAGTCTTATTCTAATCCAATTAGGGTTTTTAACCAATCTTGTGCATCCAATAATTGATTTTGTGTCATTGTTGGAACATTTAGGGCATTTTTGTCCTCCCTAGGTTTATTCTAATCCAATTAGGGTTTTTAATTATTCTTGTGCATCCAATAAGTGATTTTCTATCATTGGATTAACATTTAGGTCATTTCATTCCTCCCTATGCTTATTCTAATCCTATTAGGGTTCTTAACCAATCTTGTGCATCCAATAAGTGGTTTTGTGTCATTGGTTGAACATTTACGTCATTTTCGTCATCCCTAGTCTTATTCTAATCCAATTAGGGTTTTTAACCAATCTTGTGCATCCAATAATTGATTTTGTGTCATTGGTTGAACATTTAGGTCATTTTCATCCTCCCTAGGTTTATTCTAATCCAATAAGGGTTTTTAACTAATCTTGTGCATCAAATAAGTGATTTTGTGTCATTGGATTAACATTTAGGTCATTTATTTCCTCCCTAGGCTTATTCTAATTCAATTTGGATTTTCAACCAATCTTGTGCACCCAATAAGTGATTTTGTGTCATTGGTTGAACATTTAGGTCACTTACGTCCTCCCTAGGCTTATTGTAATCCAATTAGGGTTTTTAACCAATCTTGTGCATCCAATAAGTGATTTTTGTCATTGGATTAACATTTAGGTCATTTTCGTCCTCCCTAGGCTTATTCTAATCTAATTAGTGTTTGTAACCAATCTAGTGCATCCAATAAGTGATTTTGTGTCATTGGTTGAACACTTAAGTCATTTTCGTCCTCCCTAGGCTTATTCTAATCCAATAAGGGTTTTTAGCCAATCTTGTGCATCCAATTAGTGTGTTTGTGTCATTGGATTAACATTTAGGTCATTTTTGTCCTCTGTAGGCTTATTCTAATCTAATTAACGTTATAAACCAATCTTGTGCATCCAATAAGTGATTTTATGTCATTGGTTGAACATTTAAGTCATTTTCGTCCTCCCTAGGGTTTATTTTAATCCAATTAGGGTTTTTAACCAATCTTGTGCATCCAATAAGTGATTTTGTGACATTGGATTAACATTAAGGTCATTTAATTCTTCCCTAGGCTTATTCTAATTCAGTTAGGGTTTTTAACCAATCTTGTGCACCCAATAAGTGACTGTGTGTCATTGGTTGAACATTTAGGTCATTTTCGTTCTCCCTAGGCTTATTCTAATCCAATTAGGGTTTTTAACCAATCTTGTGCATCCAATAAGTGATTTTGTGTCATTGGTTAAACATTTTGGTCATTTTCGTCCTCCCTAAGCTTATTCTAATGCAATTAGGGTTTTTAACCAATCTTGTGCATCCAATAAGTGATTTTGTGTTATTGGTTGAACATTTAGGTCATTTTCGTCCTTCCTAGGCTTATTCTAAACCAAATTATGGTTTTTAACCAATCTTGTGCATCCAATAAGTGATTTTTTGTCATTAGATTAACATTTAGGTCATTTTCATCCTCCCTAGGCTTATTCTAATCCAATTACGGTTTTTAACCAATCTTGCGCATCCAATAAGTGATTTTGTATCATTGGTTGAACATTTAGGTTATTTTCGTCCTCCCTAGGTTTATTCCAATCCAATTAAGGTTTTTAAAAAATCTTGTGCATCCAATAAGTGATTTTGTATCATTGGTTGAACATTTAGGTTATTTTCGTCCTCCTTAGGTTTATTCCATTCAAATTAAGGTTTTTAACCATTCTTGTGCATCCAATAAGTGATTTTGTGTCATTAGTTAAACATTTAGGTCGTTTTCGTCCTCCCTAAGCTTATTCTAATGCAATTAAGGTTTTTAACCAATCTTGTGCATCCAATAAGTGATTTTGTGTCATTGGTTGAACATTGAGGTCATTTTCGTCCTCCCTAGGTTTATTCTACTCCAATTAGGGTTTTTAACCAATCTTGTGCATCCAATAAGTGATTTTGTGTCGTTGGTCGAAAATTTAGGTCATTTTCGTCCTCCCTAGGCTTATTCTAATCCAATTATGGTTTTTAACCAATCTTGTGCATCCAATAAGTGGTTTTTGGTCATTGGATTAACATTTAGGTCATTTTCGTCCTCCCTAGGCTTATTCTAATCTAATTAGTGTTTGTAATCAATCTAGTGCATCCAATAAGTGATTTTGTGTCATTAGTTGAACACTTAAGTCATTTTCGTCCTCCCTAGGCTTATTCTAATCCAATAAGGGTTTTTAGCCAATCTTGTGCATCCAATAAGTGCGTTTGTGTCATTGGATTAACATTTAGGTCATTTTCGTCCTCCCTAGGCTTATTCTATTGTAATTAAGGTTTTTAACCAATCTTGTGCATCCAATAAGTGATTTTGTGTCATTGGTTGAACATTTATGTCATTTTCGTCCTCCCTAGGCTTATTCTAATCCAATTAGGGTTTTTAACTAATATTGTGCATCCAATAAGTGATTTTGTGTCATTGGTTGAACATTTAAGTCATTTTCGTACTCCCTAGGCTTATTCTAATCCAATAAGGGTTTTTAGCCAATCTTGTGCATCCAATAAGTGCGTTTGTGTCATTGGATTAACATTTAGGTCATTTTCGTCCTCCCTAGGCTTATTCTAACCTAATTAGGGTTTGTAACCAATCTGGTGCATCCAATAAGTGATTTTGTGTCATTGGTTGAACATTTAGGTCATTTTCATCCTCCCTAGGCTTATTCTAATCCAATTACGGTTTTTAACCAATCTTGTGCATCCAATAAGTGATTTTGTATCATTGGTTGAACATTTAGGTTATTTTCGTCCTCCCTAGGTTTATTCCAATCCAATTAAGGTTTTTAACCAATCTTGTGCATCCAATAAGTGATTTTGTGTCATTGGTTGAACATTTAGGTTATTTTCGTCCTCCCTAAGCTTATTCTAATGCAATTAGGGTTTTTAACCAATCTTGTGCATCCAATAAGTGATTTTGTGTCATTGGTTGAACTTTGAGGTCATTTTCGTCCTCCCTAGGTTTATTCTAATCCAATTAGGGTTTTTAACCAATCTTGTGCATCCAATAAGTGATTTTGTGTCATTGGATGAACATTGAGGTCATTTTCGTCCTCCCTAGGTTTATTCTAATCCAATTAGGGTTTTTAACCAATCTTGTGCATCTAATAACTGATTTTGTGTCATTGGTTGAAAATTTAGGTCATTTTCGTCCTCCCTAGGCTTATTCTAATCCAATTATGGTTTTTAACCAATCTTGTGCATCCAATAAGTGGTTTTTGGTCATTGGATTAACATTTAGGTCATTTTCGTCCTCCCTAGGCTTATTCTAATCTAATTAGTGTTTGTAACCAATCTAGTGCATCCAATAAGTGATTTTGTGTCATTGGTTGAACACTTAAGTCATTTTCGTCCTCCCTAGGCTTATTCTAATCCAATAAGGGTTTTTAGCCAATCTTGTGCATCCAATTAGTGCGTTTGTGTCATTGGATTAACATTTAGGTCATTTTCGTCTTCCCTAGGCTTATTCTATTCTAATTAAGGTTTTTAACCAATCTTGTGCATCCAATAAGTGATTTTGTGTCATTGGTTGAACATTTATGTCATTTTTGTCCTCCATAGGTTTATTCTAATCCAAATAGGGTTTTTAACGAATCTTGTGCATCCAATAAGTGATTTTGTGACATTAGATTAACATTTAGGTCATTTAATTCCTCCCTAGGCTTATTCTAATTCAGTTAGGGTTTTTAACCAATCTTGTGCACCCAATAAGTGACTTTGTGTCATTGGTTGAACATTTAGGTCATTTTCGTTCTCCCTAGGCTTATTCTAATCCAATTAGGGTTTTTAACCAATCTTGTGCATCCAATAAGTGATTTTCTGTCATTGGTTGAACATTTAGGTCATTTTCGTCCTCCTTAGGCTTATTCTAATCCAATTATGGTTTTTAACTAATATTATGCATCCAATAAGTGATTTTGTGTCATTGGATTAACATTTAGGTCATTTATTTCCTCCCTAGGCTTATTCTAATTCAATTTGGATTTTCAACCAATCTTGTGCACCCAATAAGTGATTTTGTGTCATTGGTTGAACATTTAGGTTACTTACGTCCTCCCTAGGCTTATTATAATCCAATTAGGGTTTTTAACCAATCTTGTGCATCCAATAAGTGATTTTTGTCATTAGATTAACATTTAGGTCATTTTCGTCCTCCCTAGGCTTATTCTAATCTAATTAGTGTTTGTAACCAATCTAGTGCATCCAATAAGTGATTTTGTGTCATTGGTTGAACACTTAAGTCATTTTCGTCCTCCCTAGGCTTATTCTAATCCAATAAGGGTTTTTAGCCAATCTTGTGCATCCAATTAGTGCGTTTGTGTCATTGGATTAACATTTAGGTCATTTTTGTCCTCCCTAGGCTTATTCTAATCTAATTAAGGTTTTAAACCAATCTTGTGCATCCAATAAGTGATTTTATGTCATTGGTTGAACATTTAAGTCATTTTCGTCCTCCCTAGGGTTTATTTTAATCCAATTAGGGTTTTTAACCAATCTTGTGCATCCAATAAGTGATTTTGTGACATTGGATTAACATTAAGGTCATTTAATTCTTCCCTAGGCTTATTCTAATTCAGTTAGGGTTTTTAACCAATCTTGTGCACCCAATAAGTGACTGTGTGTCATTGGTTGAACATTTAGGTCATTTTCGTTCTCCCTAGGCTTATTCTAATCCAATTAGGGTTTTTAACCAATCTTGTGCATCCAATAAGTGATTTTGTGTCATTGGTTAAACATTTTGGTCATTTTCGTCCTCCCTAAGCTTATTCTAATGCAATTAGGGTTTTTAACCAATCTTGTGCATCCAATAAGTGATTTTGTGTTATTGGTTGAACATTGAGGTCATTTTCGTCCTCCCTAGGTTTATTCTAATCCAATTGGGGTTTTTAACCAATCTTGTGCATCCAATAAGTGATTTTGTGTCATTGGTTGAACATTTAGGTCATTTTCGTCCTTCCTAGGCTTATTCTAAACCAAATTATGGTTTTTAACCAATCTTGTGCATCCAATAAGTGATTTTTTGTCATTAGATTAACATTTAGGTCATTTTCGTCCTCCCTAGGCTTATTCTAATCTAATTAGTGTTTGTAACCAATCTAGTGCATCAAATAAGTGATTTTGTGTCATTGGTTGAACACTTAAGTCATTTTCGTCCTCCCTAGGCTTATTCTAATCCAATAAGGGTTTTTAGCCAATCTTGTGCATCCAATTAGTGCGTTTGTGTCATTGGATTAACATTTAGGTCATTTTCGTCCTCCCTAGGCTTATTCTATTGTAATTAAGGTTTTTAACCAATCTTGTGCATCCAATAAGTGATTTTGTGTCATTGGTTGAACATTTATGTCATTTTTGTCCTCCATAGGTTTATTCTAATCCAAATAGGGTTTTTAACGAATCTTGTGCATCCAATAAGTGATTTTGTGACATTGGATTAACATTTAGGTCATTTAATTCCTCCCTAGGCTTATTCTAATTCAGTTAGGCTTTTTAACCAATCTTGTGCACCCAATAAGTGACTTTGTGTCATTGGTTGAACATTTAGGTCATTTTCGTTCTCCCTAGGCTTATTCTAATCCAATTAGGGTTTTTAACCAATCTTGTGCATCCAATAAGTGATTTTGTGTCATTGGTTGAACATTTAGGTCATTTTCGTCCTCCCTAGGCTTCTTCTAATCCAATTAGGATTTTTAACCAATCTTGTGCATCCAATAAGTGATTTTATGTCAATGGATTAACATTTACGTCATTTAAATCCTTCCTAGGCTTAGTCTAATCCGATTAGGATTTTTAACCAATCTGGTGCATCCAATAAGTGATTTTGTGTCATTGGTTGAACATTGAGGTCATTTTCGTCCTCCATAGGTTTATTCTAATCCAATTAGGGTTTTTAACCAATCTTGTGCATCCAATATGTGATTTCGTGTCATTGCTTGAACATTTAGGTCATTTTCGTCCTCCCTAGGCTTATTCCAATCCAATTAAGGTTTTTAACCAATCTTGTGCATCCAATAATTGATTTTGTGTCATTGGTTAAACATTTAGGTCATTTTCATCCTCCCTAGGTTTATTCTAATCCAATAAGGGTTTTTAACTAATCTTGTGCATCCAATAAGTGATTTTGTGTCATTGGATTAACATTTAGGTCATTTATTTCCTCCCTAGGCTTATTCTAATTCAATTTGGATTTTCAACCAATCTTGTGCACCCAATAAGTGATTTTGTGTCATTGGTTGAACATTAAGGACACTTACGTCCTTCCTAGGCTTATTATAATCCAATTAGGGTTTTTAACCAATCTTGTGCATCCAATAAGTGATTTTGTGTCATTGGTTGAACATTTATGTCATTTTCGTCCTCCCTAGGCTTATTCTAATCCAATTAGGGTTTTTAACTAATATTGTGCATCCAATAAGTGATTTTGTGTCATTGGTTGAACATTTAAGTCATTTTCGTACTCCCTAGGCTAATTCTAATCCAATAAGGGTTTTTAGCCAATCTTGTGCATCCAATAAGTGCGTTTGTGTCATTGGATTAACATTTAGGTCATTTTCGTCCTCCCTAGGCTTATTCTAACCTAATTAGGGTTTGTAACCAATCTGGTGCATCCAATAAGTGATTTTGTGTCATTGGTTGAACATTTAGGTCATTTTCATCCTCCCTAGGCTTATTCTAATCCAATTACGGTTTTTAACCAATCTTGTGCATCCAATAAGTGATTTTGTATCATTGGTTGAACATTTAGGTTATTTTCGTCCTCCCTAGGTTTATTCCAATCCAATTAAGGTTTTTAACCAATCTTGTGCATCCAATAAGTGATTTTGTGTCATTGGTTGAACATTTAGGTTATTTTCGTCCTCCCTAAGCTTATTCTAATGCAATTAGGGTTTTTAACCAATCTTGTGCATCCAATAAGTGATTTTGTGTCATTGGTTGAACTTTGAGGTCATTTTCGTCCTCCCTAGGTTTATTCTAATCCAATTAGGGTTTTTAACCAATCTTGTGCATCCAATAAGTGATTTTGTGTCATTGGATGAACATTGAGGTCATTTTCGTCCTCCCTAGGTTTATTCTAATCCAATTAGGGTTTTTAACCAATCTTGTGCATCCAATAACTGATTTTGTGTCATTGGTTGAAAATTTAGGTCATTTTCGTCCTCCCTAGGCTTATTCTAATCCAATTATGGTTTTTAACCAATCTTGTGCATCCAATAAGTGGTTTTTGGTCATTGGATTAACATTTAGGTCATTTTCGTCCTCCCTAGGCTTATTCTAATCTAATTAGTGTTTGTAACCAATCTAGTGCATCCAATAAGTGATTTTGTGTCATTGGTTGAACACTTAAGTCATTTCGTCCTCCCTAGGCTTATTCTAATCCAATTAGGGTTTTTAACCAATCTTGTGCATCCAATAAGTGATTTTGTGTCATTGGTTGAACATTTACGTCATTTTCGTCCTCCCTAGTCTTATTCTAATCCAATTAGGGTTTTTAGCCAATCTTGTGCATCCAATTAGTGCGTTTGTGTCATTGGATTAACATTTAGGTCATTTTCGTCTTCCCTAGGCTTATTCTATTCTAATTAAGGTTTTTAACCAATCTTGTGCATCCAATAAGTGATTTTGTGTCATTGGTTGAACATTTATGTCATTTTTGTCCTCCATAGGTTTATTCTAATCCAAATAGGGTTTTTAACGAATCTTGTGCATCCAATAAGTGATTTTGTGACATTAGATTAACATTTAGGTCATTTAATTCCTCCCTAGGCTTATTCTAATTCAGTTAGGGTTTTTAACCAATCTTGTGCACCCAATAAGTGACTTTGTGTCATTGGTTGAACATTTAGGTCATTTTCGTTCTCCCTAGGCTTATTCTAATCCAATTAGGGTTTTTAACCAATCTTGTGCATCCAATAAGTGATTTTCTGTCATTGGTTGAAAATTTAGGTCATTTTCGTCCTCCCTAGGCTTATTCTAATCCAATTATGGTTTTTAACTAATATTATGCATCCAATAAGTGATTTTGTGTCATTGGATTAACATTTAGGTCATTTATTTCCTCCCTAGGCTTATTCTAATTCAATTTGGATTTTCAACCAATCTTGTGCACCCAATAAGTGATTTTGTGTCATTGGTTGAACATTTAGGTCACTTACGTCCTCCCTAGGCTTATTGTAATCCAATTAGGGTTTTTAACCAATCTTGTGCATCCAATAAGTGATTTTTGTCATTGGATTAACATTTAGGTCATTTTCGTCCTCCCTAGGCTTATTCTAATCTAATTAGTGTTTGTAACCAATCTAGTGCATCCAATAAGTGATTTTGTGTCATTGGTTGAACACTTAAGTCATTTTCGTCCTCCCTAGGCTTATTCTAATCCAATAAGGGTTTTTAGCCAATCTTGTGCATCCAATTAGTGTGTTTGTGTCATTGGATTAACATTTAGGTCATTTTTGTCCTCTGTAGGCTTATTCTAATCTAATTAACGTTATAAACCAATCTTGTGCATCCAATAAGTGATTTTATGTCATTGGTTGAACATTTAAGTCATTTTCGTCCTCCCTAGGGTTTATTTTAATCCAATTAGGGTTTTTAACCAATCTTGTGCATCCAATAAGTGATTTTGTGTCAACGGATTAACATTTAGGTCATTTAAATCCTCCCTAGGCTTAGTCTAATCCGATTAGGATTTTTAACCAATCATGTGCATCCAATAAGTGATTTTGTGTCATTGGTTGAACATTGAGGTCATTTTCGTCCTCCCTAGGTTTATTCTAATGCAAATAGGGTTTTTAACCAATCCTGTGCATCAATTAAGTGATTTTGTGTCATTGGTTGAACATTGAGGTCATTTTCGTCCTCCTTAGGTTTATTCTAATCCAATTAGGGTTTTTAACCAATCTTGTGCATCCAATAAGTGATTTTGTGTCATTGGTTGAAAATTTAGGTCATTTTCGTCCTCCCTAGGCTTATTCTAATCCAATTATGGTTTTTAACCAATCTTGTACATCCAATAAGTGATTTTGTGTCATTGGATTAACATTTAGGTCATTTTCGTCCTCCCTAGGCTTATTCTAATCTAATTAGTGTTTGTAACCAATCTAGTGCATCCAATAAGTGATTTTGTGTCATTGGTTGAACACTTAAGTCATTTTCGTCCTCCCTAGGCTTATTCTAATCCAATAAGGGTTTTTAGCCAATCTTGTGCATCCAATTAGTGCGTTTGTGTCATTGGATTAACATTTAGGTCATTTTCGTCTTCCCTAGGCTTATTCTATTCTAATTAAGGTTTTTAACCAATCTTGTGCATCCAATAAGTGATTTTGTGTCATTGGTTGAACATTTATGTCATTTTTGTCCTCCATAGGTTTATTCTAATCCAAATAGGGTTTTTAACGAATCTTGTGCATCCAATAAGTGATTTTGTGACATTAGATTAACATTTAGGTCATTTAATTCCTCCCTAGGCTTATTCTAATTCAGTTAGGGTTTTTAACCAATCTTGTGCACCCAATAAGTGACTTTGTGTCATTGGTTGAACATTTAGGTCATTTTCGTTCTCCCTAGGCTTATTCTAATCCAATTAGGGTTTTTAACCAATCTTGTGCATCCAATAAGTGATTTTGTGTCATTGGTTGAACATTTAGGTCATTTTCGTCCTCCTTGGCTTCTTCTAATCCAATTAGGATTTTTAACCAATCTTGTGCATCCAATAAGTGATTTTGTGTCAATGGATTAACATTTAGGTCATTTAAATCCTTCCTAGGCTTAGTCTAATCCGATTAGGATTTTTAACCAATCTTGTGCATCCAATAAGTGATTTTGTGTCATTGGTTGAACATTGAGGTCATTTTCGTCCTCCATAGGTTTATTCTAATCCAATTAGGGTTTTTAACCAATCTTGTGCATCCAATATGTGATTTTGTGTCATTGCTTGAACATTTAGGTCATTTTCGTCCTCCCTAGGCTTATTCTAATCCAATTAGGGTTTTTAACCAATCTTGTGCATCCAATAATTGATTTTGTGTCATTGGTTAAACATTTAGGTCATTTTCATCCTCCCTAGGTTTATTCTAATCCAATAAGGGTTTTTAACTAATCTTGTGCATCCAATAAGTGATTTTGTGTCATTGGATTAACATTTAGGTCATTTATTTCCTCCCTAGGCTTATTCTAATTCAATTTGGATTTTCAACCAATCTTGTGCACCCAATAAGTGATTTTGTGTCATTGGTTGAACATTAAGGACACTTACGTCCTTCCTAGGCTTATTATAATCCAATTAGGGTTTTTAACCAATCTTGTGCATCCAATAAGTGATTTTGTGTCATTGGTTGAACATTTATGTCATTTTCGTCCTCCCTAGGCTTATTCTAATCCAATTAGGGTTTTTAACTAATATTGTGCATCCAATAAGTGATTTTGTGTCATTGGTTAAACATTTAGGTTATTTTCGTCCTCCCTAAGCTTATTCTAATGCAATTAGGGTTTTTAACCAATCTTGTGCATCCAATAATTGATTTTGTGTCATTGGTTGAACATTTAAGTCATTTTCGTACTCCCTAGGCTTATTCTAATCCAATAAGGGTTTTTAGCCAATCTTGTGCATCCAATAAGTGCGTTTGTGTCATTGGATTAACATTTAGGTCATTTTCGTCCTCCCTAGGCTTATTCTAACCTAATTAGGGTTTGTAACCAATCTGGTGCATCCAATAACTGATTTTGTGTCATTGGTTGAACATTTAGGTCATTTTCATCGTCCCTAGGCTTATTCTAATCCAATTACGGTTTTTAACCAATCTTGTGCATCCAATAAGTGATTTTGTATCATTGGTTGAACATTTAGGTTATTTTCGTCCTCCCTAGGTTTATTCCAATCCAATTAAGGTTTTTAACCAATCTTGTGCATCCAATAAGTGATTTTGTGTCATTGGTTGAACATTTAGGTTATTTTCGTCCTCCCTAAGCTTATTCTAATGCAATTAGGGTTTTTAACCAATCTTGTGCATCCAATAAGTGATTTTGTGTCATTGGTTGAACATTGAGGTCATTTTCGTCCTCCCTATGTTTATTCTAATCCAATTAGGGTTTTTAACCAATCTTGTGCATCCAATAAGTGATTTTGTGTCATTGGTGGAACATTTAGGTCATTTTTCGTCCTCCCTAGGCTTATTCTAATCCAATTATGGTTTTTAACCAATCTTGTGCATCCAATGAGTGATTTTGTGTCATTGGTTGAACAATTAGGTCATTTTCGTCCTCCATAGGTTTATTCTAATCCAATTAGGGATTTTAACCAATCTTGTGCATCCAATAAGTGATTTTTTGTCATTGGATTAACATTTAGGTCATTTAATTCCTCCCTATGCTTATTCTAATCCAATTAGGGTTCTAAACCAATCTAGTGCATCCAATAATTAATTTTGTGTGATTGGTTGAACATTTAGGTCATTTTCGTCCTTCCTAGTCTAATTCTAATTCAATTAGGGTTTTTAACCAGTCTTGTGCATCCAATAACTGATTTTTTGTCATTGGTTGAACATTTCGGTCATTTTCGACCTCCCAAGGCTTATTCTAATCCAATTAGGGTTTTTAACTAATCTTGTGCATCCAATAAGTGATTTTGTGTCATTGGTTGAACATTTAAGTCATTTTCATCCTCCCTAGGCTTATTCAAATCCAATTAGGGTTTTTAACCAATGTTGTGCATCCAATAAGTGATTTTGTATCATTGGTTGAACATTTTAGTTATTTTCGTCCTCCCTAGGTTTATTCCAATCCAATTAAGGTTTTTAACCAATCTTGTGCATCGAATAAGTGATTTTCTGTCATTGGTTGAACATTTAGGTCATTTTCGTCCTCCCAAAGCTTATTCTAATGCAATTAGGGTTTTTAACCAATCTTGTGCATCCAATAAGTGCTTTTGTGTCATTGGTTGAACATTGAGGTCATTTTCGTCCTCCCAAGGTTTATTCTAATCCAATTAGGGTTTTTAACCAATCTTGTGCATCCAATAAGTGATTTTGTGTCATTGGTTGAACATTTAGGTCATTTTCGTCCTCCCTAGGCTTATTCTAATCCAATTACGGTTTTTAACCAATCTTGTACATCCAATAAGTGATTTTGTATCATTGGTTGAACATTTTGGTTATTTTCGTCCTCCCTAGGTTTATTCCAATCCAATTAAGGTTTTTAACCAATCTTGTGCATCCAAAGAGTGATTTTGTGTCATTGGTAGAACATTTAGGTCATTTTCGTCCTCCCTAAGCTTATTATAATGCAATTAGGTTTTTTAACCAATCCTATGCATCCAATAAGTGATTTTGTGTCATTGGTTGAATATTGAGGTCATTTTCGTCCTCCTTAGGTTTATTCTTATCCAATTAGGGTTTTTAACCAATCTTGTGCATCCAATAACTGATTTTGTGTCATTGGTTGAACATTTAGGTCATTTTCGTCCTCCCTAGGCTTATTCTAATCCAATTATGGTTTTTAACCAATCTTGTGCATCCAATAAGTGATTTTGTATCATTGGTTGAACATTTAGGTCATTTTCGTCCTCGATAGGTTTATTCTAATCCAATTAGGGTTTTTAACCAACCTTGTGCATCCAATAAGTGATTTTGTGTCATTGGATTAACATTTAGGTCATTTAATTCCTCCCTATGCTTATTCTAATCCAATTAGCGTTCTTAACAAATCTTGTGCATCCAATAAGAGATTTTGTGTGATTGGTTGAACATTTAGGTCATTTTCGTCCTTCCTAGTCTTATTATAATTCAATTAGGGTTTTTAACCAATCTTGTGCATCCAATAATTGATTTTGTGTCATTGGTTTAACTTTTAGGTCATTTTCGTCCTCCCTAGGTTTATTAAAATCCAATTAGGGTTTTTAACTAATCTTGTGCATCCAATACGTGATTTTGTGTCATTGGATTAACATTTAGTTCATTTAATTCCTCCTTAGGCTTATTCTAATTCAATTTGGATTTTCAACAAATCTTGTGCACTCAATAAGTGATTTTGTGTCATTGGTTGAACATTTAGGTCACTTACGTCCTCCCTAGGCTTATTCTAATCCAATCAGGGTTTTTAACCAATCTTGTGCATCCAATAAGTGATTTTGTGTCATTGGTTGAACATTGAGGTCATTTTCGTCCTCCCTAGGTTTATTCTAATCCAATTAGGGTTTTTAACCAATCTTGTGCATCCAATAAGTGATTTTGTGTCATTGGTTGAACATTTAGGTCATTTTCGTCCTCCCTAGGCTTATTCTAATCCAATTACGGTTTTTAAACAATCTTGTGCATCCAATAAGTGATTTTGTGTCATTGGTTGAACATTTAGGTCATTTTCGTCCTCCCTAGGTTTATTCTAATCCAATTAGGGTTTTTAATTAATCTTGTGCATCCAATAAGTGAATTTGTATCATTGGATTAACATTTAGGTCATTTAATTCCTCCCTATGCTTATTCTAATCGAATTAGGGTTCTTAACCAATCTTGTGCATCCAATAAGTGGTTTTCCGTCATTGGTTGAACATTTACGTCATTTTCGTCCTCCCTAGTCTTATTCTAATCCAATTAGGGTTTTTAACCAATCTTGTGCATCCAATAAGTGATTTTGTGTCATTGGTTGAACATTTAGGTCATTTTCATCCTCCCTAGGCTTATTCTAATCCAATTAGGGTTTTTAACCAATCTTGTGCATCCAATAAGTGATTTTGTGTCATTGGTTGAACATTTAGGTCATTTTCGTCCTCCCTAGGCTTATTCTCGTCCAATTAGGGTTTTTAACCAATCTTGTGCATCCAATAAGTGATTTTGTGTCGTTGGTTGAACATTTAGGTCATTTTCATCCTCCCTAGGCTTATTCTCGTCCAATTAGGGTTTTAAACCAATCTTGTGCATCCCATAAGTACATTTGTGTCATTGGTTGAACATTTAGGTCATTTTCGTCCTCCCTAGGCTTATTCTCGTCCAATTAGGGTTTTTAACCAATCTTGTGCATCCAATAAGTGATTTTGTGTCATTGGTTGAACATTTAGGTCATTTTCGTCCTCCCTAACCTTATTCTCGTCCAATTAGGGTTTTTAACCAATCTTGTGCATCCAATAAGTACATTTGTGTCATTGGTTGAACATTTATGTCATTTTCGTCCTCCCTAGGCTTATTCTCGTCCAATTAGGGTTTTTAACCAATCTTGTGCATCCAATAAGTGATTTTGTGTCATTGGTTGAACATTTAGGTCATTTTCGTCCTCCCAAGGCTTATTCTCCTCCAAATAAGGGTTTTTAACCAATCTTGTGCATCCAATAAGTGATTTTGTGTCATTGGTTGAACATTTAGGTCATTTTCCTCCTCCCAAGACTTATTCTCGTCCCATTAGGGTTTTTAACCAATCTTGTGCATCCAATAAGTGATTTTGTGTCATTGGTTGAACATTTAGGTTATTTTCGTCCTCCCTAGGCTTATTCTCGTCCAATTAGGGTTTTTAACCAATCTTGTGCATCCAATAAGTACATTTGTGTCATTGGTTGAACATTTATGTCATTTTCGTCCTCCCTAGGCTTATTCTCGTCCAATTAGGGTTTTTAACCAATCTTGTGCATCCAATAAGTGATTTTGTGTCATTGGTTGAACATTTAGGTCATTTTCGTCCTCTCAAGGCTTATTCTCATCCACTTAGGGTTTTTAACCAATCTTGTGCATCCAATAAGTGATTTTGTGTCATTGGTCTAACATTTAGGTCATGTTCACCCTCTCAATGCTTATTCTCATCCACTTAGGGTTTTTAACCAATCTTGTGCATCCAATAAGTGATTTTGTGTCATTGGTTGAACATTTAGGTCATTTTCGTCCTCCAAAGGCTTATTCTCGTCCAATTAGGGTTTTTAACCAATCTTGTGCATCCAATAAGTTATTTTATGTCATTGGTCTAACATTTAGGTCATGTTCACCCTCTCAATGCTTATTCTCGACCAATTAGGGTTTTGAACCAATCTT
This sequence comes from Cicer chorassanicum, assembly GCA_037974735.1. Classification (NCBI taxonomy): domain Eukaryota; kingdom Viridiplantae; phylum Streptophyta; class Magnoliopsida; order Fabales; family Fabaceae; genus Cicer; species Cicer chorassanicum. The sequence continues at coordinate 39,474,428 of JBBPBP010009779.1, forward strand.
GTGCATCCAATAAGTGATATTTTGACATAGGTTGAACATTTAGGTCATTTTCATCCTCCCTAGGCTTATTCTCGTCCAATTAGGGTTTTCAATCAATCTTGTGCATCCACTAAGTGATTTTGTGTCATTGGTTGATATTTAGGCCAGTTTCGTCCACCCTAGGCTTATTCTCGTCCAATTAGGGTTTTTAACCAATCTTGTGCATCCAATAAGTGATTTTGTGCCATTGGTTGAACATTTATGTAATTTTCGTTCTCCCAAGGCTTATTCTCGTCCAATTAGGGTTTTTAACCAATCTTGTGCATCCAATAAGTACATTTGTGTCATTGGTTGAACATTTAGGTCATTTTCGTCCTCCCTAGGCTTATTCTCGTCCAATTAGGGTTTTTAACCAATCTTGTACATCAAATAAGTGATTTTGTGTCATTTTTTGAACATTTAGGTCATTTTCGTCCTCCCAAGGCTTATTCTCGTCCAATTAGGGTTTTTAACCAATCTTGTGCATCCAATAAGTACATTTGTGTCATTGGTTGAACATTTAGGTCATTTTCGTCCTCCCTAGATTTATTCTCGTCCAATTAGGGTTTTTAACCAATCTTGTGCATCCAATAAGTGATTTTGTGTCATTGGTTGAACATTTATGTCATTTTCGTCCTCCCAAGGCTTATTCTCGTCCAATTAGGGTTTTTAACCAATCTTGTGCATCCAATAAGTACATTTGTGTCATTGGTTGAACATTTAGGTCATTTTCGTCCTCCCAAGGCTTATTCTCGCCCAATTAGGGTTTTTAACCTATCTTGTGCATCCAATAAGTACATTTGTGTCATTGGTTGAACATTTAGGTCATTTTGTCCTCCCAAGGCTTATTCTCGTCCAATTAGGGTTTTTAACCAATCTTGTGCATCCAATAAGTACATTTGTGTAATTGGTTGAACATTTAGGTCATTTTTGTCCTCCCAAAGCTTATTCTCGTCCAATTAGGGATTTTAACCAATCTTGTGCATCCAATAACTGATTTTGTGTCATTGGTTGAACATTTATGTCATTTTCGTCCTCCCAAGGCTTATTCTCGTCCAATTAGGGTTTTTAACCAATCTTGTGCATCCAATAAGTACATTTGTGTCATTGGTTGAACATTTAGGTCATTTTCGTCCTTCCAAGGCTTATTCTCGTCCAATTAGGGTTTTTAACCAATCTTGTGCATCCATTAAATGATTTTGTGTCATTGGTTGAACATTTAGGTCATTTTCGTCCTCCCTAGGCTTATTCTCGTCTAATTAGCGTTTTTAACCAATCTTGTGCATCCAATAAGTACATTTGTGTCATTGGTTGAACATTTAGGTCATTTTCGTCCTCCCTAGGCTTATTCTCGTCCTATTAGGTTTTTTAACCAATCTTGTGCATCCATTAAGTGATTTTGTGCCATTGGTTGAACATTTAGGTCAATTTCGTCCTCCCAAGTCTTATTCTCTTCCAATTAGGGTTTTTAACCAATCTTTTGCATCCAATAAGTGATTTTGTGTCATTCGTTGAACATTTAGGTCATTTTCGTCCTCCCTAGGCTTATTCTTGTCCAATTAGGTTTTTTAACCAATCTTGTGCATCCAATAAGTGATTTTGTGTCATTGGTTGAACATTTAGGTCATTTTCGTCCTCTCAAGGCTTATTCTCGTCCAATTAGGGTTTTTAACCAATCTTGTGCATCCAATAAGTGATTTTGTGTCATTGGTTTAACATTTAGGTCATTTTCGTCCTCCCTAGGCTTATTCTCGTCCAATTAGGGTTTTTAACCAATCTTGTGCATCCAATAAGTTATTTTGTGTCATCGGTTGAACATTTAGGTCATTTTCGTCCTCCCAAGGCTTATTCTCGTCCAATTAGGGTTTTTAACCAATCTTGTGCATCCAATAAGTGATTTTGTGTCATTGGTTGAACATTTAGGTCATTTTCGTCCTCCAAAGGCTTATTCTCGTCCAATTAGGGTTTTTAATCAATCTTATGCATCCAATAAGTACATTTGTGACATTGGTTGAACATTTAGGTCATTTTCGTCCTCCCAAGGCTTATTCTCGTCCAATTAGGGTTTTTAACCAATCTTGTGCATCCAATAAGTACATTTGTGTCATTGGTTGAACATTTAGGTCATTTTCGTCCTCCCAAGGCTTATTCTCATCCAATTAGGGTTTTTATCCAATCTTGTGCATCCAATAACTACATTTGTGTCATTGGTTGAACATTTAGGTCATTTTCGTCCTCCCAAGGCTGATTCTCGTCCAAATTAGGGTTTCTAACCAATCTTGTGCATCCAATAAGTACATTTGTGTCATTGGTTGAACATTTAGGTCATTTTCGTCCTCCCAAGGCTTATTCTCGTCCAATTAGGGTTTTTAACCAATCTTGTGCATCCAATAAGTACATTTGTGTCATTGGTTGAACATTTAGGTCATTTTCGTCCTCCCAAGTGTTATTCTCATCCAGTTAGGGTTTTTAACAATTCTTGTGCATCCAATAAGTGATTTTGTGTCATTGGTTGAACATTTAGGTCATTTTCCTCCTCCCTAGGCTTATTCTCGTCCAATTAGGGTTTTTAACCAATCTTGTGCATCCAATAAGTACATTTGTGTCATTGGTTGAACATTTATGTCATTTTCGTCCTCCCTAGGCTTATTCTCGTCCAATTAGGGTTTTTAACCAATCTTGTGCATCCAATAAGTGATTTTGTGTCATTGGTTGAACATTTAGGTCATTTTCGTCCTCTCAAGGCTTATTCTCATCCACTTAGGGTTTTTAACCAATCTTGTGCATCCAATAAGTGATTTTGTGTCATTGGTCTAACATTTAGGTCATGTTCACCCTCTCAATGCTTATTCTCATCCACTTAGGGTTTTTAACCAATCTTGTGCATCCAATAAGTGATTTTGTGTCATTGGTTGAACATTTAGGTTATTTTCGTCCTCCCTAGGCTTATTCTCGTCCAATTAGGGTTTTTAACCAATCTTGTGCATCCAATAAGTACATTTGTGTCATTGGTTGAACATTTATCTCATTTTCGTCCTCCCTAGGCTTATTCTCGTCCAATTAGGGTTTTTAACCAATCTTGTGCATCCAATAAGTAATTTTGTGTCATTGGTTGAACATTTAGGTCATTTTCGTCCTCTCAAGGCTTATTCTCCTCCAATTAGGGTTTTTAACCAATCTTGTGCATCCAATAAGTGATTTTGTGTCATTGGTCTAACATTTAGGTCATGTTCACCCTCTCGATGCTTATTCTCGTCCAATTAGAGTTTTTAACCAATCTTGTGCATCCAATAAGTGATTTTGTGTCATTGGTTGAACATTTAGGTCATTTTCGTCCTCCCAAGGCTTATTCTCCTCCAAATAAGGGTTTTTAACCAATCTTGTGCATCCAATAAGTGATTTTGTGACATAGGTTGAACATTTAGGTCATTTTCGTCCTCCCTAGGCTTATTCTCGTCCAATTAGGTTTTTTAACCTATCTTGTGCATCCAATAAGTGATTTTGTGTCATTGGTTGAACATTTAGGTCATTTTCGTCCTCCCTAGGCTTATTCTCGTCTAATTAGGGTTTTTAACCAATCTTGTGCATCCAATAAGTACATTTGTGTCATTGGTTGAACATTTAGGTCATTTTCGTCCTCCCAAGGCTTATTCTCGTCCAATTAGGGTTTTTAACCAATCTAGTGCATCCAATAAGTTATTTTGTGTCATTGGTTGAACATTTAGGTCATTTTCGTCCTCGCTAGGCTTATTCTCGTCCAATTAGGGTTTTTAACCAATCTTGTGCATCCAATAAGTGATTTTGTGTCATTGGTTGAACATTTAGGTCATTTTCGTCCTCCCAAGGCTTATTCTCGTCCAATTAGGGGTTTTAACCAATCTTGTGCATCCAATAAGTGATTTTGAGTCATTGGTTGAACATTTAGGTCATTTTCTTCCTCCCAATGCTTATTCTCGTCCAATTAGGGTTTTTAACCTATCCTGTGCATCCAATAAGTACATTTGTGTCATTGGTTGAACATTTAGGTCATTTTCGTCCTCCCAATGCTTATTCTCGTCCAATTAGGGTTTTTAACCAATCTTGTGCATCCAATAAGTACATTTGTGTCATTGGTTGAACATTTAGGTCATTTTTCGTCCTCCCAAGGCTTATTCTCGTCCAATTAGGGTTTTTAACCAATCTTGTGCATCCAATAAGTGATTTTGTGTCATTGGTTGAACATTTAGGTCATTTTCGTCATCCCTAATCTTATTCTCGTCCAATTAGGGTTTTTTAACAATCTTGTGCATCCAATAAGTGATTTTGTGCCATTGGTTGAACATTTAGGTCATTTTCGTCCTCCCAAGGCTTATTCTCGTCCAATTAGGGTTTTTAATCAATCTTGTGCATCCAATAAGTACACTTGTGTCATTGGTTGAACATTTAGGTCATTTTCGTCCTCCCAAGGCTTATTCTCGTCCAATTAGGGTTTTTAACCAATCTTGTGCATCCAATAAGTGATTTTGTGTCATTGGTTGAACATTTAGGACATTTTTGTACTCCATAGGCTTATTCTTGTCCAATTAGGGTTTTTAACCAATCTTGTGCATCCAATAAGTACACTTGTGTCATTGGTTGAACATTTAGGTCATTTTCGTCCTCCCAAGGCTTATTCTCGTCCAATTAGGGTTTTTAACCAATCTTGTGCATCCAATAAGTGATTTTGTGTCATTGGTTGAACATTTAGGTCATTTTCGTCCTTCCTAGGCTTATTCTCATCCAATTAGGGTTTTTAACCAATCTTGTGCATCCAATAAGTACATTTATGTCATTAGTTGAACATTTAGGTCATTTTCGACCTCCAAAAGCATATTCTCATCCAATTAGGGTTTTGAACCAATCTTGTGCATCCAATAAGTGATTTTGTGTCATTGGTTGAACATTTACGTCATTTTAGCCTCCCAAGGCTTATCCTAATCCAATTAGGGTTTTTCACCAATCTTGTGCATCCAATAAGTGATTTTGTGTCATTGGTTGAACATTTAGGTCATTTTCGTCCTCCCTAGGCTTATTCTCATCCAATTAGGGTTTTTAACCAATCTTGTGCATCCAATAAGTGATTTTGTGTCATTGGTTGAATATTTAGGTCATTTTCGTCCTCCCTAGGCTTATTCTAATCCAATTAGGGTTTTTAACCAATCTTGTGCATCCAATAAGTGATTTTGTGTCATTGGTTGAACATTTAGGTCATTTTCGTCCTCCCTAGGCTTATTCTAATCAAATTAGGGTTTGTAACCAATCTGGTGCATCCAATAAGTAATTTTGTGTCATTGGTTGAACATTTAGGTCATTTTAATCCTCCCTAGGCTTATTCTAATCCAATTACGGTTTTTAACCAATCTTGTGCATCCAATAAGTAATTTTGTATCATTGGTTGAACATTTAGGTTTTTTCGTCCTCCGTAGGTTTATTCCAATCCAATTAAGGTTTTTAACCAATCTTGTGCATCCAATAAGTGATTTTGTGTCATTGGTTAAACATTTAGGTCATTTTCGTCCTCCCTAGTCTTATTCTAATCCAATTAGGGTTTTTAACCAATCTTGTGCATCCAATAATTGATTTTGTGTCATTGATTGAACATTTAGGTCATTTTCATCCTCACTAGGTTTATTCTAATCCAATAAGGGTTTTTAACTAATCTTGTGCATCCAATAAGTGATTTTGTGTCATTGGATTAACATTTAGGTCATTTATTTCCTCCATAGGCTTATTCTAATTCAATTTGAATTTTCAACCAATCTTGTGCACCCAATAAGTGATTTTGTGTCATTGGTTGAACATTTAGGTCACTTACGTCCTCCCTAGGCTTATTATACTCCAATTAGGGTTTTTTAACCAATCTTGTGCATCCAATAAGTGATTTTGTGTCATTGGTTGAACATTTAGGTCATTTTCATCCTCCCTAGGCTTATTCTAATCCAATTACGGTTTTTAACCAATCTTGTGCATCCAATAAGTGATTTTGTATCATTGGTTGAACATTTAGGTTATTTTCGTCCTCCCTAGGTTTATTCCAATCCAATTAAGGTTTTTAACCAATCTTGTGCATCCAATAAGTGATTTTGTGTCATTGGTTGATTATTTAGGTCATTTTCGTCCTCCCTAAGCTTATTATAATGCAATTAGGGTTTTTAACCAATCATATGCATCCAATAAGTGATTTTGTGTCATTGGTTGAACATTGAGGTCATTTTCGTCCTCCCTAGGTTTATTCTATTCCAATTAGGGTTTTTAAGCAATCTTGTGCATCCAATAAGTGATTTTGTGTCATTGGTTGAACATTGAGGTCATTTTCGTCCTCCCTAGGTTTATTCTAATCCAATTAGGGTTTTTAACCAATCTTGTGCATCCAATACGTGATTTTGTGTCATTGGTGGAACATTTAGGTCATTTTTCGTCCTCCCTAGGCTTATTCTAATCCAATTATGGTTTTTAACCAATCTTGTGCATCCAATGAGTGATTTTGTGTCATTGGTTGAACAATTAGGTCATTTTCGTCCTCCATAGGTTTATTCTAATCCAATTAGGGTTTTTAACCAATCTTGTGCATCCAATAAGTGATTTTTTGTCATTGGATTAACATTTAGGTCATTTAATTCCTCCCTATGCTTATTCTAATCCAATTAGGGTTCTAAACCAATCTTGTGCATCCAATAATTGATTTTGTGTGATTGGTTGAACATTTAGGTCATTTTCGTCCTTCCTAGTCTAATTCTAATTCAATTAGGGTTTTTAACCAGTCTTGTGCATCCAATAACTGATTTTTTGTCATTGGTTGAACATTTCGGTCATTTTCGACCTCCCAAGGCTTATTCTAATCCAATTAGGGTTTTTAACTAATCTTGTGCATCCAATAAGTGATTTTGTGTCATTGGTTGAACATTTAAGTCATTTTCATCCTCCCTAGGCTTATTCAAATCCAATTAGGGTTTTTAACCAATGTTGTGCATCCAATAAGTGATTTTGTATCATTGGTTGAACATTTTGGTTATTTTCGTCCTCCCTAGGTTTATTCCAATCCAATTAAGGTTTTTAACCAATCTTGTGCATCGAATAAGTGATTTTCTGTCATTGGTTGAACATTTAGGTCATTTTCGTCCTCCAAAAGCTTATTCTAATGCAATTAGGGTTTTTAACCAATCTTGTGCATCCAATAAGTGATTTTGTATCATTGGTTGAACATTTAGGTCATTTTCGTCCTCGATAGGTTTATTCTAATCCAATTAGGGTTTTTAACCAACCTTGTGCATCCAATAAGTGATTTTGTGTCATTGGATTAACATTTAGGTCATTTAATTCCTCCCTATGCTTATTCTAATCCAATTAGGGTTCTTAACAAATCTTGTGCATCCAATAAGAGATTTTGTGTGATTGGTTGAACATTTAGGTCATTTTCGTCCTTCCTAGTCTTATTATAATTCAATTAGGGTTTTTAACCAATCTTGTGCATCCAATAATTGATTTTGTGTCATTGGTTTAACTTTTAGGTCATTTTCGTCCTCCCTAGGTTTATTAAAATCCAATTAGGGTTTTTAACTAATCTTGTGCATCCAATACGTGATTTTGTGTCATTGGATTAACATTTAGTTCATTTAATTCCTCCTTAGGCTTATTCTAATTCAATTTGGATTTTCAACAAATCTTGTGCACTCAATAAGTGATTTTGTGTCATTGGTTGAACATTTAGGTCACTTACGTCCTCCCTAGGCTTATTCTAATCCAATCAGGGTTTTTAACCAATCTTGTGCATCCAATAAGTGATTTTGTATCATTGGTTGATCATTTAGGTCATTTTCGTCCTCCATAGGTTTATACTAATCCAATCAGGGTTTTTAACCAATCTTGTGCATCCAATAAGTGATTTTGTATCATTGGTTGATCATTTAGGTCATTTTCGTCCTCCATAGGTTTATACTAATCCAATTAGGATTTTTAACCAATGTTGTGCATCCAATAAGTGATTTTGTATCATTGGTTGAACATTTTGGTTATTTTCGTCCTCCATAGGTTTATTCCAATCCAATTAAGGTTTTTAACCAATCTTGTGCATCGAATAAGTGATTTTCTGTCATTGGTTGAACATTTAGGTCATTTTCGTCCTCCAAAAGCTTATTCTAATGCAATTAGGGTTTTTAACCAATCTTGTGCATCCAATAAGTGCTTTTGTGTCATTGGTTGAACATTGAGGTCATTTTCGTCCTCCCAAGGTTTATTCTAATCCAATTAGGGTTTTTAACCAATCTTGTGCATCCAATAAGTGATTTTGTGTCATTGGTTGAACATTTAGGTCATTTTCGTCCTCCCTAGGCTTATTCTAATCCAATTACGGTTTTTAACCAATCTTGTACATCCAATAAGTGATTTTGTATCATTGGTTGAACATTTTGGTTATTTTCGTCCTCCCTAGGTTTATTCCAATCCAATTAAGGTTTTTAACCAATCTTGTGCATCCAAAGAGTGATTTTGTGTCATTGGTAGAACATTTAGGTCATTTTCGTCCTCCCTAAGCTTATTATAATGCAATTAGGTTTTTTAACCAATCCTATGCATCCAATAAGTGATTTTGTGTCATTGGTTGAATATTGAGGTCATTTTCGTCCTCCTTAGGTTTATTCTTATCCAATTAGGGTTTTTAACCAATCTTGTGCATCCAATAACTGATTTTGTGTCATTGGTTGAACATTTAGGTCATTTTCGTCCTCCCTAGGCTTATTCTAATCCAATTATGGTTTTTAACCAATCTTGTGCATCCAATAAGTGATTTTGTATCATTGGTTGAACATTTAGGTCAATTTCGTCCTCGATAGGTTTATTCTAATCCAATTAGGGTTTTTAACCAACCTTGTGCATCCAATAAGTGATTTTGTGTCATTGGATTAACATTTAGGTCATTTAATTCCTCCTTATGCTTATTCTAATCCAATTAGGGTTCTTAACAAATCTTGTGCATCCAATAAGAGATTTTGTGTGATTGGTTGAAAATTTAGGTCATTTTCGTCCTTCCTAGTCTTATTATAATTCAATTAGGGTTTTTAACCAATCTTGTGCATCCAATAATTGATTTTGTGTCATTGGATTAACATTTAGTTCATTTAATTCCTCCTTAGGCTTATTCTAATTCAATTTGGATTTTCAACAAATCTTGTGCACTCAATAAGTGATTTTGTGTCATTGGTTGAACATTTAGGTCACTTACTTCCTCCCAAGGCTTATTCTAACCAAATCAGGGTTTTTAACCAATCTTGTGCATCCAATAAGTGATTTTGTGTCATTGGTTGATCATTTAGGTCATTTTCGTCCTCCATAGGTTTATTCTAATCCAATTAGGGTTTTTAACCAATGTTGTGCATCCAATAAGTGATTTTGTGTCATTTGTTGAACATTTAGGTCATTTTCGTCCTCACATGGCTTATTCTAATCCAATTAGGGTTTGTAACCAATCTTGTGCATCCAATAACTGATTTTGTGTCATTGGTTGAACATTTAGGTCATTTTCGTCCTCCCTAGGCTTATTCTAATCCAATTATGGTTTTTAACCAATCTTGTGCATCCAATAAGTGATTTTGTATCATTGGTTGAAAATTTAGGTCATTTTCGTCCTTCCTAGTCTTATTATAATTCAATTAGGGTTTTTAACCAATCTTGTGCATCCAATAATTGATTTTGTGTCATTGGATTAACATTTAGTTCATTTAATTCCTCCTTAGGCTTATTCTAATTCAATTTGGATTTTCAACAAATCTTGTGCACTCAATAAGTGATTTTGTGTCATTGGTTGAACATTTAGGTCACTTACTTCCTCCCTAGGCTTATTCTAACCCAATCAGGGTTTTTAACCAATCTTGTGCATCCAATAAGTGATTTTGTGTCATTGGTTGATCATTTAGGTCATTTTCGTCCTCCATAGGTTTATTCTAATCCAATTAGGGTTTTTAACCAATGTTGTGCATCCAATAAGTGATTTTGTGTCATTTGTTGAACATTTAGGTCATTTTCGTCCTCACATGGCTTATTCTAATCCAATTAGGGTTTGTAACCAATCTTGTGCATCCAATAACTGATTTTGTGTCATTGGTTGAACATTTAGGTCATTTTCGTCCTCCCTAGGCTTATTCTAATCCAATTATGGTTTTTAACCAATCTTGTGCATCCAATAAGTGATTTTGTATCATTGGTTGAACTTTTAGGTCATTTTCGTCCTCCCTAGGTTTATTAAAATCCAATTAGGGTTTATAACTAATCTTGTGCATCCAATACGTGATTTTGTGTCATTGGATTAACATTTAGTTCATTTAATTCCTCCTTAGGCTTATTCTAATTCAATTTGGATTTTCAACAAATCTTGTGCACTCAATAAGTGATTTTGTGTCATTGGTTGAACATTTAGGTCACTTACGTCCTCCCTAGGCTTATTCTAATCCAATCAGGGTTTTTAACCAATCTTGTGCATCCAATAAGTGATTTTGTATCATTGGTTGATCATTTAGGTCATTTTCGTCCTCCATAGGTTTATTCTAATCCAATTAGGGTTTTTAACCAATGTTGTGCATCCAATAAGTGATTTTGTGCCATTTGTTGAACATTTAGGTCATTTTCGTCCTCACATGGCTTATTCTAATCCAATTAGGGTTTGTAACCAATCTTGTACATCCAATAAGTGATTTTGTGTCATTGGTTGAACATTTAGGTCATTTTCGTCCTCCCTAGGCTTATTCTAATCCAATTACAGTTTTTAACCAATCTTGTGCATCCAATAAAAGATTTTGTATCATTGGTTAAACATTTAGGTCATTTTCGTCCTCCCTAGGTTTATTCCAATCCAATTAAGGTTTTTAACCAATCTTGTGCATCACATAAGTGATTTTGTGTCATTGGTTGAACATCTAGGTCATTTTCGTCCTCCCTAGGTTTATTCTTATCCAATTAGGGTTTTTAACCAATCTTGTGCATCCAATAACTGGTTTTGTGTCATTGGTTGAACATTTAGGTCATTTTCGTCCTCCCTAGGCTTATTCTAATCCAATTATGGTTTTTAACCAATCTTGTGCATCCAATAAGTGATTTTGTATCATTGGTTGAACATTTAGGTCATTTTCGTCCTCGATAGGTTTATTCTAATCCAATTAGGGTTTTTAACCAACCTTGTGCATCCAATAAGTGATTTTGTGTCATTGGATTAACATTTAGGTCATTTAATTCCTCCCTATGCTTATTCTAATCCAATTAGGGTTCTTAACAAATCTTGTGCATCCAATAAGAGATTTTGTGTGATTGGTTGAACATTTAGGTCATTTTCGTCCTTCCTAGTCTTATTATAATTCAATTAGGGTTTTTAACCAATCTTGTGCATCCAATAATTGATTTTGTGTCATTGGTTTAACTTTTAGGTCATTTTCGTCCTCCCTAGGTTTATTAAAATCCAATTAGGGTTTTTAACTAATCTTGTGCATCCAATACGTGATTTTGTGTCATTGGATTAACATTTAGTTCATTTAATTCCTCCTTAGGCTTATTCTAATTCAATTTGGATTTTCAACAAATCTTGTGCACTCAATAAGTGATTTTGTGTCATTGGTTGAACATTTAGGTCACTTACGTCCTCCCTAGGCTTATTCTAATCCAATCAGGGTTTTTAACCAATCTTGTGCATCCAATAAGTGATTTTGTGTCATTGGTTGAACATTGAGGTCATTTTCGTCCTCCCTAGGTTTATTCTAATCCAATTAGGGTTTTTAACCAATCTTGTGCATCCAATACGTGATTTTGTGTCATTGGTGGAACATTTAGGTCATTTTTCGTCCTCCCTAGGCTTATTCTAATCCAATTATGGTTTTTAACCAATCTTGTGCATCCAATGAGTGATTTTGTGTCATTGGTTGAACAATTAGGTCATTTTCGTCCTCCATAGGTTTATTCTAATCCAATTAGGGTTTTTAACCAATCTTGTGCATCCAATAAGTGATTTTTTGTCATTGGATTAACATTTAGGTCATTTAATTCCTCCCTATGCTTATTCTAATCCAATTAGGGTTCTAAACCAATCTTGTGCATCCAATAATTGATTTTGTGTGATTGGTTGAACATTTAGGTCATTTTCGTCCTTCCTAGTCTAATTCTAATTCAATTAGGGTTTTTAACCAGTCTTGTGCATCCAATAACTGATTTTTTGTCATTGGTTGAACATTTCGGTCATTTTCGTCCTCCCAAGGCTTATTCTAATCCAATTAGGGTTTTTAACTAATCTTGTGCATCCAATAAGTGATTTTGTGTCATTGGTTGAACATTTAAGTCATTTTCATCCTCCCTAGGCTTATTCAAATCCAATTAGGGTTTTTAACCAATGTTGTGCATCCAATAAGTGATTTTGTATCATTGGTTGAACATTTTGGTTATTTTCGTCCTCCCTAGGTTTATTCCAATCCAATTAAGGTTTTTAACCAATCTTGTGCATCGAATAAGTGATTTTCTGTCATTGGTTGAACATTTAGGTCATTTTCGTCCTCCAAAAGCTTATTCTAATGCAATTAGGGTTTTTAACCAATCTTGTGCATCCAATAAGTGCTTTTGTGTCATTGGTTGAACATTGAGGTCATTTTCGTCCTCCCAAGGTTTATTCTAATCCAATTAGGGTTTTTAACCAATCTTGTGCATCCAATAAGTGATTTTGTGTCATTGGTTGAACATTTAGGTCATTTTCGTCCTCCCTAGGCTTATTCTAATCCAATTACGGTTTTTAACCAATCTTGTACATCCAATAAGTGATTTTGTATCATTGGTTGAACATTTTGGTTATTTTCGTCCTCCCTAGGTTTATTCCAATCCAATTAAGGTTTTTAACCAATCTTGTGCATCGAATAAGTGATTTTGTGTCATTGGTTGAACATTTAGGTCATTTTCGTCCTCCCAAAGCTTATTCTAATGCAATTAGGGTTTTTAACCAATCTTGTGCATCCAATAAGTGCTTTTGTGTCATTGGTTGAACATTGAGGTCATTTTCGTCCTCCCAAGGTTTATTCTAATCCAATTAGGGTTTTTAACCAATCTTGTGCATCCAATAAGTGATTTTGTGTCATTGGTTGAACATTTAGGTCATTTTCGTCCTCCCTAGGCTTATTCTAATCCAATTACGGTTTTTAACCAATCTTGTACATCCAATAAGTGATTTTGTATCATTGGTTGAACATTTTGGTTATTTTCGTCCTCCCTAGGTTTATTCCAATCCAATTAAGGTTTTTAACCAATCTTGTGCATCCAAAGAGTGATTTTGTGTCATTGGTAGAACATTTAGGTCATTTTCGTCCTCCCTAAGCTTATTATAATGCAATTAGGTTTTTTAACCAATCCTATGCATCCAATAAGTGATTTTGTGTCATTGGTTGAATATTGAGGTCATTTTCGTCCTCCTTAGGTTTATTCTTATCCAATTAGGGTTTTTAACCAATCTTGTGCATCCAATAACTGATTTTGTGTCATTGGTTGAACATTTAGGTCATTTTCGTCCTCCCTAGGCTTATTCTAATCCAATTATGGTTTTTAACCAATCTTGTGCATCCAATAAGTGATTTTGTATCATTGGTTGAACATTTAGGTCATTTTCGTCCTCGATAGGTTTATTCTAATCCAATTAGGGTTTTTAACCAACCTTGTGCATCCAATAAGTGATTTTGTGTCATTGGATTAACATTTAGGTCATTTAATTCCTCCCTATGCTTATTCAAATCCAATTAGGGTTCTTAACAAATCTTGTGCATCCAATAAGAGATTTTGTGTGATTGGTTGAACATTTAGGTCATTTTCGTCCTTCCTAGTCTTATTATAATTCAATTAGGGTTTTTAACCAATCTTGTGCATCCAATAATTGATTTTGTGTCATTGGTTTAACTTTTAGGTCATTTTGTCCTCCCTAGGTTTATTAAAATCCAATTAGGGTTTTTAACTAATCTTGTGCATCCAATACGTGATTTTGTGTCATTGGATTAACATTTAGTTCATTTAATTCCTCCTTAGGCTTATTCTAATTCAATTTGGATTTTCAACAAATCTTGTGCACTCAATAAGTGATTTTGTGTCATTGGTTGAACATTTAGGTCACTTACGTCCTCCCTAGGCTTATTCTAATCCAATCAGGGTTTTTAACCAATCTTGTGCATCCAATAAGTGATTTTGTATCATTGGTTGATCATTTAGGTCATTTTCGTCCTCCATAGGTTTATTCTAATCCAATTAGGGTTTTTAACCAATGTTGTGCATCCAATAAGTGATTTTATGTCATTTGTTGAACATTTAGGTCATTTTCGTCCTCACATGGCTTATTCTAATCCAATTAGGGTTTGTAACCAATCTTGTACATCCAATAAGTGATTTTGTGTCATTGGTTGAACATTTAGGTCATTTTCGTCCTCCCTAGGCTTATTCTAATCCAATTACAGTTTTTAACCAATCTTGTGCATCCAATAAAAGATTTTGTATCATTGGTTAAACATTTAGGTTATTTTCGTCCTCCCTAGGTTTATTCCAATCCAATTAAGGTTTTTAACCAATCTTGTGCATCACATAAGTGATTTTGTGTCATTGGTTGAACATCTTGGTCATTTTCGTCCTCCCTAGGCTAATTCTAATATAGATAGGGTTTTTAACCAATCTTGTGCATCCAATAAGTAATTTTGTGTCATTGGTTAAACATTAGGTCATTTTCATCCTCCCTAGGCTTATTCTAATCCAATAAGGGTTTTTAGCCAATCTTGTGCATCCGATAAGTGCGTTTGTGTCATTGGATTAACATTTACGTCATTTTCGCCCTCCAGAGGCTTATTCTAATTTAATTAGGGTTTGTAACCAATCTTGTGTATCCAATAAGTGATTTTGTGTCATTGGTTGAACATTTAGGTCATTTTCGTCCTCCCTAGGCATATTCTAATCAAATTAGGGTTTTTAACCAATCTTGTGCATCCAATAAGTGATTTTGTGTCATTGGTTGAACATTTTGGTCATTTTCGTCCTCCCTAGGTTTATTCTAATCCAATTAGGGTTTTTAACCAATCTTATGCATCCAATAAGTGATTTTGTGACATTGGATTAACATTTAGGTCATTTAATTCTTTCCTAGGCTTATTCTAATTCAGTTAGGGTTTTTAACCAATCTTGTGCATCCAATAAGTGCGTTTGTGTCATTGGATTAACATTTAGGTCATTTTCTTCCTCCCTATGCTTTTTCAAACCTAATTAGGGTTTGTAACCAATCTGGTGCATCCAATAAGTGATTTTGTGTCATTGGTTGAACATTTAGGTCATTTTCATCCTCGCTATGCTTTTTCTAATCCAATTACGGTTTTTAACCAATCTTGTGCATCCAATAAGTGATTTTGTATCATTGGTTGAACATTTAGGTTATTTTCGTCCTCCCTAGGTTTATTCCAATCCAATTAAGGTTTTTAACCAATCTTGTGCATCCAATAAGTGATTTTGTGTCATTGGTTGATTATTTAGGTCATTTTCGTCCTCCCTAAGCTTATTATAATGCAATTAGGGTTTTTAACCAATCATATGCATCCAATAAGTGATTTTGTGTCATTGGTTGAACATTGAGGTCATTTTCGTCCTCCCTAGGTTTATTCTATTCCAATTAGGGTTTTTAAGCAATCTTGTGCATCCAATAAGTGATTTTGTGTCATTGGTTGAACATTGAGATCATTTTCGTCCTCCCTAGGTTTATTCTAATCCAATTAGGGTTTTTAACCAATCTTGTGCATCCAATACGTGATTGTGTCATTGGTGGAACATTTAGGTCATTTTTCGTCCTCCCTAGGCTTATTCTAATCCAATTATGGTTTTTAACCAATCTTGTGCATCCAATAAGTGATTTTGTGTCATTGGTTGAACAATTAGGTCATTTTCGTCCTCCATAGGTTTATTCTAATCCAATTAGGGTTTTTAACCAATCTTGTGCATCCAATAAGTGATTTTTTGTCATTGGATTAACATTTAGGTCATTTAATTCCTCCCTATGCTTATTCTAATCCAATTAGGGTTCTAAACCAATCTTGTGCATCCAATAATTGATTTTGTGTGATTGGTTGAACATTTAGGTCATTTTCTTCCTCCCTATGCTTTTTCAAACCTAATAAGGGTTTGTAACCAATCCGGTGCATCCAATAACTGAATTTTTGTCATTGGTTGAACATTTCGGTCATTTTCGACCTCCCAAGGCTTATTCTAATCCAATTAGGGTTTTTAACTAATCTTGTGCATCCAATAAGTGATTTTGTGTCATTGGTTGAACATTTAAGTCATTTTCATCCTCCCTAGGCTTATTCAAATCCAATTAGGGTTTTTAACCAATGTTGTGCATCCAATAAGTGATTTTGTATCATTGGTTGAACATTTTGGTTATTTTCGTCCTCCCTAGGTTTATTCCAATCCAATTAAGGTTTTTAACCAATCTTGTGCATCGAATAAGTGATTTTCTGTCATTGGTTGAACATTTAGGTCATTTTCGTCCTCCAAAAGCTTATTCTAATGCAATTAGGGTTTTTAACCAATCTTGTGCATCCAATAAGTGATTTTGTATTATTGGTTGAACATTTAGGTCATTTTCGTCCTCGATAGGTTTATTCTAATCCAATTAGGGTTTCTAACCAACCTTGTGCATCCAATAAGTGATTTTGTGTCATTGGATTAACATTTAGGTCATTTAATTCCTCCCTATGCTTATTCTAATCCAATTAGGGTTCTTAACAAATCTTGTGCATCCAATAAGAGATTTTGTGTGATTGGTTGAACATTTAGGTCATTTTCGTCCTTCCTAGTCTTATTATAATTCAATTAGGGTTTTTAACCAATCTTGTGCATCCAATAATTGATTTTGTGTCATTGGTTTAACTTTTAGGTCATTTTCGTCCTCCCTAGGTTTATTAAAATCCAATTAGGGTTTTTAACTAATCTTGTGCATCCAATACGTGATTTTGTGTCATTGGATTAACATTTAGTTCATTTAATTCCTCCTTAGGCTTATTCTAATTCAATTTGGATTTTCAACAAATCTTGTGCACTCAATAAGTGATTTTGTGTCATTGGTTGAACATTTAGGTCACTTACGTCCTCCCTAGGCTTATTCTAATCCAATCAGGGTTTTTAACCAATCTTGTGCATCCAATAAGTGATTTTGTGTCATTGGTTGAACATTGAGGTCATTTTCGTCCTCCCTAGGTTTATTCTAATCCAATTAGGGTTTTTAACCAATCTTGTGCATCCAATAAGTGATTTTGTGTCATTGGTTGAACATTTAGGTCATTTTCGTCCTCCCTAGGCTTATTCTAATCCAATTACGGTTTTTAACCAATCTTGTGCATCCAATAAGTGATTTTGTATCATTGGTTGAACATTTAGGTTATTTTCGTCCTCCCTAGGTTTATTCCAATCCAATTAAGGTTTTTAACCAATCTTGTGCATCCAATAAGTGATTTTGTGTCATTGGTTGATTATTTAGGTCATTTTCGTCCTCCCTAAGCTTATTATAATGCAATTAGGGTTTTTAACCAATCATATGCATCCAATAAGTGATTTTGTGTCATTGGTTGAACATTGAGGTCATTTTCGTCCTCCCTAGGTTTATTCTATTCCAATTAGGGTTTTTAAGCAATCTTGTGCATCCAATAAGTGATTTTGTGTCATTGGTTGAACATTGAGGTCATTTTCGTCCTCCCTAGGTTTATTCTAATCCAATTAGGGTTTTTAACCAATCTTGTGCATCCAATACGTGATTTTGTGTCATTGGTGGAACATTTAGGTCATTTTTCGTCCTCCCTAGGCTTATTCTAATCCAATTATGGTTTTTAACCAATCTTGTGCATCCAATGAGTGATTTTGTGTCATTGGTTGAACAATTAGGTCATTTTCGTCCTCCATAGGTTTATTCTAATCCAATTAGGGTTTTTAACCAATCTTGTGCATCCAATAAGTGATTTTTTGTCATTGGATTAACATTTAGGTCATTTAATTCCTCCCTATGCTTATTCTAATCCAATTAGGGTTCTAAACCAATCTTGTGCATCCAATAATTGATTTTGTGTGATTGGTTGAACATTTAGGTCATTTTCGTCCTTCCTAGTCTAATTCTAATTCAATTAGGGTTTTTAACCAGTCTTGTGCATCCAATAACTGATTTTTTGTCATTGGTTGAACATTTCGGTCATTTTCGTCCTCCCAAGGCTTATTCTAATCCAATTAGGGTTTTTAACTAATCTTGTGCATCCAATAAGTGATTTTGTGTCATTGGTTGAACATTTAAGTCATTTTCATCCTCCCTAGGCTTATTCAAATCCAATTAGGGTTTTTAACCAATGTTGTGCATCCAATAAGTGATTTTGTATCATTGGTTGAACATTTTGGTTATTTTCGTCCTCCCTAGGTTTATTCCAATCCAATTAAGGTTTTTAACCAATCTTGTGCATCGAATAAGTGATTTTCTGTCATTGGTTGAACATTTAGGTCATTTTCGTCCTCCAAAAGCTTATTCTAATGCAATTAGGGTTTTTAACCAATCTTGTGCATCCAATAAGTGCTTTTGTGTCATTGGTTGAACATTGAGGTCATTTTCGTCCTCCCAAGGTTTATTCTAATCCAATTAGGGTTTTTAACCAATCTTGTGCATCCAATAAGTGATTTTGTGTCATTGGTTGAACATTTAGGTCATTTTCGTCCTCCCTAGGCTTATTCTAATCCAATTACGGTTTTTAACCAATCTTGTACATCCAATAAGTGATTTTGTATCATTGGTTGAACATTTTGGTTATTTTCGTCCTCCCTAGGTTTATTCCAATCCAATTAAGGTTTTTAACCAATCTTGTGCATCGAATAAGTGATTTTGTGTCATTGGTTGAACATTTAGGTCATTTTCGTCCTCCCAAAGCTTATTCTAATGCAATTAGGGTTTTTAACCAATCTTGTGCATCCAATAAGTGCTTTTGTGTCATTGGTTGAACATTGAGGTCATTTTCGTCCTCCCAAGGTTTATTCTAATCCAATTAGGGTTTTTAACCAATCTTGTGCATCCAATAAGTGATTTTGTGTCATTGGTTGAACATTTAGGTCATTTTCGTCCTCCCTAGGCTTATTCTAATCCAATTACGGTTTTTAACCAATCTTGTACATCCAATAAGTGATTTTGTATCATTGGTTGAACATTTTGGTTATTTTCGTCCTCCCTAGGTTTATTCCAATCCAATTAAGGTTTTTAACCAATCTTGTGCATCCAAAGAGTGATTTTGTGTCATTGGTAGAACATTTAGGTCATTTTCGTCCTCCCTAAGCTTATTATAATGCAATTAGGTTTTTTAACCAATCCTATGCATCCAATAAGTGATTTTGTGTCATTGGTTGAATATTGAGGTCATTTTCGTCCTCCTTAGGTTTATTCTTATCCAATTAGGGTTTTTAGCCAATCTTGTGCATCCAATAACTGATTTTGTGTCATTGGTTGAACATTTAGGTCATTTTCGTCCTCCCTAGGCTTATTCTAATCCAATTATGGTTTTTAACCAATCTTGTGCATCCAATAAGTGATTTTGTATCATTGGTTGAACATTTAGGTCATTTTCGTCCTCGATAGGTTTATTCTAATCCAATTAGGGTTTTTAACCAACCTTGTGCATCCAATAAGTGATTTTGTGTCATTGGATTAACATTTAGGTCATTTAATTCCTCCCTATGCTTATTCTAATCCAATTAGGGTTCTTAACAAATCTTGTGCATCCAATAAGAGATTTTGTGTGATTGGTTGAAAATTTAGGTCATTTTCGTCCTTCCTAGTCTTATTATAATTCAATTAGGGTTTTTAACCAATCTTGTGCATCCAATAATTGATTTTGTGTCATTGGATTAACATTTAGTTCATTTAATTCCTCCTTAGGCTTATTCTAATTCAATTTGGATTTTCAACAAATCTTGTGCACTCAATAAGTGATTTTGTGTCATTGGTTGAACATTTAGGTCACTTACGTCCTCCCTAGGCTTATTCTAATCCAATCAGGGTTTTTAACCAATCTTGTGCATCCAATAAGTGATTTTGTGTCATTGGTTGATCATTTAGGTCATTTTCGTCCTCCATAGGTTTATTCTAATCCAATTAGGGTTTTTAACCAATGTTGTGCATCCAATAAGTGATTTTGTGTCATTTGTTGAACATTTAGGTCATTTTCGTCCTCACATGGCTTATTCTAATCCAATTAGGGTTTGTAACCAATCTTGTACATCCAATAAGTGATTTTGTGTCATTGGTTGAACATTTAGGTCATTTTCGTCCTCCCTAGGCTTATTCTAATCCAATTACAGTTTTTAACCAATCTTGTGCATCCAATAAAAGATTTTGTATCATTGGTTAAACATTTAGGTCATTTTCGTCCTCCCTAGGTTTATTCCAATCCAATTAAGGTTTTTAACCAATCTTTTGCATCACATAAGTGATTTTGTGTCATTGGTTGAACATCTAGGTCATTTTCGTCCTCCCTAGGCTAATTCTAATATAGATAGGGTTTTTAACCAATCTTGTGCATCCAATAAGTAATTTTGTGTCATTGGTTAAACATTAGGTCATTTTCATCCTCCCTAGGGTTATTCTAATCCAATAAGGGTTTTTAGCCAATCTTGTGCATCCAATAAGTGCGTTTGTGTCATTGGATTAACATTTACGTCATTTTCGCCCTACGGAGGCTTATTCTAATTTAATTAGGGTTTGTAACCAATCTTGTGTATCCAATAAGTGATTTTGTGTCATTGGTTGAACATTTAGGTCATTTTCGTCCTCCCTAGGCATATTCTAATCAAATTAGGGTTTTTAACCAATCTTGTGCATCCAATAAGTGATTTTGTGTCATTGGTTGAACATTTTGGTCATTTTCGTCCTCCCTAGGTTTATTCTAATCCAATTAGGGTTTTTAACCAATCTTATGCATCCAATAAGTGATTTTGTGACATTGGATTAACATTTAGGTCATTTAATTCTTTCCTAGGCTTATTCTAATTCAGTTAGGGTTTTTAACCAATCTTGTGCATCCAATAAGTGCATTTGTGTCATTGGATTAACATTTAGGTCATTTTCTTCTTCCCTATGCTTTTTCAAACCTAATTAGGGTTTGTAACCAATCCGGTGCATCCAATAAGTGATTTTGTGTCATTGGTTGAACATTTAGGTCATTTTCATCCTCGCTATGCTTATTCTAATCCAATTACGGTTTTTAACCAATCTTGTGCATCCAATAAGTGATTTTGTATCATTGGTTGAACATTTAGGTTATTTTCGTCCTCCCTAGGTTTATTCCAATCCAATTAAGGTTTTTAACCAATCTTGTGCATCCAATAAGTGATTTTGTGTCATTGGTTGATTTTTTAGGTCATTTTCGTCCTCCCTAAGCTTATTATAATGCAATTAGGGTTTTTAACCAATCATATGCATCCAATAAGTGATTTTGTGTCATTGGTAGAACATTAAGGTCATTTTCGTCATCCCTAGGTTTATTCTATTCCAATTAGGGTTTTTAAGCAATCTTGTGCATCCAATAAGTGATTTTGTGTCATTGGTTGAACATTGAGGTCATTTTCGTCCTCCCTAGGTTTATTCTAATCCAATTATGGTTTTTAACCAATCTTGTGCATCCAATGAGTGATTTTGTGTCATTGGTTGAACAATTAGGTCATTTTCGTCCTCCATAGGTTTATTCTAATCCAATTAGGGTTTTTAACCAATCTTGTGCATCCAATAAGTGATTTTTTGTCATTGGATTAACATTTAGGTCATTTAATTCCTCCCTATGCTTATTCTAATCCAATTAGGGTTCTAAACCAATCTTGTGCATCCAATAATTGATTTTGTGTGATTGGTTGAACATTTAGGTCATTTTCTTCCTCCCTATGCTTTTTCAAACCTAATAAGGGTTTGTAACCAATCCGGTGCATCCAATAACTGAATTTTTGTCATTGGTTGAACATTTCGGTCATTTTCGACCTCCCAAGGCTTATTCTAATCCAATTAGGGTTTTTAACTAATCTTGTGCATCCAATAAGTGATTTTGTGTCATTGGTTGAACATTTAAGTCATTTTCATCCTCCCTAGGCTTATTCAAATCCAATTAGGGTTTTTAACCAATGTTGTGCATCCAATAAGTGATTTTGTATCATTGGTTGAACATTTTGGTTATTTTCGTCCTCCCTAGGTTTATTCCAATCCAATTAAGGTTTTTAACCAATCTTGTGCATCGAATAAGTGATTTTCTGTCATTGGTTGAACATTTAGGTCATTTTCGTCCTCCAAAAGCTTATTCTAATCCAATCAGGGTTTTTAACCAATCTTGTGCATCCAATAAGTGATTTTGTATCATTGGTTGATCATTTAGGTCATTTTCGTCCTCCATAGGTTTATTCTAATCCAATTAGGGTTTTTAACCAATGTTGTGCATCCAATAAGTGATTTTGTGTCATTTGTTGAACATTTAGGTCATTTTCGTCCTCACATGGCTTATTCTAATCCAATTAGGGTTTGTAACCAATCTTGTGCATCCAATAACTGATTTTGTGTCATTGGTTGAACATTTAGGTCATTTTCGTCCTCCCTAGGCTTATTCTAATCCAATTATGGTTTTTAACCAATCTTGTGCATCCAATAAGTGATTTTGTATCATTGGTTGAAAATTTAGGTCATTTTCGTCCTTCCTAGTCTTATTATAATTCAATTAGGGTTTTTAACCAATCTTGTGCATCCAATAATTGATTTTGTGTCATTGGATTAACATTTAGTTCATTTAATTCCTCCTTAGGCTTATTCTAATTCAATTTGGATTTTCAACAAATCTTGTGCACTCAATAAGTGATTTTGTGTCATTGGTTGAACATTTAGGTCACTTACTTCCTCCCTAGGCTTATTCTAACCCAATCAGGGTTTTTAACCAATCTTGTGCATCCAATAAGTGATTTTGTGTCATTGGTTGATCATTTAGGTCATTTTCGTCCTCCATAGGTTTATTCTAATCCAATTAGGGTTTTTAACCAATGTTGTGCATCCAATAAGTGATTTTGTGTCATTTGTTGAACATTTAGGTCATTTTCGTCCTCACATGGCTTATTCTAATCCAATTAGGGTTTGTAACCAATCTTGTGCATCCAATAACTGATTTTGTGTCATTGGTTGAACATTTAGGTCATTTTCGTCCTCCCTAGGCTTATTCTAATCCAATTATGGTTTTTAACCAATCTTGTGCATCCAATAAGTGATTTTGTATCATTGGTTGAACATTTAGGTCATTTTCGTCCTCGATAGGTTTATTCTAATCCAATTAGGGTTTTTAACCAACCTTGTGCATCCAATAAGTGATTTTGTGTCATTGGATTAACATTTAGGTCATTTAATTCCTCCCTATGCTTATTCTAATCCAATTAGGGTTCTTAACAAATCTTGTGCATCCAATAAGAGATTTTGTGTGATTGGTTGAAAATTTAGGTCATTTTCGTCCTTCCTAGTCTTATTATAATTCAATTAGGGTTTTTAACCAATCTTGTGCATCCAATAATTGATTTTGTGTCATTGGATTAACATTTAGTTCATTTAATTCCTCCTTAGGCTTATTCTAATTCAATTTGGATTTTCAACAAATCTTGTGCACTCAATAAGTGATTTTGTGTCATTGGTTGAACATTTAGGTCACTTACGTCCTCCCTAGGCTTATTCTAATCCAATCAGGGTTTTTAACCAATCTTGTGCATCCAATAAGTGATTTTGTGTCATTGGTTGATCATTTAGGTCATTTTACGTCCTCCATAGGTTTATTCTAATCCAATTAGGGTTTTTAACCAATGTTGTGCATCCAATAAGTGATTTTGTGTCATTTGTTGAACATTTAGGTCATTTTCGTCCTCACATGGCTTATTCTAATCCAATTAGGGTTTGTAACCAATCTTGTACATCCAATAAGTGATTTTGTGTCATTGGTTGAACATTTAGGTCATTTTCGTCCTCCCTAGGCTTATTCTAATCCAATTACAGTTTTTAACCAATCTTGTGCATCCAATAAAAGATTTTGTATCATTGGTTAAACATTTAGGTCATTTTCGTCCTCCCTAGGTTTATTCCAATCCAATTAAGGTTTTTAACCAATCTTTTGCATCACATAAGTGATTTTGTGTCATTGGTTGAACATCTAGGTCATTTTCGTCCTCCCTAGGCTAATTCTAATATAGATAGGGTTTTTAACCAATCTTGTGCATCGAATAAGTAATTTTGTGTCATTGGTTAAACATTAGGTCATTTTCATCCTCCCTAGGCTTATTCTAATCCAATAAGGGTTTTTAGCCAATCTTGTGCATCCAATAAGTGCGTTTGTGTCATTGGATTAACATTTACGTCATTTTCGCCCTCCGGAGGCTTATTCTAATTTAATTAGGGTTTGTAACCAATCTTGTGTATCCAATAAGTGATTTTGTGTCATTGGTTGAACATTTAGGTCATTTTCGTCCTCCCTAGGCATATTCTAATCAAATTAGGGTTTTTAACCAATCTTGTGCATCCAATAAGTGATTTTGTGTCATTGGTTGAACATTTTGGTCATTTTCGTCCTCCCTAGGTTTATTCTAATCCAATTAGGGTTTTTAACCAATCTTATGCATCCAATAAGTGATTTTGTGACATTGGATTAACATTTAGGTCATTTAATTCTTTCCTAGGCTTATTCTAATTCAGTTAGGGTTTTTAACCAATCTTGTGCATCCAATAAGTGCATTTGTGTCATTGGATTAACATTTAGGTCATTTTCTTCCTCCCTATGCTTTTTCAAACCTAATTAGGGTTTGTAACCAATCCGGTGCATCCAATAAGTGATTTTGTGTCATTGGTTGAACATTTAGGTCATTTTCATCCTCGCTATGCTTATTCTAATCCAATTACGGTTTTTAACCAATCTTGTGCATCCAATAAGTGATTTATTATCATTGGTTGAACATTTAGGTTATTTTCGTCCTCCCTAGGTTTATTCCAATCCAATTAAGGTTTTTAACCAATCTTGTGCATCCAATAAGTGATTTTGTGTCATTGGTTGATTATTTAGGTCATTTTCGTCCTCCCTAAGCTTATTATAATGCAATTAGGGTTTTTAACCAATCATATGCATCCAATAAGTGATTTTGTGTCATTGGTTGAACATTGAGGTCATTTTCGTCCTCCCTAGGTTTATTCTATTCCAATTAGGGTTTTTAAGCAATCTTGTGCATCCAATAAGTGATTTTGTGTCATTGGTTGAACATTGAGGTCATTTTCGTCCTCCCTAGGTTTATTCTAATCCAATTAGGGTTTTTAACCAATCTTGTGCATCCAATACGTGATTTTGTGTCATTGGTGGAACATTTAGGTCATTTTTCGTCCTCCCTAGGCTTATTCTAATCCAATTATGGTTTTTAACCAATCTTGTGCATCCAATGAGTGATTTTGTGTCATTGGTTGAACAATTAGGTCATTTTCGTCCTCCATAGGTTTATTCTAATCCAATTAGGGTTTTTAACCAATCTTGTGCATCCAATAAGTGATTTTTTGTCATTGGATTAACATTTAGGTCATTTAATTCCTCCCTATGCTTATTCTAATCCAATTAGGGTTCTAAACCAATCTTGTGCATCCAATAATTGATTTTGTGTGATTGGTTGAACATTTAGGTCATTTTCGTCCTTCCTAGTCTAATTCTAATTCAATTAGGGTTTTTAACCAGTCTTGTGCATCCAATAACTGATTTTTTGTCATTGGTTGAACATTTCGGTCATTTTCGACCTCCCAAGGCTTATTCTAATCCAATTAGGGTTTTTAACTAATCTTGTGCATCCAATAAGTGATTTTGTGTCATTGGTTGAACATTTAAGTCATTTTCATCCTCCCTAGGCTTATTCAAATCCAATTAGGGTTTTTAACCAATGTTGTGCATCCAATAAGTGATTTTGTATCATTGGTTGAACATTTTGGTTATTTTCGTCCTCCCTAGGTTTATTCCAATCCAATTAAGGTTTTTAACCAATATTGTGCATCGAATAAGTGATTTTCTGTCATTGGTTGAACATTTAGGTCATTTTCGTCCTCCAAAAGCTTATTCTAATCCAATCAGGGTTTTTAACCAATCTTGTGCATCCAATAAGTGATTTTGTATCATTGGTTGATCATTTAGGTCATTTTCGTCCTCCATAGGTTAATTCTAATCCAATTAGGGTTTTTAACCAATGTTGTGCATCCAATAAGTGATTTTGTGTCATTTGTTGAACATTTAGGTCATTTTCGTCCTCACATGGCTTATTCTAATCCAATTAGGGTTTGTAACCAATCTTGTACATCCAATAAGTGATTTTGTATCATTGGTTGAACATTTAGGTCATTTTCGTCCTGCCTAGGCTTATTCTAATCCAATTACAGTTTTTAACCAATCTTGTGCATCCAATAAAAGATTTTGTATCATTGGTTAAACATTTAGGTCATTTTCGTCCTCCCTAGGTTTATTCCAATCCAATTAAGGTTTTTAACCAATCTTGTGCATCACATAAGTGATTTTGTGTCATTGGTTGAACATCTAGGTCATTTTCGTCCTCCCTAGGTTTATTCTTATCCAATTAGGGTTTTTAACCAATCTTGTGCATCCAATAACTGGTTTTGTGTCATTGGTTGAACATTTAGGTCATTTTCGTCCTCCCTAGGCTTATTCTAATCCAATTATGGTTTTTAACCAATCTTGTGCATCCAATAAGTGATTTTGTATCATTGGTTGAACATTTAGGTCATTTTCGTCCTCGATAGGTTTATTCTAATCCAATTAGGGTTTTTAACCAACCTTGTGCATCCAATAAGTGATTTTGTGTCATTGGATTAACATTTAGGTCATTTAATTCCTCCCTATGCTTATTCTAATCCAATTAGCGTTCTTAACAAATCTTGTGCATCCAATAAGAGATTTTGTGTGATTGGTTGAACATTTAGGTCATTTTCGTCCTTCCTAGTCTTATTATAATTCAATTAGGGTTTTTAACCAATCTTGTGCATCCAATAATTGATTTTGTGTCATTGGTTTAACTTTTAGGTCATTTTCGTCCTCCCTAGGTTTATTAAAATCCAATTAGGGTTTTTAACTAATCTTGTGCATCCAATACGTGATTTTGTGTCATTGGATTAACATTTAGTTCATTTAATTCCTCCTTAGGCTTATTCTAATTCAATTTGGATTTTCAACAAATCTTGTGCACTCAATAAGTGATTTTGTGTCATTGGTTGAACATTTAGGTCACTTACGTCCTCCCTAGGCTTATTCTAATCCAATCAGGGTTTTTAACCAATCTTGTGCATCCAATAAGTGATTTTGTATCATTGGTTGATCATTTAGGTCATTTTCGTCCTCCATAGGTTTATACTAATCCAATCAGGGTTTTTAACCAATCTTGTGCATCCAATAAGTGATTTTGTATCATTGGTTGATCATTTAGGTCATTTTCGTCCTCCATAGGTTTATACTAATCCAATTAGGATTTTTAACCAATGTTGTGCATCCAATAAGTGATTTTGTATCATTGGTTGAACATTTTGGTTATTTTCGTCCTCCATAGGTTTATTCCAATCCAATTAAGGTTTTTAACCAATCTTGTGCATCGAATAAGTGATTTTCTGTCATTGGTTGAACATTTAGGTCATTTTCGTCCTCCAAAAGCTTATTCTAATGCAATTAGGGTTTTTAACCAATCTTGTGCATCCAATAAGTGCTTTTGTGTCATTGGTTGAACATTGAGGTCATTTTCGTCCTCCCAAGGTTTATTCTAATCCAATTAGGGTTTTTAACCAATGTTGTGCATCCAATAAGTGATTTTGTGTCATTGGTTGAACATTTAGGTCATTTTCGTCCTCCCTAGGCTTATTCTAATCCAATTACGGTTTTTAACCAATCTTGTACATCCAATAAGTGATTTTGTATCATTGGTTGAACATTTTGGTTATTTTCGTCCTCCCTAGGTTTATTCCAATCCAATTAAGGTTTTTAACCAATCTTGTGCATCCAAAGAGTGATTTTGTGTCATTGGTAGAACATTTAGGTCATTTTCGTCCTCCCTAAGCTTATTATAATGCAATTAGGTTTTTTAACCAATCCTATGCATCCAATAAGTGATTTTGTGTCATTGGTTGAATATTGAGGTCATTTTCGTCCTCCTTAGGTTTATTCTTATCCAATTAGGGTTTTTAACCAATCTTGTGCATCCAATAACTGATTTTGTGTCATTGGTTGAACATTTAGGTCATTTTCGTCCTCCCTAGGCTTATTCTAATCCAATTATGGTTTTTAACCAATCTTGTGCATCCAATAAGTGATTTTGTATCATTGGTTGAACATTTAGGTCATTTTCGTCCTCGATAGGTTTATTCTAATCCAATTAGGGTTTTTAACCAACCTTGTGCATCCAATAAGTGATTTTGTGTCATTGGATTAACATTTAGGTCATTTAATTCCTCCCTATGCTTATTCTAATCCAATTAGGGTTCTTAACAAATCTTGTGCATCCAATAAGAGATTTTGTGTGATTGGTTGAAAATTTAGGTCATTTTCGTCCTTCCTAGTCTTATTATAATTCAATTAGGGTTTTTAACCAATCTTGTGCATCCAATAATTGATTTTGTGTCATTGGATTAACATTTAGTTCATTTAATTCCTCCTTAGGCTTATTCTAATTCAATTTGGATTTTCAACAAATCTTGTGCACTCAATAAGTGATTTTGTGTCATTGGTTGAACATTTAGGTCACTTACGTCCTCCCTAGGCTTATTCTAATCCAATCAGGGTTTTTAACCAATCTTGTGCATCCAATAAGTGATTTTGTGTCATTGGTTGATCATTTAGGTCATTTTACGTCCTCCATAGGTTTATTCTAATCCAATTAGGGTTTTTAACCAATGTTGTGCATCCAATAAGTGATTTTGTGTCATTTGTTGAACATTTAGGTCATTTTCGTCCTCACATGGCTTATTCTAATCCAATTAGGGTTTGTAACCAATCTTGTACATCCAATAAGTGATTTTGTGTCATTGGTTGAACATTTAGGTCATTTTCGTCCTCCCTAGGCTTATTCTAATCCAATTACAGTTTTTAACCAATCTTGTGCATCCAATAAAAGATTTTGTATCATTGGTTAAACATTTAGGTCATTTTCGTCCTCCCTAGGTTTATTCCAATCCAATTAAGGTTTTTAACCAATCTTTTGCATCACATAAGTGATTTTGTGTCATTGGTTGAACATCTAGGTCATTTTCGTCCTCCCTAGGCTAATTCTAATATAGATAGGGTTTTTAACCAATCTTGTGCATCGAATAAGTAATTTTGTGTCATTGGTTAAACATTAGGTCATTTTCATCCTCCCTAGGCTTATTCTAATCCAATAAGGGTTTTTAGCCAATCTTGTGCATCCAATAAGTGCGTTTGTGTCATTGGATTAACATTTACGTCATTTTCGCCCTCCGGAGGCTTATTCTAATTTAATTAGGGTTTGTAACCAATCTTGTGTATCCAATAAGTGATTTTGTGTCATTGGTTGAACATTTAGGTCATTTTCGTCCTCCCTAGGCATATTCTAATCAAATTAGGGTTTTTAACCAATCTTGTGCATCCAATAAGTGATTTTGTGTCATTGGTTGAACATTTTGGTCATTTTCGTCCTCCCTAGGTTTATTCTAATCCAATTAGGGTTTTTAACCAATCTTATGCATCCAATAAGTGATTTTGTGACATTGGATTAACATTTAGGTCATTTAATTCTTTCCTAGGCTTATTCTAATTCAGTTAGGGTTTTTAACCAATCTTGTGCATCCAATAAGTGCATTTGTGTCATTGGATTAACATTTAGGTCATTTTCTTCCTCCCTATGCTTTTTCAAACCTAATTAGGGTTTGTAACCAATCCGGTGCATCCAATAAGTGATTTTGTGTCATTGGTTGAACATTTAGGTCATTTTCATCCTCGCTATGCTTATTCTAATCCAATTACGGTTTTTAATCAATCTTGTGCATCCAATAAGTGATTTTGTATCATTGGTTGAACATTTAGGTTATTTTCGTCCTCCCTAGGTTTATTCCAATCCAATTAAGGTTTTTAACCAATCTTGTGCATCCAATAAGTGATTTTGTGTCATTGGTTGATTATTTAGGTCATTTTCGTCCTCCCTAAGCTTATTATAATGCAATTAGGGTTTTTAACCAATCATATGCATCCAATAAGTGATTTTGTGTCATTGGTTGAACATTGAGGTCATTTTCGTCCTCCCTAGGTTTATTCTATTCCAATTAGGGTTTTTAAGCAACCTTGTGCATCCAATAAGTGATTTTGTGTCATTGGTTGAACATTGAGGTCATTTTCGTCCTCCCTAGGTTTATTCTAATCCAATTAGGGTTTTTAACCAATCTTGTGCATCCAATAAGTGATTTTGTGTCATTGGTGGAAGATTTAGGTCATTTTTCGTCCTCCCTAGGCTTATTCTAATCCAATTATGGTTTTTAACCAATCTTGTGCATCCAATGAGTGATTTTGTGTCATTGGTTGAACAATTAGGTCATTTTCGTCCTCCATAGGTTTATTCTAATCCAATTAGGGTTTTTAACCAATCTTGTGCATCCAATAAGTGATTTTTTGTCATTGGATTAACATTTAGGTCATTTAATTCCTCCCTATGCTTATTCTAATCCAATTAGGGTTCTAAACCAATCTTGTGCATCCAATAATTGATTTTGTGTGATTGGTTGAACATTTAGGTCATTTTCGTCCTTCCTAGTCTAATTCTAATTCAATTAGGGTTTTTAACCAGTCTTGTGCATCCAATAACTGATTTTTTGTCATTGGTTGAACATTTCGGTCATTTTCGTCCTCCCAAGGCTTATTCTAATCCAATTAGGGTTTTTAACTAATCTTGTGCATCCAATAAGTGATTTTGTGTCATTGGTTGAACATTTAAGTCATTTTCATCCTCCCTAGGCTTATTCAAATCCAATTAGGGTTTTTAACCAATGTTGTGCATCCAATAAGTGATTTTGTATCATTGGTTGAACATTTTGGTTATTTTCGTCCTCCCTAGGTTTATTCCAATCCAATTAAGGTTTTTAACCAATCTTGTGCATCGAATAAGTGATTTTCTGTCATTGGTTGAACATTTAGGTCATTTTCGTCCTCCAAAAGCTTATTCTAATGCAATTAGGGTTTTTAACCAATCTTGTGCATCCAATAAGTGCTTTTGTGTCATTGGTTGAACATTGAGGTCATTTTCGTCCTCCCAAGGTTTATTCTAATCCAATTAGGGTTTTTAACCAATCTTGTGCATCCAATAAGTGATTTTGTGTCATTGGTTGAACATTTAGGTCATTTTCGTCCTCCCTAGGCTTATTCTAATCCAATTACGGTTTTTAACCAATCTTGTACATCCAATAAGTGATTTTGTATCATTGGTTGAACATTTTGGTTATTTTCGTCCTCCCTAGGTTTATTCCAATCCAATTAAGGTTTTTAACCAATCTTGTGCATCCAAAGAGTGATTTTGTGTCATTGGTAGAACATTTAGGTCATTTTCGTCCTCCCTAAGCTTATTATAATGCAATTAGGTTTTTTAACCAATCCTATGCATCCAATAAGTGATTTTGTGTCATTGGTTGAATATTGAGGTCATTTTCGTCCTCCTTAGGTTTATTCTTATCCAATTAGGGTTTTTAACCAATCTTGTGCATCCAATAACTGATTTTGTGTCATTGGTTGAACATTTAGGTCATTTTCGTCCTCCCTAGGCTTATTCTAATCCAATTATGGTTTTTAACCAATCTTGTGCATCCAATAAGTGATT
Organism: Cicer chorassanicum; assembly: GCA_037974735.1. Taxonomy (NCBI): domain Eukaryota; kingdom Viridiplantae; phylum Streptophyta; class Magnoliopsida; order Fabales; family Fabaceae; genus Cicer; species Cicer chorassanicum. The sequence continues at coordinate 39,506,348 of JBBPBP010009779.1, forward strand.
TTGTATCATTGGTTGAACATTTAGGTCATTTTCGTCCTCGATAGGTTTATTCTAATCCAATTAGGGTTTTTAACCAACCTTGTGCATCCAATAAGTGATTTTGTGTCATTGGATTAACATTTAGGTCATTTAATTCCTCCCTATGCTTATTCTAATCCAATTAGCGTTCTTAACAAATCTTGTGCATCCAATAAGAGATTTTGTGTGATTGGTTGAACATTTAGGTCATTTTCGTCCTTCCTAGTCTTATTATAATTCAATTAGGGTTTTTAACCAATCTTGTGCATCCAATAATTGATTTTGTGTCATTGGTTTAACTTTTAGGTCATTTTCGTCCTCCCTAGGTTTATTAAAATCCAATTAGGGTTTTTAACTAATCTTGTGCATCCAATACGTGATTTTGTGTCATTGGATTAACATTTAGTTCATTTAATTCCTCCTTAGGCTTATTCTAATTCAATTTGGATTTTCAACAAATCTTGTGCACTCAATAAGTGATTTTGTGTCATTGGTTGAACATTTAGGTCACTTACGTCCTCCCTAGGCTTATTCTAATCCAATCAGGGTTTTTAACCAATCTTGTGCATCCAATAAGTGATTTTGTGTCATTGGTTGAACATTGAGGTCATTTTCGTCCTCCCTAGGTTTATTCTAATCCAATTAGGGTTTTTAACCAATCTTGTGCATCCAATAAGTGATTTTGTGTCATTGGTTGAACATTTAGGTCATTTTCGTCCTCCCTAGGCTTATTCTAATCCAATTACGGTTTTTAACCAATCTTGTGCATCCAATAAGTGATTTTGTATCATTGGTTGAACATTTAGGTTATTTTCGTCCTCCCTAGGTTTATTCCAATCCAATTAAGGTTTTTAACCAATCTTGTGCATCCAATAAGTGATTTTGTGTCATTGGTTGATTATTTAGGTCATTTTCGTCCTCCCTAAGCTTATTATAATGCAATTAGGGTTTTTAACCAATCATATGCATCCAATAAGTGATTTTGTGTCATTGGTTGAACATTGAGGTCATTTTCGTCCTCCCTAGGTTTATTCTATTCCAATTAGGGTTTTTAAGCAATCTTGTGCATCCAATAAGTGATTTTGTGTCATTGGTTGAACATTGAGGTCATTTTCGTCCTCCCTAGGTTTATTCTAATCCAATTAGGGTTTTTAACCAATCTTGTGCATCCAATACGTGATTTTGTGTCATTGGTGGAACATTTAGGTCATTTTTCGTCCTCCCTAGGCTTATTCTAATCCAATTATGGTTTTTAACCAATCTTGTGCATCCAATGAGTGATTTTGTGTCATTGGTTGAACAATTAGGTCATTTTCGTCCTCCATAGGTTTATTCTAATCCAATTAGGGTTTTTAACCAATCTTGTGCATCCAATAAGTGATTTTTTGTCATTGGATTAACATTTAGGTCATTTAATTCCTCCCTATGCTTATTCTAATCCAATTAGGGTTCTAAACCAATCTTGTGCATCCAATAATTGATTTTGTGTGATTGGTTGAACATTTAGGTCATTTTCGTCCTTCCTAGTCTAATTCTAATTCAATTAGGGTTTTTAACCAGTCTTGTGCATCCAATAACTGATTTTTTGTCATTGGTTGAACATTTCGGTCATTTTCGACCTCCCAAGGCTTATTCTAATCCAATTAGGGTTTTTAACTAATCTTGTGCATCCAATAAGTGATTTTGTGTCATTGGTTGAACATTTAAGTCATTTTCATCCTCCCTAGGCTTATTCAAATCCAATTAGGGTTTTTAACCAATGTTGTGCATCCAATAAGTGATTTTGTATCATTGGTTGAACATTTTGGTTATTTTCGTCCTCCCTAGGTTTATTCCAATCCAATTAAGGTTTTTAACCAATATTGTGCATCGAATAAGTGATTTTCTGTCATTGGTTGAACATTTAGGTCATTTTCGTCCTCCAAAAGCTTATTCTAATCCAATCAGGGTTTTTAACCAATCTTGTGCATCCAATAAGTGATTTTGTATCATTGGTTGATCATTTAGGTCATTTTCGTCCTCCATAGGTTAATTCTAATCCAATTAGGGTTTTTAACCAATGTTGTGCATCCAATAAGTGATTTTGTGTCATTTGTTGAACATTTAGGTCATTTTCGTCCTCACATGGCTTATTCTAATCCAATTAGGGTTTGTAACCAATCTTGTACATCCAATAAGTGATTTTGTATCATTGGTTGAACATTTAGGTCATTTTCGTCCTGCCTAGGCTTATTCTAATCCAATTACAGTTTTTAACCAATCTTGTGCATCCAATAAAAGATTTTGTATCATTGGTTAAACATTTAGGTCATTTTCGTCCTCCCTAGGTTTATTCCAATCCAATTAAGGTTTTTAACCAATCTTGTGCATCACATAAGTGATTTTGTGTCATTGGTTGAACATCTAGGTCATTTTCGTCCTCCCTAGGTTTATTCTTATCCAATTAGGGTTTTTAACCAATCTTGTGCATCCAATAACTGGTTTTGTGTCATTGGTTGAACATTTAGGTCATTTTCGTCCTCCCTAGGCTTATTCTAATCCAATTATGGTTTTTAACCAATCTTGTGCATCCAATAAGTGATTTTGTATCATTGGTTGAACATTTAGGTCATTTTCGTCCTCGATAGGTTTATTCTAATCCAATTAGGGTTTTTAACCAACCTTGTGCATCCAATAAGTGATTTTGTGTCATTGGATTAACATTTAGGTCATTTAATTCCTCCCTATGCTTATTCTAATCCAATTAGGGTTCTTAACAAATCTTGTGCATCCAATAAGAGATTTTGTGTGATTGGTTGAAAATTTAGGTCATTTTCGTCCTTCCTAGTCTTATTATAATTCAATTAGGGTTTTTAACCAATCTTGTGCATCCAATAATTGATTTTGTGTCATTGGATTAACATTTAGTTCATTTAATTCCTCCTTAGGCTTATTCTAATTCAATTTGGATTTTCAACAAATCTTGTGCACTCAATAAGTGATTTTGTGTCATTGGTTGAACATTTAGGTCACTTACGTCCTCCCTAGGCTTATTCTAATCCAATCAGGGTTTTTAACCAATCTTGTGCATCCAATAAGTGATTTTGTGTCATTGGTTGATCATTTAGGTCATTTTCGTCCTCCATAGGTTTATTCTAATCCAATTAGGGTTTTTAACCAATGTTGTGCATCCAATAAGTGATTTTGTGTCATTTGTTGAACATTTAGGTCATTTTCGTCCTCACATGGCTTATTCTAATCCAATTAGGGTTTGTAACCAATCTTGTACATCCAATAAGTGATTTTGTGTCATTGGTTGAACATTTAGGTCATTTTCGTCCTCCCTAGGCTTATTCTAATCCAATTACAGTTTTTAACCAATCTTGTGCATCCAATAAAAGATTTTGTATCATTGGTTAAACATTTAGGTCATTTTCGTCCTCCCTAGGTTTATTCCAATCCAATTAAGGTTTTTAACCAATCTTTTGCATCACATAAGTGATTTTGTGTCATTGGTTGAACATCTAGGTCATTTTCGTCCTCCCTAGGCTAATTCTAATATAGATAGGGTTTTTAACCAATCTTGTGCATCCAATAAGTAATTTTGTGTCATTGGTTAAACATTAGGTCATTTTCATCCTCCCTAGGGTTATTCTAATCCAATAAGGGTTTTTAGCCAATCTTGTGCATCCAATAAGTGCGTTTGTGTCATTGGATTAACATTTACGTCATTTTCGCCCTACGGAGGCTTATTCTAATTTAATTAGGGTTTGTAACCAATCTTGTGTATCCAATAAGTGATTTTGTGTCATTGGTTGAACATTTAGGTCATTTTCGTCCTCCCTAGGCATATTCTAATCAAATTAGGGTTTTTAACCAATCTTGTGCATCCAATAAGTGATTTTGTGTCATTGGTTGAACATTTTGGTCATTTTCGTCCTCCCTAGGTTTATTCTAATCCAATTAGGGTTTTTAACCAATCTTATGCATCCAATAAGTGATTTTGTGACATTGGATTAACATTTAGGTCATTTAATTCTTTCCTAGGCTTATTCTAATTCAGTTAGGGTTTTTAACCAATCTTGTGCATCCAATAAGTGCATTTGTGTCATTGGATTAACATTTAGGTCATTTTCTTCCTCCCTATGCTTTTTCAAACCTAATTAGGGTTTGTAACCAATCCGGTGCATCCAATAAGTGATTTTGTGTCATTGGTTGAACATTTAGGTCATTTTCATCCTCGCTATGCTTATTCTAATCCAATTACGGTTTTTAACCAATCTTGTGCATCCAATAAGTGATTTATTATCATTGGTTGAACATTTAGGTTATTTTCGTCCTCCCTAGGTTTATTCCAATCCAATTAAGGTTTTTAACCAATCTTGTGCATCCAATAAGTGATTTTGTGTCATTGGTTGATTATTTAGGTCATTTTCGTCCTCCCTAAGCTTATTATAATGCAATTAGGGTTTTTAACCAATCATATGCATCCAATAAGTGATTTTGTGTCATTGGTTGAACATTGAGGTCATTTTCGTCCTCCCTAGGTTTATTCTATTCCAATTAGGGTTTTTAAGCAATCTTGTGCATCCAATAAGTGATTTTGTGTCATTGGTTGAACATTGAGGTCATTTTCGTCCTCCCTAGGTTTATTCTAATCCAATTAGGGTTTTTAACCAATCTTGTGCATCCAATACGTGATTTTGTGTCATTGGTGGAACATTTAGGTCATTTTTCGTCCTCCCTAGGCTTATTCTAATCCAATTATGGTTTTTAACCAATCTTGTGCATCCAATGAGTGATTTTGTGTCATTGGTTGAACAATTAGGTCATTTTCGTCCTCCATAGGTTTATTCTAATCCAATTAGGGTTTTTAACCAATCTTGTGCATCCAATAAGTGATTTTTTGTCATTGGATTAACATTTAGGTCATTTAATTCCTCCCTATGCTTATTCTAATCCAATTAGGGTTCTAAACCAATCTTGTGCATCCAATAATTGATTTTGTGTGATTGGTTGAACATTTAGGTCATTTTCGTCCTTCCTAGTCTAATTCTAATTCAATTAGGGTTTTTAACCAGTCTTGTGCATCCAATAACTGATTTTTTGTCATTGGTTGAACATTTCGGTCATTTTCGACCTCCCAAGGCTTATTCTAATCCAATTAGGGTTTTTAACTAATCTTGTGCATCCAATAAGTGATTTTGTGTCATTGGTTGAACATTTAAGTCATTTTCATCCTCCCTAGGCTTATTCAAATCCAATTAGGGTTTTTAACCAATGTTGTGCATCCAATAAGTGATTTTGTATCATTGGTTGAACATTTTGGTTATTTTCGTCCTCCCTAGGTTTATTCCAATCCAATTAAGGTTTTTAACCAATCTTGTGCATCGAATAAGTGATTTTCTGTCATTGGTTGAACATTTAGGTCATTTTCGTCCTCCAAAAGCTTATTCTAATGCAATTAGGGTTTTTAACCAATCTTGTGCATCCAATAAGTGATTTTGTATTATTGGTTGAACATTTAGGTCATTTTCGTCCTCGATAGGTTTATTCTAATCCAATTAGGGTTTCTAACCAACCTTGTGCATCCAATAAGTGATTTTGTGTCATTGGATTAACATTTAGGTCATTTAATTCCTCCCTATGCTTATTCTAATCCAATTAGGGTTCTTAACAAATCTTGTGCATCCAATAAGAGATTTTGTGTGATTGGTTGAACATTTAGGTCATTTTCGTCCTTCCTAGTCTTATTATAATTCAATTAGGGTTTTTAACCAATCTTGTGCATCCAATAATTGATTTTGTGTCATTGGTTTAACTTTTAGGTCATTTTCGTCCTCCCTAGGTTTATTAAAATCCAATTAGGGTTTTTAACTAATCTTGTGCATCCAATACGTGATTTTGTGTCATTGGATTAACATTTAGTTCATTTAATTCCTCCTTAGGCTTATTCTAATTCAATTTGGATTTTCAACAAATCTTGTGCACTCAATAAGTGATTTTGTGTCATTGGTTGAACATTTAGGTCACTTACGTCCTCCCTAGGCTTATTCTAATCCAATCAGGGTTTTTAACCAATCTTGTGCATCCAATAAGTGATTTTGTATCATTGGTTGATCATTTAGGTCATTTTCGTCCTCCATAGGTTTATTCTAATCCAATTAGGGTTTTTAACCAATGTTGTGCATCCAATAAGTGCTTTTGTGTCATTGGTTGAACATTGAGGTCATTTTCGTCCTCCCAAGGTTTATTCTAATCCAATTAGGGTTTTTAACCATTCTTGTGCATCCAATAAGTGATTTTGTGTCATTGGTTGAACATTTAGGTCATTTTCGTCCTCCCTAGGCTTATTCTAATCCAATTACGGTTTTTAACCAATCTTGTACATCCAACAAGTGATTTTGTATCATTGGTTGAACATTTTGGTTATTTTCGTCCTCCCTAGGTTTATTCCAATCCAATTAAGGTTTTTAACCAATCTTGTGCATCCAAAGAGTGATTTTGTGTCATTGGTAGAACATTTAGGTCATTTTCGTCCTCCCTAAGCTTATTATAATGCAATTAGGTTTTTTAACCAATCCTATGCATCCAATAAGTGATTTTGTGTCATTGGTTGAATATTGAGGTCATTTTCGTCCTCCTTAGGTTTATTCTTATCCAATTAGGGTTTTTAACCAATCTTGTGCATCCAATAACTGATTTTGTGTCATTGGTTGAACATTTAGGTCATTTTCGTCCTCCCTAGGCTTATTCTAATCCAATTATGGTTTTTAACCAATCTTGTGCATCCAATAAGTGATTTTGTATCATTGGTTGAACATTTAGGTCATTTTCGTCCTCGATAGGTTTATTCTAATCCAATTAGGGTTTTTAACCAACCTTGTGCATCCAATAAGTGATTTTGTGTCATTGGATTAACATTTAGGTCATTTAATTCCTCCCTATGCTTATTCTAATCCAATTAGCGTTCTTAACAAATCTTGTGCATCCAATAAGAGATTTTGTGTGATTGGTTGAACATTTAGGTCATTTTCGTCCTTCCTAGTCTTATTATAATTCAATTAGGGTTTTTAACCAATCTTGTGCATCCAATAATTGATTTTGTGTCATTGGTTTAACTTTTAGGTCATTTTCGTCCTCCCTAGGTTTATTAAAATCCAATTAGGGTTTTTAACTAATCTTGTGCATCCAATACGTGATTTTGTGTCATTGGATTAACATTTAGTTCATTTAATTCCTCCTTAGGCTTATTCTAATTCAATTTGGATTTTCAACAAATCTTGTGCACTCAATAAGTGATTTTGTGTCATTGGTTGAACATTTAGGTCACTTACGTCCTCCCTAGGCTTATTCTAATCCAATCAGGGTTTTTAACCAATCTTGTGCATCCAATAAGTGATTTTGTGTCATTGGTTGAACATTGAGGTCATTTTCGTCCTCCCTAGGTTTATTCTAATCCAATTAGGGTTTTTAACCAATCTTGTGCATCCAATACGTGATTTTGTGTCATTGGTGGAACATTTAGGTCATTTTTCGTCCTCCCTAGGCTTATTCTAATCCAATTATGGTTTTTAACCAATCTTGTGCATCCAATGAGTGATTTTGTGTCATTGGTTGAACAATTAGGTCATTTTCGTCCTCCATAGGTTTATTCTAATCCAATTAGGGTTTTTAACCAATCTTGTGCATCCAATAAGTGATTTTTTGTCATTGGATTAACATTTAGGTCATTTAATTCCTCCCTATGCTTATTCTAATCCAATTAGGGTTCTAAACCAATCTTGTGCATCCAATAATTGATTTTGTGTGATTGGTTGAACATTTAGGTCATTTTCGTCCTTCCTAGTCTAATTCTAATTCAATTAGGGTTTTTAACCAGTCTTGTGCATCCAATAACTGATTTTTTGTCATTGGTTGAACATTTCGGTCATTTTCGTCCTCCCAAGGCTTATTCTAATCCAATTAGGGTTTTTAACTAATCTTGTGCATCCAATAAGTGATTTTGTGTCATTGGTTGAACATTTAAGTCATTTTCATCCTCCCTAGGCTTATTCAAATCCAATTAGGGTTTTTAACCAATGTTGTGCATCCAATAAGTGATTTTGTATCATTGGTTGAACATTTTGGTTATTTTCGTCCTCCCTAGGTTTATTCCAATCCAATTAAGGTTTTTAACCAATCTTGTGCATCGAATAAGTGATTTTCTGTCATTGGTTGAACATTTAGGTCATTTTCGTCCTCCAAAAGCTTATTCTAATGCAATTAGGGTTTTTAACCAATCTTGTGCATCCAATAAGTGCTTTTGTGTCATTGGTTGAACATTGAGGTCATTTTCGTCCTCCCAAGGTTTATTCTAATCCAATTAGGGTTTTTAACCAATCTTGTGCATCCAATAAGTGATTTTGTGTCATTGGTTGAACATTTAGGTCATTTTCGTCCTCCCTAGGCTTATTCTAATCCAATTACGGTTTTTAACCAATCTTGTACATCCAATAAGTGATTTTGTATCATTGGTTGAACATTTTGGTTATTTTCGTCCTCCCTAGGTTTATTCCAATCCAATTAAGGTTTTTAACCAATCTTGTGCATCCAAAGAGTGATTTTGTGTCATTGGTAGAACATTTAGGTCATTTTCGTCCTCCCTAAGCTTATTATAATGCAATTAGGTTTTTTAACCAATCCTATGCATCCAATAAGTGATTTTGTGTCATTGGTTGAATATTGAGGTCATTTTCGTCCTCCTTAGGTTTATTCTTATCCAATTAGGGTTTTTAACCAATCTTGTGCATCCAATAACTGATTTTGTGTCATTGGTTGAACATTTAGGTCATTTTCGTCCTCCCTAGGCTTATTCTAATCCAATTATGGTTTTTAACCAATCTTGTGCATCCAATAAGTGATTTTGTATCATTGGTTGAACATTTAGGTCATTTTCGTCCTCGATAGGTTTATTCTAATCCAATTAGGGTTTTTAACCAACCTTGTGCATCCAATAAGTGATTTTGTGTCATTGGATTAACATTTAGGTCATTTAATTCCTCCCTATGCTTATTCTAATCCAATTAGGGTTCTTAACAAATCTTGTGCATCCAATAAGAGATTTTGTGTGATTGGTTGAAAATTTAGGTCATTTTCGTCCTTCCTAGTCTTATTATAATTCAATTAGGGTTTTTAACCAATCTTGTGCATCCAATAATTGATTTTGTGTCATTGGATTAACATTTAGTTCATTTAATTCCTCCTTAGGCTTATTCTAATTCAATTTGGATTTTCAACAAATCTTGTGCACTCAATAAGTGATTTTGTGTCATTGGTTGAACATTTAGGTCACTTACGTCCTCCCTAGGCTTATTCTAATCCAATCAGGGTTTTTAACCAATCTTGTGCATCCAATAAGTGATTTTGTGTCATTGGTTGATCATTTAGGTCATTTTACGTCCTCCATAGGTTTATTCTAATCCAATTAGGGTTTTTAACCAATGTTGTGCATCCAATAAGTGATTTTGTGTCATTTGTTGAACATTTAGGTCATTTTCGTCCTCACATGGCTTATTCTAATCCAATTAGGGTTTGTAACCAATCTTGTACATCCAATAAGTGATTTTGTGTCATTGGTTGAACATTTAGGTCATTTTCGTCCTCCCTAGGCTTATTCTAATCCAATTACAGTTTTTAACCAATCTTGTGCATCCAATAAAAGATTTTGTATCATTGGTTAAACATTTAGGTCATTTTCGTCCTCCCTAGGTTTATTCCAATCCAATTAAGGTTTTTAACCAATCTTTTGCATCACATAAGTGATTTTGTGTCATTGGTTGAACATCTAGGTCATTTTCGTCCTCCCTAGGCTAATTCTAATATAGATAGGGTTTTTAACCAATCTTGTGCATCGAATAAGTAATTTTGTGTCATTGGTTAAACATTAGGTCATTTTCATCCTCCCTAGGCTTATTCTAATCCAATAAGGGTTTTTAGCCAATCTTGTGCATCCAATAAGTGCGTTTGTGTCATTGGATTAACATTTACGTCATTTTCGCCCTCCGGAGGCTTATTCTAATTTAATTAGGGTTTGTAACCAATCTTGTGTATCCAATAAGTGATTTTGTGTCATTGGTTGAACATTTAGGTCATTTTCGTCCTCCCTAGGCATATTCTAATCAAATTAGGGTTTTTAACCAATCTTGTGCATCCAATAAGTGATTTTGTGTCATTGGTTGAACATTTTGGTCATTTTCGTCCTCCCTAGGTTTATTCTAATCCAATTAGGGTTTTTAACCAATCTTATGCATCCAATAAGTGATTTTGTGACATTGGATTAACATTTAGGTCATTTAATTCTTTCCTAGGCTTATTCTAATTCAGTTAGGGTTTTTAACCAATCTTGTGCATCCAATAAGTGCATTTGTGTCATTGGATTAACATTTAGGTCATTTTCTTCCTCCCTATGCTTTTTCAAACCTAATTAGGGTTTGTAACCAATCCGGTGCATCCAATAAGTGATTTTGTGTCATTGGTTGAAAATTTAGGTCATTTTCATCCTCGCTATGCTTATTCTAATCCAATTACGGTTTTTAATCAATCTTGTGCATCCAATAAGTGATTTTGTATCATTGGTTGAACATTTAGGTTATTTTCGTCCTCCCTAGGTTTATTCCAATCCAATTAAGGTTTTTAACCAATCTTGTGCATCCAATAAGTGATTTTGTGTCATTGGTTGATTATTTAGGTCATTTTCGTCCTCCCTAAGCTTATTATAATGCAATTAGGGTTTTTAACCAATCATATGCATCCAATAAGTGATTTTGTGTCATTGGTTGAACATTGAGGTCATTTTCGTCCTCCCTAGGTTTATTCTATTCCAATTAGGGTTTTTAAGCAACCTTGTGCATCCAATAAGTGATTTTGTGTCATTGGTTGAACATTGAGGTCATTTTCGTCCTCCCTAGGTTTATTCTAATCCAATTAGGGTTTTTAACCAATCTTGTGCATCCAATAAGTGATTTTGTGTCATTGGTGGAAGATTTAGGTCATTTTTCGTCCTCCCTAGGCTTATTCTAATCCAATTATGGTTTTTAACCAATCTTGTGCATCCAATGAGTGATTTTGTGTCATTGGTTGAACAATTAGGTCATTTTCGTCCTCCATAGGTTTATTCTAATCCAATTAGGGTTTTTAACCAATCTTGTGCATCCAATAAGTGATTTTATGTCATTGGATTAACATTTAGGTCATTTAATTCCTCCCTATGCTTATTCTAATCCAATTAGGGTTCTAAACCAATCTTGTGCATCCAATAATTGATTTTGTGTGATTGGTTGAACATTTAGGTCATTTTCGTCCTTCCTAGTCTAATTCTAATTCAATTAGGGTTTTTAACCAGTCTTGTGCATCCAATAACTGATTTTTTGTCATTGGTTGAACATTTCGGTCATTTTCGACCTCCCAAGGCTTATTCTAATCCAATTAGGGTTTTTAACTAATCTTGTGCATCCAATAAGTGATTTTGTGTCATTGGTTGAACATTTAAGTCATTTTCATCCTCCCTAGGCTTATTCAAATCCAATTAGGGTTTTTAACCAATGTTGTGCATCCAATAAGTGATTTTGTATCATTGGTTGAACATTTTGGTTATTTTCGTCCTCCCTAGGTTTATTCCAATCCAATTAAGGTTTTTAACCAATATTGTGCATCGAATAAGTGATTTTCTGTCATTGGTTGAACATTTAGGTCATTTTCGTCCTCCAAAAGCTTATTCTAATCCAATCAGGGTTTTTAACCAATCTTGTGCATCCAATAAGTGATTTTGTATCATTGGTTGATCATTTAGGTCATTTTCGTCCTCCATAGGTTTATTCTAATCCAATTACAGTTTTTAACCAATCTTGTGCATCCAATAAAAGATTTTGTATCATTGGTTAAACATTTAGGTCATTTTCGTCCTCCCTAGGTTTATTCCAATCCAATTAAGGTTTTTAACCAATCTTGTGCATCACATAAGTGATTTTGTGTCATTGGTTGAACATCTAGGTCATTTTCGTCCTCCCTAGGTTTATTCTTATCCAATTAGGGTTTTTAACCAATCTTGTGCATCCAATAACTGGTTTTGTGTCATTGGTTGAACATTTAGGTCATTTTCGTCCTCCCTAGGCTTATTCTAATCCAATTATGGTTTTTAACCAATCTTGTGCATCCAATAAGTGATTTTGTATCATTGGTTGAACATTTAGGTCATTTTCGTCCTCGATAGGTTTATTCTAATCCAATTAGGGTTTTTAACCAACCTTGTGCATCCAATAAGTGATTTTGTGTCATTGGATTAACATTTAGGTCATTTAATTCCTCCCTATGCTTATTCTAATCCAATTAGCGTTCTTAACAAATCTTGTGCATCCAATAAGAGATTTTGTGTGATTGGTTGAACATTTAGGTCATTTTCGTCCTTCCTAGTCTTATTATAATTCAATTAGGGTTTTTAACCAATCTTGTGCATCCAATAATTGATTTTGTGTCATTGGTTTAACTTTTAGGTCATTTTCGTCCTCCCTAGGTTTATTAAAATCCAATTAGGGTTTTTAACTAATCTTGTGCATCCAATACGTGATTTTGTGTCATTGGATTAACATTTAGTTCATTTAATTCCTCCTTAGGCTTATTCTAATTCAATTTGGATTTTCAACAAATCTTGTGCACTCAATAAGTGATTTTGTGTCATTGGTTGAACATTTAGGTCACTTACGTCCTCCCTAGGCTTATTCTAATCCAATCAGGGTTTTTAACCAATCTTGTGCATCCAATAAGTGATTTTGTATCATTGGTTGATCATTTAGGTCATTTTCGTCCTCCATAGGTTTATTCTAATCCAATTAGGGTTTTTAACCAATGTTGTGCATCCAATAAGTGCTTTTGTGTCATTGGTTGAACATTGAGGTCATTTTCGTCCTCCCAAGGTTTATTCTAATCCAATTAGGGTTTTTAACCATTCTTGTGCATCCAATAAGTGATTTTGTGTCATTGGTTGAACATTTAGGTCATTTTCGTCCTCCCTAGGCTTATTCTAATCCAATTACGGTTTTTAACCAATCTTGTACATCCAACAAGTGATTTTGTATCATTGGTTGAACATTTTGGTTATTTTCGTCCTCCCTAGGTTTATTCCAATCCAATTAAGGTTTTTAACCAATCTTGTGCATCCAAAGAGTGATTTTGTGTCATTGGTAGAACATTTAGGTCATTTTCGTCCTCCCTAAGCTTATTATAATGCAATTAGGTTTTTTAACCAATCCTATGCATCCAATAAGTGATTTTGTGTCATTGGTTGAATATTGAGGTCATTTTCGTCCTCCTTAGGTTTATTCTTATCCAATTAGGGTTTTTAACCAATCTTGTGCATCCAATAACTGATTTTGTGTCATTGGTTGAACATTTAGGTCATTTTCGTCCTCCCTAGGCTTATTCTAATCCAATTATGGTTTTTAACCAATCTTGTGCATCCAATAAGTGATTTTGTATCATTGGTTGAACATTTAGGTCATTTTCGTCCTCGATAGGTTTATTCTAATCCAATTAGGGTTTTTAACCAACCTTGTGCATCCAATAAGTGATTTTGTGTCATTGGATTAACATTTAGGTCATTTAATTCCTCCCTATGCTTATTCTAATCCAATTAGGGTTCTTAACAAATCTTGTGCATCCAATAAGAGATTTTGTGTGATTGGTTGAAAATTTAGGTCATTTTCGTCCTTCCTAGTCTTATTATAATTCAATTAGGGTTTTTAACCAATCTTGTGCATCCAATAATTGATTTTGTGTCATTGGATTAACATTTAGTTCATTTAATTCCTCCTTAGGCTTATTCTAATTCAATTTGGATTTTCAACAAATCTTGTGCACTCAATAAGTGATTTTGTGTCATTGGTTGAACATTTAGGTCACTTACGTCCTCCCTAGGCTTATTCTAATCCAATCAGGGTTTTTAACCAATCTTGTGCATCCAATAAGTGATTTTGTGTCATTGGTTGATCATTTAGGTCATTTTACGTCCTCCATAGGTTTATTCTAATCCAATTAGGGTTTTTAACCAATGTTGTGCATCCAATAAGTGATTTTGTGTCATTTGTTGAACATTTAGGTCATTTTCGTCCTCACATGGCTTATTCTAATCCAATTAGGGTTTGTAACCAATCTTGTACATCCAATAAGTGATTTTGTGTCATTGGTTGAACATTTAGGTCATTTTCGTCCTCCCTAGGCTTATTCTAATCCAATTACAGTTTTTAACCAATCTTGTGCATCCAATAAAAGATTTTGTATCATTGGTTAAACATTTAGGTCATTTTCGTCCTCCCTAGGTTTATTCCAATCCAATTAAGGTTTTTAACCAATCTTTTGCATCACATAAGTGATTTTGTGTCATTGGTTGAACATCTAGGTCATTTTCGTCCTCCCTAGGCTAATTCTAATATAGATAGGGTTTTTAACCAATCTTGTGCATCCAATAAGTAATTTTGTGTCATTGGTTAAACATTAGGTCATTTTCATCCTCCCTAGGGTTATTCTAATCCAATAAGGGTTTTTAGCCAATCTTGTGCATCCAATAAGTGCGTTTGTGTCATTGGATTAACATTTACGTCATTTTCGCCCTACGGAGGCTTATTCTAATTTAATTAGGGTTTGTAACCAATCTTGTGTATCCAATAAGTGATTTTGTGTCATTGGTTGAACATTTAGGTCATTTTCGTCCTCCCTAGGCATATTCTAATCAAATTAGGGTTTTTAACCAATCTTGTGCATCCAATAAGTGATTTTGTGTCATTGGTTGAACATTTTGGTCATTTTCGTCCTCCCTAGGTTTATTCTAATCCAATTAGGGTTTTTAACCAATCTTATGCATCCAATAAGTGATTTTGTGACATTGGATTAACATTTAGGTCATTTAATTCTTTCCTAGGCTTATTCTAATTCAGTTAGGGTTTTTAACCAATCTTGTGCATCCAATAAGTGCATTTGTGTCATTGGATTAACATTTAGGTCATTTTCTTCCTCCCTATGCTTTTTCAAACCTAATTAGGGTTTGTAACCAATCCGGTGCATCCAATAAGTGATTTTGTGTCATTGGTTGAACATTTAGGTCATTTTCATCCTCGCTATGCTTATTCTAATCCAATTACGGTTTTTAACCAATCTTGTGCATCCAATAAGTGATTTATTATCATTGGTTGAACATTTAGGTTATTTTCGTCCTCCCTAGGTTTATTCCAATCCAATTAAGGTTTTTAACCAATCTTGTGCATCCAATAAGTGATTTTGTGTCATTGGTTGATTATTTAGGTCATTTTCGTCCTCCCTAAGCTTATTATAATGCAATTAGGGTTTTTAACCAATCATATGCATCCAATAAGTGATTTTGTGTCATTGGTTGAACATTGAGGTCATTTTCGTCCTCCCTAGGTTTATTCTATTCCAATTAGGGTTTTTAAGCAATCTTGTGCATCCAATAAGTGATTTTGTGTCATTGGTTGAACATTGAGGTCATTTTCGTCCTCCCTAGGTTTATTCAAATCCAATTAGGGTTTTTAACCAATCTTGTGCATCCAATAAGTGATTTTGTGTCATTGGTGGAATATTTAGGTCATTTTTCGTCCTCCCTAGGCTTATTCTAATCCAATTATGGTTTTTAACCAATCTTGTGCATCCAATGAGTGATTTTGTGTCATTGGTTGAACAATTAGGTCATTTTCGTCCTCCATAGGTTTATTCTAATCCAATTAGGGTTTTTAACCAATCTTGTGCATCCAATAAGTGATTTTTTGTCATTGGATTAACATTTAGGTCATTTAATTCCTCCCTATGCTTATTCTAATCCAATTAGGGTTCTAAACCAATCTTGTGCATCCAATAATTGATTTTGTGTGATTGGTTGAACATTTAGGTCATTTTCTTCCTCCCTATGCTTTTTCAAACCTAATAAGGGTTTGTAACCAATCCGGTGCATCCAATAACTGAATTTTTGTCATTGGTTGAACATTTCGGTCATTTTCGACCTCCCAAGGCTTATTCTAATCCAATTAGGGTTTTTAACTAATCTTGTGCATCCAATAAGTGATTTTGTGTCATTGGTTGAACATTTAAGTCATTTTCATCCTCCCTAGGCTTATTCAAATCCAATTAGGGTTTTTAACCAATGTTGTGCATCCAATAAGTGATTTTGTATCATTGGTTGAACATTTTGGTTATTTTCGTCCTCCCTAGGTTTATTCCAATCCAATTAAGGTTTTTAACCAATCTTGTGCATCGAATAAGTGATTTTCTGTCATTGGTTGAACATTTAGGTCATTTTCGTCCTCCAAAAGCTTATTCTAATGCAATTAGGGTTTTTAACCAATCTTGTGCATCCAATAAGTGATTTTGTATCATTGGTTGAACATTTAGGTCATTTTCGTCCTCGATAGGTTTATTCTAATCCAATTAGGGTTTTTAACCAACCTTGTGCATCCAATAAGTGATTTTGTGTCATTGGATTAACATTTAGGTCATTTAATTCCTCCCTATGCTTATTCTAATCCAATTAGGGTTCTTAACAAATCTTGTGCATCCAATAAGAGATTTTGTGTGATTGGTTGAACATTTAGGTCATTTTCGTCCTTCCTAGTCTTATTATAATTCAATTAGGGTTTTTAACCAATCTTGTGCATCCAATAATTGATTTTGTGTCATTGGTTTAACTTTTAGGTCATTTTGTCCTCCCTAGGTTTATTAAAATCCAATTAGGGTTTTTAACTAATCTTGTGCATCCAATACGTGATTTTGTGTCATTGGATTAACATTTAGTTCATTTAATTCCTCCTTAGGCTTATTCTAATTCAATTTGGATTTTCAACAAATCTTGTGCACTCAATAAGTGATTTTGTGTCATTGGTTGAACATTTAGGTCACTTACGTCCTCCCTAGGCTTATTCTAATCCAATCAGGGTTTTTAACCAATCTTGTGCATCCAATAAGTGATTTTGTATCATTGGTTGATCATTTAGGTCATTTTCGTCCTCCATAGGTTTATTCTAATCCAATTAGGGTTTTTAACCAATGTTGTGCATCCAATAAGTGATTTTGTGCCATTTGTTGAACATTTAGGTCATTTTCGTCCTCACATGGCTTATTCTAATCCAATTAGGGTTTGTAACCAATCTTGTACATCCAATAAGTGATTTTGTGTCATTGGTTGAACATTTAGGTCATTTTCGTCCTCCCTAGGCTTATTCTAATCCAATTACAGTTTTTAACCAATCTTGTGCATCCAATAAAAGATTTTGTATCATTGGTTAAACATTTAGGTCATTTTCATCCTCCCTAGGTTTATTCCAATCCAATTAAGGTTTTTAACCAATCTTGTGCATCACATAAGTGATTTTGTGTCATTGGTTGAACATCTAGGTCATCTTCATCCTCCCTAGGCTTATTCTAATCCAATAAGGGTTTTTAGCCAATCTTGTGCATCAATAAGTGCGTTTGTGTCATTGGATTAACATTTACGTCATTTTCGCCCTCCGGAGGCTTATTCTAATTTAATTAGGGTTTGTAACCAATCTTGTGTATCCAATAAGTGATTTTGTGTCATTGGTTGAACATTTTGGTCATTTTCGTCCTCCCTAGGTTTATTCTAATCCAATTAGGGTTTTTAACCAATCTTATGCATCCAATAAGTGATTTTGTGACATTGGATTAACATTTAGGTCATTTAATTCTTTCCTAGGCTTATTCTAATTCAGTTAGGGTTTTTAACCAATCTTGTGCATCCAATAAGTGCATTTGTGTCATTGGATTAACATTTAGGTCATTTTCTTCCTCCCTATGCTTTTTCAAACCTAATTAGGGTTTGTAACCAATCCGGTGCATCCAATAAGTGATTTTGTGTCATTGGTTGAACATTTAGGTCATTTTCATCCTCGCTATGCTTATTCTAATCCAATTACGGTTTTTAACCAATCTTGTGCATCCAATAAGTGATTTATTATCATTGGTTGAACATTTAGGTTATTTTCGTCCTCCCTAGGTTTATTCCAATCCAATTAAGGTTTTTAACCAATCTTGTGCATCCAATAAGTGATTTTGTGTCATTGGTTGATTATTTAGGTCATTTTCGTCCTCCCTAAGCTTATTATAATGCAATTAGGGTTTTTAACCAATCATATGCATCCAATAAGTGATTTTGTGTCATTGGTTGAACATTGAGGTCATTTTCGTCCTCCCTAGGTTTATTCTATTCCAATTAGGGTTTTTAAGCAATCTTGTGCATCCAATAAGTGATTTTGTGTCATTGGTTGAACATTGAGGTCATTTTCGTCCTCCCTAGGTTTATTCTAATCCAATTAGGGTTTTTAACCAATCTTGTGCATCCAATAAGTGATTTTGTGTCATTGGTGGAAGATTTAGGTCATTTTTCGTCCTCCCTAGGCTTATTCTAATCCAATTATGGTTTTCAACCAATCTTGTGCATCCAATGAGTGATTTTGTGTCATTGGTTGAACAATTAGGTCATTTTCGTCCTCCATAGGTTTATTCTAATCCAATTAGGGTTTTTAACCAATCTTGTGCATCCAATAAGTGATTTTTTGTCATTGGATTAACATTTAGGTCATTTAATTCCTCCCTATGCTTATTCTAATCCAATTAGGGTTCTAAACCAATCTTGTGCATCCAATAATTGATTTTGTGTGATTGGTTGAACATTTAGGTCATTTTCGTCCTTCCTAGTCTAATTCTAATTCAATTAGGGTTTTTAACCAGTCTTGTGCATCCAATAACTGATTTTTTGTCATTGGTTGAACATTTCGGTCATTTTCGACCTCCCAAGGCTTATTCTAATCCAATTAGGGTTTTTAACTAATCTTGTGCATCCAATAAGTGATTTTGTGTCATTGGTTGAACATTTAAGTCATTTTCATCCTCCCTAGGCTTATTCAAATCCAATTAGGGTTTTTAACCAATGTTGTGCATCCAATAAGTGATTTTGTATCATTGGTTGAACATTTTGGTTATTTTCGTCCTCCCTAGGTTTATTCCAATCCAATTAAGGTTTTTAACCAATCTTGTGCATCGAATAAGTGATTTTCTGTCATTGGTTGAACATTTAGGTCATTTTCGTCCTCCAAAAGCTTATTCTAATCCAATCAGGGTTTTTAACCAATCTTGTGCATCCAATAAGTGATTTTGTATCATTGGTTGATCATTTAGGTCATTTTCGTCCTCCATAGGTTTATTCTAATCCAATTAGGGTTTTTAACCAATGTTGTGCATCCAATAAGTGATTTTGTGTCATTTGTTGAACATTTAGGTCATTTTCGTCCTCACATGGCTTATTCTAATCCAATTAGGGTTTGTAACCAATCTTGTACATCCAATAAGTGATTTTGTATCATTGGTTGAACATTTAGGTCATTTTCGTCCTCCCTAGGCTTATTCTAATCCAATTACAGTTTTTAACCAATCTTGTGCATCCAATAAAAGATTTTGTATCATTGGTTAAACATTTAGGTCATTTTCGTCCTCCCTAGGTTTATTCCAATCCAATTAAGTTTTTTAACCAATCTTGTGCATCACATAAGTGATTTTGTGTCATTGGTTGAACATCTAGGTCATTTTCGTCCTCCCTAGGCTAATTCTAATATAGATAGGGTTTTTAACCAATCTTGTGCATCCAATAAGTAATTTTGTGTCATTGGTTAAACATTAGGTCATTTTCATCCTCCCTAGGCTTATTCTAATCCAATAAGGGTTTTTAAATCTTGTGCATCCAATAAGTGCGTTTGTGTCATTGGATTAACATTTACGTCATTTTCGCCCTCCAGAGGCTTATTCTAATTTAATTAGGGTTTGTAACCAATCTTGTGTATCCAATAAGTGATTTTGTGTCATTGGTTGAACATTTAGGTCATTTTCGTCCTCCCTAGGCATATTCTAATCAAATTAGGGTTTTTAACCAATCTTGTGCATCCAATAAGTGATTTTGTGTCATTGGTTGAACATTTTGGTCATTTTCGTCCTCCCTAGGTTTATTCTAATCCAATTAAGGTTTTTAACCAATCTTATGCATCCAATAAGTGATTTTGTGACATTGGATTAACATTTAGGTCATTTAATTCTTTCCTAGGCTTATTCTAATTCAGTTAGGGTTTTTAACCAATCTTGTGCATCCAATAAGTGCATTTGTGTCATTGGATTAACATTTAGGTCATTTTCTTCTTCCCTATGCTTTTTCAAACCTAATTAGGGTTTGTAACCAATCCGGTGCATCCAATAAGTGATTTTGTGTCATTGGTTGAACATTTAGGTCATTTTCATCCTCGCTATGCTTATTCTAATCCAATTACGGTTTTTAACCAATCTTGTGCATCCAATAAGTGATTTTGTATCATTGGTTGAACATTTAGGTTATTTTCGTCCTCCCTAGGTTTATTCCAATCCAATTAAGGTTTTTAACCAATCTTGTGCATCCAATAAGTGATTTTGTGTCATTGGTTGATTTTTTAGGTCATTTTCGTCCTCCCTAAGCTTATTATAATGCAATTAGGGTTTTTAACCAATCATATGCATCCAATAAGTGATTTTGTGTCATTGGTAGAACATTAAGGTCATTTTCGTCATCCCTAGGTTTATTCTATTCCAATTAGGGTTTTTAAGCAATCTTGTGCATCCAATAAGTGATTTTGTGTCATTGGTTGAACATTGAGGTCATTTTCGTCCTCCCTAGGTTTATTCTAATCCAATTAGGGTTTTTAACCAATCTTATGCATCCAATAAGTGATTTTGTGACATTGGATTAACATTTAGGTCATTTAATTCTTTCCTAGGCTTATTCTAATTCAGTTAGGGTTTTTAACCAATCTTGTGCATCCAATAAGTGCATTTGTGTCATTGGATTAACATTTAGGTCATTTTCTTCTTCCCTATGCTTTTTCAAACCTAATTAGGGTTTGTAACCAATCCGGTGCATCCAATAAGTGATTTTGTGTCATTGGTTGAACATTTAGGTCATTTTCATCCTCGCTATGCTTATTCTAATCCAATTACGGTTTTTAACCAATCTTGTGCATCCAATAAGTGATTTTGTATCATTGGTTGAACATTTAGGTTATTTTCGTCCTCCCTAGGTTTATTCCAATCCAATTAAGGTTTTTAACCAATCTTGTGCATCCAATAAGTGATTTTGTGTCATTGGTTGATTTTTTAGGTCATTTTCGTCCTCCCTAAGCTTATTATAATGCAATTAGGGTTTTTAACCAATCATATGCATCCAATAAGTGATTTTGTGTCATTGGTAGAACATTAAGGTCATTTTCGTCATCCCTAGGTTTATTCTATTCCAATTAGGATTTTTAAGCAATCTTGTGCATCCAATAAGTGATTTTGTGTCATTGGTTGAACATTGAGGTCATTTTCGTCCTCCCTAGGTTTATTCTAATCCAATTAGGGTTTTTAACCAATCTTGTGCATCCAATAAGTGATTTTGTGTCATTGGTGGAACATTTAGGTCATTTTCGTCCTCCCTAGGTTTATTCCAATCCAATTAAGGTTTTTAACCAATCTTGTGCATCACATAAGTGATTTTGTGTCATTGGTTGAACATCTAGGTCATTTTCGTCCTCCCTAGGCTAATTCTAATATAGATAGGGTTTTTAACCAATCTTGTGCATCCAATAAGTAATTTTGTGTCATTGGTTAAACATTAGGTCATTTTCATCCTCCCTAGGCTTATTCTAATCCAACAAGGGTTTTTAAATCTTGTGCATCCAATAAGTGCGTTTGTGTCATTGGATTAACATTTACGTCATTTTCGCCCTCCAGAGGCTTATTCTAATTTAATTAGGGTTTGTAACCAATCTTGTGTATCCAATAAGTGATTTTGTGTCATTGGTTGAACATTTAGGTCATTTTCGTCCTCCCTAGGCATATTCTAATCAAATTAGGGTTTTTAACCAATCTTGTGCATCCAATAAGTGATTTTGTGTCATTGGTTGAACATTTTGGTCATTTTCGTCCTCCCTAGGTTTATTCTAATCCAATTAGGGTTTTTAACCAATCTTATGCATCCAATAAGTGATTTTGTGACATTGGATTAACATTTAGGTCATTTAATTCTTTCCTAGGCTTATTCTAATTCAGTTAGGGTTTTTAACCAATCTTGTGCATCCAATAAGTGCATTTGTGTCATTGGATTAACATTTAGGTCATTTTCTTCTTCCCTATGCTTTTTCAAACCTAATTAGGGTTTGTAACCAATCCGGTGCATCCAATAAGTGATTTTGTGTCATTGGTTGAACATTTAGGTCATTTTCATCCTCGCTATGCTTATTCTAATCCAATTACGGTTTTTAACCAATCTTGTGCATCCAATAAGTGATTTTGTATCATTGGTTGAACATTTAGGTTATTTTCGTCCTCCCTAGGTTTATTCCAATCCAATTAAGGTTTTTAACCAATCTTGTGCATCCAATAAGTGATTTTGTGTCATTGGTTGATTTTTTAGGTCATTTTCGTCCTCCCTAAGCTTATTATAATGCAATTAGGGTTTTTAACCAATCATATGCATCCAATAAGTGATTTTGTGTCATTGGTAGAACATTAAGGTCATTTTCGTCATCCCTAGGTTTATTCTATTCCAATTAGGGTTTTTAAGCAATCTTGTGCATCCAATAAGTGATTTTGTGTCATTGGTTGAACATTGAGGTCATTTTCGTCCTCCCTAGGTTTATTCTAATCCAATTATGGTTTTTAACCAATCTTGTGCATCCAATGAGTGATTTTGTGTCATTGGTTGAACAATTAGGTCATTTTCGTCCTCCATAGGTTTATTCTAATCCAATTAGGGTTTTTAACCAATCTTGTGCATCCAATAAGTGATTTTTTGTCATTGGATTAACATTTAGGTCATTTAATTCCTCCCTATGCTTATTCTAATCCAATTAGGGTTCTAAACCAATCTTGTGCATCCAATAATTGATTTTGTGTGATTGGTTGAACATTTAGGTCATTTTCGTCCTTCCTAGTCTAATTCTAATTCAATTAGGGTTTTTAACCAGTCTTGTGCATCCAATAACTGATTTTTTGTCATTGGTTGAACATTTCGGTCATTTTCGACCTCCCAAGGCTTATTCTAATCCAATTAGGGTTTTTAACTAATCTTGTGCATCCAATAAGTGATTTTGTGTCATTGGTTGAACATTTAAGTCATTTTCATCCTCCCTAGGCTTATTCAAATCCAATTAGGGTTTTTAACCAATGTTGTGCATCCAATAAGTGATTTTGTATCCTTGGTTGAACATTTTGGTTATTTTCGTCCTCCCTAGGTTTATTCCAATCCAATTAAGGTTTTTAACCAATCTTGTGCATCGAATAAGTGATTTTCTGTCATTGGTTGAACATTTAGGTCATTTTCGTCCCCCAAAAGCTTATTCTAATGCAATTAGGGTTTTTAACCAATCTTGTGCATCCAATAAGTGCTTTTGTGTCATTGGTTGAACATGTAGGTCATTTTCGTCCTCCCAAGGTTTATTCTAATCCAATTAGGGTTTTTAACCAGTCTTGTGCATCCAATAAGTGATTTTGTGTCATTGGTTGAACATTTAGGTCATTTTCGTCCTCCCTAGGCTTATTCTAATCCAATTACGGTTTTTAACCAATCTTGTACATCCAATAAGTGATTTTGTATCATTGGTTGAACATTTTGGTTATTTTCGTCCTCCCTAGGTTTATTCCAATCCAATTAAGGTTTTTAACCAATCTTGTGCATCCAAAGAGTGATTTTGTGTCATTGGTAGAACATTTAGGTCATTTTCGTCCTCCCTAAGCTTATTATAATGCAATTCGGTTTTTTAACCAATCCTATGCATCCAATAAGTGATTTTGTGTCATTGGTTGAATATTGAGGTCATTTTCGTCCTGCTTAGGTTTATTCTTATCCAATTAGGGTTTTTAACCAATCTTGTGCATCCAATAACTGGTTTTGTGTCATTGGTTGAACATTTAGGTCATTTTCGTCCTCCCTAGGCTTATTCTAATCCAATTATGGTTTTTAACCAATCTTGTGCATCCAATAAGTGATTTTGTATCATTGGTTGAACATTTAGGTCATTTTCGTCCTCGATAGGTTTATTCTAATCCAATTAGGGTTTTTAACAAACCTTGTGCATCCAATAAGTGATTTTGTGTCATTGGATTAACATTTAGTTCATTTAATTCCTCCTTAGGCTTATTCTAATTCAATTTGGATTTTCAACAAATCTTGTGCACTCAATAAGTGATTTTGTGTCATTGGTTGAACATTTAGGTCACTTACGTCCTCCCTAGGCTTATTCTAATCCAATCAGAGTTTTTAACCAATCTTGTGCATCCAATAAGTGATTTTGTATCATTGGTTGATCATTTAGGTCATTTTCGTCCTCCATAGGTTTATTCTAATCCAATTAGGGTTTTTAACCAATGTTGTGCATCCAATAAGTGATTTTGTGCCATTTGTTGAACATTTAGGTCATTTTCGTCCTCACATGGCTTATTCTAATCCAATTAGGGTTTGTAACCAATCTTGTACATCCAATAAGTGATTTTGTGTCATTGGTTGAACATTTAGGTCATTTTCGTCCTCCCTAGGCTTATTCTAATCCAATTACAGTTTTTAACCAATCTTGTGCATCCAATAAAAGATTTTGTATCATTGGTTAAACATTTAGGTCATTTTCGTCCTCCCTAGGTTTATTCCAATCCAATTAAGGTTTTTAACCAATCTTGTGCATCACATAAGTGATTTTGTCTCATTGGTTGAACATCTAGGTCATTTTCATCCTCCCTAGGCTTATTCTAATCCAATAAGGGTTTTTAGCCAATCTTGTGCATCCAATAAGTGCGTTTGTGTCATTGGATTAACATTTACGTCATTTTCGCCCTCCGGAGGCTTATTCTAATTTAATTAGGGTTTGTAACCAATCTTGTGTATCCAATAAGTGATTTTGTGTCATTGGTTGAACATTTAGGTCATTTTCGTCCTCCCTAGGCATATTCTAATCAAATTAGGGTTTTTAACCAATCTTGTGCATCCAATAAGTGATTTTGTGTCATTGGTTGAACATTTTGGTCATTTTCGTCCTCCCTAGGTTTATTCTAATCCAATTAGGGTTTTTAACCAATCTTATGCATCCAATAAGTGATTTTTTGACATTGGATTAACATTTAGGTCATTTAATTCTTTCCTAGGCTTATTCTAATTCAGTTAGGGTTTTTAACCAATCTTGTGCATCCAATAAGTGCGTTTGTGTCATTGGATTAACATTTAGGTCATTTTCTTCCTCCCTATGCTTTTTCAAACCTAATTAGGGTTTGTAACCAATCCGGTGCATCCAATAAGTGATTTTGTGTCATTGGTTGAACATTTAGGTCATTTTCATCCTCGCTATGCTTATTCTAATCCAATTACGGTTTTTAACCAATCTTGTGCATCCAATAAGTGATTTTGTATCATTGGTTGAACATTTAGGTTATTTTCGTGCTCCCTAGGTTTATTCCAATCCAATTAAGGTTTTTAACCAATCTTGTGCATCCAATAAGTGATTTTGTGTCATTGGTTGATTATTTAGGTCATTTTCGTCCTCCCTAAGCTTATTATAATGCAATTAGGGTTTTTAACCAATCATATGCATCCAATAAGTGATTTTGTGTCATTGGTTGAACATTGAGGTCATTTTCGTCCTCCCTAGGTTTATTCTATTCCAATTAGGGTTTTTAAGCAATCTTGTGCATCCAATAAGTGATTTTGTGTCATTGGTTGAACATTGAGGTCATTTTCGTCCTCCCTAGGTTTATTCAAATCCAATTAGGGTTTTTAACCAATCTTGTGCATCCAATAAGTGATTTTGTGTCATTGGTGGAATATTTAGGTCATTTTTCGTCCTCCCTAGGCTTATTCTAATCCAATTATGGTTTTTAACCAATCTTGTGCATCCAATGAGTGATTTTGTGTCATTGGTTGAACAATTAGGTCATTTTCGTCCTCCATAGGTTTATTCTAATCCAATTAGGGTTTTTAACCAATCTTGTGCATCCAATAAGTGATTTTTTGTCATTGGATTAACATTTAGGTCATTTAATTCCTCCCTATGCTTATTCTAATCCAATTAGGGTTCTAAACCAATCTTGTGCATCCAAGAATTGATTTTGTGTGATTGGTTGAACATTTAGGTCATTTTCGTCCTTCCTAGTCTAATTCTAATTCAATTAGGGATTTTAACCAGTCTTGTGCATCCAATAACTAATTTTTTGTCATTGGTTGAACATTTCGGTCATTTTCGACCTCCCAAGGCTTATTCTAATCCAATTAGGGTTTTTAACTAATCTTGTGCATCCAATAAGTGATTTTGTGTCATTGGTTGAACATTTAAGTCATTTTCGTCCTCCCTAGGCTAATTCTAATATAGATAGGGTTTTTAACCAATCTTGTGCATCCAATAAGTAATTTTGTGTTAGTGGTTAAACATTAGGTCATTTTCATCCTCCCTAGGCTTATTCTAATCCAATAAGGGTTTTTAGCCAATCTTGTGCATCCAATAAGTGCGTTTGTGTCATTGGATTAACATTTACGTCATTTTCGTCCTCCAGAGGCTTATTCTAATCTAATTAGGGTTTGTAACCAATCTTGTGTATCCAATAAGTGATTTTGTGTCATTGGTTGAACATTTAGGTCATTTTCGTCCTCCCTAGGCATATTCTAATCAAATTAGGGTTTTTAACCAATCTTTTGCATCCAATAAGTGATTTTGTGTCATTGGTTGAACATTTTGGTCATTTTCGTCCTCCCTAGGTTTATTCTAATCCAATTATGGTTTTTAACCAATCTTGTGCATCCAATAAGTGATTTTGTGTCATTGGTGAAACATTTAGCTCATTTTCGTCCTCCCTAGGCTTAGTCTAATCCAATTAGGATTTTTAACCAATCTTGTGCATCCAATAAGTGATTTTGTGTCATTTATTGAACATTTAAGTCATTTTCGTCCTCCCTTGGCTTATTCTAATCCAATTATGGTTTTTAACCAATCTTGGGCATCCAATAAGTGATTTTGTGTCATTGGTTGAACAATTAGGTCATTTTCATCCTTCCTAGGCCTATTCTAATGCAATTAAGGTTTTTAACAAATCTTGTGCATCCCATAAGTGATTTTGTGTTATTGGTTGAACATTTAGGTCATTTTCGTCCTCCCTAAGCTTATTCTAATCCAATTAGCATTTTTAACCAATCTTGTGCAATCAATAAGAAATTTTGTGTCATTGGTTGAACATTGAGGTCATTTTCGTCCTCCCTAGGCTTATTCTAATCCAATTAGGATTTTTAACCAATATTGTGCATCCAATAATTGATTTTGTGTCATTGGTTGAACATTAGGTCATTTTCGTCCTCCCTAGGCTTCTTCTTATCTAATTAGGGTTTTTAATCAATCTTGTGCATCCTATATCTGATTTTGTGTAATTGGTTGAACGTTTTTTTGATTTTCGTCCTTCCTAGGGTTATTCTAATCCAATTAGGGTTTTTAACCAATCTTGTGCATCCAATAAGTGATTTTGTGTCATTCGTTGAACATTTAGCTCATTTACATCCTCCCTAGGCTTATTCTAATCCAATTAGGGTTTTTAAACAATCTTGTGCATCCAATAAGTGATTTTGTTTCATTCTTTGAACATTTAGGTCATTTTCGTCCTCCCTAGGTTTATTCTAATCCAATTAGGGTTTTTAACCAATCTTGTGCATCCAATAAGTGATTTTGTGTTGTTGGTTGAACATTTAGGTCATTTTAGTCATCCCTAGTCTTGTTCTAATCCAATTAGGGTTTTTAACCAATCTTGTGCATCCAATAAGTGATTTTGTGTCATTGGTTGAACATTTAGATCATTTTCGTCCTCCCTAGGTTTATTCTAATCCAATTACAGTTTTTAACCAATCTTGTGCATCCAATAAGAGATTTTGTATCATTGGTTAAACATTTAGGTCATTTTCGTCCTCCCTAGGTTTATTCCAATCCAATTAAGGTTTTTAACCAATCTTGTGCATCCAATAAGTGATTTTGTGTCATTGGTTGAACATCTAGGTCATTTTCGTCCTCCCTAGGCTAATTCTAATATAGATAGGGTTTTTAACCAATCTTGTGCATCCAATAAGTAATTTTGTGTCATTGGTTAAACATTAGGTCATTTTCATCCTCCCTAGGCTTATTCTAATCCAAAAAGGGTTTTTAGCCAATCTTGTGCATCCAATAAGTGCGTTTGTGTCATTGGATTAACATTTACGTCATTTTCGTCCTCCGGAGGCCTATTCTAATCTAATTAGGGTTTGTAACCAATCTTGTGTATCCAATAAGTGATTTTGTGTCATTGGTTGAACATTTAGGTGATTTTCGTCCTCCCTAGGCATATTCTAATCAAATTAGGGTTTTTAACCAATCTTGTGCATCCAATAAGTGATTTTGTGTCATTGGTTGAACATTTAGATCATTTTCGTCCTCCCTAGGTTTATTCTAATCCAATTACAGTTTTTAACCAATCTTGTGCATCCAATAAGAGATTTTGTATCATTGGTTAAACATTTAGGTCATTTTCGTCCTCCCTAGGTTTATTCCAATCCAATTAAGGTTTTTAACCAATCTTGTGCATCCAATAAGTGATTTTGTGTCATTGGTTGAACATCTAGGTCATTTTCGTCCTCCCTAGGCTAATTCTAATATAGATAGGGTTTTAAACCAATCTTGTGCATCCAATAAGTAATTTTGTGTCATTGGTTAAACATTAGGTCATTTTCATCCTCCCTAGGCTTATTCGAATCCAATAAGGGTTTTTAGCCAATCTTGTGCATCCAATAAGTGCGTTTGTGTCATTGGATTAACATTTACGTCATTTTCGTCCTCCGGAGGCCTATTCTAATCTAATTAGGGTTTGTAACCAATCTTGTGTATCCAATAAGTGATTTTGTGTCATTGGTTGAACATTTAGGTGATTTTCGTCCTCCCTAGGCATATTCTAATCAAATTAGGGTTTTTAACCAATCTTGTGCATCCAATAAGTGATTTTGTGTCATTGGTTGAACATTTTGGTCATTTTCGTCCTCCCTAGGTTTATTCTAATCCAATTAGGGTTTTTAACCAATCTTATGCATCCAATAAGTGATTTTGTGACATTGGATTAACATTTAGGTCATTTAATTCTTCCCTAGGCTTATTCTAATTCAGTTAGGGTTTTTAACCAATCTTGTGCATCCAATAAGTGCGTTTGTGTCATTGGATTAACATTTAGGTCATTTTCTTCCTCCCTATGCTTATTCTAACCTAATTAGGGTTTGTAACCAATCTGGTGCATCCAATAAGTGATTTTGTGTCATTGGTTGAACATTTAGGTCATTTTCATCCTCGCTAGGCTTATTCTAATCCAATTACGGTTTTTAACCAATCTTGTGCATCCAATAAGTGATTTTGTGTCATTGGTTGAACAATTAGGTCATTTTCATCCTTCCTAGGCCTATTCTAATGCAATTAAGGTTTTTAACAAATCTTGTGCATCCCATAAGTGATTTTGTGTTATTGGTTGAACATTTAGGTCATTTTCGTCCTCCCTAAGCTTATTCTAATCCAATTAGGATTTTTAAACAATCTGTGCAATCAATAAGAAATTTTGTGTCATTGGTTGAACATTGAGGTCATTTTCGTCCTCCCTAGGCTTATTCTAATCCAATTAGGGTTTTTAACCAATATTGTGCATCCAATAATTGATTTTGTGTCATTGGTTGAACATTTAGGTCATTTTCGTCCTCCCTAGGCTTCTTCTTATCTAATTAGGGTTTTTAATCAATCTTGTGCATCCAATATCTGATTTTGTGTCATTGGTTGAACGTTTTTTTGATTTTCGTCCTTCCTAGGGTTATTCTAATCCAATTAGGGTTTTTAACCAATCTTGTGCATCCAATAAGTGATTTTGTGTCATTCGTTGAACATTTAGCTCATTTACATCATCCCTAGGCTTATTCTAATCCAATTAGCGTTTTTAAACAATCTTGTGCATCCAATAAGTGATTTTGTTTCATTCTTTGAACATTTAGGTCATTTTCGTCCTCCCTAGGTTTATTCTAATCCAATTAGGGTTTTTAACCAATCTTGTGCATCCAATAAGTGATTTTGTGTTGTTGGTTGAACATTTAGGTCATTTTAGTCATCCCTAGGCTAGTTCTAATCCAATTAGGGTTTTTAACCAATCTTGTGCATCCAATAAGTGATTTTGTGTCATTGGTTGAACATTTAGATCATTTTCGTCCTCCCTAGGTTTATTCTAATCCAATTACAGTTTTTAACCAATCTTGTGCATCCAATAAGAGATTTTGAATCATTGGTTAAACATTTAGGTCATTTTCGTCCTCCCTAGGTTTATTCCAATCCAATTAAGGTTTTTAACCAATCTTGTGCATCCAATAAGTGATTTTGTGTCATTGGTTGAACATCTAGGTCATTTTCGTCCTCCCTAGGCTAATTCTAATATAGATAGGGTTTTTAACCAATCTTGTGCATCCAATAAGTAATTTTGTGTCATTGGTTAAACATTAGGTCATTTTCATCCTCCCTAGGCTTATTCTAATCCAATAAGGGTTTTTAGCCAATCTTGTGCATCCAATAAGTGATTTTGTGTCATTGGTGAAACATTTAGCTCATTTTCGTCCTCCCTAGGCTTAGTCTAATCCAATTAGGATTTTTAACCAATCTTGTGCATCCAATAAGTGATTTTGTGTCATTTATTGAACATTTAAGTCATTTTCGTCCTCCCTTGGCTTATTCTAATCCAATTATGGTTTTTAACCAATCTTATGCATCCAATAAGTGATTTTGTGACATTGGATTAACATTTAGGTCATTTAATTCTTCCCTAGGCTTATTCTAATTCAGTTAGGGTTTTTAACCAATCTTGTGCATCCAATAAGTGCGTTTGTGTCATTGGATTAACATTTAGGTCATTTTCTTCCTCCCTATGCTTATTCTAACCTAATTAGGGTTTGTAACCAATCTGGTGCATCCAATAAGTGATTTTGTGTCATTGGTTGAACATTTAGGTCATTTTCATCCTCGCTAGGCTTATTCTAATCCAATTACGGTTTTTAACCAATCTTGTGCATCCTATAAGTGATTTTGTGTCATTGGTTGAACATTTAGGGCATTTTCGTCCTCCCTAGGCTTATTCTAATCCAATTAGGGTTTTTAACCAATCTTGTGCATCCAATAAGTGATTTTGTGTCATTGGTTGAACATTTAGATCATTTTCGTCCTCCCTAGGTTTATTCTAATCCAATTACAGTTTTTAACCAATCTTGTGCATCCAATAAGAGATTTTGTATCATTGGTTAAACATTTAGGTCATTTTCGTCCTCCCTAGGTTTATTCCAATCCAATTAAGGTTTTTAACCAATCTTGTGCATCCAATAAGTGATTTTGTGTCATTGGTTGAACATCTAGGTCATTTTCGTCCTCCCTAGGCTAATTCTAATATAGATAGGGTTTTTAACCAATCTTGTGCATCCAATAAGTAATTTTGTGTCATTGGTTAAACATTAGGTCATTTTCATCCTCCCTAGGCTTATTCTAATCCAATAAGGGTTTTTAGCCAATCTTGTGCATCCAATAAGTGCGTTTGTGTCATTGGATTAACATTTACGTCATTTTCGTCCTCCGGAGGCTTATTCTAATCTAATTAGGGTTTGTAACCAATCTTGTGTATCCAATAAGTGATTTTGTGTCATTGGTTGAACATTTAGGTGATTTTCGTCCTCCCTAGGCATATTCTAATCAAATTAGGGTTTTTAACCAATCTTGTGCATCCAATAAGTGATTTGGTGTCATTGGTTGAACATTTTGGTCATTTTCGTCCTCCCTAGGTTTATTCTAATCCAATTAGGGTTTTTAACCAATCTTATGCATCCAATAAGTGATTTTGTGACATTGGATTAACATTTAGGTCATTTAATTCTTCCCTAGGCTTATTCTAATTCAGTTAGGGTTTTTAACCAATCTTGTGCATCCAATAAGTGCGTTTGTGTCATTGGATTAACATTTAGGTCATTTTCTTCCTCCCTATGCTTATTCTAACCTAATTAGGGATTGTAACCAATATTGTGCATCCAATAATTGATTTTGTGTCATTGGTTGAACATTAGGTCATTTTCGTCCTCCCTAGGCTTCTTCTTATCTAATTAGGGTTTTTAATCAATCTTGTGCATCCAATATCTGATTTTGTGTCATTGGTTGAACGTTTTTTTGATTTTCGTCCTTCCTAGGGTTATTCTAATCCAATTAGGGTTTTTAACCAATCTTGTGCATCCAATAAGTGATTTTGTGTCATTCGTTGAACATTTAGCTCATTTACATCCTCCCTAGGCTTATTCTAATCCAATTAGGGTTTTTAAACAATCTTGTGCATCCAATAAGTGATTTTGTTTCATTCTTTGAACATTTAGGTCATTTTCGTCCTCCCTAGGTTTATTCTAATCCAATTAGGGTTTTTAACCAATCTTGTGCATCCAATAAGTGATTTTGTGTTGTTGGTTGAACATTTAGGTCATTTTCATCCATCCTAGGCCTATTCTAATGCAATTAGGGTTTTTAAACAATCTTGTGCATCCAATAAGAAATTTTGTGTCATTGGTTGAACATTGAGGTCATTTTCGTCCTCCCTAGGCTTATTCTAATCCAATTAGGGTTTTTAACCAATATTGTGCATCCAATAATTGATTTTGTGTCATTGGTTGAACATTAGGTCATTTTCGTCCTCCCTAGGCTTCTTCTTATCTAATTAGGGTTTTTAATCAATCTTGTGCATCCAATATTTGATTTTGTGTCATTGGTTGAACGTTTTTTAGATTTTCGTCATTCCTTGGGTTATTCTAATCCAATTAGGGTTTTTAACCAATCTTGTGCATCCAATAAGTGATTTTGTGTCGTTCGCTGAACGTTTAGTTCATTTACATCCTCCCTAGGCTTATTGTAATCCAATTAGGGTTTTTAACCAATCTTTTGCATCCAATAAGTGATTTTGTTTCATTCTTTGAACATTTAGGTCATTTTCGTCCTCCCTAGGTTTATTCTAATCCAATTAGGGTTTTTAACCAATCTTGTGCATCCAATAAGTGATTTTGTGTTGTTGGTTGAACATTTAGGTCATTTTAGTCCTCCCTAGGCTTGTTCTAATCCAATTATGGTTTTTAACTAATGTTGTGCATCTAATAAGTGATTTTGTGTCATTTGTTGAACATTTAGGTCATTTTCGTCCTCCCTTGGCTTATTCTAATCCAATTAGGGTTTGTAACAAATCTTGTGCATCCAATAAGTGATTTTGTGTCATTGGTTGAACATTAAGGTCATTTTCGTCCTCCCTAGGCTTATTCTAATCCAATTACGGTTTTTAACCAATCTTGTGCATCCAATAAGAGATTTTGTATTATTAATTGAACATTTAGGTCATTTTCGTCCTCCCTAGGTTTATTCCAATCCAATTAAGGTTTTTAACCAATCTTGTGCATCCAATAAGTGATTTTGTGTTATTGGTTGAACATTTAGGTCATTTTCGTCCTCCCTAGGCTTATTCTAATCCAATTAGGGTTTTTAACCAATCTTGTGTATCCAATAATTGATTGTGTCATTGGATTAACATTTACGTCATTTTCGTCCTCCGGAGGCTTATTCTAATCTAATTAGGGTTTGTAACCAATCTTGTGTATCCAATAAGTGATTTTGTGTCATTGGTTGAAAATGTAGGTCATTTTCGTCCTCCCTAGGCATATTCTAATCAAATTAGGGTTTTTAACCAATCTTTTGCATCCAATAAGTGATTTTGTGTCATTGGTTGAACATTTTGGTCATTTTCGTCCTCCCTAGGTTTATTCTAATCCAATTAGGGTTTTTAACCAATCTTGTGCATCCAATAAGTGATTTTGTACCATTGGTTGAACATTTAGGTCATTTTCGTCCTCCATAGGTTTATTCTAATCCAATTAGGGTTTTTAACCAATTTTGTGCATCCAATAAGTGATTTTGTGTCATTTATTGAACATTTAAGTCATTTTCGTCCTCCCTTGGCTTATTCTAATCCAATTATGGTTTTTAACCAATCTTGTGCATCCAATAAGTGATTTTGTGTCATTGGTTGAACAATTAGGTCATTTTCATCCTTCCTAGGCCTATTCTAATGCAATTAAGGTTTTAACAAATCTTGTGCATCCCATAAGTGATTTTGTGTTATTGGTTGAACATTTAGGTCATTTTCGTCCTCCCTAAGCTTATTCTAATCCAATTAGGATTTTTAACCAATCTTGTGCATCCAATAAGAAATTTTGTGTCATTGGTTGAACATTGAGATCATTTTCGTCCTCCCTAGGCTTATTCTAATCCAATTAGGGTTTTTAACCAATATTGTGCATCCAATAATTGATTATGTGTCATTGGTTGAACATTAGGTCATTTTCGTCCTCCCTAGGCTTCTTCTTATCTAATTAGGGTTTTTAATCAATCTTGTGCATCCAATATCTGATTTTGTGTCATTGGTTGAACGTTTTTTTGATTTTCGTCCTTCCTAGGGTTATTCTAATCCAATTAGGGTTTTTAACCAATCTTGTGCATCCAATAAGTGATTTTGTGTCATTTGTTGAACATTTAGCTCATTTACATCCTCCCTAGGCTTATTCTAATCCAATTAGGGTTTTTAAACAATCTTGTGCATCCAATAAGTGATTTTGTTTCATTCTTTGAACATTTAGGTCATTTTCGTCCTCCCTAGGTTTATTCTAATCCAATTAGGGTTTTTAACCAATCTTGTGCATCCAATAAGTGATTTTGTGTTGTTGGTTGAACATTTAGGTCATTTTAGTCATCCCTAGGCTTGTTCTAATCCAATTAGGGTTTTTGACCAATCTTGTGCATCCAATAAGTGATTTTGTGTCATTGGTTGAACATTTAGATCATTTTCGTCCTCCCTAGGTTTATTCTAATCCAATTACAATTTTAAACCAATCTTGTGCATCAAATAAGAGATTTTGTATCATTGGTTAAACATTTAGGTCATTTTCGTCCTCCCTAGGTTTATTCCAATCCAATTAAGGTTTTTAACCAATCTTGTGCATCCAATAAGTGATTTTGTGTCATTGGTTGAACATCTAGGTCATTTTCGTCCTCCCTAGGCTAATTCTAATATAGATAGGGTTTTTAACCAATCTTGTGCATCCAATAAGTAATTTTGTGTCATTGGTTAAACATTAGGTCATTTTCATCCTCCCTATGCTTATTCTAATCCAATAAGGGTTTTTAGCCAATCTTGTGCATCCAATAAGTGCGTTTGTGTCATTGGATTAACATTTACGTCATTTTCGTCCTCCAGAGGCTTATTCTAATCTAATTAGGGTTTGTAACCAATCTTGTGTATCCAATAAGTGATTTTGTGTCATTGGTTGAACATTTAGGTGATTTTCGTCCTCCCTAGGCATATTCTAATCAAATTAGGGTTTTTAACCAATCTTGTGCATCCAATAAGTGATTTTGTGTCATTGGTTGAACATTTTGGTCATTTTCGTCCTCCCTAGGTTTATTCTAATCCAATTAGGGTTTTTAACCAATCTTGTGCATCCAATAAGTGATTTTGTGTCATTGGTTGAACATTTAGATCATTTTCGTCCTCCCTAGGCTTATTCTAATCCAATTATGGTTTTTAACCAATCTTGTGCATCCAATAAGTGATTTTGTGTCATTTATTGAACATTTAAGTCATTTTCGTCCTCCCTTGGATTATTCTAATCTAGTTATGGTTTTTAACCAATCTTGTGCATCCAATAAGTGATTTTGTGTCATTGGTTGAACAATTAGGTCATTTTCATCCTTCCTAGGCCTATTCTAATGCAATTAGGGTTTTTAACCAATCTTGTGCATCCAATAAGTGATTTTGTGTTATTGGTTGAACATTTAGGTCATTTTTGTCCTCCCTTGGCTTATTCTAATCCAATTAGGGTTTTTAACCAATATTGTGCATCCAATAATTGATTTTGTGTCATTGGTTGAACATTAGGTCATTTTCGTCCTCCCTAGGCTTCTTCTTATCTAATTAGGGTTTTTAATCAATCTTGTGCATCCAATATTTGATTTTGTGTCATTGGTTGAACGTTTTTTTAATTTTCGTCATTCCTAGGGTTATTCTAATCCAATTAGGGTTTTTAACCAATCTTGTGCATCCAATAAGTGATTTTGTGTCATTCGCTGAACATTTAGCTCATTTACATCCTCCCTAGGCTTATTCTAATCCAATTAGGGTTTTTAACCAATCTTTTGCATTTAATAAGTGATTTTGTTTCATTCTTTGAACATTTAGGTCATTTTCGTCCTCCCTAGGTTTATTCTAATCCAATTAGGGTTTTTAACCAATATTGTGCATCCAATAAGTGATTTTGTGTTGTTGGTTGAACATTTAGGTCATTTTAGTCCTCCCTAGGCTTGTTCTAATCCAATTAGGGTTTTTAACCAATGTTGTGCATCTAATAAGTGATTTTGTGTCATTTGTTGAACATTTAGGTCATTTTCGTCCTCCCTTGGCTTATTCTAATCCAATTAGGGTTTGTAACAAATCTTGTGCATCCAATAAGTGATTTTGTGTCATTGGTTGAACATTAAGGTCATTTTCGTCCTCCCTAGGCTTATTCTAATCCAATTACGGTTTTTAACCAATCTTGTGCATCCAATAAGAGATTTTGTATTATTGGTTGAACATTTAGGTCATTTTCGTCCTCCCTAGGTTTATTCCAATCCAATTAAGGTTTTTAACCAATCTTGTGCATCCAATAAGTGATTTTGTGTTATTGGTTGAACATTTAGGTAATTTTCGTCCTCCCTAGGCTTATTCTAATCCAATTAGGGTTTTTAACCAATCTTGTGTATCCAATAAATGATTGTGTCATTGGTTGAACATTTAGGTCATTTTCGTCCTCCATAGGTTAATTCTAATCCAATTAGGGTTTTTAACCAATGTTGTGCATCCAATAAGTGATTTTGTGTCATTGCATTAACATTTAGGTCATTTAATTCCTCCCTATGCTTATTCCAATCCAATTAGGGTTCTCAAGCAATCTTGTGCATCCAATAAGTGATTTTGTGTCATTGGTTGAACATTTAGGTCATTTTCGTCCTCCCTAGGCTTATTCTAATCCAATTAGGGTTTTTAACCAATCTTGTGCATCCAATAAGTGATTTTGTTTTATTCTTTGAACATTTAGGTCATTGTCGTCCTGCCTAGGTTTATTCTAATCCAATTAGGGTTTTTAACCAATCTTGTGCATCCAATAAGTGATTTTGTTTCATTCTTTGAATATTTAGGTCATTGTCGTCCTCCCTAGGCTTATTCTAATCCAATTAGGGTTTTTAACCAATCTTTTGCATTTAATAAGTGATTTTGTTTCATTCTTTGAACATTTAGGTCATTTTCGTCCTCCCTAGGTTTATTCTAATCCAATTAGGGTTTTTAACCAATCTTGTGCATCCAATAAGTGATTTTGTGTTGTTAGTTGAACATTTAGGTCATTTTAGTCCTCCCTAGGCTTGTTCTAATCCAATTAGGGTTTTTAACCAATGTTGTGCATCTAATAAGTGATTTTGTGTCATTTGTTGAACATTTAGGTCATTTTCGTCCTCCCTTGGCTTATTCTAATCCAATTAGGGTTTGTAACAAATCTTGTGCATCCAATAAGTGATTTTGTGTCATTGGTTGAACATTAAGGTCATTTTCGTCCTCCCTAGGCTTATTCTAATCCAATTACGGTTTTTAACCAATCTTGTGCATCCAATAAGAGATTTTGTATTATTGGTGAACATTTAGGTCATTTTCGTCCTCCCTAGGTTTATTCCAATCCAATTAAGGTTTTTAACCAATCTTGTGCATCCAATAAGTGATTTTGTGTTATTGGTTGAACATTTAGGTCATTTTCGTCCTCCCTAGGCTTATTCTATACCAATTAGGGTTTTTAACCAATCTTTTGCATCCAATAAGTGATTTTGTGTCATTGGTTGAACATTTTGGTCATTTTCGTCCTCCCTAGGTTTATTCTAATCCAATTAGGGTTTTTAACCAATCTTGTGCATCCAATAAGTGATTTTGTACCATTGGTTGAACATTTAGGTCATTTTCGTCCTCCATAGGTTTATTCTAATCCAATTAGGGTTTTTAACCAATTTTGTGCATCCAATAAGTGATTTTGTGTCATTTATTGAACATTTAAGTCATTTTCGTCCTCCCTTGGCTTATTCTAATCCAATTATGGTTTTTAACCAATCTTGTGCATCCAATAAGTGATTTTGTGTCATTGGTTGAACAATTAGGTCATTTTCATCCTTCCTAGGCCTATTCTAATGCAATTAAGGTTTTAACAAATCTTGTGCATCCCATAAGTGATTTTGTGTTATTGGTTGAACATTTAGGTCATTTTCGTCCTCCCTAAGCTTATTCTAATCCAATTAGGATTTTTAACCAATCTTGTGCATCCAATAAGAAATTTTGTGTCATTGGTTGAACATTGAGATCATTTTCGTCCTCCCTAGGCTTATTCTAATCCAATTAGGGTTTTTAACCAATATTGTGCATCCAATAATTGATTATGTGTCATTGGTTGAACATTAGGTCATTTTCGTCCTCCCTAGGCTTCTTCTTATCTAATTAGGGTTTTTAATCAATCTTGTGCATCCAATATCTGATTTTGTGTCATTGGTTGAACGTTTTTTTGATTTTCGTCCTTCCTAGGGTTATTCTAATCCAATTAGGGTTTTTAACCAATCTTGTGCATCCAATAAGTGATTTTGTGTCATTCGTTGAACATTTAGCTCATTTACATCCTCCCTAGGCTTATTCTAATCCAATTAGGGTTTTTAAACAATCTTGTGCATCCAATAAGTGATTTTGTTTCATTCTTTGAACATTTAGGTCATTTTCGTCCTCCCTAGGTTTATTCTAATCCAATTAGGGTTTTTAACCAATCTTGTGCATCCAATAAGTGATTTTGTGTTGTTGGTTGAACATTTAGGTCATTTTCATCCATCCTAGGCCTATTCTAATGCAATTAGGGTTTTTAAACAATCTTGTGCATCCAATAAGAAATTTTGTGTCATTGGTTGAACATTGAGGTCATTTTCGTCCTCCCTAGGCTTATTCTAATCCAATTAGGGTTTTTAACCAATATTGTGCATCCAATAATTGATTTTGTGTCATTGGTTGAACATTAGGTCATTTTCGTCCTCCCTAGGCTTCTTCTTATCTAATTAGGGTTTTTAATCAATCTTGTGCATCCAA
Organism: Cicer chorassanicum; assembly: GCA_037974735.1. Lineage (NCBI taxonomy): Eukaryota > Viridiplantae > Streptophyta > Magnoliopsida > Fabales > Fabaceae > Cicer > Cicer chorassanicum. The sequence goes on from JBBPBP010009779.1 coordinate 39,545,714, forward strand.
TATTTGATTTTGTGTCATTGGTTGAACGTTTTTT
>JBBPBP010009779.1:39545757-39574811 GCA_037974735.1 Cicer chorassanicum
GGTTTATTCTAATCCAATTAGGGTTTTTAACCAATCTTGTGCATCCAATAAGTGATTTTGTTTCATTCTTTGAACATTTAGATCATTTTCGTCCTCCCTAAGTTTATTCTAATCCAATTATGATTTTTAACCAATCTTGTGCATCCAATTAGTGATTTTGTGTCATTGGATTAACATTTAGGTCATTTAATTCCTCCCTATGCTTATTCTAATCCAATTAGGGTTCTTAACCAATCTTGTGCATCAAATAAGTGATTTTGTGTCACTGGTTGAACATTTAGGTCATTTTCGTCCTCCCTAGTCTTATTCTAATCCAATGAGGGTTTTTAACCAATCTTGTGCATCCAATAAGTGATTTTGTGTCATTGGTTGAACATTTAGGTCATTTTAGTCCTCCCTAGGCTTGTTCTAATCCAATTAGGGTTTTTAACCAATGTTGTGCATCTAATAAGTGATTTTGTGTCATTTGTTGAACATTTAGGTCATTTTCGTCCTCCCTTGGCTTATTCTAATCCAATTAGGGTTTGTAACAAATCTTGTGCATCCAATAAGTGATTTTGTGTCATTGGTTGAACATTAAGGTCATTTTCGTCCTCCCTAGGCTTATTCTAATCCAATTACGGTTTTTAACCAATCTTGTGCATCCAATAAGAGATTTTGTATTATTAATTGAACATTTAGGTCATTTTCGTCCTCCCTAGGTTTATTCCAATCCAATTAAGGTTTTTAACCAATCTTGTGCATCCAATAAGTGATTTTGTGTTATTGGTTGAACATTTAGGTCATTTTCGTCCTCCCTAGGCTTATTCTAATCCAATTAGGGTTTTTAACCAATCTTGTGTATCCAATAATTGATTGTGTCATTGGATTAACATTTACGTCATTTTCGTCCTCCGGAGGCTTATTCTAATCTAATTAGGGTTTGTAACCAATCTTGTGTATCCAATAAGTGATTTTGTGTCATTGGTTGAAAATGTAGGTCATTTTCGTCCTCCCTAGGCATATTCTAATCAAATTAGGGTTTTTAACCAATCTTTTGCATCCAATAAGTGATTTTGTGTCATTGGTTGAACATTTTGGTCATTTTCGTCCTCCCTAGGTTTATTCTAATCCAATTAGGGTTTTTAACCAATCTTGTGCATCCAATAAGTGATTTTGTGTTATTTCATTAACATTTAGGTCATTTAATTCCTCCCTATGCTTATTCTAATCCAATTAGGGTTCTCAACCAATCTTGTGCATCCAATAAGTGATTTTGTGTCATTGGTTGAACATTTAGGTCATTTTCGTCCTCCGTAGGCTTATTCTAATCCAATTAGTGTTTTTAACCAATCTTGTGCATCCAATAAGTGATTTTGTTTCATTCTTTGAACATTTAGGTCATTGTCGTCCTGCCTAGGTTTATTCTAATCCAATTAGGGTTTTTAACCAATCTTGTGCATCCAATAAGTGATTTTGTTTCATTCTTTGAACATTTAGGTCATTGTCGTCCTCCCTCGGTTTATTCTAATCCAATTAGGGTTTTTAACCAATCTTGTGCATCCAATAAGTGATTTTGTTTCATTCTTTGAACATTTAGATCATTTTCGTCCTCCCTAAGTTTATTCTAATCCAATTATGATTTTTAACCAATCTTGTGCATCCAATTAGTGATTTTGTGTCATTGGATTAACATTTAGGTCATTTAATTCCTCCCTATGCTTATTCTAATCCAATTAGGGTTCTTAACCAATCTTGTGCATCAAATAAGTGATTTTGTGTCACTGGTTGAACATTTAGGTCATTTTCGTCCTCCCTAGTCTTATTCTAATCCAATGAGGGTTTTTAACCAATCTTGTGCATCCAATAAGTGATTTTGTGTCATTGGTTGAACATTTAGGTCATTTTAGTCCTCCCTAGGCTTGTTCTAATCCAATTAGGGTTTTTAACCAATGTTGTGCATCTAATAAGTGATTTTGTGTCATTTGTTGAACATTTAGGTCATTTTCGTCCTCCCTTGGCTTATTCTAATCCAATTAGGGTTTGTAACAAATCTTGTGCATCCAATAAGTGATTTTGTGTCATTGGTTGAACATTAAGGTCATTTTCGTCCTCCCTAGGCTTATTCTAATCCAATTACGGTTTTTAACCAATCTTGTGCATCCAATAAGAGATTTTGTATTATTAATTGAACATTTAGGTCATTTTCGTCCTCCCTAGGTTTATTCCAATCCAATTAAGGTTTTTAACCAATCTTGTGCATCCAATAAGTGATTTTGTGTTATTGGTTGAACATTTAGGTCATTTTCGTCCTCCCTAGGCTTATTCTAATCCAATTAGGGTTTTTAACCAATCTTGTGTATCCAATAAATGATTGTGTCATTGGTTGAACATTTAGGTCATTTTCGTCCTCCATAAGTTTATTCTAATCCAATTAGGGTTTTTAACCAATCTTGTGCATCCAATAAGTGATCTTGTGTCATTGCATTAACATTTAGGTCATTTAATTCCTCCCTATGCTTATTCTAATCCAATTAGGGTTCTCAACCAATCTTGTGCATCCAATAAGTGATTTTGTGTCATTGGTTGAACATTTAGGTCATTTTCGTCCTCCCTAGGCTTATTCTAATCCAATTAGGGTTTTTAACCAATCTTGTGCATCCAATAAGTGATTTTGTTTCATTCTTTGAACATTTAGGTCATTGTCGTCCTTCCTAGGTTTATTCTAATCCAATTAGGGTTTTTAACCAATCTTGTGCATCCAATAAGTGATTTTGTTTCATTCTTTGAACATTTAGGTCATTGTCGTCCTCCATAGGTTTATTCTAATCCAATTAGGGTTTTTAACCAATCTTGTGCATCCAATAAGTGATTTTGTTTCATTCTTTGAACATTTAGATCATTTTCGTCCTCCCTAGGTTTATTCTCATCCAATTATGGTTTTTAACCAATCTTGTGCATCCAATAAGTGATTTTGTGTCATTGGATTAACATTTAGGTCATTTAATTCCTCCCTATGCTTATTCTAATCCAATTAGGGTTCTTAACCAATCTTGTGCATCCAATAAGTGATTTTGTGTTACTGGTTGAACATTTAGGTCATTTTCGTCCTCCCTTGTCTTATTCTAATCCAATTAGGGTTTTTAACCAATCTTGTGCATCCAATAAGTGATTTTGTGTCATTGGTTGAACATTTAGGTCATTTTCGTCCTCCCTAAGTTTATTCTAATCCAATTAGGGTTTTTAACCAATCTTGTGCATCCAATAAGTGATTTTGTGTCATTGGTTGAACATTTAGGTCATTTTCGTCCTCCCTACGCTTATTCTAATTCAGTTAGGGTTTTTAACCAATCTTGTGCACCCAATAAGTGATTTTGTGTCATTGGTTGAACATTTAGGTCATTTTCGTCCTCCCTAGGCTTATTCTAATCCAATTAGGATTTTTCAACATTTTTGTGCATCCAATAAGTGATTTTGTGTCAATGGATTAACATTTAGGTCATTTAATTCCTTCCTAGGCTTATTCTAATCCAATTAAGGTTTTTAACAAATCTTGTGCATCCAATAGCTGATTTTGTGTTATTGGTTGAACATTTAGGTCATTTTCGTCCTCCCTAAGCTTATTCTAATCCAATTATGATTTTTAACCAATCTTGTGCATCCAATAAGAAAATTTGTGTCATTGGTTGGACATTGAGGTTATTTTGGTCCTCCCTAGGCTTATTCTAATCCAATTAGGGTATTTAACTAATATTGTGCCTCCAATAATTGATTTTGTGTCAATGGTTGAACATTAGGTCATTTTCGTCCTCCCTAGGCTTATTCTAATCCAATTAGGGTTTTTAACCAATCTTGTGTATCCAATAAATGATTGTGTCATTGGTTGAACATTTAGGTCATTTTCGTCCTCCATAGGTTAATTCTAATCCAATTAGGGTTTTTAACCAATCTTGTGCATCCAATAAGTGATTTTGTGTCATTGCATTAACATTTAGGTCATTTAATTCCTCCCTATGCTTATTCTAATCCAATTAGGGTTCTCAACCAATCTTGTGCATCCAATAAGTGATTTTGTGTCATTGGTTGAACATTTAGGTCATTTTCGTCCTCCCTAGGCTTATTCTAATCCAATTAGGGTTTTTAACCAATCTTGTGCATCCAATAAGTGATTTTGTGTCATGCGATGAACATTTAGGTCATTTTCGTCCTCCCTAGGCTTATTCTCATCCAATTAGGGTTTTTAACCAATCTTGTGCATCCAATAAGTGATTTTGTGTCATTGGTTGAACATTTAGGTCATTTTCGTCCTCCCTAGGCTTATTCTCGTCTAATTAGGGTTTTTAACCAATCTTGTTCATCCAATAAGTACATTTGTGTCATTGGTTGAACATTTAGGTCATTTTCGTCCTCCCTAGGCTTATTCTCGTCCAATTAGGGTTTTTAACCAATCTTGTGCATCCAATAAGTGATTTTGTTTCATTGGTTGAACATTTAGGTCATTTTCGTCCTCCCAAGTCTTATTCTCGTCCAATTAGGGTTTTTAACCAATCTTGTGCATCCAATAAGTGATTTTGTGTCATTGGTTGAACATTTAGGTCATTTTCGTCCTCCCTAGGCTTATTCTCGTCAAATTAGGGTTTTTAACCAATCTTGTGCATCCAATAAGTGATTTTGTGTCATTCGTTGAACATTTAGGTCATTTTCGTCCTCCCAAGGCTTATTCTCGTCCAATTAGGGTTTTTAACCAATCTTGTGCATCCAATAAGTACATTTGTGTCATTGGTTGAACATTTAGGTCATTTTCGTCCTCCCTAGGCTTATTCTCGTCCAATTAGGGTTTTTAACCAATCTTGTGCATCCAATAAGTGATTTTGTGACATTGTTTGAACATTTAGATCATTTTCGTCCTCCCAAGGCTTATTCTCGTCCAATTAGGGTTTTTAACCAATCTTGTGCATCCAATAAGTGATTTTGTGTCATTGGTTGAACATTTAGGTCATTTTCGTCCTCCCAAGGCTTATTCTCGTCCAATTAGGGATTTTAACCAATCTTGTGCATCCAATAACTGATTTTGTTTCATTGATTGAACATTTAGGTCATTTTCGTCCTCCCAAGGCTTATTCTCGTCCAATTAGGGTTTTTAACCAATCTTGTGCATCAAATAAGTACATTTGTGTAATTGGTTGAACATTTAGGTCATTTTGTCCTCCCAAGGCTTATTCTCGTCCAATTAGGGTTTTTAACCAATCTTGTGCATCCAATAAGTACATTTGTGTAATTGATTGAACATTTAGGTCATTTTTGTCCTCCCAAGGCTTATTCTCGTCCAATTAGGGTTTTTAACCAATCTTGTGCATCCAATAAGTAGATTTGTATCATTGGTTGAACATTTAGGTCATTTTCGTCCTCCCTAGGCTTATTCTCGTCCAATTAGGGTTTTTAACCAATCTTGTGCATCCAATAAGTGATTTTGTGTCATTGGTTGAACATTTAGGTCATTTTCGTCCTCCCAAGGCTTATTCTCGTCCAATTAGCGTTTTTAACCAATCTTGTGCATCCAATAAGTGATTTTGTGTCTTTGGTTGAACATTTAGGTCATTTTCGTCCTCCCTAGGCTTATTCTCGTCCAATTAGGGTTTTTAACCAATCTTGTGCATCCAATAAGTGATTTTGTGTCATTGGTTGAACATTTAGGTCATTTTCGTCCTCCCTAGGCTTATTCTCGTCCAATTAGGGTTTTGAACAAATATTGTGCATCCAATAAGTGATTTTGTGTCATTGGTTGAACATTTAGGTCATTTTCGTCCTCCCTAGGCTTATTCTCGTCCAATTAGGGTTTTTAACCAATCTTGTGCATCCAATAAGTGATTTTGTGTCATTGGTTGAACATTTAGGTCATTTTCGTCCTCCCTAGGCTTATTCTCGTCAAATTAGGGTTTTTAACCAATCTTGTGCATCCAATAAGTACACTTGTGTCATTGGTTGAACATTTAGGTCATTTTCGTCCTCTCAAGGCTTATTATCGTCCAATTAGGGTTTTTAACCAATCTTGTGCATCAAATAAGTGATTTATTGTCATTGGTTAAACATTTATGTCATTTTCGTCCTCCCTAGGCTCATTCTCGTCCAATTAGGGTTTTTAACCAATCTTGTGCATCCAATAAGTGATTTTTTGTCATTGGTTGAACATTTAGGTCATTTTCGTCCTCCCTAGGCTTATTCTCGTCCAATTAGGGTTTTTAACCAATCTTGTGCATCCAATAAGTGATTTTGTGTCATTGGTTGAACATTTAGGTCATTTTCGTCCTCCCTAGGCTTATTCTCGTCCAATTAGGGTTTTTAACCAATCTTGTACATCGAATAAGTGATTTTGTGTCATTGGTTGAACATTTAGGTCATTTTCGTCCTCCCTAGGCTTATTCTCGTCCAATTAGGGTTTTTAACCAATCTTGTGCATCCAATAAGTGATTTTGTGTCATTGGTTGAACATTTAGGTCATTTTCGTCCTCCCTAGGCTTATTCTCGTCAAATTAGGGTTTTTAACCAATCTTGTGCATCCAATAAGTACATTTGTGTCATTGGTTGAACATTTATGTCATTTTCGTCCTCCCAAGGCTTATTCTCGTCCAATTAGGGTTTTTAACCAATCTTGTGCATCCAATAAGTAATTTTGTGTCATTGGTTGAACATTTAGGTCATTTTCGTCCTCCCTAGGCTTATTCTCTTCCAATTAGGGTTTTTAACCAATCTTGTGCATCCAATAAGTGATTTTGTGTCATTGGTTGAACATTTAGGTCATTTTCTTCCTCCCTAGGCTTATTCTAATCCAATTAGGGTTTTTAACCAATCTTGTGCATCCAATAAGTGATTTTGTGTCATTGGTTGAACATTTAGGTCATTTTCGTCCTCCCTAGGTTTATTCTAATCCAATTAGGGTTTTAATTAATCTTGTGCATGCAATAAGTGATTTTGTATCATTGGATTAACATTTAGGTCATTTCATTCCTCCCTATGCTTATTCTAATCCAATTAGGGTTCATAACCAATCTTGTGCATCCAATAAGTGGTTTCTTGTCATTCGTTGAACATTTACATCATTTTCGTCTTCCCTAGTCTTATTCTAATCGAATTAGGGTTTTTAACCAATCTTGTGCATCCAATAATTGATTTTGTGTCATTGGTTGAACATTTAGGTCATTTTCGTCCTCCCTAGGTTTATTCTAATCCAATTAGGGTTTTTAACCAATCTTGTGCATCCAATAAGTGATTTTGTGTCATTGGTTGAACATTTAGGTCATTTTCGTCCTCCCTAGGCTTATTCTAATCCAAATAGGGTTTTTAACCAATCTTGTGCATCCAATAAGTGATTTTGTGTCATTGGTTGAACATTTAGGTCATTTTCGTCTTCACTAGGCTTATTCTAATCCAATTAGGGTTTTTAACCAATCTTGTGCATCCAATAAGTGATTTTATGTCATTGGTTGAACATTTAGGTCATTTTCGTCTTCACTAGGCTTATTCTAATCCAATTAAGGTTTTTAACCAATCTTGTGCATCCAATAAGTGATTTTGTGTCATTGGTTGAACATTTAGGTCATTTTCGTCCTCCCTAGGTTTATTCTAATCCAATTAGGGTTTTAATTAATCTTGTGCATGCAATAAGTGATTTTGTATCATTGGATTTACATTTAGGTCATTTCATTCCTCCCTATGCTTATTCTAATCCAATTAGGGTTCATAACCAATCTTGTGCATCCAATAAGTGGTTTCTTGTCATTCGTTGAACATTTACATCATTTTCGTCTTCCCTAGTCTTATTCTAATCGAATTAGGGTTTTTAACCAATCTTGTGCATCCAATAATTGATTTTGTGTCATTGGTTGAACATTTAGGTCATTTTCGTCCTCCCTAGGTTTATTCTAATCCAATTAGGGTTTTTAACCAATCTTGTGCATCCAATAAGTGATTTTGTGTCATTGGTTGAACATTTAGGTCATTTTCGTCCTCCCTAGGCTTATTCTAATCCAATTAGGGTTTTTAACCAATCTTGTGCATCCAATAAGTGATTTTGTGTCATTGGTTGAACATTTAGGTCATTTAAGTCCTCCCTAGGCTTATTCTAATCCAATAAGGGTTTTTAACCAATCTTTTGCATCCAATAAGTGATTTTGTGTTATTGGTTGAACATTTAGGTCATTTTCATCCTCCCTAGGCTTATTCTCATCCATTTAGGGTTTTTAACCAATCTTGTGCATCCAATAAGTGATTTTGTGTCATTGGTTGAAAATTTTCGTCATTTTCGTCCTCCCTAGGCTTATTCTAATCCAATTAGGGTTTTTAACCAATCTTGTGCATCCAATAAGTGATTTTGTGTTATTGGTTGAACATTTAGGTCATTTTCGTCCTCCCTAGGCTTATTCTAATCCAATTAGGGTTTTTAACCAATCTTGTGTATCCAATAAATGATTGTGTCATTGGTTGAACATTTAGGTCATTTTCGTCCTCCATAGGTTTATTCTAATCCAATTAAGGTTTTTAACCAATCTTGTGCATCGAATAAGTGATCTTGTGTCATTGCATTAACATTTAGGTCATTTAATTCCTCCCTATGCTTATTCTAATCCAATTAGGGTTCTCAACCAATCTTGTGCATCCAATAAGTGATTTTGTGTCATTGGTTGAACATTTAGGTCATTTTCGTCCTCCCTAGGCTTATTCTAATCCAATTAGGGTTTTTAACCAATCTTGTGCATCCAATAAGTGATTTTGTTTCATTCTTTGAACATTTAGGTCATTGTCGTCCTGCCTAGGTTTATTCTAATCCAATTAGGGTTTTTAACCAATCTTGTGCATCCAATAAGTGATTTTGTTTCATTCTTTGAACATTTAGGTCATTGTCGTCCTCCCTAGGTTTATTCTAATCCAATTAGGGTTTTTAACCAATCTTGTGCATCCAATAAGTGATTTTGTTTCATTCTTTGAACATTTAGATCATTTTCGTCCTCCCTAGGTTTATTCTAATCCAATTATGGTTTTTAACCAATCTTGTGCATCCAATAAGTGATTTTGTGTCATTGGATTAACATTTAGGTCATTTAATTCCTCCCTATGCTTATTCTAATCCAATTAGGGTTCTTAACCAATCTTGTGCATCAAATAAGTGATTTTGTGTCACTGGTAGAACATTTAGGTCATTTTCGTCCTCCCTAGTCTTATTCTAATCCAATTAGGGTTTTTAACCAATCTTGTGCATCCAATAAGTGATTTTGTGTCATTGGTTGAACATTTAGGTCATTTTCGTCCTCCCTAGGCTTATTCTAATCCAATTAGGGTTTTTAACCAATCTTGGGCATCCAATAAGTGATTTTGTGTCATTAGTTGAACATTTAGGTCATTTTCGTCCTCCCTAGGCTTATTCTAATCCAATTAGGGTTTTTAACCAATCTTGTGCATCCAATAAGTGATTTTGTGTCATTGGTTGAACATTTAGGTCATTTTCGTCCTCCCTAGGATTATTCTAATCCAATTAGGGTTTTTAACCAATCTTGTGCATCCAATAAGTGATTTTGTGTCATTGGTTGAACTTTTATGTCATTTTCGTCTTCCCTAGGCTTATTCTCATCCTATTAGGGTTTTTAACCAATCTTGTGCATCCAATAAGTTATTTTGTGTCATTGGTTGAACATCTACGTCATTTTCGTCCTCCCTAGGATTATTCTCAACCAATTAGGGTTTTTAACCAATCTTGTGCATCCAATAAGTGATTTTGTGTCATTGGTTGAACATTTAGGTCATTTTCGTCCTCCCTAGGCTTATTCTCATCCAATTAGGGTTTTTAACCAATCTTGTGCATCCAATAAGTACATTTGTGTCATTGGTTGAACATTTAGGTCATTTTCGTCCTCCGAATGCTTATTCTCGTCCAATTAGGGTTTTTAACCAATCTTGTGCATCCAATAAGTACATTTGTGTCATTGGTTGAACATTTAAGTCATTTATGTCCTCCCTAGACTTATTCTCGTCCAATTAGGGTTTTTAACCAATCTTGTGTATCCAATAAGTTATTTTGTGTCATTGGTTGAACATTTAGGTCATTTTCGTCCTCCCTAGGCTTATTCTCGTCCAATTAGGGTTTTTAACCAATCTTGTGCATCCAATAAGTGATTTTGTGTCATTGGTTGAACATTTAGGTCATTTTCGTCCTCCCAAGGCTTATTCTCGTCCAATTAGCGTTTTTAACCAATCTTGTGCATCCAATAAGTGATTTTGTGTCTTTGGTTGAACATTTAGGTCATTTTCGTCCTCCCTAGGCTTATTCTCGTCCAATTAGGGTTTTTAACCAATCTTGTGCATCCAATAAGTGATTTTGTGTCATTGGTTGAACATTTAGGTCATTTTCGTCCTCCCTAGGCTTATTCTCGTCCAATTAGGGTTTTGAACAAATATTGTGCATCCAATAAGTGATTTTGTGTCATTGGTTGAACATTTAGGTCATTTTCGTCCTCCCTAGGCTTATTCTCGTCCAATTAGGGTTTTTAACCAATCTTGTGCATCCAATAAGTGATTTTGTGTCATTGGTTGAACATTTAGGTCATTTTCGTCCTCCCTAGGCTTATTCTCGTCAAATTAGGGTTTTTAACCAATCTTGTGCATCCAATAAGTACACTTGTGTCATTGGTTGAACATTTAGGTCATTTTCGTCCTCTCAAGGCTTATTATCGTCCAATTAGGGTTTTTAACCAATCTTGTGCATCAAATAAGTGATTTATTGTCATTGGTTAAACATTTATGTCATTTTCGTCCTCCCTAGGCTCATTCTCGTCCAATTAGGGTTTTTAACCAATCTTGTGCATCCAATAAGTGATTTTTTGTCATTGGTTGAACATTTAGGTCATTTTCGTCCTCCCTAGGCTTATTCTCGTCCAATTAGGGTTTTTAACCAATCTTGTGCATCCAATAAGTGATTTTGTGTCATTGGTTGAACATTTAGGTCATTTTCGTCCTCCCTAGGCTTATTCTCGTCCAATTAGGGTTTTTAACCAATCTTGTACATCGAATAAGTGATTTTGTGTCATTGGTTGAACATTTAGGTCATTTTCGTCCTCCCTAGGCTTATTCTCGTCCAATTAGGGTTTTTAACCAATCTTGTGCATCCAATAAGTGATTTTGTGTCATTGGTTGAACATTTAGGTCATTTTCGTCCTCCCTAGGCTTATTCTCGTCCCATTAGGGTTTTTAAACCAATCTTGTGCATCCAATAAGTGATTTTGTGTCATTGGTTGAACATTTAGGTCATTTTCGTCCTCCCTAGGCTTATTTTCGTTCAATTAGGGTTTTTTAACAATCTTGTGCATCCAATAAGTGATTTTGTGCCATTGGTTGAACATTTAGGTCATTTTCGTCCTCCCTAGGCTTATTCTCGTCCAATTAGGGTTTTTAACCAATCTTGTGCATCCAATAAGTGATTTTGTGTCATTGGTTGAACATTTAGGTCATTTTCGTCCTCCCTAGTCTTATTCTCGTCCAATTAAGGTTTTTAACCAATCTTGTGCATCCAATAAGTGATTTTGTGTCATTGGTTGAACATTTAGGTCATTTTCGTCCTCCCAAGGCTTATTCTCGTCCATTTAGGGTTTTTAACCAATCTTGTGCATCCAATAAGTACATTTGTGTCATTTGTTGAACATTTAGGACATTTTCGTCCTCCCAAGGCATATTCTCGTCCAATTAGGGTTTTTAACCAATCTTGTGCATCCAATAAGTGATTTTGTGTCATTGGTTGAACATTTAGGTCATTTTCTTCCTCCCTAGGCTTATTCTCGTCCAATTAGGGTTTTTAACCAATCTTGTGCATCCAATAAGTGATTTTGTGTCATTGGTTGAACATTTAGGTCATTTTCGTCCTCCCTAGGCTTATTCTCGTCAAATTAGGGTTTTTAACCAATCTTGTGCATCCAATAAGTACATTTGTGTCATTGGTTGAACATTTATGTCATTTTCGTCCTCCCAAGGCTTATTCTCGTCCAATTAGGGTTTTTAACCAATCTTGTGCATCCAATAAGTGATGTTGTGTCATTGGTTGAACATTTAGGTCATTTTCGTCCTCCCTAGGCTTATTCTCGTCCAATTAGGGTTTTTAACCAATCTTGTGCATCCAATAAGTACATTTGTGTCATTGGTTGAACATTTAGGTCATTTTTCGTCCTCCCAAGGCTTATTCTCGTCCAATTAGGGTTTTTAACCAATCTTGTGCATCTAATAAGTGATTTTGTGTGATTGGTTTAACATTTAGGTCATTTTCGTCCTCCCTAGGCTTATTCTCGTCCAATTAGGGTTTTTAACCAATCTTGTGCATCCAATAAGTGATTTTGTGTCATTGGTTGAACATTTAGGTCATTTTCGTCCTCCCTAGGCTTATTCTAATCCAATTAGGGTTTTTAACCAATCTTGTGCATACAATAAGTGATTTTGTGTCATTGGTTGAACATTTAGGTCAATTTCGTCCTCCCTAGGCTTATTCTAATCCAATTAGGGTTTTTAACCAATCATGTGCATCCAATAAGGGATTTTGTGTCATTGGTTGAACATTTAGGTCATTTTCGTCCTCCCTAGGCTTATTCAAATCCAACTAGAGTTTTTAACCAATCTTGTGCATCCAATAAGTTCGTTTGTATAATTGGTTGAACATTTAGGTCAATTTCGTCCTCCCTAGGCTTATTCTAAACCAATTAGGGTTTTTAACCAATCTTGTGCATCCAATAAGTGATTTTGTGTCATTGGTTGAACATTTAGGTCATTTTCGTCCTCCCTAGGCTTATTCTAATCCAATTAGGGTTTTTAACCAATCTTGTGCATACAATAAGTGATTTTGTGTCATTGGTTGAACATTTAGGTCAATTTCGTCCTCCCTAGGCTTATTCTAATCCAATTAGGGTTTTTAACAAATCATGTGCATCCAATAAGGGATTTTGTGTCATTGGTTGAACATTTAGGTCATTTTCGTCCTCCCTAGGCTTATTCAAATCCAATTAGAGTTTTTAACCAATCTTGTGCATCCAATAAGTTCGTTTGTATAATTGGTTGAACATTTAGGTCAATTTCGTCCTCCCTAGTCTTATTCTAAACCAATTTGGGTTTTTAACCAATCTTGTGCATCCAATAAGTGATTTTGTGTCATTGGTTGAACATTTAGGTCATTTTCGTCCTCCCTAGGCTTATTCTAATCCAATTAGGGTTTTTAACCAATCTTGTGCATCCAATAAGTGATTTTGTGTTATTGGTTGAACATTTAGGTCATTTTCGTCCTCCCTAGGCTTATTCTAATCCAATTAGGGTTTTTAACCAATCTTGTGTATCCAATAAATGATTGTGTCATTGGTTGAACATTTAGGTCATTTTCGTCCTCCATAGGTTTATTCTAATCCAATTAAGGTTTTTAACCAATCTTGTGCATCGAATAAGTGATCTTGTGTCATTGCATTAACATTTAGGTCATTTAATTCCTCCCTATGCTTATTCTAATCCAATTAGGGTTCTCAACCAATCTTGTGCATCCAATAAGTGATTTTGTGTCATTGGTTGAACATTTAGGTCATTTTCGTCCTCCCTAGGCTTATTCTAATCCAATTAGGGTTTTTAACCAATCTTGTGCATCCAATAAGTGATTTTGTTTCATTCTTTGAACATTTAGGTCATTGTCGTCCTCCCTAGGTTTATTCTAATCCAATTAGGGTTTTTAACCAATCTTGTGCATCCAATAAGTGATTTTGTTTCATTCTTTGAACATTTAGATCATTTTCGTCCTCCCTAGGTTTATTCTAATCCAATTATGGTTTTTAACCAATCTTGTGCATCCAATAAGTGATTTTGTGTCATTGGATTAACATTTAGGTCAATTAATTCCTCCCTATGCTTATTCTAATCCAATTAGGGTTCTTAACCAATCTTGTGCATCCAATAAGTGATTTTGTGTCACTGGTTGAACATTTAGGTCATTTTCGTCCTCCCTAGTCTTATTCTAATCCAATTAGGGTTTTTAACCAATCTTGTGCATCCAATAAGTGATTTTGTGTCATTGGTTGAACATTTAGGTCATTTTCGTCCTCCCTAGGTTTATTCTAATCTAATTAGGGTTTTTAACCAATCTTGTGCATCCAATAAGTGATTTTGTGTCATTGGTTGAACATTTAGGTCATTTTCGTCCTCCCTACGCTTGTTCTAATTCAGTTAGGGTTTTTAACCAATCTTATGCACCCAATAAGTGATTTTGTGTCATTGGTTGAACATTTAGGTCATTTTCGTCCTCCCTAGGCTTATTCTAATCCAATTAGGATTTTTCAACAATTTTGTGCATCCAATAAGTGATTTTGTGTCAATGGATTAACATTTAGGTCATTTAATTCCTTCCTAGGCTTATTCTAATCCAATTAAGGTTTTTAACAAATCTTGTGCATCCAATAGCTGATTTTGTGTTATTGGTTGAACATTTAGGTCATTTTCGTCCTCCCTAAGCTTATTCTAATCCAATTATGATTTTTAACCAATCTTGTGCATCCAATAAGAAAATTTGTGTCATTGGTTGGACATTGAGGTTATTTTGGTCCTCCCTAGGCTTATTCTAATCCAATTAGGGTATTTAACTAATATTGTGCATCCAATAATTGATTTTGTGTCATTGGTTGAACATTAGGTCATTTTCGTCCTCCCTAGACTTCTTCTTATCTAATTAGGGTTTTTAATCAATCTTGTGCATCCAATATCTGATTTTGTGTCATTGGTTGAACTTTTTTTGATTTTCGTCCTTCCTAGGGTTATTGTAATCCAATTAGGGTTTTTAACCAATCTTGTGCATCCAATAAGTGATTTTATGTCATTCGTTGAACATTTAGCTCATTTACATCCTCCCTAGGCTTATTCTAATCCAATTAGGGTTCTCAACCAATCTTGTGCATCCAATAAGTGATTTTGTTTCATTCTTTGAACATTTAGGTCATTTTCGTCCTTCCTAGGTTTATTCTAATCCAATTAGGGTTTTTAACCAATCTTGTGCATCCAATAAGTGATTTTGTTTCATTCTTTGAACATTTAGGTCATTGTCGTCCTCCATAGGTTTATTCTAATCCAATTAGGGTTTTTAACCAATCTTGTGCATCCAATAAGTGATTTTGTTTCATTCTTTGAACATTTAGATCATTTTCGTCCTCCCTAGGTTTATTCTAATCTAATTATGGTTTTTAACCAATCTTGTGCATCCAATAAGTGATTTTGTTTCATTCTTTGAACATTTAGATCATTTTCGTCCTCCCTAGGTTTATTCTAATCCAATTATGGTTTTTAACCAATCTTGTGCATCCAATAAGTGATTTTGTGTCATTGGATTAACATTTAGGTCAATTAATTCCTTCCTATGCTTATTCTAATCCAATTAGGGTTCTTAACCAATCTTGTGCATCCAATAAGTGATTTTGTGTCACTGGTTGAACATTTAGGTCATTTTCGTCCTCCCTAGTCTTATTCTAATCCAATTAGGGTTTTTAACCAATCTTGTGCATCCAATAAGTGATTTTGTGTCATTGGTTGAACATTTAGGTCATTTTCGTCCTCCCTA
The DNA here is from genome assembly GCA_037974735.1 of Cicer chorassanicum. NCBI lineage: Eukaryota > Viridiplantae > Streptophyta > Magnoliopsida > Fabales > Fabaceae > Cicer > Cicer chorassanicum. Next base: position 39,561,344 of record JBBPBP010009779.1, read on the forward strand.
GGATTATTCTAATCCAATTAGGGTTTTTAACCAATCTTGTGCATCCAATAAGTGATTTTGTGTCATTGGTTGAACATTTAGGTCATTTTCGTCCTCCCTACGCTTATTCTAATTCAGTTAGGGTTTTTAACCAATCTTGTGCACCCAATAAGTGATTTTGTGTCATTGGTTGAACATTTAGGTCATTTTCGTCCTCCCTAGGCTTATTCTAATCCAATTAGGATTTTTCAACAATTTTGTGCATCCAATAAGTGATTTTGTGTCAATGGATTAACATTTAGGTCATTTAATTCCTTCCTAGGCTTATTCTAATCCAATTAAGGTTTTTAACAAATCTTGTGCATCCAATAGCTGATTTTGTGTTATTGGTTGAACATTTAGGTCATTTTCGTCCTCCCTAAGCTTATTCTAATCCAATTATGATTTTTAACCAATCTTGTGCATCCAATAAGAAAATTTGTGTCATTGGTTGGACATTGAGGTTATTTTGGTCCTCCCTAGGCTTATTCTAATCCAATTAGGGTATTTAACTAATATTGTGCATCCAATAATTGATTTTGTGTCATTGGTTGAACATTAGGTCATTTTCGTCCTCCCTAGACTTCTTCTTATCTAATTAGGGTTTTTAATCAATCTTGTGCATCCAATATCTGATTTTGTGTCATTGGTTGAACTTTTTTTGATTTTCGTCCTTCCTAGGGTTATTGTAATCCAATTAGGGTTTTTAACCAATCTTGTGCATCTAATAAGTGATTTTATGTCATTCGTTGAACATTTAGCTCATTTACATCCTCCCTAGGCTTATCCTAATCCAATTAGGGTTTTTAACCAATCTTGTGCATCCAATAAGTGATTTTGTTTCATTCTTTGAACATTTAGGTCATTTTCGTCCTCCCTTGGTTTATTGTAATCCAATTAAGGTTTTTAACCAATCTTGTGCATCCAATAAGTGATTTTGTGTTATTGGTTGAACATTTAGGTCATTTTTGTCCTCTCTAGGCTTGTTCTAATCCAATTAGGGTTTTTAACCAATCTTGTGCATCCAATAAGTGATTTTGTGTCAATGGTTGAACATTTAGATCATTTTCGTCCTCCCTAGGTTTATTCTAATCCAATTAGGGTTTTTAACCAATCTTGTTCATCCAATAAGTGATTGTGTGTCATTCGTAGAACATTTAGCTCATTTACATCCTCCCTAGGCTTATTCTAATCCAATTAAGGTTTTTAACCAATCTTGTGCATCCAATAAGTGATTTTGTTTCATTCTTTTAACATTTCGGTCATTTTCGTCCTCCCTAGGTTTAATCTAATCCAATTAGGGTTTTTAACCAATCTTGTGCATCCAATAAGTGATTTTGTGTTATTGGTTGAACATTTAGGTCATTTTCGTCCTCCCTAGGCTTGTTGTAATCCAATTAGGGTTTTTAACAAATCTTGTGCATCCAATAAGTGATTTTGTGTCATTGGTTGAACATTTAGATCATTTTCGTCCTCCCTAGGTTTATTCTAATCCAATTAGGGTTTTTAACCAATCTTGTGCATCTAATAAGTGATTTTGTGTCATTGGATTATCATTTAGGTCATTTAATTCATCCCTATGCTGATTCTAATCCAATTAGGGGTCTTAACCAATCTTGTGCATCCAATAAGTGGTTTTGTGTCATTGGTTGAACATTTAGGTCATTTTCGTCCTCCCTAGTCTTATTCTAATCCAATTAGGGTTTTTACCCAATCTTGTGCATCCAATAATTGATTTTGTGTCATTGATTGAACATTTAGGTCATTTTCGTCCTCCCTAGGTTTACTCTAATCCAATAAGGGTTTTTAACTAATCTTGTGCATCCAATAAGTGATTTAGTTTCATTGGATTAACATTTAGGTCATTTAATTCCTCCCTTGGCTTATTTTAATTCAATTGGATTTTCAACAAATCTTGTGCACCCAATAAGTGATTTTGTGTCATTGGTTGAAAATTTAGGTCACTTACGTCCTCCCTAGGCTTATTCTAAACCAATTAGGGTTTTTAACCAATGTTGTGCATCCAATAAGTGATTTTGTGTCATTTGTTGAACATTTAGTTCGTTTTCGTCCTCCATTGGTTTATTCTAATCCAATTAGGGTTTTTAACTAATCTTGTGCATCCTATAAGTGATTTTGTGTCACTGGCTGAACATTTAAGTCATTTTCGTCCTCGCTAGGCTTATTCTAATCTAATTAGTGTTTGTAACCAATCTTCTGTATCCAATAAGTGATTTTGTGTCATTGGTTGAACATTTAGGTCATTTTCGTCCTCCCTAGGCTTATTCTAATCCAATTACGGTTTTTAACCAATCTTGTGCATCCAATAAGAGATTTTGTATCATTGGTTGAACATTTAGGTCATCTTCGTCCTCCCTAGGTTTATTCCAATCCAATTATGGTTTTTAACCTATCTTTTGCATCCAATAAGTGATTTTGTGTCATTGATTGAACATTTAGGTCATTTTCGTCCTCCCTAGGTTTACTCTAATCCAATAAGGGTATTTAACTAATCTTGTCCATCCAATAAGTGATTTAGTGTCATTGGATTAACATTTAGGTCATTTAATTCCTCCCTTGGCTTATTTTAATTCAATTGGATTTTCAACAAATCTTGTGCACCCAATAAGTGATTTTGTGTCATTGGTTGAAAATTTAGGTCACTTACGTCCTCCCTAGGCTTATTCTAAACCAATTAGGGTTTTTAACCAATGTTGTGCATCCAATAAGTGATTTTGTGTCATTGGTTGAACATTTAGTTCGTTTTCGTCCTCCATTGGTTTATTCTAATCCAATTAGGGTTTTTAACTAATCTTGTGCATCCTATAAGTGATTTTGTGTCACTGGCTGAACATTTAAGTCATTTTCGTCCTCGCTAGGCTTATTCTAATCTAATTAGTGTTTGTAACCAATCTTCTGTATCCAATAAGTGATTTTGTGTCATTGGTTGAACATTTAGGTCATTTTCGTCCTCCCTAGGCTTATTCTAATCCAATTACGGTTTTTAACCAATCTTGTGCATCCAATAAGAGATTTTGTATCATTGGTTGAACATTTTGGTCATCTTCGTCCTCCCTAGGTTTATTCCAATCCAATTATGGTTTTTAACCTATCTTTTGCATCCAATAAGTGATTTTGTGTCATTGGTTGAACATTTAGGTCTTTTTCGTTCTCCCTAAGCTTATTCTAATGCAATTAGGGTTTTTAACTATTGTTGTGCATCCAATAAGTGATTTTGTGTCATTGGTTGAACATTGAGGTCATTTAACTCTTCCCTAGGATTATTCTAATCCAATTAGGGTTTTTAACCAATCTTATGCATCCAATAAGTGATTTTGTGTCATTGGTTGAACATTTAGGTCATTTTCATCCTCCTTAGGCTTATTCGTATCCAATTAGGGTTTTTAACTAATCATGTGCATCCAATAAATGATTTTGTGTCATTGGTTGAACATTTAGGTCATTTTCGTCCTCTATAGGTTTATTCTAATCCTATTAGGGTTTTTAACCAATCTTGTGCATCCAATAAGTGATTTTGTGTCATTGGATTAACATTTAGGTCATTTAATTCCTCCCTAGGCTTACTCTAATTCAATTTGGATTTTCAACGAATCTTGTGCACCCAATAAGTGATTTTGTGTCATTGATTGAACATTTAGGTCATTTTCGTCCTCCCTAGGTTTATTCTTATCCAATTAAGGTTTTTAACTATTCTTGTGCATCCAATAAGTGATTTTGTGTCATTGGATTAACATTTAGGTTATTTAATTCCTCCCTAGGCTTACTCTAATTCAATTTGGATTTTCAACGAATCTTGTGCACCCAATAAATGATTTTGTGTCATTGATTGAACATTTAGGTCATTTTCGTCCTACATAGGTTTATTCTTATCCAATTAAGGTTTTTAACTATTCTTGTGCATCCAAAGAGTGATTTTGTGTCATTGGATTAACATTTAGGTTATTTGGATTTTAAACGAATCTTGTGCACCTAATAAGTGATTTTGTGTCATTGGATTTACATTTAGGTCATTTAATTTGTCCCTAGGCTTATTCTAATTATATTAGGGTTTTTAACCAATCTTGTAGACCCAATAAGTGATTTTGTGTCATTGGTTGACCATTTAGGTCATTTACGTCCTCCCTAGGCAAATTCTAATCCAATTAGGGTTTTTAACCAAACTTGTGCATCCAATAAGTAATTTTGTGTCATTGGTTAAACATTAGGTCAAATTGTCCTCCCTAGGCTTATTCTAATCCAATAAGGGTTTTTAGCCAACGTTGTGCATCCAATAAGTGCGTTTGTGTCATTGAATTAACATTTAGGTCATTTTCGTCCCCCCTAGGCTTATTCTAATCTGATTAGGGTTTGTAACCAATCTTGTGCATCCAATAAGTGATTTTGTGTCATTGGTTGAACATTCAGGTCATTTTCGTCCTCCCTAGGTTTATTCTAATCCAATTAGGGTTTTTAACCAATCTGGTGCATCCAATAAGTGATTTTGTGACATTGGATTAACATTTAGGTCATTTAATTCCTCCCTAGGCTTATTCTAATTCAGTTAGGGTTTTTAACCAATCTTGTGCACCCAATAAGTGATTTTGTGTCATTGGTTGAACATTTAGGTCATTTTCGTCCTCCCTAGGCTTATTCTAATCCAATTACCGTTTTTAACCAATCTTGTGCATCCAATAAGAGATTTTGTATCATTGGTTAAACATTTAGGTCATTTTCGTCCTCCCTAGGTTTATTCCGATCCAATTAAGGTTTTTAACCAATCTTGTGCATCACATAAGTGATTTTGCGTCATTGGTTGAACATCTAGGTCATTTTCGTCCTCCCTAGGCTAATTCTAATATAGATAGGGTTTTAACCAATCTTGTGCATCCAATAAGTTATTTTGTGTCAATAGTTTAACATTAAGGTCATTTAATTCCTCCCTAGGCTTATTCTAATAAAATTAGGATTTTTAACCAATCTTGTGCATCCAATAAAGTGATTTTGTGTCATTGGTTGAACATTTAGGTCATTTTCGTCCTCCCTTGGCTTATTCTAATCCAATTAGCGTTTTTAACTTATCTTGTGCATCCAATAAGTGATTAAGTGTCATTGGATTAACATTTAGGTCATTTAATTCCTCCCTTGGCTTATTTTAATTCAATTTGGATTTTCAACCAATCTTGTGCACCCAATAAGTGATTTTGTGTCATTGGTTGAAAATTTAGGTCACTTACGTCCTCCCTAGGCTTATTCTAATCCAATTAGGGTTTTTAACCAATGTTGTGCATCCAATAAGTGATTTTGTGTCATTGGTTGAACATTTAGTTCGTTTTCGTCCTCCCTTGGTTTATTCCAATCCAATTAGGGTTTTTAACTAATCTTGTGCATCCAATAAGTGATTTTGTGTCACTGTCTGAACATTTAAGTCATTTTCGTCCTCCCTAGGCTTATTCAATCCAATAAGGGTTTTTTGCCAATCTTGTGCATCCAATAAGTGCGTTTGTGTCATTGAATTACCATTTAGGTCATTTTCGTCCTCGCTAGGCTTATTCAAATCTAATTAGTGTTTGTAACCAATCTTGTGTATCCAATAAGTGATTTTGTGTCATTGGTTGAACATTTAGGTCATTTTCGTCCTCCCTAGGCTTATTCCAATCCAATTAAGGTTTTTAACCAATCTTGTGCATCCAATAAGTGATTTTGTGTCATTGGTTGAACATTTAGGTCATTTTCGTTCTCTCTAAGCTTATTCTAATGCAATTAGGGTTTTTAACCATTCTTGTGCATCCAATAAGTGATTTTGTGTCATTTGTTGAACATTGAGGTCATTTTCGTCCTCCCTAGGATTATTCTAATCCAATTAGGGTTTGTAACAAATCTTGTGCATCCAATAAGTGATTTTGTGTCATTGGTTGAACATTTAGGTCATTTTCGTCCTCCTTAGGCTTATTCTAATCCAATTAGGGTTTTTAACTAATCATGTGCATCCAATAAATGATTTTGTGTCATTGGTTGAACATTTAGGTCATTTTCGTCCTCTATAGGTTTATTCTAATCCAATTAGGGTTTTTAACCAATCTTGTGCATCCAATAAGTGATTTTGTGTCATTGGATTAACATTTAGGTCATTTAATTCCTCCCTATGCTTATTCTAATCCAATTAGGGTGCTCAACCAATCTTGTGCATCAAATTAGTGATTTTGTGTCATTAGTTGCACATTTAAGTCATTTTCGTTCTCCCTAGTCTTATTCTAATCCAATTAGGGTTTTTAACCAATCTTGTGCATCCAATAAGTGATTTTGTGTCAATAGATTAACATTTAGGTCATTTAATTCCTCCCTAGGCTTATTTTAATTCAATTTGGATTTTCAACCAATCTTGTGCACCCAATAAGTGATTTTGTGTCATTGGTTGAAAATTTAGGTCACTTACGTCCTCCCTAGGCTTATTCTAATCCAATTAGGGTTTTTAACCAATGTTGTGCATCCAATAAGTGATTTTGTGTCATTGGTTGAACATTTAGTTCGTTTTCGTCCTCCCTTGGTTTATTCTAATCCAATTAGGGTTTTTAACTAATCTTGTGCATCCAATAAGTGATTTTGTGTCACTGGCTGAACATTTAAGTCATTTTCGTCCTCCCTAGGCTTATTCTAATCCAATAAGGGTTTTTAGCCAATCTTGTGCATCCAATAAGTGCGTTTGTGTCATTGAATTACCATTTAGGTCATTTTCGTCCTCGCTAGGCTTATTCAAATCTAATTAGTGTTTGTAACCAATCTTGTGTATCCAATAAGTGATTTTGTGTCATTGGTTGAACATTTAGGTCATTTTCGTCCTCCCTAGGCTTATTCCAATCCAATTAAGGTTTTTAACCAATCTTGTGCATCCAATAAGTGATTTTGTGTCATTGGTTGAACATTTAGGTCATTTTCGTTCTCTCTAAGCTTATTCTAATGCAATTAGGGTTTTTAACCATTCTTGTGCATCCAATAAGTTATTTTGTGTCATTTGTTGAACATTGAGGTCATTTTCGTCCTCCCTAGGATTATTCTAATCCAATTAGGGTTTGTAACAAATCTTGTGCATCCAATAAGTGATTTTGTGTCATTGGTTGAACATTTAGGTCATTTTCGTCCTCCTTAGGCTTATTCTAATCCAATTAGGGTTTTTAACTAATCATGTGCATCCAATAAATGATTTTGTGTCATTGGTTGAACATTTAGGTCATTTTCGTCCTGTATAGGTTTATTCTAATCCAATTAGGGTTTTTAACCAATCTTGTGCATCCAATAAGTGATTTTGTGTCATTGGATTAACATTTAGGTCATTTAATTCCTCCCTATGCTTATTCTAATCCAATTAGGGTGCTCAACCAATCTTGTGCATCAAATAAGTGATTTTGTGTCATTAGTTGCACATTTAAGTCATTTTCGTCCTCCCTAGTCTTATTCTAATCCAATTAGGGTTTTTAACCAATCTTGTGCATCCAATAAGTGATTTTGTGTCAATAGATTAACATTTAGGTCATTTAATTCCTCCCTAGGCTTATTTTAATTCAATTTGGATTTTCAACCAATCTTGTGCACCCAATAAGTGATTTTGTGTCATTGGTTGAAAATTTAGGTCACTTACGTCCTCCCTAGGCTTATTCTAATCCAATTAGGGTTTTTAACCAATGTTGTGCATCCAATAAGTGATTTTGTGTCATTGGTTGAACATTTAGTTCGTTTTCGTCCTCCCTTGGTTTATTCTAATCCAATTAGGGTTTTTAACTAATCTTGTGCATCCAATAAGTGATTTTGTGTCACTGGCTGAACATTTAAGTCATTTTCGTCCTCCCTAGGCTTATTCTAATCCAATAAGGGTTTTTAGCCAATCTTGTGCATCCAATAAGTGATTTTGTGTCATTTGTTGAACATTGAGGTCATTTTCGTCCTCCCTAGGATTATTCTAATCCAATTAGGATTTTTAACAAATCTTGTGCATCCAATAAGTGATTTTGTGTCATTGGTTGAACATTTAGGTCATTTTCGTCCTCCTTAGGCTTATTCTAATCCAATTAAGGTTTTTAACTAATCATGTGCATCCAATAAATGATTTTGTGTCATTGGTTGAACATTTAGGTCATTTTCGTCCTCTATAGGTTTATTCTAATCCAATTAGGGTTTTTAACCAATCTTGTGCATCCAATAAGTGATTTTGTGTCATTGGATTAACATTTAGGTCATTTAATTCCTCCCTATGCTTATTCTAATCCAATTAGGGTGCTCAACCAATCTTGTGCATCAAATAAGTGATTTTGTGTCATTAGTTGCACATTTAAGTCATTTTCGTCCTCCCTAGTCTTATTCTAATCCAATTAGGGTTTTTAACCAATCTTGTGCATCCAATAAGTGATTTTGTGTCAATAGATTAACATTTAGGTCATTTAATTCCTCCCTAGGCTTATTTTAATTCAATTTGGATTTTCAACCAATCTTGTGCACCCAATAAGTGATTTTGTGTCATTGGTTGAAAATTTAGGTCACTTACGTCCTCCCTAGGCTTATTCTAATCCAATTAGGGTTTTTAACCAATGTTGTGCATCCAATAAGTGATTTTGTGTCATTGGTTGAACATTTAGTTCGTTTTCGTCCTCCCTTGGTTTATTCTAATCCAATTAGGGTTTTTAACTAATCTTGTGCATCCAATAAGTGATTTTGTGTCACTGGCTGAACATTTAAGTCATTTTCGTCCTCCCTAGGCTTATTCTAATCCAATAAGGGTTTTTAGCCAATCTTGTGCATCCAATAAGTGCGTTTGTGTCATTGAATTACCATTTAGGTCATTTTCGTCCTCGCTAGGCTTATTCAAATCTAATTAGTGTTTGTAACCAATCTTGTGTATCCAATAAGTGATTTTGTGTCATTGGTTGAACATTTAGGTCATTTTCGTCCTCCCTAGGCTTATTCCAATCCAATTAAGGTTTTTAACCAATCTTGTGCATCCAATAAGTGATTTTGTGTCATTGGTTGAACATTTAGGTCATTTTCGTTCTCTCTAAGCTTATTCTAATGCAATTAGGGTTTTTAACCATTCTTGTGCATCCAATAAGTGATTTTGTGTCATTTGTTGAACATTGAGGTCATTTTCGTCCTCCCTAGGATTATTCTAATCCAATTAGGGTTTGTAACAAATCTTGTGCATCCAATAAGTGATTTTGTGTCATTGGTTGAACATTTAGGTCATTTTCGTCCTCCTTAGGCTTATTCTAATCCAATTAGGGTTTTTAACTAATCATGTGCATCCAATAAATGATTTTGTGTCATTGGTTGAACATTTAGGTCATTTTCGTCCTGTATAGGTTTATTCTAATCCAATTAGGGTTTTTAACCAATCTTGTGCATCCAATAAGTGATTTTGTGTCATTGGATTAACATTTAGGTCATTTAATTCCTCCCTATGCTTATTCTAATCCAATTAGGGTGCTCAACCAATCTTGTGCATCAAATAAGTGATTTTGTGTCATTAGTTGCACATTTAAGTCATTTTCGTCCTCCCTAGTCTTATTCTAATCCAATTAGGGTTTTTAACCAATCTTGTGCATCCAATAAGTGATTTTGTGTCAATAGATTAACATTTAGGTCATTTAATTCCTCCCTAGGCTTATTTTAATTCAATTTGGATTTTCAACCAATCTTGTGCACCCAATAAGTGATTTTGTGTCATTGGTTGAAAATTTAGGTCACTTACGTCCTCCCTAGGCTTATTCTAATCCAATTAGGGTTTTTAACCAATGTTGTGCATCCAATAAGTGATTTTGTGTCATTGGTTGAACATTTAGTTCGTTTTCGTCCTCCCTTGGTTTATTCTAATCCAATTAGGGTTTTTAACTAATCTTGTGCATCCAATAAGTGATTTTGTGTCACTGGCTGAACATTTAAGTCATTTTCGTCCTCCCTAGGCTTATTCTAATCCAATAAGGGTTTTTAGCCAATCTTGTGCATCCAATAAGTGATTTTGTGTCATTTGTTGAACATTGAGGTCATTTTCGTCCTCCCTAGGATTATTCTAATCCAATTAGGATTTTTAACAAATCTTGTGCATCCAATAAGTGATTTTGTGTCATTGGTTGAACATTTAGGTCATTTTCGTCCTCCTTAGGCTTATTCTAATCCAATTAAGGTTTTTAACTAATCATGTGCATCCAATAAATGATTTTGTGTCATTGGTTGAACATTTAGGTCATTTTCGTCCTCTATAGGTTTATTCTAATCCAATTAGGGTTTTTAACCAATCTTGTGCATCCAATAAGTGATTTTGTGTCATTGGATTAACATTTAGGTCATTTAATTCCTCCATATGCTTATTCTAATCCAATTAGGGTGTTCAACCAATCTTGTGCATCAAATAAGTGATTTTGTGTCATTGGTTGCACATTTAAGTCATTTTCGTCCTCCCTAGTCTTATTCTAATCCAATTAGAGTTTTTAACCAATCTTGTGCATCCAATAAGTGATTTTGTGTCAATAGATTAACATTTAGGTCATTTAATTCCTCCCTAGGCTAAGTCTAATCCAATTAGGATTTTTAACCAATCTTGTCCATCCAATAAGTGATTGTGTCATTGGTTGAACATTTATGTCATTTTCGTCCTCCCTAGGGTTATTTTAATCCAATTAGGGTTTTTTGACTAATCTTGTGCATCCAATAAGTAATTTTTTTTCAATGGTTGAACATTTAGGTCATTTAATTCCTCCCTATGCTTATTCTAATCCAATTAGGGTTTTTAACCAATCTCGTGCATCCAAGAAGTGATTTTTTGTTATTTGTTGAACATTTAGGTCATTTTCGTCCTCCCTAGGCTTATTCTTATCAAATTAGGGTTTTTAACCAATCTTGTGCATCCAATAAGTGATTTTGTGTCATTGGTTGAACATTTAGATCGTTTTCGTCCTTCCTTGGTTTATTCTAATCCAATTAGGGTTTTTAACTAATCTTGTGCATCCATAAAGTGATTTTGTGTCACTGGCTGAACATTTAAGTCATTTTCGTCCTCCCTAGGCTTATTCTAATCCAATAAGGGTTTTTAGCCAATCTTGTGCATCCAATAAGTGCGTTTGTGTCATTGAATTAACATTTAGGTCATTTTTGTCCTCGCTAGGTTTATTCTAATCTAATTAGTGTTTGTAACCAATCTTGTGTATCCAATAAGTGATTTTGTGTCATTGGTTGAACATTTAGGTCATTTTCGTCCTCCCTAAGTTTATTCTAATCCAATTAGGGTTTTTAACCAATCTTGTGCATCCAATAAGTGATTTTGTGTCATTGGTTGAACATTTAGGTCATTTTCGTCCTCCCTACGCTTATTCTAATTCAGTTAGGGTTTTTAACCAATCTTGTGCACCCAATAAGTGATTTTGTGTCATTGGTTGAAGATTTAGGTCATTTTCGTCCTCCCTAGGCTTATTCTAATCCAATTACGGTTTTTAACCAATCTTGTGCATCCAATAAGAGATTTTGTATCATTAGTTGAACATTTAGGTCATTTTCGTCCTCCCTAGGTTTATTCCAATCCAATTAAGGTTTTTAACCAATCTTGTGCATCCAATTAGTGATTTTGTGTCATTGGTTGAATATTTAGGTCATTTTCGTTCTCCCTAAGCTTGTTCTAATGCAATTAGGGTTTTTAACCATTCTTGTGCATCCAATAAGTGATTTTGTGTCATTTGTTGAACATTGAGGTCATTTTCGTCCTCCCTAGGATTATTCTAATCCAATTAGGGTTTTTAACCAATCTTGTGCATCCAATAATTGATTTTGTGTCATTGGTTGATCATTTAGGTCATTTTCGTCCTCCCTTGGCTTATTCTAATCCAAATAGCGTTTTTAACCAATCTTGTGCATCCAATAAGCTATTTTGTGTCATAGGTTGAACATTTAGCTCATTTACGTCCTCCCTAGGCTTATTCTAATCCAATTAGGGTTTTTAACCAATCTTGTGCATCCAATAAGTGATTTTGTGTCATTGGTTGAACATTTAGATTATTTTCGTGCTCCCTAGGTTTATTCTAATCCAATTAGGGTTTTTAACCAATCTTGTGCATCCAATAAGTGATTTTTTGACATTGGATTAACATTTAGGTCATTTAATTCCTCCCTAGGCTTATTCTAATTTAGTTAGGGTTTTTAACCAATCTTGTGCACCCAATAAGTGATTTTGTGTCATTGGTTGAACATTTAGGTCATTTTCGTCCTCCCTAGGCTTATTCTAATCCAATTAGGGTTTTTAACCAATCTTGTGCATCCAATAAGTGATTTTATTTCATTGGTTGAACATTTAGGTCATTTTCGTCCTCCCTACGCTTATTCTTATCCAATTAGGATTTCTAATCAATCTTGTGCATCCAATAAGTGATTTTGTGTCAATAGATTAACATTTAGGTCATTTAATTCCTCCCTAGGCTTAGTCTAATCCAATTAGGATTTTTAACAAATCTTGTCCATCCAATAAGTGATTTTGTGTCATTGGTTGAACATTTATGTCATTTTCATCCTCCCTAGGGTTATTTTAAGCCAATTAGGGTTTTTAACTAATCTTGTGCATCCAATAAGTGATTTTTTGTCAATGGTTGAACATTTAGGTCATTTAATTCCTCCCTATGCTTATTCTAATCCAATTAGGGTTTTTAACCAATCTCGTGCATCCAAGAAGTGATTTTTTGTCATTTGTTGAACATTTATGTCATTTTCGTCCTCCCTAGGCTTATTCTAATTCAATTTGGATTTTCAACGAATCTTGTGCACCCAATAAGTGATTTTGTGTCATTGGATTTACATTTAGGACATTTAATTCCTCCCTAGGCTTATTCTAATTCAATTAGGGTTTTTAACCAATCTTGTAGACCCAATAAGTGATTTTGTGTCATCGGTTGAACATTTAGGTCATTTACGTCCTCCCTAGGCAAATTCTAATCCAATTAGGGTTTATAACCAATCTTGTGCATCCAATAAGTAATTTTGTGTCATTGGTTAAACATTAGGTCATTTTCGTCCACCCTAGGCTCATTCTAATCCAAAAAGGAATTTTAGCCAATCTTGTGCATCCAATAAGTGCGTTTGTGTCATTGGATTAACATTTAGGTCATTTTCGTCCTCCCTAGGAATATTCTAATCTGATTAGGGTTTGTAAGCAATCTTGTGCATCCAATAAGTGATTTTGTGTCATTGGTTGAACATTTAGGTCATTTTCGTCCTCCCTAGGCTTATTCTAATCAAATTAGGGTTTTTAACCAATCTTGTGCATCAAATAAGTGATTTTGTGTCATTGGTTGAACATTTAGGTCATTTTCGTCCTACCTAGGTTTATTCTAATCCAATTAGGGTTTTTAACCAATCTTGTGCATCCAATAAGTGATTTTGTGACATTGGATAAACATTTAGGTCATTTAATTCCTCCCTATGCTTATTC
>JBBPBP010009779.1:39574821-39587389 GCA_037974735.1 Cicer chorassanicum
TAGGCTTATTCTAATTCAATTTGGATTTTCAACGAATCTTGTGCACCCAATAAGTGATTTTGGGTCATTGGATTTACATTTAGGACATTTAATTCCTCCCTAGGCTTATTCTAATTCAATTAGGGTTTTTAACCAATCTTGTAGACCCAATAAGTGATTTTGTGTCATCGGTTGAACATTTAGGTCATTTACGTCCTCCCTAGGCAAATTCTAATCCAATTAGGGTTTATAACCAATCTTGTGCATCCAATAAGTAATTTTGTGTCATTGGTCAAACATTAGGTCATTTTCGTCCACCTAGGCTCATTCTAATCCAAAAAGGAATTCTAGCCAATCTTGTGCATCCAATAAGTGCGTTTGTGTCATTGGATTAACATTTAGGTCATTTTCGTCCTCCCTAGGCTTATTCTAATCTGATTAGGGTTTGTAAGCAATCTTGTGCATCCAATAAGTGATTTTGTGTCATTGGTTGAACATTTAGGTCATTTTCGTCCTCCCTAGGCTTATTCTAATCAAATTAGGGTTTTTAACCAATCTTGTGCATCCAATAAGTGATTTTATGTCATTGGTTGAACATTTAGGTCAATTTCGTCCTCCCTAGGTTTATTCTAATCCAATTAGGGTTTTTAACCAATCTTGTCCATCAAATAAGTGATTTTGTGTCATTCGTTGAACATTTAGCTCATTTACATCCTCCCTAGGCTTATTCTAATCCAATTAAGGTTTTTAACCAATCTTGTGCATCCAATAAGTGATTTTGTTTCATTCTTTTAACATTTAGGTCATTTTCGTCCTCCCTAGGTTTAATCTAATCCAATTAGGGTTTTTAACCAATCTTGTGCATCCAATAAGTGATTTTGTGTTATTGGTTGAACATTTAGGTCATTTTCGTCCTCCCTAGGCGTGTTCTAATCCAATTAGGGTTTTTAACAAATCTTGTGCATCCAATAAGTGATTTTGTGTCATTGGTTGAACATTTAGATCATTTTCGTCCTCCCTAGGTTTATTCTAATCCAATTAGGGTTTTTAACCAATCTTGTGCATCTAATAAGTGATTTTGTGTCATTGGATTATCATTTAGGTCATTTAATTCATCCCTATGCTTATTCTAATCCAATTAGGGTTCTTAACCAATCTTGTGCATCCAATAAGTGGTTTTGTGTCATTAGTTGAACATTTAGGTTATTTTTGTCCTCCATAGTCTTATTCTAATCCAATTAGGGTTTTTACCCAATCTTGTGCATCCAATAATTGATTTTGTGTCATTGATTGAACATTTAGGTCATTTTCGTCCTCCCTAGGTTTACTCTAATCCAATAAGGGTTTTTAACTAATCTTGTGCATCCAATAAGTGATTTAGTGTCATTGGATTAACATTTAGGTCATTTAATTCCTCCCTTGGCTTATTTTAATTCAATTTGGATTTTCAACCAATCTTGTGCACCCAATAAGTGATTTTGTGTCATTGGTTGAAAATTTAGGTCACTTACGTCCTCCCTATGCTTATTCTAATCCAATTAGGGTTTTTAACCAATCTTGTGCATCCAATAAGTGATTTTTTGACATTGGATTAACATTTAGGTCATTTAATTCCTCCCTAGGCTTATTCTAATTTAGTTAGGGTTTTTAACCAATCTTGTGCACCCAATAAGTGATTTTGTGTCATTGGTTGAACATTTAGGTCATTTTCGTCCTCCCTAGGCTTATTCTAATCCAATTAGGGTTTTTAACCAATCTTGTGCATCCAATAAGTGATTTTATTTCATTGGTTGAACATTTAGGTCATTTTCGTCCTCCCTACGCTTATTCTTATCCAATTAGGATTTCTAATCAATCTTGTGCATCCAATAAGTGATTTTGTGTCAATAGATTAACATTTAGGTCATTTAATTCCTCCCTAGGCTTAGTCTAATCCAATTAGGATTTTTAACAAATCTTGTCCATCCAATAAGTGATTTTGTGTCATTGGTTGAACATTTATGTCATTTTCGTCCTCCCTAGGGTTATTTTAATCCAATTAGGGTTTTTAACTAATCTTGTGCATCCAATAAGTGATTTTTTGTCAATGGTTGAA
The DNA here is from genome assembly GCA_037974735.1 of Cicer chorassanicum. Lineage (NCBI taxonomy): Eukaryota > Viridiplantae > Streptophyta > Magnoliopsida > Fabales > Fabaceae > Cicer > Cicer chorassanicum. Next base: position 39,576,896 of record JBBPBP010009779.1, read on the forward strand.
CATTTAGGTCATTTAATTCCTCCCTATGCTTATTCTAATCCAATTAGGGTTTTTAACCAATCTCGTGCATCCAAGAAGTGATTTTTTGTCATTTGTTGAACATTTAGGTCATTTTCATCCTCCCTAGGCTTATTCTAATTCAATTTGGATTTTCAACGAATCTTGTGCACCCAATAAGTGATTTTGGGTCATTGGATTTACATTTAGGACATTTAATTCCTCCCTAGGCTTATTCTAATTCAATTAGGGTTTTTAACCAATCTTGTAGACCCAATAAGTGATTTTGTGTCATCGGTTGAACATTTAGGTCATTTACGTCCTCCCTAGGCAAATTCTAATCCAATTAGGGTTTATAACCAATCTTGTGCATCCAATAAGTAATTTTGTGTCATTGGTTAAACATTAGGTCATTTTCGTCCACCCTAGGCTCATTCTAATCCAAAAAGGAATTTTAGCCAATCTTGTGCATCCAATAAGTGCGTTTGTGTCATTGGATTAACATTTAGGTCATTTTCGTCCTCCCTAGGAATATTCTAATCTGATTAGGGTTTGTAAGCAATCTTGTGCATCCAATAAGTGATTTTGTGTCATTGGTTGAACATTTAGGTCATTTTCGTCCTCCCTAGGCTTATTCTAATCAAATTAGGGTTTTTAACCAATCTTGTGCATCAAATAAGTGATTTTGTGTCATTGGTTGAACATTTAGGTCATTTTCGTCCTACCTAGGTTTATTCTAATCCAATTAGGGTTTTTAACCAATCTTGTGCATCCAATAAGTGATTTTGTGACATTGGATAAACATTTAGGTCATTTAATTCCTCCCTATGCTTATTCAAATTCAGTTACGGTTTTTAACCAATCTTGTGCACCCAATAAGTGATTTTTTGTCATTGGTTCAACATTTAGGTCATTTTCGTCCTCCCTAGGCTTATTCTAATCCAATTAGGGTTTTTAACCAATCTTGTGCATCCAATAAGTGATTTTGTGTCATTGGTTGAACATTTAGGTAATTTTCGTCCTCCCTAGGTTTATTCTAATCCAATTAGGGTTTTTAACCAATCTTGTGCATCAAATAAGTGATTTAGTGTCATTCGTTGATCATTTAGCTCATTTACATCCTCCCTAGGCTTAGTCTAATCCAATTAAGGTTTTTAACAAATCTTGTGCATCCAATAAGTGATTTTGTTTCATTCTTTTAACATTTAGGTCATTTTCGTCCTCCCTAGGTTTAATCTAATCCAATTAGGGTTTTTAACCAATCTTGTGCATCCAATAAGTGATTTTGTGTTATTGGTTGAACATTTAGGTCATTTTCGTCCTCCCTAGGCGTGTTCTAATCCAATTAGGGTTTTTAACAAATCTTGTGCATCCAATAAGTGATTTTGTGTCATTGGTTGAACATTTACATCATTTTCGTCCTCCCTAGGTTTATTCTAATCCAAATAGGGTTTTTAACCAATCTTGTGCATCTAATAAGTGATTTTGTGTCATTGGATTATCATTTAGGTCATTTAATTTATCCCTATGCTTATTCTAATCCAATTAGGGTTCTTAACCAATCTTGTGTATCCAATAAGTGATTTTGTGTCATTGGTTGCACATTTAAGTCATTTACGTCCTCCATAGGCTTATTCTAATAAAATTAGGATTTTTAACCAATCTTGTGCATCCAATAAGTGATTTTGTGTCATTGGTTGAACATTTAGGTCAATTTCGTCCTCCCTTGGCTTATTCTAATCAAAATAGCGTTTTTAACCAATCTTGTGCATCCAATAAGTGATTTTGTGTCATAGGTTGAACATTTAGCTCATTTACATCCTCCCTAGGCTTATTATAATCCAATTAAGGTTTTTAACCAATCTTGTGCATCCAATAAGTGATTTTGTTTCATTCTTTTAACATTTAGGTCATTTTCGTCCTCCCTAGGTTTAATCTAATCCAATTAGGGTTTTTAACCAATCTTGTGCATCCAATAAGTGATTTTGTGTTATTGGTTGAACATTTAGGTCATTTTCGTCCTCCCTAGGCGTGTTCTAATCCAATTAGGGTTTTTAACAAATCTTGTGCATCCAATAAGTGATTTTGTGTGATTGGTTGAACATTTAGATCATTTTCGTCCTCCCTAGGTTTATTCTAATCCAATTAGGGTTTTTAACCAATCTTGTGCATCTAATAAGTGATTTTGTGTCATTGGATTATCATTTAGGTCATTTAATTCATCCCTATGCTTATTCTAATCCAATTAGGGTTCTTAACCAATCTTCTGCATCCAATAAGTGGTTTTGTGTCATTAGTTGAACATTTAGGTTATTTTCGTCCTCCATAGTCTTATTCTAATCCAATTAGGGTTTTTACCCAATCTTGTGCATCCAATAATTGATTTTGTGTCATTGATTGAACATTTAGGTCATTTTCGTCCTCCCTAGGTTTACTCTAATCCAATAAGGGTTTTTAACTAATCTTGTGCATCCAATAAGTGATTTAGTGTCATTGGATTAACATTTAGGTCATTTAATTCCTCCCTTGGCTTATTTTAATTCAATTTGGATTTTCAACCAATCTTGTGCACCCAATAAGTAAATTTTGTGTCATTGGTTTAAAATTTAGGTCACTTACGTCCTCCCTAGGCTTATTCTAATCCAATTAGGGTTTTTAACCAATCTTGTGCATCCAATAAGTGATTTTTTGACATTGGATTAACATTTAGGTCATTTAATTACTCCCTAGGCTTATTCTAATTTAGTTAGGGTTTTTAACCAATCTTGTGCATCCAATAAGTGATTTTGTTTCATTGGTTGAACATTTAGGTCATTTTCGTCCTCCCTACGCTTATTCTTATCCAATTAGGATTTCTAATCAATCTTGTGCATCCAATAAGTGATTTTGTGTCAATAGATTAACATTTAGGTCATTTAATTCCTCCCTAGGCTTAGTCTAATCCAATTAGGATTTTTAACAAATCTTGTCCATCCAATAAGTGATTTTGTGTCATTGGTTGAACATTTATGTCATTTTCGTCCTCCCTAGGGTTATTTTAATCCAATTAGGGTTTTTAACTAATCTTGTGCATCCAATAAGTGATTTTTTGTCAATGGTTGAACATTTAGGTCATTTAATTCCTCCCTATGCTTATTCTAATCCAATTAGGGTTTTTAACCAATCTCGTGCATCCAAGAAGTGATTTTTTTGTCATTTGTTGAACATTTAGGTCATTTTCATCCTCCATAGGCTTATTCTAATTCAATTTGGATTTTCAACGAATCTTGTGCACCCAATAAGTGATTTTGGGTCATTGGATTTACATTTAGGACATTTAATTCCTCCCTAGGCTTATTCTAATTCAATTAGGGTTTTTAACCAATCTTGTAGACCCAATAAGTGATTTTGTGTCATCGGTTGAACATTTAGGTCATTTACGTCCTCCCTAGGCAAATTCTAATCCAATTAGGGTTTATAACCAATCTTGTGCATCCAATAAGTAATTTTGTGTCATTGGTTAAACATTAGGTCATTTTCGTCCACCCTAGGCTCATTCTAATCCAAAAAGGAATTCTAGCCAATCTTGTGCATCCAATAAGTACGTTTGTGTCATTGGATTAACATTTAGGTCATTTTCGTCCTCCCTAGGCTTATTCTAATCTGATTAGGGTTTGTAAGCAATCTTGTGCATCCAATAAGTGATTTTGTGTCATTGGTTGAACATTTAGGTCATTTTCGTCCTCCCTAGGCTTATTCTAATCAAATTAGGGTTTTTAACCAATCTTGTGCATCCAATAAGTTATTTTGTGTCATTGGTTGAACATTTAGGTCATTTTCGTCCTACCTAGGTTTATTCTAATCCAATTAGGGTTTTTAACCAATCTTGTGCATCCAATAAGTGATTTTGTGACATTGGATAAACATTTAGGTCATTTAATTCCTCCCTATGCTTATACAAATTCAGTTACGGTTTTTAACCAATCTTGTGCACCCAATAAGTGATTTTGTGTCATTGGTTCAACATTTAGGTCATTTTCGTCCTCCCTAGGCTTATTCTAATCCAATTAGGGTTTTTAACCAATCTTGTGCATCCAATAAGTGATTTTGTGTCATTGGTTGAACATTTAGGTCATTTTTGTCCTCCCTAGGTTTATTGTAATCCAATTAGGGTTTTTAACCAATCTTGTCCATCAAATAAGTGATTTTGTGTCATTCGTTGAACATTTAGCTCATTTACATCCTCCCTAGGCTTATTCTAATCCAATTAAGGTTTTTAACCAATCTTGTGCATCCAATACGTGATTTTGTTTCATTCTTTTAACATTTAGGTCATTTTCGTCCTCCCTAGGTTTAATCTAATCCTATTAGGGTTTTTAACCAATCTTGTGCATCCAATAAGTGATTTTGTGTTATTGGTTGAACATTTAGGTCATTTTCGTCCTCCCTAGGCGTGTTCTAATCCAATTAGGGTTTTTAACAAATCTTGTGCATCCAATAAGTGATTTTGTGTCATTGGTTGAACATTTAGATCATTTTCGTCCTCCCTAGGTTTATTCTAATCCAATTAGGGTTTTTAACCAATCTTGTGCATCTAATAAGTGATTTTGTGTCATTGGATTATCATTTAGGTCATTTAATTCATCCCTATGCTTATTCTAATCCAATTAGGGTTCTTAACCAATCTTGTGCATCCAATAAGTGGTTTTGTGTCATTAGTTGAACATTTAGGTTATTTTTGTCCTCCATAGTCTTATTCTAATCCAATTAGGGTTTTTACCCAATCTTGTGCATCCAATAATTGATTTTGTGTCATTGATTGAACATTTAGGTCATTTTCATCCTCCATAGGCTTATTCTAATTCAATTTGGATTTTCAACGAATCTTGTGCACCCAATAAGTGATTTTGGGTCATTGGATTTACATTTAGGACATTTAATTCCTCCCTAGGCTTATTCTAATTCAATTAGGGTTTTTAACCAATCTTGTAGACCCAATAAGTGATTTTGTGTCATCGGTTGAACATTTAGGTCATTTACGTCCTCCCTAGGCAAATTCTAATCCAATTAGGGTTTATAACCAATCTTGTGCATCCAATAAGTAATTTTGTGTCATTGGTTAAACATTAGGTCATTTTCGTCCACCCTAGGCTCATTCTAATCCAAAAAGGAATTCTAGCCAATCTTGTGCATCCAATAAGTGCGTTTGTGTCATTGGATTAACATTTAGGTCATTTTCGTCCTCCCTAGGCTTATTCTAATCTGATTAGGGTTTGTAAGCAATCTTGTGCATCCAATAAGTGATTTTGTGTCATTGGTTGAACATTTAGGTCATTTTCGTCCTCCCTAGGCTTATTCTAATCAAATTATGGTTTTTAACCAATCTTGTGCATCCAATAAGTTATTTTGTGTCATTGGTTGAACATTTAGGTCATTTTCGTCCTACCTAGGTTTATTCTAATCCAATTAGGGTTTTTAACCAATCTTGTGCATCCAATAAGTGATTTTGTGACATTGGATAAACATTTAGGTCATTTAATTCCTCCCTATGCTTATACAAATTCAGTTACGGTTTTTAACCAATCTTGTGCACCCAATAAGTGATTTTGTGTCATTGGTTCAACATTTAGGTCATTTTCGTCCTCCCTAGGCTTATTCTAATCCAATTAGGGTTTTTAACCAATCTTGTGCATCCAATAAGTGATTTTGTGTCATTGGTTGAACATTTAGGTCATTTTCGTCCTCCCTAGGTTTATTGTAATCCAATTAGGGTTTTTAACCAATCTTGTCCATCAAATAAGTGATTTTGTGTCATTCGTTGAACATTTAGCTCATTTACATCCTCCCTAGGCTTATTCTAATCCAATTAAGGTTTTTAACCAATCTTGTGCATCCAATAAGTGATTTTGTTTCATTCTTTTAACATTTAGGTCATTTTCGTCCTCCCTAGGTTTAATCTAATCCTATTAGGGTTTTTAACCAATCTTGTGCATCCAATAAGTGATTTTGTGTTATTGGTTGAACATTTAGGTCATTTTCGTCCTCCCTAGGCGTGTTCTAATCCAATTAGGGTTTTTAACAAATCTTGTGCATCCAATAAGTGATTTTGTGTCATTGGTTGAACATTTAGATCATTTTCGTCCTCCCTAGGTTTATTCTAATCCAATTAGGGTTTTTAACCAATCTTGTGCATCTAATAAGTGATTTTGTGTCATTGGATTATCATTTAGGTCATTTAATTCATCCCTATGCTTATTCTAATCCAATTAGGGTTCTTAACCAATCTTGTGCATCCAATAAGTGGTTTTGTGTCATTAGTTGAACATTTAGGTTATTTTTGTCCTCCATAGTCTTATTCTAATCCAATTAGGGTTTTTACCCAATCTTGTGCATCCAATAATTGATTTTGTGTCATTGATTGAACATTTAGGTCATTTTCGTCCTCCCTAGGTTTACTCTAATCCAATAAGGGTTTTTAACTAATCTTGTGCATCCAATAAGTGATTTAGTGTCATTGGATTAACATTTAGGTCATTTAATTCCTCCCTTGGCTTATTTTAATTCAATTTGGATTTTCAACCAATCTTGTGCACCCAATAAGTGATTTTGTGTCATTGGTTGAAAATTTAGGTCACTTACGTCCTCCCTATGCTTATTCTAATCCAATTAGGGTTTTTAACCAATCTTGTGCATCCAATAAGTGATTTTTTGACATTGGATTAACATTTAGGTCATTTAATTCCTCCCTAGGCTTATTCTAATTTAGTTAGGGTTTTTAACCAATCTTGTGCACCCAATAAGTGATTTTGTGTCATTGGTTGAACATTTAGGTCATTTTCGTCCTCCCTAGGCTTATTCTAATCCAATTAGGGTTTTTAACCAATCTTGTGCATCCAATAAGTGATTTTATTTCATTGGTTGAACATTTAGGTCATTTTCGTCCTCCCTACGCTTATTCTTATCCAATTAGGATTTCTAATCAATCTTGTGCATCCAATAAGTGATTTTGTGTCAACAGATTAACATTTAGGTCATTTAATTCCTCCCTAGGCTTAGTCTAATCCAATTAGGATTTTTAACAAATCTTGTCCATCCAATAAGTGATTTTGTGTCATTGGTTGAACATTTATGTCATTTTCGTCCTCCCTAGGGTTATTTTAATCCAATTAGGGTTTTTAACTAATCTTGTGCATCCAATAAGTGATTTTTTGTCAATGGTTGAACATTTAGGTCATTTAATTCCTCCCTATGCTTATTCTAATCCAATTAGGGTTTTTAACCAATCTCGTGCATCCAAGAAGTGATTTTTTGTCATTTGTTGAACATTTAGGTCATTTTCATCCTCCATAGGCTTATTCTAATTCAATTTGGATTTTCAACGAATCTTGTGCACCCAATAAGTGATTTTGGGTCATTGGATTTACATTTAGGACATTTAATTCCTCCCTAGGCTTATTCTAATTCAATTAGGGTTTTTAACCAATCTTGTAGACCCAATAAGTGATTTTGTGTCATCGGTTGAACATTTAGGTCATTTACGTCCTCCCTAGGCAAATTCTAATCCAATTAGGGTTTATAACCAATCTTGTGCATCCAATAAGTAATTTTGTGTCATTGGTTAAACATTAGGTCATTTTCGTCCACCCTAGGCTCATTCTAATCCAAAAAGGAATTCTAGCCAATCTTGTGCATCCAATAAGTGCGTTTGTGTCATTGGATTAACATTTAGGTCATTTTCGTCCTCCCTAGGCTTATTCTAATCTGATTAGGGTTTGTAAGCAATCTTGTGCATCCAATAAGTGATTTTGTGTCATTGGTTGAACATTTAGGTCATTTTCGTCCTCCCTAGGCTTATTCTAATCAAATTAGGGTTTTTAACCAATCTTGTGCAGCCAATAAGTGATTTTGTGTCATTGGTTGAACATTTAGGTCATTTTCGTCCTACCTAGGTTTATTCTAATCCAATTAGGGTTTTTAACCAATCTTGTGCATCCAATAAGTGATTTTGTGACATTGGATAAACATTTAGGTCATTTAATTCCTCCCTATGCTTATACAAATTCAGTTACGGTTTTTAAACAATCTTGTGCACCCAATAAGTGATTTTGTGTCATTGGTTCAACATTTAGGTCATTTTCGTCCTCCCTAGGCTTATTCTAATCCAATTAGGGTTTTTAACCAATCTTGTGCATCCAATAAGTGATTTTGTGTCATTGGTTGAACATTTAGGTCATTTTCGTCCTCCCTAGGTTTATTCTAATCCAATTAGGGTTTTTAACCAATCTTGTCCATCAAATAAGTGATTTTGTGTCATTCGTTGAACATTTAGCTCATTTACATCCTCCCTAGGCTTATTCTAATCCAATTAAGGTTTTTAACCAATCTTGTGCATCCAATAAGTGATTTTGTTTCATTCTTTTAACATTTAGGTCATTTTCGTCCTCCCTAGGTTTAATCTAATCCAATTAGGGTTTTTAACCAATCTTGTGCATCCAATAAGTGATTTTGTGTTATTGGTTGAACATTTAGGTCATTTTCGTCCTCCCTAGGCGTGTTCTAATCCAATTAGGGTTTTTAACAAATCTTGTGCATCCAATAAGTGATTTTGTGTCATTGGTTGAACATTTAGATCATTTTCGTCCTCCCTAGGTTTATTCTAATCCAATTAGGGTTTTTAACCAATCTTGTCCATCAAATAAGTGATTTTGTGTCATTCGTTGAACATTTAGCTCATTTACATCCTCCCTAGGCTTATTCTAATCCAATTAAGGTTTTTAACCAATCTTGTGCATCCAATACGTGATTTTGTTTCATTCTTTTAACATTTAGGTCATTTTCGTCCTCCCTAGGTTTAATCTAATCCTATTAGGGTTTTTAACCAATCTTGTGCATCCAATAAGTGATTTTGTGTTATTGGTTGAACATTTAGGTCATTTTCGTCCTCCCTAGGCGTGTTCTAATCCAATTAGGGTTTTTAACAAATCTTGTGCATCCAATAAGTGATTTTGTGTCATTGGTTGAACATTTAGATCATTTTCGTCCTCCCTAGGTTTATTCTAATCCAATTAGGGTTTTTAACCAATCTTGTGCATCTAATAAGTGATTTTGTGTCATTGGATTATCATTTAGGTCATTTAATTCATCCCTATGCTTATTCTAATCCAATTAGGGTTCTTAACCAATCTTGTGCATCCAATAAGTGGTTTTGTGTCATTAGTTGAACATTTAGGTTATTTTTGTCCTCCATAGTCTTATTCTAATCCAATTAGGGTTTTTACCCAATCTTGTGCATCCAATAATTGATTTTGTGTCATTGATTGAACATTTAGGTCATTTTCGTCCTCCCTAGGTTTACTCTAATCCAATAAGGGTTTTTAACTAATCTTGTGCATCCAATAAGTGATTTAGTGTCATTGGATTAACATTTAGGTCATTTAATTCCTCCCTTGGCTTATTTTAATTCAATTTGGATTTTCAACCAATCTTGTGCACCCAATAAGTGATTTTGTGTCATTGGTTGAAAAATTAGGTCACTTACGTCCTCCCTAGGCTTATTCTAATCCAATTAGGGTTTTTAACCAATCTTGTGCATCCAATAAGTGATTTTTTGACATTGGATTAACATTTAGGTCATTTAATTCCTCCCTAGGCTTATTGTAATTTAGTTAGGGTTCTTAACCAATCTTGTGCACCCAATAAGTGATTTTGTGTCATTGGTTGAACATTTAGGTCATTTTCGTCCTCCCTAGGCTTATTCTAATCCAATTAGGGTTTTTAACCAAACTTGTGCATCCAAAAGTGATTTTATTTCATTGGTTGAACATTTAGGTCATTTTCGTCCTCCCTACGCTTATTCTTATCCAATTAGGATTTCTAATCAATCTTGTGCATCCAATAAGTGATTTTGTGTCAATAGATTAACATTTAGGTCATTTAATTCCTCCCTAGGCTTAGTCTAATCCAATAAGGATTTTTGAACAAATCTTGTCCATCCAATAAGTGATTTTGTGTCATTGGTTGAACATTTATGTCATTTTCGTCCTCCCTAGGGTTATTTTAATCCAATTAGGGTTTTTAACTAATCTTGTGCATCCAATAAGTGATTTTTTGTCAATGGTTGAACATTTAGGTCATTTAATTCCTCCCTATGCTTATTCTAATCCAATTAGGGTTTTTAACCAATCTCGTGCATCCAAGAAGTGATTTTTTGTCATTTGTTGAACATTTAGGTCATTTTCATCCTCCCTAGGCTTATTCTAATTCAATTTGGATTTTCAACGAATCTTGTGCACCCAATAAGTGATTTTGGGTCATTGGATTTACATTTAGGACATTTAATTCCTCCCTAGGCTTATTCTAATTCAATTAGGGTTTTTAACCAATCTTGTAGACCCAATAAGTGATTTTGTGTCATCGGTTGAACATTTAGGTCATTTACGTCCTCCCTAGGCAAATTCTAATCCAATTAGGGTTTATAACCAATCTTGTGCATCCAATAAGTAATTTTGTGTCATTGGT
>JBBPBP010009779.1:39594473-39619959 GCA_037974735.1 Cicer chorassanicum
ATTTAGGTCACTTACGTCCTCCCTAGGCTTATTCTAATCCAATTAGGGTTTTTAACCAATGTTGTGCATCCAATAAGTGATTTTGTGTCATTGGTTGAACATTTAGTTCGTTTTCGTCCTTCCTTGGTTTATTCTAATCCAATTAGGGTTTTTAACTAATCTTGTGCATCCCATAAGTGATTTTGTGTCACTGGCTGAACATTTAAGTCATTTTCGTGCTCCCTAGGCTTATTCTAATCCAATAAGGGTTTTTAGCCAATCTTCTGCATCCAATAAGTGCGTTTGTGTCATTGAATTAACATTTAGGTCATTTTCGTCCTCGCTAGGCTTATTCTAATCTAATAAGTGTTTGTAACCAATCTTGTGTATCCAATAAGTGATTTTGTGTCATTGGTTGAACTTTTAGGTCATTTTCGTCCTCCCTAGGCTTATTCTAATCCAATTACGGTTTTGAACCAATTTTGTGCATCCAATAAGAGATTTTGTATCATTGGTTGAACATTTAGGTCATTTTCGTCCTCCCTAGGTTTATTCCAATCTAATTAAGGTTTTTAACCAATCTTGTGCATCCAATTAGTGATTTTGTGTCATTGGTTGAACATTTAGGTCATTTTCGTTCTCCCTAAGCTTGTTCTAATGCAATTAGGGTTTTTAACCATTCTTGTGCATCCAATAAGTGATTTTGTGTCATTGGTTGAACATTGAGGTCATTTTCGTCCTCCCTAGGGTTATTCTAATCCAATTAGAGTTTTTAACCAATCTTGTGCATCCAATAAGTAATTTTGTGTCATTGGTTGAACATTTAGGTCATTTTCGTCCTCCTTAGGCTTATTCTAATCCAATTAGGGTTTTTAACTAATCATGTGCATCCAATAAATGATTTTGTGTCATTGGTTGAACATTTAGATCATTTTCGTCCTCTATAGGTTTTTTCTAATCCAATTAGGGTTTTTAACCAATCTTGTGCATCCAATAAGTGATTTTGGGTCATTGGATTAACATTTAGGTCATTTAATTCCTCCCTATGCTTATTCTAATCCAATTAGGGTGCTCAACCAATATTGTGCATCCAATAAGTGATTTTGTGTCATTGGTTGCACATTTAAGTCATTTTTGTCCTTCCTAGTCTTATTCTAATCCAATTAGGGTTTTTAACCAATCTTGTGCATCCAATAAGTGATTTTGTGTCATTGGATTAACATTTAGGTTATTTAATTCCTCCCTAGGCTTACTCTAATTCAATTTGGATTTTCAACGAATCTTGTGCACCCAATAAGTGATTTTGTGTCATTGATTGAACATTTAGGTCATTTTCGTCCTCCCTAGGCTTATTCTAATTCAATTTGGATTTTCAACGAATCTTGTGCATCCAATAAGTGCGTTTGTGTCATTGAATTAACATTTAGGTCATTTTCGTACTCGCTAGGCTTATTCTACTCTAATTAGTGTTTGTAACCAATCTTGTGTATCCAATAAGTGATTTTGTGTCATTGGTTGAACATTTAGGATATTTTCGTCCTCCCTAGGCTTATTCTAATCCAATTACGGTTTTTAGCCAATCTTGTGCATCCAATAAGAGATTTTGTATCATTAGTTGAACATTTAGGTCATTTTCGTCCTCCCTAGGTTTATTCCAATCCAATTAAGGTTTTTAACCAATCTTGTGCATCCAATAAGTGATTTTGTGTCATTGGTTGAACATTTAGGTCATTTTCGTTCTCCCTAAGCTTATTCTAATGCAATTAGGGTTTTTAACCATTCTTGTGCATCCAATAAGTGATTTTGTATCATTGGTTGAACATTGAGGTCATTTTCGTCCTCCCTAGGATTATTCTAATCCAATTAGGGTTTTTAACCAATCTTGTGCATCCAATAAGTGATTTTGTGTCATTGGTTGAACATTTAGGTCATTTTCGTCCTCCTTAGGCTTATTCTAATCCAATTAGGGTTTTTAACTAATCATGTGCATCCAATAAATGATTTTGTGTCATTAGTTGAACATTTAGGTCATTTTCGTCCTCTATAGGTTTTTTCTAATCCAATTAGGGTTTTTAACCAATCTTGTGCATCCAATAAGTGATTTTGTGTCATTAGATTAACATTTAGGTCATTTAATTCCTCCCTATGCTTATTCTAATCCAATTAGGGTGCTCAACCAATCTTGTGCATCCAATAAGTGATTTTGTGTCATTGGTTGCCTATTTAAGTCATTTTATTCCTCCCTAGTCTTATTCTAATCCAATTAGGGTTTTTAACAAATCTTGTGCATCCAATAAGTGATTTTGTGTCATTGGATTAACATTTAGGTTATTTAATTCCTCCCTAGGCTTACTCTAATTCAGTTTGGATTTTCAACGAATCTTGTGCACCCAATAAGTGATTTTGTGTCATTGATTGAACATTTAGGTCATTTTCGTCCTCCCTAGGTTTATTCTTATCCAATTAAGGTTTTTAACTAATCTTGTGCATCCAATAAGTGATTTTGTGTCATTGGATTAACATTTAGGTTATTTAATTCCTCCCTAGGCTTATTCTAATTCAATTTGGATTTTCAACGAATCTTGTGCACCCAATAAGTGATTTTGTGTCATTGGATTTACAATTAGGTCATTTAATTCCTCCCTAGGCTTATTCTAATTCAATAAGTGTTTTTAACCAATCTTATAGACCCAATAAGTCATTTTGTGTCATTGGTTGACCATTTAGGTCATTTACGTCCTCCCTAGGCAAATTCTAATCCAATTAGGGTTTTTAACTAATCTTGTGCATCCAATAAGTGATTTTGTGTCACTGGCTGAACATTTAAGTCATTTTCGTCCTCCCTAGGCTTATTCTAATCCAATAAGGGTTTTTAGCCAATCTTGTGCATCCAATAAGTGCGTTTGTGTCATTGAATTAACATTTAGGTCATTTTCGTCCTCCCAAGGCTTATTCTAATCTAATTAGTGTTTATAACCAATCTTGTGTATCCAATAAGTGATTTTGTGTCATTGGTTGAACATTTAGGTCATTTTCGTCCTCCTTAGGCTTATTCTATTCCAATTACGGTTTTTAATCAATCTTGTGCATCCAATAAGAGATTTTGTATCATTGGTTGAACATTTAGGTCATTTTCGTCCTCCCTAGGATTATTCCCATCCAATTAAGGTTTTTAACCAATCTTCTGCATCCAATAAGTGATTTTGTGTCATTGGTTGAACATTTAGGTCATTTACGTCCTCCCTAGGCAAATTCTAATCCAATTAGGGTTTATAACCAATCTTGTGCATCCAATAAGTAATTTTGTGTCATTGGTTAAACATTAGGTCATTTTCGTCCACCCTAGGCTCATTCTAATCCAAAAAGGGTTTTTAGCCAATCTTGTGCATCCAATAAGTGCGTTTGTGTAATTGGATTAACATTTAGGTCATTTTCGTCCTCCCTAGGCATATTCTAATCTGATTAGGGTTTGTAAGCAATCTTGTGCATCCAATAAGTGATTTTGTGTCATTGGTTGAACATTTAGGTCATTTTCGTCCTCCCTAGGCTTATTGTAATCAAATTAAGGTTTTTAACCAATCTTGTGCATCCAATAAGTGATTTTGTGTCATTGGTTGAACATTTAGGTCATTTTCGTCCTACCTAGGTTTATTCTAATCCAATTAGGGTTTTTAACCAATCTTGTGCATCCAATAAGTGATTTTGTGACATTGGATAAACATTTAGGTCATTTAATTCCTCCCTATGCTTATTCTAATTCAGTTACGGTTTTTAACCAATCTTGTGCACCCAATAAGTGATTTTGTGTCATTGGTTGAACATTTAGGTCATTTTCGTCCTCCCTAGGCTAATTCTAATCCAGTTAGGGTTTTTAACCAATCTTGTGCATCCAATAAGTGATTTTGTGTCATTGGTTGAACATTTAGGTCATTTTCGTCCTACCTAGGTTTATTCTAATCCAATTAGTGTTTTTAACCAATCTTGTGCATCCAATATGTGATTTTGTGACATTGGATAAACATTTAGGTCATTTAATTCCTCCCTATGCTTATTCTAATTCAGTTACGGTTTTTAACCAATCTTGTGCACCCAATAAGTGATTTTGTGTCATTGGTTGAACATTTAGGTCATTTTCGTCCTCCCTAGGCTTATTCTAATCCAATTAGGGTTTTTAACCAATCTTGTGCATCCAATAAGTGAATTTGTGTCATTGGTTGAACATTTAGGTCATTTTCGTCCTCCCTAGGTTTATTCCCATCCAATTAAGGTTTTTAACCAATCTTCTGGATCCAATAAGTGATTTTGTGTCATTGGTTGAACAATTAGGTCATTTACCTCTTCCCTAGGCTCATTCTAATCCAAAAAGGGTTTTTAGCCAATCTTGTGCATCCAATAAGTGCGTTTGTGTCATTGAATTAACATTTAGGTCATTTTCATCCTCGCTAGGCTTATTCTAATCTAATTAGTGTTTGTAACCAATCTTGTGTATCCAATAAGTGATTTTGTGTCATTGGTTGAACATTTAGGATATTTTCGTCCTCCCTAGGCTTATTCTAATCCAATTACGGTTTTTAGCCAATCTTGTGCATCCAATAAGAGATTTTGTATCATTAGTTGAACATTTAGGTCATTTTCGTCCTCCCTAGGTTTATTCCAATCCAATTAAGGTTTTTAACCAATCTTGTGCATCCAATAAGTGATTTTGTGTCATTGGTTGAACATTTAGGTCATTTTCGTTCTCCCTAAGCTTATTCTAATGCAATTAGGGTTTTTAACCATTCTTGTGCATCCAATAAGTGATTTTGTATCATTGGTTGAACATTGAGGTCATTTTCGTCCTCCCTAGGATTATTCTAATCCAATTAGGGTTTTTAACCAATCTTGTGCATCCAATAAGTGATTTTGTGTCATTGGTTGAACATTTAAGTCATTTTCGTCCTCCTTAGGCTTATTCTAATCCAATTAGGGTTTTTAACTAAGCATGTGCATCCAATAAATGATTTTGTGTCATTGGTTGAACATTTAGGTCATTTTCGTCCTCTATAGGTTTTTTCTAATCCAATTAGGGTTTTTAACCAATCTTGTGCATCCAATAAGTGATTTTGGGTCATTGGATTAATATTTAGGTCATTTAATTCCTCCCTATGCTTATTCTAATCCAATTAGGGTGCTCAACCAATCTTGTGCATCCAATAAGTGATTTTGTGTCATTGGTTGCACATTTAAGTCATTTTTGTCCTCCCTAGTCTTATTCTAATCCAATTACGGTTTTTAACCAATCTTGTGCATCCAATAAGAGATTTTGTATCATTAGTTGAACATTGAGGTCATTTTCGTCCTCCCTAGGTTTATTCCAATCCCATTAAGGTTTTTAACCAATCTTGTGCATCCAATAAGTGATTTTGTGTCATTGGTTGAACATTTAGGTCATTTTCGTCCTCCTTAGGCTTATTCTAATCCAATTAGGGTTTTTAACTAATCATGTGCATCCAATAAATGATTTTGTGTCATTGGATTAACATTTAGGTCATTTAATTCCTCCCTATGCTTATTCTAATCCAATTAGGGTGCTCAACCAATCTTGTGCATCCAATAAGTGATTTTGTGTCATTGGTTGCACATTTAAGTCATTTTCGTCCTCCCTAGTCTTATTCTAATCCAATTAGGGTTTTTAACCAATCTTGTGCATCCAATAAGTGATTTTGTGTCATTGGATTAACATTTAGGTTATTTAATTCCTCCCTAGGCTTACTCTAATTCAATTTGGATTTTCAACGAATCTTGTGCACCCAATAAGTGATTTTGTGTCATTGATTGAACATTTAGGTCATTTCCGTCCTCCCTAGGTTTATTCTTATCCAATTAAGGTTTTTAACTAATCTTGTGCATCCAATAATTGATTTTGTGTCATTGGATTAACATTTAGGTTATTTAATTCCTCCCTAGGCTTATTCTAATTCAATTTGGATTTTCAACGAATCTTGTGCACCCAATAAGTGATTTTGTGTCATTGGATTTACAATTAGGTCATTTAATTCCTCCCTAGGCTTATTCTAATTCAATAAGTGTTTTTAACCAATCTTATAGACCCAATAAGTCATTTTGTGTCATTGGTTGACCATTTAGGTCATTTACGTCCTCCCTAGGCAAATTCTAATCCAATTAGGGTTTTTAACTAATCTTGTGCATCCAATAAGTGATTTTGTGTCACTGGCTGAACATTTAAGTCATTTTCGTCCTCCCTAGGCTTATTCTAATCCAATAAGGGTTTTTAGCCAATCTTGTGCATCCAATAAGTGCGTTTGTGTCATTGAATTAACATTTAGGTCATTTTCGTCCTCCCAAGGCTTATTCTAATCTAATTAGTGTTTATAACCAATCTTGTGTATCCAATAAGTGATTTTGTGTCATTGGTTGAACATTTAGGTCATTTTCGCCTCCCTAGGCTTATTCTATTCCAATTACGGTTTTTAATCAATCTTGTGCATCCAATAAGAGATTTTGTATCATTGGTTGAACATTTAGGTCATTTTCGTCCTCCCTAGGATTATTCCCATCCAATTAAGGTTTTTAACCAATCTTCTGCATCCAATAAGTGATTTTGTGTCATTGGTTGAACATTTAGGTCATTTACGTCCTCCCTAGGCAAATTCTAATCCAATTAGGGTTTATAACCAATCTTGTGCATCCAATAAGTAATTTTGTGTCATTGGTTAAACATTAGGTCATTTTCGTCCACCCTAGGCTCATTCTAATCCAAAAAGGGTTTTTAGCCAATCTTGTGCATCCAATAAGTGCGTTTGTGTAATTGGATTAACATTTAGGTCATTTTCGTCCTCCCTAGGCATATTCTAATCTGATTAGGGTTTGTAAGCAATCTTGTGCATCCAATAAGTGATTTTGTGTCATTGGTTGAACATTTAGGTCATTTTCGTCCTCCCTAGGCTTATTGTAATCAAATTAAGGTTTTTAACCAATCTTGTGCATCCAATAAGTGATTTTGTGTCATTGGTTGAACATTTAGGTCATTTTCGTCCTACCTAGGTTTATTCTAATCCAATTAGGGTTTTTAACCAATCTTGTGCATCCAATAAGTGATTTTGTGACATTGGATAAACATTTAGGTCATTTAATTCCTCCCTATGCTTATTCTAATTCAGTTACGGTTTTTAACCAATCTTGTGCACCCAATAAGTGATTTTGTGTCATTGGTTGAACATTTAGGTCATTTTCGTCCTCCCTAGGCTTATTCTAATCCAGTTAGGGTTTTTAACCAATCTTGTGCATCCAATAAGTGATTTTGTGTCATTGGTTGAACATTTAGGTCATTTTCGTCCTACCTAGGTTTATTCTAATCCAATTAGTGTTTTTAACCAATCTTGTGCATCCAATATGTGATTTTGTGACATTGGATAAACATTTAGGTCATTTAATTCCTCCCTATGCTTATTCTAATTCAGTTACGGTTTTTAACCAATCTTGTGCACCCAATAAGTGATTTTGTGTCATTGGTTGAACATTTAGGTCATTTTCGTCCTCCCTAGGCTTATTCTAATCCAATTAGGGTTTTTAACCAATCTTGTGCATCCAATAAGTGAATTTGTGTCATTGGTTGAACATTTAGGTCATTTTCGTCGTCCCTAGGTTTATTCTAATCCAATTAGGGTTTTTAACCAATCTTGTGCATCCAATAAGTGATTTTGTGTCATTCGTTGAACATTTAGCTCATTTACATCCTCCCTAGGCTTATTCTAATCCAATTAAGGTTTTTAACCAATCTTGTGCATCCAATAAGTGATTTTGTTTCATTCTTTTAAAATTTAGGTCATTTTCGTCCTCCCTAGGTTTAATCTATTCCAATTAGGGTTTTTAACAGATCTTGTGCATCCAATAAGTGATTTTGTGTTATTGGTTGAACATTTAGGTCATTTTCGTCCTCCCTAGGCGTGTTCTAATCCAATTAGGGTTTTTAACAAATCTTGTGCATCCAATAAGTGATTTTGTGTCATTGGTTGAACATTTAGATCATTTTCGTCCTCCCTAGGTTTATTCTAATCCAATTAGGGTTTTTAACCAATCTTGTGCATCTAATAAGTGATTTTGTGTCATTGGATTATCATTTAGGTCATTTAATTCATCCCTATGCTTATTCTAATCCAATTAGGGTTCTTAACCAATCTTGTGCATCCAATAAGTGGTTTTGTGTCATTAGTTGAACATTTAGGTCATTTTCGTCCTCCATAGTCTTATTCTAATCCAATTAGGGTTTTTACCCAATCTTGTGCATCCAATAATTGATTTTGTGTCATTGATTGAACATTTAGGTCATTTTCGTCCTCCCTAGGTTTACTCTAATCCAATAAGGGTTTTTAACTAATCTTGTGCATCGAATAAGTGATTTTGTGTCATTGGTTGAACATTTAGATCATTTTCGTCCTCCCTAGGTTTATTCTAATCCAATTAGGGTTTTTAACCAATCTTGTGCATCTAATAAGTGATTTTGTGTCATTGGATTATCATTTAAGTCATTTAATTCATACCTATGCTTATTCTAATCCAATTAAGGTTCTTAACCAATCTTGTGCATCCAATAAGTGGTTTTGTGTCATTAGTTGAACATTTAGGTCATTTTCGTCCTCCCTAGTTTTATTCTAATCCAATTAGGTTTTTACCCAATCTTGTGCATCCAATAATTGATTTTGTGTCATTGATTGAACATTTAGGTCATTTTCGTCCTCCCTAGGTTTACTCTAATCCAATAAGGGTTTTTAACTAATCTTGTGCATCCAATAAGTGATTTAGTGTCATTGGATTAACATTTAGGTCATTTAATTCCTCCCTTGGCTTATTTTAATTCAATTTGGATTTTCAACCAATCTTGTGCACCCAATAAGTGATTTTGTGTCATTGGTTGAAAATTTATGTCACTTACGTCCTCCCTAGGCTTATTCTAATCCAATTACGCTTTTTAACCAATGTTGTGCATCCAATAAGTGATTTTGTGTCATTGGTTGAACATTTAGTTCGTTTTCGTCCTCCCTTGGTTTATTCTAATCCAATTAGGGTTTTTAACTAATCTTGTGCATCCAATAACTGATTTTGTGTCACTGGCTGAACATTTAAGTCATTTTCGTCCTCCCTAGGCTTATTCTAATCCAATAAGGGTTTTTAGCCAATCTTGTGCATCCAATAAGTGCGTTTGTGACATTGAATTATCATTTAGGTCATTTTCGTCCACGCTAGGCTTATTCTAATCTAATTAGTGTTTGTAACCAATCTTGTGTATCCAATAAGTGATTTTGTGTCATTGGTTGAACATTTAGGTCATTTTCGTCCTCCCTAGGATTATTCTAATCCAATTACGGTTTTTAACCAATCTTGTGCATCCAATAAGAGATTTTGTATCATTGGTTGAAAATTTAGGTCATTTTCGTCCTCCCTAGGTTTATTCCAATCCAATTAAGGTTTTTAACCAATCTTGTGCATCCAATAAGTGATTTTGTATCATTGGTTGAACATTTAGGTCATTTTCGTTCTCTCAAACTTATTCTAATGCAATTAGGGTTTTTAACCATTCTTGTGCATCCAATTAGTGATTTTGTGTCATTGGTTGAATATTGAGGTCATTTTCGTCCTCCCTAGGATTATTCTAATCCAATTAGGGTTTTTAACCAATGTTGTGCATCCAATAAGTGATTTTGTGTCATTGGTTGAACATTTAGGTCATTTTCGTCCTCCTTAGGCTTATTCTAATCCAATTAGGGTGTTTAACTAATCATGTGCATCCAATAAATGATTTTGTGTCATTGGTCGAACATTTATGTCATTTTCGTCCTCCGTAGTCTTATTCTAATCCAATTAGGGTTTTTAACCAATCTTGTGCATCCAATAAGTGATTTTGTGTCATTGGATTAACATTTAGGTTATTTAATTCCTCCCTAGGCTTACTCTAATTCAATTTTGATTTTCAACGAATCTTGTGCACCCAATAAGTGATTTTGTGTCATTGATTGAACATTTAGGTCATTTTTGTCCTCCCTAGGTTTATTCTTATCCAATTAAGGTTTTTAACTAATCATGTGCATCCAATAAGTGATTTTGTGTCATTGGATTAACATTTAGGTTATTTAATTCCTCCCTAGGCTTATTCTACTCCAATTTGGATTTTTAACCAATCTTGTGCATCCAATAAGTGATTTTGTGACATTGGATTAACATTTAGGTCATTTAATTCCTCCCTAGGCTTATTCTAATTCAGTTAGGGTTTTTAACCAATCTTGTGAACCCAATAAGTGATTTTGTGTCATTGGTTGAACATTTAGGTCATTTTTGTCCTCCCTAGGCTTATTCTAATCCAATTAGGGTTTTTAACCAATCTTGTGCATCCAATAAGTGATTTTGTGTCATTGGTTGAACATTTAGGTCATTTTCGTCCTCCCTAGGCTTATAGTTATCCAATATGGATTTCTAACCAATCTTGTGCATCCAATAAGTTATTTTGTGTCAATAGATTAACATTTAGGTCATTTAATTCCTCCTAGGCTTAGTCTAATCCAATTAGGATTTTTAACCAATCTTGTCCATCCAATAAGTGATTTTGCGCCATTGGTTGAACATTTATGTCATTTTCGTCCTCCCTAAGGTTATTTAAATCCAATTAGGGATTTTGACTAATCTTGTGCATCTAATAAGTAATTTTTTGTCAATGGTTGAACATTTAGGTCATTTAATTCCTCCCTATGCTTATTCTAATCCAATTAGGGTTTTTAACCAATCTCGTGCATCCAAGAAGTGATTTTTTGTTATTTGTTGAACATTTAGGTCATTTTCGTCCTCCCTATGCTTATTCTTATCAAATTAGGGTTTTTAACCAATCTTTTGCATCCAATAAGCGATTTTGTGTCATTGGTTGAACATTTAGGTTAATTACGGTTTCCATAAGCTTATTCTAATAAAATTAGGATTTTTAACCAATCTTGTGCATCCAATAAAGTGATTTCGTGTCATTGGTTGATCATTTAAGTCATTTTTGTCCTCCCTAGTCTTATTCTAATCCAATTAGGGTTTTTAACTAATCTTGTGCATCCAATAAGTGATTTTGTGTCACTGGCTGAACATTTAAGTCATTTTCGTCCTCCCTAGGCTTATTCTAATCTAATAAGGGTTTTTAGCCAATCTTGTGCATCCAATAAGTGCGTTTGTGTCATTGAATTAACATTTAGGTCATTTTCATCCTCGCTAGGCTTATTCTAAACTAATTAGTGTTTGTAACCAATCTTGGGTATCCAATAAGTGATTTTGTGTCATTGATTGAACATTTAGGTCATTTTCTTCCTCCCTAGGCTTATTCTAATCCAATTACGGTTTTTAACCAATCTTGTGCATCCAATAAGAGATTTTGTATCATTGGTTGAACATTTAGGTCATTTTCGTCCTCCCTAGGTTTATTCCAATCCAATTAAGGTTTTTAACCAATCTTGTGCATCCAATAAGTGATTTTGTGTCATTGGTTGAACATTTAGGTCATTTTCGTTCTCCCTAAGCTTATTCTAATGCAATTAGGGTTTTTAACCATTCTTGTGCATCCAATAAGTGATTTTGTATCATTGGTTGAACATTGAGGTCATTTTCGTCCTCCCTAGGATTATTCTAATCCAATTAGGGTTTTTAACCAATCTTGTGCATCCAATAAGTGATTTTGTGTCATTGGTTGAACATTTAGGTCATTTTCGTCCTCCTTAGGCTTATTCTAATCCAATTAGGGTTTTTAACTAATCATGTGCATCCAATAAATGATTTTGTGTCATTAGTTGAACATTTAGGTCATTTTCGTCCTCTGTAGGTTTTTTCTAATCCAATTAGGGTTTTTAACCAATCTTGTGCATCCAATAAGTGATTTTGTGTCATTGGATTAACATTTAGGTTATTTAATTCCTCCCTAGGCTTACTCTAATTCAATTTGGATTTTCAACGAATCTTGTGCACCCAATAAGTGATTTTGTGTCATTGATTGAACATTTAGGTCATTTTCGTCCTCCCTAGGTTTATTCTTATCCAATTAAGGTTTTTAACTAATCTTGTGCATCCAATAAGTGATTTTGTGTCATTGGATTAACATTTAGGTTATTTAATTCCTCCCTAGGCTTATTCTAATTCAATTTGGATTTTCAACGAATCTTGTGCACCCAATAAGTGATTTTGTGTCATTGGATTTACATTTAGGTCATTTAATTCCTCCCTAGGCTTATTCTAATTCAATTAGGGTTTTTAACCAATCTTGTAGACCCAATAAGTGATTTTGTGTCATTGGTTGACCATTTAGGTCATTTACGTCCTCCCTAGGCAAATTCTAATCCAATTAGGGTTTTTAACTAATCTTGTGCATCCAATAAGTGATTTTGTGTCACTGGCTGAACATTTAAGTCATTTTCGTCCTCCCTAGGCTTATTTTAATCCAATAAGGGTTTTTAGCCAATCTTGTGCATCCAATAAGTGCGTTTGTGTCATTGAATTAACATTTAGGTCATTTTCATCCTCGCTAGGCTTATCCTAATCTAATTAGTGTTTGTAACCAATCTTGTGTATCCAATAAGTGATTTTGTGTCATTGGTTGAACATTTAGGTCATTTTCGTCCTCCCTATGCTTATTCTAATCCAATTATGGTTTTTAACCAGTCTTGTGCATCCAATAAGTGATTTTGTGCCATTGGTTGAACATTTAGGTCATTTTCGTCCTCCTTAGGCTTATTCTAATCCAATTAGGGTTTTTAACTAATCATGTGCATCCAATAAATGATTTTGTGTCATTAGTTGAACATTTAGGTCATTTTCGTCCTCTATAGGTTTTTTCTAATCCAATTAGGGTTTTTAACCAATCTTGTGCATCCAATAAGTGATTTTGTGTCATTAGATTAACATTTAGGTCATTTAATTCCTCCCTATGCTTATTCTAATCCAATTAGGGTGCTCAACCAATCTTGTGCATCCAATAAGTGATTTTGTGTCATTGGTTGCCTATTTAAGTCATTTTATTCCTCCCTAGTCTTATTCTAATCCAATTAGGGTTTTTAACAAATCTTGTGCATCCAATAAGTGATTTTGTGTCATTGGATTAACATTTAGGTTATTTAATTCCTCCCTAGGCTTACTCTAATTCAGTTTGGATTTTCAACGAATCTTGTGCACCCAATAAGTGATTTTGTGTCATTGATTGAACATTTAGGTCATTTTCGTCCTCCCTAGGTTTATTCTTATCCAATTAAGGTTTTTAACTAATCTTGTGCATCCAATAAGTGATTTTGTGTCATTGGATTAACATTTAGGTTATTTAATTCCTCCCTAGGCTTATTCTAATTCAATTTGGATTTTCAACGAATCTTGTGCACCCAATAAGTGATTTTGTGTCCTTGGATTTACAATTAGGTCATTTAATTCCTCCCTAGGCTTATTCCAATTCAATAAGTGTTTTTAACCAATCTTATAGACCCAATAAGTGATTTTGTGTCATTGGTTGACCATTTAGGTCATTTACGTCCTCCCTAGGCAAATTCTAATCCAATTAGGGTTTTTAACTAATCTTGTGCATCCAATAAGTGATTTTGTGTCACTGGCTGAACATTTAAGTCATTTTCGTCCTCCCTAGGCTTATTCTAATCCAATAAGGGTTTTTAGCCAATCTTGTGCATCCAATAAGTGCGTTTGTGTCATTGAATTAACATTTAGGTCATTTTCGTCCTCGCTAGGCTTATTCTACTCTAATTAGTGTTTATAACCAATCTTGTGTATCCAATAAGTGATTTTGTGTCATTGGTTGAACATTTAGGTCATTTTCGTCCTCCCTAGGCTTATTCTATTCCAATTACGGTTTTTAACCAATCTTGTGCATCCAATAAGAGATTTTGTATCATTGGTTGAACATTTAGGTCATTTTCGTCCTCCCTAGGTTTATTCCCATCCAATTAAGGTTTTTAACCAATCTTCTGGATCCAATAAGTGATTTTGTGTCATTGGTTGAACAATTAGGTCATTTACCTCCTCCCTAGGCTCATTCTAATCCAAAAAGGGTTTTTAGCCAATCTTGTGCATCCAATAAGTGCATTTGTGTAATTGGATTAACATTTAGGTCATTTTCGTCCTCCCTAGGCTTATTCTAATCTGATTAGGGTTTGTAAGCAATCTTGTGCATCCAATAAGTGATTTTGTGTCATTGGTTGAACATTTAGGTCATTTTCGTCCTCCCTAGGCTTATTCTAATCAAATTAGGGTTTTTAACCAATCTTGTGCATCCAATAAGTGATTTTGTGTCATTGGTTGAACATTTAGGTCATTTTCGTCCTACCTAGGTTTATTCTAATCCAATTAGGGTTTTTAACCAATCTTGTGCATCCAATAAGTGATTTTGTGACATTGGATAAACATTTAGGTCATTTAATTCCTCCCTATGCTTATTCTAATTCAGTTACGGTTTTTAACCAATCTTGTGCACCCAATAAGTGATTTTGTGTCATTGGTTGAACATTTAGGTCATTTTCGTCCTCCCTAGGCTTATTCTAATCCAATTAGGGTTTTTAACCAATCTTGTGCATCCAATAAGTGAATTTGTGTCATTGGTTGAACATTTAGGTCATTTTCGTCGTCCCTAGGTTTATTCTAATCCAATTAGGGTTTTTAACCAATCTTGTGCATCCAATAAGTGATTTTGTGTCATTCGTTGAACATTTAGCTCATTTACATCCTCCCTACGCTTATTCTAATCCAATTAAAGTTTTTAACCAATCTTGTGCATCCAATAAGTGATTTTGTTTCATTCTTTTAACATTTAGGTCATTTTCGTCCTCCCTAGGTTTAATCTAATCCAATTGGGGTTTTTAACCAATCTTGTGCATCCAATAAGTGATTTTGTGTTATTGGTTGAACATTTAGGTCATTTTCGTGCTCCCTAGGCTTGTTCTAATCCAATTAGGGTTTTTAACAAATCTTGTGCATCGAATAAGTGATTTTGTGTCATTGGTTGAACATTTAGATCATTTTCGTCCTCCCTAGGTTTATTCTAATCCAATTAGGGTTTTAAACCAATCTTGTGCATCTAATAAGTGATTTTGTGTCATTGGATTATCATTTAGGTCATTTGATTCATCCATATGCTTATTCTAATCCAATTAGGGTTCTTAACCAATCTTGTGCATCCAATAAGTGGTTTTGTGTCATTAGTTGAACATTTAGGTCATTTTCGTCCTCCCTAGTTTTATTCTAATCCAATTAGGGTTTTTACCCAATCTTGTGCATCCAATAATTGATTTTGTGTCATTGATTGAACATTTAGGTCATTTTCGTCCTCCCTAGGTTTACTCTAATCCAATAAGGGTTTTTAACTAATCTTGTGCATCCAATAAGTGATTTAGTGTCATTGGATTAACATTTAGGTCATTTAATTCCTCCGTTGGCTTATTTTAATTCAATTTGGATTTTCAACCAATCTTGTGCACCCAATAAGTGATTTTGTGTCATTGGTTGAAAATTTAGGTCACTTACGTCCTCCCTAGGCTTATTCTAATCCAATTACGGTTTTTAACCAATGTTGTGACATTGAATTAACATTTGTGACATTGAATTAACATTTAGGTCATTTTCGTCCACGCTAGGCTTATTCTAATCTAATTAGTGTTTGTAACCAATCTTGTGTATCCAATAAGTGATTTTGTGTCATTGGTTGAAGATTTAGGTCATTTTCGTCCTCCCTAGGATAATTCTAATCCAATTACGGTTTTTAACCAATCTTGTGCATCCAATAAGAGATTTTATATCATTGGTTGAACATTTGGGTCATTTTCGTCCTCCCTAGGTTTATTCCAATCCAATTAAGGTTTTTAACCAATCTTGTGCATCCAATAAGTGATTTTGTATTATTGGTTGAACATTTAGGTCATTTTCGTTCTCCCTAAACTTATTCTAATGCAATTAGGGTTTTTAACCATTCTTGTGCATCCAATAAGTGATTTTGTGTCATTGGTTGAACATTGAGGTCATTTTCGTCCTCCCTAGGATTATTCTAATCCAATTAGGGTTTTTAACCAATCTTGTGCATCCAATAAGTGATTTTGTGTCATTGGTTGAACATTTAGGTCATTTTCGTCCTCCTTAGGCTTATTCTAATCCAATTAGGGTTTTTAACTAATCATGTGCATCCAATAAATGATTTTGTGTCATTGGTCGAACATTTATGTCATTTTCGTCCTCCCTAGTCTTATTCTAATCCAATTAGGGTTTTTAACCAATCTTGTGCACCCAAAAACTGATTTTGTGTCATTGGATTAACATTTAGGTTATTTAATTCCTCCCTAGGCTTACTCTAATTCAATTTGGATTTTCAACGAATCTTGTGCACCCAAAAAGTGATTTTGTGTCATTGATTGAACATTTAGGTCATTTTTGTCCTCCCTAGGTTTATTCTTATCCAATTAAGGTTTTTAACTAATCTTGTAGACCCAATAAGTGATTTTGTGTCATTGGTTGACCATTTAGGTCATTTACGTCTTCCCTAGGCAAATTCTAATCCTATTAGGGTTTTTAACCAATCTTGTGCATCCAATAAGTAATTTTGTGTCATTGGTTAAACATTAGGTCATTTTTCGTCCTCCCTAGGCTAATTCTAATCCAATAAGAATTTTTAGCCAATCTTGTGCATCCAGTAAGTGCGTTTGTGTCATTGGATTAACATTTAGGTCATTTTCGTCCTCCCTAGGCTTATTCTAATCTGATTAGGGTTTATAACCAATCTTGTGCATCCAATAAGTGATTTTGTGTCATTGGTTGAACTTTTAGGTCATTTTCGTCCTCCCTAGGCTTATTCTAATCAAATTAGGGTTTTTAACCAATCTTGTGCATCCAATAAGTGATTTTGTGTCATTGGTTGAACATTTAGGTCATTTTCGTCCTCCCTAGGTTTATTCTAATCCAATTAGGGTTTTTAACCAATCTTGTGCATCCAATAAGTGATTTTGTGACATTGGATTAACATTTAGGTCATTTAATTCCTCCCTAGGCTTATTCTAATTCAGTTAGGTTTTTAACCAATCTTGTGCACCCAATAAGTGATTTTGTGTCATTGGTTGAACATTTAGGTCATTTTCATCCTCCCTAGGCTTATTCTAATCCAATTAGGGTTTTTAACCAATCTTGTGCATCCAATAAGTGATTTTGTGTCATTGGTTGAACATTTAGGTCATTTTCGTCCGCCCTAGGCTTATTCTTATCCAATATGGATTTCTAACCAATCTTGTGCATCCAATAAGTTATTTTGTGTCAATAGATTAACATTTAGGTCATTTAATTCCTCCCTAGGCTTAGTCTAATCCAATTAGGATTTTTAACCAATCTTGTCCATCCAATAAGTGATTTTGTGTCATTGGTTGAACATTTATGTCATTTTCGTCCTCCTTAGGGTTATTTTAATCCAATTAGGGTTTTTAACTAATCTTGTGCATCCAATAAGTGATTTTTTTTCAATGGTTGAACATTTCGGTCATTTATTTCCTCCCTATGCTTATTCTAGTCCAATTAGGGTTTTTAACCAATCTCGTGCATCCAAGAAGTGATTTTTTGTCATTTGGTTAACATTTAGGTCATTTTCGTCCTCCCTAGGCTTATTCTAATTCAATTTGGATTTTCAACGAATCTTGTGCACCCAATAAGTGATTTTGTGTCATTGGATTTACATTTAGGTCATTTAATTCCTCCCTAGGCTTATTCTAATTCAATTAGGGTTTTTAACCAATCTGGTAGACCCAATAAGTAATTTTGTGTCATTGGTTAAACATTAGGTCATTTTCGTCCACCCTAGTCTCATTCTAATCCAAAAAGGGTTTTTAGCCAATCTTGTGCATCCAATAAGTGCGTTTGTGTCATTGGATTAACATTTAGGTCATTTTCGTCCTCCCTAGGCTTATTCTAATCTGATTAGGGTTTATAAACAATCTTGTGCATCCAATAAGTGATTTTGTGTCATTGGTTGAACTTTTAG
Organism: Cicer chorassanicum; assembly: GCA_037974735.1. NCBI lineage: Eukaryota > Viridiplantae > Streptophyta > Magnoliopsida > Fabales > Fabaceae > Cicer > Cicer chorassanicum. Next base: position 39,612,472 of record JBBPBP010009779.1, read on the forward strand.
GTCATTTTCGTCCTCCCTAGGCTTATTCTAATCAAATTAGGGTTTTTAACCAATCTTGTGCATCCAATAAGTGATTTTGTGTCATTGGTTGAACATTTAGGTCATTTTCGTCCTCCCTAGGTTTATTCTAATCCAATTAGGGTTTTTAACCAATCTTGTGCATCCAATAAGTGATTTTGTGACATTGGATTAACATTTAGGTCATTTAATTCCTCCCTAGGCTTATTCTAATTCAGTTAGGTTTTTAACCAATCTTGTGCACCCAATAAGTGATTTTGTGTCATTGGTTGAACATTTAGGTCATTTTCATCCTCCCTAGGCTTATTCTAATCCAATTAGGGTTTTTAACCAATCTTGTGCATCCAATAAGTGATTTTGTGTCATTGGTTGAACATTTAGGTCATTTTCGTCCGCCCTAGGCTTATTCTTATCCAATATGGATTTCTAACCAATCTTGTGCATCCAATAAGTTATTTTGTGTCAATAGATTAACATTTAGGTCATTTAATTCCTCCCTAGGCTTAGTCTAATCCAATTAGGATTTTTAACCAATCTTGTCCATCCATTAAGTGATTTTGTGTCATTGGTTGAACATTTATGTCATTTTCGTCCTCCCTAGGGTTATTTTAATCCAATTAGGGTTTTTAACTAATCTTGTGCATCCAATAAGTGATTTTTTTTCAATGGTTGAACATTTAGGTCATTTATTTCCTCCCTATGCTTATTCTAATCCAATTAGGGTTTTTAACCAATCTCGTGCATCCAAGAAGTGATTTTTTGTCATTTGGTTAACATTTAGGTCATTTTCGTCCTCCCTAGGCTTATTCTAATTCAATTTGGATTTTCAACGAATCTTGTGCACCCAATAAGTGATTTTGTGTCATTGGATTTACATTTAGGTCATTTAATTCCTCCCTAGGCTTATTCTAATTCAATTAGGGTTTTTAACCAATCTGGTAGACCCAATAAGTAATTTTGTGTCATTGGTTAAACATTAGGTCATTTTCGTCCACCCTAGTCTCATTCTAATCCAAAAAGGGTTTTTAGCCAATCTTGTGCATCCAATAAGTGCGTTTGTGTCATTGGATTAACATTTAGGTCATTTTCGTCCTCCCTAGGCTTATTCTAATCTGATTAGGGTTTGTAAGCAATCTTGTGCATCCAATAAGTGATTTTGTGTCATTGGTTGAACATTTAGGTCATTTTCGTCCTCCCTCGGCTTATTCTAATCGAATTAGGGTTTTTAACCAATCATGTGCATCCAATAAGTGATTTTGTGTCATTGGTTGAACATTTAGGTCATTTTCGTCCTACCTAGGTTTACTCTAATCCAATTAGGGTTTTTAACCAATCTTGTGCATCCAATAAGTGATTTTGTGACATTGGATTAACATTTAGGTCATTTAATTCCTCCCTATGCTTATTCTAATTCAGTTACGGTTTTTAACCAATCTTGTGCACCCAATAAGTGATTTTGTGTCATTGGTTGAACATTTAGGTCATTTTCGTCCTCCCTAGGCTTATTCTAATCCAATTAGGGTTTTTAACCAATCTTGTGCATCCATCAAGTGATTTTGTGTCATTGGTTGAACATTTAGGTCATTTTCGTCCTCCCTAGGCTTATTCTTATCCAATTAGGATTTCTAACCAATCTTGTGCATCCAATAAGTGATTTTGTGTCAATAGATTAACATTTAGGTCATTTAATTCCTCCCTTGGCTTAGTCTAATCCAATTAGGATTTTTAACCAATCTTTTCCATCCAATAAGTGATTTTTTGTCATTTGTTAAACATTTAAGTCATTTTTGTCCTCCCTAGGCTTATTCTTATCAAATTAGGGTTTTTAACCAATCTTGTGCATCCAATAAGCGATTTTGTGTCATTTGTTGAACATTTAGGTCATTTATGTCCTCCATAGGCTTATTCTAATAAAATTAGGATTTTTAACCAATCTTGTGAATCCAATAAGTGATTTTGTGTCAATGGTTGAACATTTAGGTCATTTTCGTCCTCCCTTGGCTTATTCTAATCCAAATAGCGTTTTTGACCAATCTTGTGCATCCAATATGCGATTTTGTGTCATTGGTTGAACATTTGTGTCATTTACGTCCTCCCTAGGCTTATTCTAATCCAATTAGGGTTTTTAACCAATCTTGTGCATCCAATAAATGATTTTGTGTCATTGGTTGAACATTTAGATCATTTTTCGTCCTCCTTAGGTTTATTCTAATCCAATTAGGGTTTTTAACAATTCTTGTGCATCCAATAACTGATTTTGGGTCATTGGATTAACATTTAGGTCATTTAATTCCTCCCTATGCTTATTCTAATCCAATTAAGGTTTTTAACCAATCTTGTGCATCCAAGAAGTGATTTTTTGTCATTGGTTGAACATTTAGGTCATTTTCGTCCTCCCTTTGGTTATTCTAATCGAATTAGGGTTTTTAACTAATCTTGTGCATCCAATAAGTGATTTTGTGTCATTGGCTGAACATTTAAGTCATTTTCGTCATCCCTAGGCTTATTCTAATGCAATAAGGGTTTTTAGCCAATCTTGTGCATCCAATAAGTGCGTTTGTGTCATTGGATTAACATGTAGGTCATTTTCGTCCTCCCTAGGCTTATTCTAATCTAATTAGGGTTTGTAACCAATCTTGTGCATCCAATAAGTGATTTTGTGTCATTGGTTGAACATTTAGGTCATTTTCGTCCTCCCTTGGCTTATTCTAATCCAATTACGGTTTTTAACCAATCTTGTGCATCCAATAAGAGATTTTGTATCATTGGTTGAACATTAAGGTCATTTTCGTCCTCCCTAGGTTTATTCCAATCCAATTAAGGTTTTTAACCAATCTTGTGCATCCAATAAGTGATTTTGTGTCATTGGTTGAACATTTAGGTCATTTTCGTCCTCCCTAAGCTTATTCTAATGCAATTAGGGTTTTTAACCAATCTTGTGCATCCAATAAGTGATTTTGTGTCATTGGTTGAACATTGAGGTCATTTTCGTCCTCCCTAGGCTTATTCTAATCAAATTAAGGTTTTTAACCAATCTTGTGCATCCAATAAGTGATTTTGTGTCATTGCTTGAACATTTATGTCATTTTCGTCCTCCCTAGGGTTATTTTAATCCAATTAGGGTTTTTAACTAATCTTGTGCATCCAATAAGTGATTTTTTGTCAATGGTTGAACATTTAGGTCATTTAATTCCTCCCTATGCTTATTCTTATCCAATTAGGGTTTTTAACCAATCTCGTGCATCCAAGAAGTGATTTTTTGTCATTGGTTGAACATTTAGGTCATTTTCGTCTTCCCTAGGCTTATGCTTATCAAATTAGGGTTTTTAACCAATCTTGTGCATCCAATAAGCGATTTTGTGTCATTGGTTGAACATTTATTTCATTTACGTCCTTCCTAGGCTTATTCTAATAAAATTAGGATTTTTAACCAATCTTGTGCATCCAATAAGTGATTTTGTGTCATTGGTTGAACATTTAGGTCATTTTCGTCCTCCCTTGGCTTATTCTAATCCCATTAGGGTTTTTAACCAATCTTGTGCATCCAATAAGTAATTTTGTGTCATAGGTTGAACATTTAGGTCATTTACGTCCTCCCTAGGCTTATTTTAATCCAATTAGGGGTTTTAACCAATCTTGTGCATCCAATAAGTGATTTTGTGTCATTGGTTGAACATTTAGGTCATTTTCGTCCTCCCTAGGCTTATTTTATTCCAATTAGGGTTTTTAATCAATCTTGGGCATCCAATAAGTGTGTTTGTGTCATTGATTAACATTTAGGTCTTTTTCGTTCTCCATATGCTTATTCTAATCCAATCAGAGTTATAACCAATCTTGTGCATCCGATTAGTGATTTTGTGTCCTTGGTTGAATAAATTATTCATTTTTATTTAAAAAATAATAATAACTGTGAGGATACGATATTTAAAGAAAACATACAAAAAAAACACATTTTAAGGTGTTATGGAAAATATGTAAAATAAAAAAAGTAAAAGGATATGGTATTTAATTGAAATAATGAAAAATAAAACTAAGATGATATGGTATTAAAATAAAATTTTCAAAATATAAAATTAAGAACTTATATTTGCATATTCGTAAGTTTTTTGCACAGCTATTTTATAATCTGTCTCTATCTTCCTATCACATCAATCTCGTTGTTTTTAATCCTTTGTGCGACTCCAATTTGTGATTATTATAAAACAAGGGCAAAGCGCAATATGGAGCAGAATGGCAGATCAAATCTTATATGGATACCAACCAAAATTAAATGTATTTGGGTACACATTCTCAAATCAAATAAATTTATAGAAAAATTATTTTAGTCATATGACTTAATTATTATTTATTTTTATATATTTGTGTGTATCTAATCTAATGTTTGAATTTGAATGACAATGCAAAAATTATTTACACTATTAGTATATATAAATTAACATCAATTATTATTTATTAAAATTATTTTAAAATTTAAATTCTATAGTTATTTATTTAAATATTTTTAAATTATTTATTTTCAATTATAAAAGGTAAAAAATTATTTTAGTTACAATAATAAGGGTAAAATTAGAAGAAAAATGATAAGATATAAGCTTATAAACTCCTTGAATTAATTAATCAAAAAACGTTTTAAGTTATAAACTCGTAAATAACTTTTAGTTCCTTTAATTTAAAATCGGTCAAATTGATTGTGATACCGTAAACCCCAAAATAATATATAATAATTTATACTAGATTTTTATAGAACTTTTGCAGCGGATAGATAAAAACTCTTTTAGAGGGAAACAAAACTTTTACAAGTTATTTAGGATATCATATTTCTCAAAATTCAAAAGAAACATTTTAAAATTTTTCCTCCTATAAAATAGTGCAATCTCCATAAACTTGATTTAACAAGAATTTCTTAATTTAAGTCCAAAAACTTACTAGTACTTATAAGATTTTCATACAAAAAGTCGTTTCTAATAAAAAAAAGTAAAAGTAAAATACAATTTACAACTCTTATTCCCGGTATCACCTATTAGAGTGGAGTTTCTCCTAAACTTGAACTTCAAGACTCATTAACCTGTAATAACTGTGATTTTGCAAACGCATGGTCAAGTCAGTCAAACACAAATAACGAAGGAGTGAGTTTTGAAATCATGTTAATAGTATAATATAAGTATGAAGAACACACAAACAATTATAATGTACCGTATCATATTCATATTACGATATATAAAAATATTTAAGTAAATAGTACCATATTATAACATCAAAGTCACTCAAGTAAAATAATTATCTCATTATAATAAGCATCAAATCATCTAAGAGGAATTATTATTACTTTTGAAACACATCAATCACAACAAAACAATCACCAGGAAATGCAATGCTATGCATGAGCTTAGACTCTACTACACAATGTGGTACCATTCTAACTCTAAAGTACTTGAGACACAATGTGGTAACATTTTATCCTGGTGGACGGACAATTCAAATTGGCAATGTCCTTATAGATCCCCTCAACTCAACCTGAGACACATATACGCGATAGTTGAGGTAAACATGTGTTGCAAAGTAGCTCCCAACATTTGGAGTGCTACCTCCTAATCACCTAGGAATTCCCCACCTGAATACCTCCAAGACCTAACAATCTTGCCTTAAGGCTCAACAACAGACCACCACGATTAGGCTCATTTAGTTGTACTTCCCTAGAATCACTAGGCTTGTCAGGCCCTACCTATATGATGACAAAATAATATCCACTTCACAAATTATCAATATTTATTTTCTCCCCTCGTTGGCCTATGATACTCCATTAAGACCGTCATCTCAAACACAAATTGGAATCACAATTATTTAACCAACTATGGGGTTACTTCAATATTCTCATCACAAATTAACAACATCACTATCATTAATCATATCTCATCACATAAACTCGTCATAATTTTATAGCATCACTATCATCAATCATACATCATCACATAGACTTATCACAATTTATAAAATCATTATTATTAATTATGCATCATCATAATCACATAAACTTATCAAAATGAATTCACCTTTTATTATCACATCACATAAACTCGTCTAATCACACATATACAAAAAATTCATTCGACACTCAATATCACAACAATATCAAATAGCACACATTTAACGAAATTAAATCAATCAAACCTTATAAATATTTATATTCCACATTTTATTCTCACAATTTCCATATTTGCACATTAGTTAATTTATCCCCCAAATGGCTACTGTCGAACATAGCGAGCCTCGGATGAATGGTTGGGAAATACGATTTTTCCGTTCATCTCTTGATTTAATGTCAACCAAAATGCATGTGTGTTGCTGAGAATAGATCTGCTTAACATGCTCTCTTTTTTGTAATCATAAAACACATAACATGCTCTTTCTTTTATTTTTGTACAAAAACAATGTAGATTTTTTGAATTAAAAAATTAGAATGCGGCTCATTTACTCACAAAGAAAAAATTAGGTATGGTTGTCATCTCCTCTAAATCTCTCTTTTGTCTCCAACATAAAAGAGGGATGATTTATGACTACTTTTGGTCCGAAATCACCCTTTATATCGTTTTTTTTCTTCTATTCTTATACTTAATAAGTGATTTTTACATAAATCATTTTTTTCTGTATTTTTTTGTTATCTCACCAACCAAGTGCAATGTTTGGTTTTCCCATCTCATGTGGTGTTCATTCTGTTCAGATTTACATATTTACTTTGATCCAGAGAGATTCAATCAATGACTTCAATGTTATCAACGTTGCATATATGGAGACATGGGTATACCGATCACTTTAATTTGGTCAAATTTATAGGCATTTTGTTGTTTTATGCTATGTTAAGTTTGTTCGAAGATTCATCATTTTCGATTTAAGTGAATTTATTATGTGTGTTGTTTTCGATCTATATACTCTATTAATTTGAATGAATGAATAATTCATTTTTATGTAAGAAAATAATAATTGAGAAGATACGATATTTAATGTAAACATAAAAAAAACAAACAAACAAACAAACACATTTTAAGGTGTTATGGCAAAATATTTAAAATTAAAACCTAAAATAATATGGTATTTCAATAAAATAATAAAATAAATTACGATGATGTGGTACTAAAATAAAGTATCCAAAATATAAAATTAAGTAATTATATTTGTACATTCGTAATTTTTTTACGCACCTATTTTACAATTCCATTTTTCTCTATCTCTATCTTCCTCAATTAAACTCTTTATTTCTAATTCTTTGTGCGACTCTAATTTGTTATTATGATATAACAAGGGCAAAGCGCAATTTGAGCACAATAGTAAATTAAATCTTATATAGATACCAACCCAAATTAAAAATATTTGGGTACACATTCACAAATCAAATAAATTAATGGAAAAATAATTTTAGTCATATGACTTAATTATTATTTAATTTTTATATATTTGTGTGTATCTAAATATTTG
>JBBPBP010009779.1:39636235-39722566 GCA_037974735.1 Cicer chorassanicum
ATCTATAATCTAACATTTGTAATTGACTAACAATGTAAAAATTATTTACACGGTTAGTGTATATAAATTAACTTCAATTATTATTTAATAAAACTATTATAAAATTTAAATTCTATAATTATTTATTTAAATTTTTTTAATTATTTATTTGAAGTAATAAAAATTAAATTATAAAGGGTAAAAAATTATTTTAGTTACAATAATAAAAATAAAATTAGAAGAAAAATGATAAGATATAAGCTTATAAACTCCTTGAATTAACTTATCAAAAAACGTTTTAAGTTATAAACTCGTAATTGACTTTTCACCCTTAAATTTAAAATTGGTCAAATTTCTCCCTTGTATTAAGTTAGTGGTAAATGGTCTTAAATTTTGGTAATGTGACATAAAGGCTCTATATATAGGTGTTGAAAGTTTTCCTTGCTTCACTTCTTCATCCCCAAATCAATTTAAGGTTCACAAAAATTCAATATTTTTCAAAATTTCTTGTTGTTTCTTTGAAATAGGAGAACATGGTGAACAATTTTAGTTAGTCTTCTTCCTCACAATCTTGTGAATCTGGAGATTTATTTCAATAAATGAGTTGTTTATAATCCTTGAAAGTTTTTCCTAATTCAATTATGCTTCTCCAAATCAACCTAGGATTCATTAAAAGTCAATTTTTCTCAATTTTTTTGATTGTTTTGGCTAAATATGCGAACAAATTGAGTTCGTCTTTTTCCTCACAAATTTGCGAATCGAGAAATTTGTTAAAAATAAAAGGTTTTTGGATTCATGAAATGGAAGATATTTGTATGCTTTTAATTGTATTGATGTATTATGTGTTGATGTAATTTTAATATTTTATATGTAACAGTGTTTTCGGTAAAGAAACTATTGTGACATTGTTGTTTTATGTGTTTGTTTCAGAAGAAAATGACATTGTTTTATTATGTGTTGATATAATGTTGAGTTTGATAAATAATAATGTTCAAAAAAGTTAAGTGTGATTCCCTAACTTATGTCGAAAGTTTAGTCTAGTCCTTTAAGTAAGTAATGTAGAAAGTCCAATTTGATCCCAAATCGAAAATAAAATAAGCGACGCATCAAATCCTTATAAGCTACTAATTTAGCTTTGATTAATACAGTAGACAAAATACACCAAATTGCATTAATAGACACAAGTTAAGAAATCTACTTGACTATTTCTAAACTCATGAGACCAAATACGTATTTAAACTATTTTTCTATTAATTTTTAGTTTAATTATTCTACAAATTGTAAATTATTTAATTATTTTTAAATAGGTCATTAAATTAAATAAAATTGTAATGAATTTTCTAAATCGATATATTTTTTTATAAAAATTTAAATTAAAAAAGTTATTAGTTCTATAAAATTTTAAAATTACACTATTGTAGCATCCGTTGAACAATGGTGGGGGACAATCACGATATTGTCCTCTCTGGATTACACACAAAAGCTAGGTCGTGGTTGTTTTTAGCACTGTTGATAGTCGTATCAATTGTATTTATGTTATGAGGGGTTGTTTTATGCGGTACGACGCCAACTTGACGCAAAATATCTGTCAGATTAATCATAGACTTGATAGTTAGAGCAAGTTGAAAATAGTCTAGCATAGAGATATTTTCCATAGAGCACGTACCATGCTTATCCCATTCCTTCTTCCAAAAATCTTGACCGTTTCCATTTATTACATTAGGCCATTCTTTTTTGAGTTGAGGTTCCAATATATTAAATTGAAAGTACAATATAAAATAAATAAATATAGAATGAATAGCAACATAAAAACATCGAAGAAAAAACTCACCTCGTATTGTGGTATCTGTCCATTCCCTTTTCCCATACAATATAGTGGATATGGTTGAAATACATTGGTTCCCCGTAAATCATGTATGTGAACATCCTTGGAAGTGCTTTGAGTGTGCACCTTCCACCAATTCACACTGTGGTTGGCCATTTTTGAACCATCATGAAATACTCATAATATGAACAAGAGAGATTGAATTGTGTTGTAAGAACTATGAAAACCCATAAAATCAATCTCACAATTATTTTCGTAAGAGTAGTTGATTGCACACTTCACATAAATGATTTGAACGTCTTAAGAGATTGAACAAGTATATACAAGAACTTAAGTGTGAAATTGGTTTTTCAAAATATTTTATAATTATATTATTAAAGTTTTAAACACTTTAATTTTCTCTTTTTGAGTAAAATCTTTTTTTTCTTTCTATTTTTATGTAAAATTGTTTTTATGTAACTATATCAAAACTATTAATATTCTATAAAATTATTTTATATAATTTAATCATTGAATAATGTATATATTCATACAACTTTTATGGTTTTGATTTTTTTTTATACTAATGCATAATTTGTAAAAGATGAGACCTAAATTACCTTCATAAAAACGCATATAAATAACTCAATAACATGATGTGCCACATATAAAAATTAGTCATATGTAATCAATAATATTTTTTACACACATATTTGTAATTTGCATATTGTTATAGATACATTTTGTTATTTAAATATTGATCAATTCGCATTTATAATATATAGTTTATGTTTTAAATTAGTGTGATGCACAATTCAAAGTTGCATGTGCATTGCTAAGAATAATGCCAACCACATTCCCTCTTGATTTAATGGAAACCAATATGCATGTGTGTTGCTGAGAATAGATCTGCTTAACATGCTCTTGTTTTTGATATCGTTCAAAACATAACATGCTCTTTCTTTTCTTTTTCTACAAAACAATGTAGATTTTTTGAATTAACAAATTAGAATGCGGCCCATTTATTCACAAAGAAAAAAATAAGGGATGGTCGGCATCTCCTCTACATCTCTCTTTTGTCTTCAAAATAAAAATAAAAAAGGATGATTTAGGACTACTTTTGGTCTGAAATCATCCTTTATATCATTTTTTTCTCTCTATTTTTTTACTTAATAAGTGATTTTTAAATAAATCATTTTTTTCTTTGAGTTTTTTTGTAATCTCACCAACTAATTTCAATATTTGGTTTCTCCATCTCGTGTGTCGTTTATTCTATTCAGATTTACATGTTCACTGATCCGCTGTCGCACACGGATCAAATACGATTTAAAATAAGTGCAGAAAAGGGTAATAACCTGAGTCGTTCGCAAGGACGCCTGATATAACGATATTAACCGAGTTGAAATTCAAAATTGGGGGTTTTGATAATGATTTATCGAAATTAAAAATAGTTTGGACATATGAGCAAAACGATTAATCCACTCATTCGAACTTCGGACCTATCACAGATTCTATAATTTCTAATTTATGATTCTATTATTATTTGACTATAGAATTGATCAAACAAGCGTACAATCAACCCTATGTAAATTCGGTTTCATTGACTGGATTAAGCATCACAATCGTCAAAATATTCTATTACAATTAACGAACAAGCGTCGCAGAATTATAATTTAATTAGAGACTGAAACCAAATTCTATCAAATAAATATAATCAATCCTATTGATATTCAATTTAAGTAATCGAAATATCAATATAATCAAATAACGAAATTAGAATTATAAATCAGATTTAACGATGTAACCTGAATCTTCAGGTGTGATGAAACTCTGAATTCGTGGATTAACCTTGTAAAATTAGCCTTCCATGGAATTGAAAATAAAAATACGTTTATATTATATTCTGATTCTGTCCCCAAAAAAATCTGATGCCAGAAAAGAAAGAAATCCCAAAATATATAGTGCTCGGGCTTTTGGGCTTTAAAACAAGTAGTCCGTTATTTAAATTATTACAAAGAAGGTCCAGATTACGAAATCTGTAATTTAGGCTCAGTAAAATTCGGAATTCAGATTTTTTTTCCAACACAAGTTGTAGCTCTGATTTTTAGCTTTCCAACGACTGCTCGCATGCCGCAATCGGATATCCAGAGCTCAATTTATGGCCTACAAAAACGAGTAGGGGTTAAAATGCAAATAATAAAATTGTAATTCAATTCCAACCCAAAGTTTAGAAACAAGCTAAAAAATTATTCTAAGCTATAAAGTGATTTTAAAAATACTAAAACAAAAGGATAGAAACATGTGCCCAAGTGCTATGATCAAATTCCCCCACACTTAAGCTTTTGCACTCCGTGCAAAGCAATGCATGCGATTCCAAATATTCTCAGGAATGCAAAGTGGTGAGCAAAAGAAAAAAAATTCAAACTTCAAGGAATATGACATTCATGACTAATTCTCACACCAAGGCAAACAAGAGGATAAATTAACCAAAGAATGCATCATAAGTGATAGAGTCCTCACAAGATATAAAATTCTCTCAATCACTCAAGTGTTTGGGCTACTGTTTACCCTCAAAGCACATCATGAAAGCTAGCACTACCATAGGCTTTACAAGCCTCTAACATCTATAATTGAAACACATGCACATAATGATCAAAAGGTCTTTATTCAGGTTGTAACGTGGCCAAGGTAAGGGTGAGATAATCCTAAGGAGACTAGGGCTAAAAATCAAAGAGGATAAAGGAGTAATGATCAAGAGAGAAAAATAACATTGAGAAGTAACTCAACAAAATATCATTGACTTTTAATATCAACTCTCTTTACTCACAACCTAACCATTTTCCTCATTTTATTCCTCATTTCAATTTTTTTTTTGTTTTTTCTTTTTTATTTTTTGTTTTTTGTTTTTTGTTTTATTTTTTTTATTTTTTTGAACCTCAACCTCAAATTTAAACAAACAAGTTGAGTTGAGCACCCTCACACTTATTTAAGGAAAGACTCCCTTATCCCCAAGATTGGGTCAATTCATTGTTTTTCACTTTTAGGTTTGTAATGAGCTATATAACAAGGAATGGGATAATTAGGCTCAAAGGGGCTTAAACAAATGGATAATTGAAGGGTAGGCTTATTTGGCTAGTAGCTTAACAAGAAACAAATGCCTAGATCATTTCAATATCATGAGTGAAATATCACACACAAAAAAGAAGATGGAAAAATGTATTCCATTCATAATAGGCTCAAAATCTCACAAGGGTTAATGACCTATCACAAATGATACGCAATTTAACATTTTAATCCAACTTATTTTACCAAGAATGCAAAGATACTATCCAATCATGCTAGTCCAAACAAACTCACAACATTTACAACCACAAAATCTGATGAAAAAGCATGCATTTACAAGCACATTTTTTTTTATTATTTTTTTTATTTTTTATTTTTTATTTTTTTTTATTTTATTATTATTATTTTTTTTTTTGAAATCCTATAACAAATAAAATCCTCGATACTACCCCCCCACACTTAGATTACACATTGTCCTCAATGAAAGTGACAAGTATGAATTAAGAGTAAGGAAAGGGAGCTCCCTGTTCAATCTTCAATGTAGGTGGGCTTTTCCAAGGAGAGTTCGTCTATGGTAGTATCTTCAAGCACAGAGCTCTCATGGAATAGCTTTAGGCGTTGTCCATTTACTTTGAACACTTTGTCAGTGTTTTCACTTTTTATTTCCACTGCACCATGAGGAAAAGTGTTAGTAACAACAAAAGGGCCAATCCACTTGGATCGAAGTTTACCTGCCATAATTTTCATACGGGAGTTAAAGAGTAAAACTTTTTGGCCAATGGAAAATACCTTCCTAGAAATCATCTTATCATGATAGTACTTAGTTTTCTCTTTATAGATCCGGGAGTTCTCATAAGCATCTAGTCTAAGCTCTTCAAGTTGTTGCAATTGAAGCTTTCTCTCCAAACCCGCTTTCTCCATCTCAAGGTTGCAGCTCTTAACAGCCCAATAAGCACGGTGCTCTATTTCCACTGGGAGGTGGCATGCCTTACCAAACACAAGTCGATAAGGGGACATTCCTATTGGTGTTTTGTAGGCTGTTCTGTGAGCCCAAATAGCATCTTCCAGCCGACGGCTCCAGTCCTTCCTGTTTGGTTGCACCATCTTTTCTAAGATCTGTTTGATTTCCCTGTTTGAGATTTCAACTTGCCCATTAGTCTGGGGATGATAAGGTGTAGAGACTCTGTGCACAACCCCATACTTCCGAAGCAAAGCGTCCATGGTGCGGTTGCAAAAATGAGTGCCTTGATCACTTATGATGGCCCGGGGTATTCCAAACCTGCAAAAAATATTTGATATAATAAAACCTGCAACAACTTTAGAATCATTAGTCCTAGTGGGTATTGCTTCCACCCACTTCGAAACATAATCAACAACAAGTAAAATATAGACAAAACCAAAAGATATAGGAAAAGGGCCCATAAAGTCAATGCCCCACACATCAAACACTTCACAGAAAAGCATAGGTTGTTGAGGCATCTCACTCCGACGAGTGATTGCTGTTCCTGCTATTTGACATTGTTCACAAGTTTTGTAAGTCTCAAAAGCATCTTTAAATAGAGTGGGCCAAAAGAAACCCGAGTCTAAGACTTTTCTGGCTGTCCGTTGAGGACCAAAATGTCCCCCAGCTTGAGAGGCATGACAAAATTTAAGAATGGATTGAGCCTCATGGTGGGGAACACATCGCCTAATCACCTGGTCACTACAGAATTTCCACATATATGGATCATCCCACACATAATATTTAGCATCACTTTTAAGTTTATGAATTTGTGTTCTGGATGCATCTGCGGGAAAGACTCCAACAACTAGATAATTAACTAAATCAGCAAACCAAGGAATTACCTCACGCAACTGTAGCAGTTGCTCATCAGGGAAGTCATCTTGAATGGGGATGGGATCCTCATCCAGTTCTATTCTGCTCAAATGGTCTGCCACTAGATTTTCAGCTCCACTCTTATCTTTAATCTCTAAATCAAATTCTTGGAGTAACAACATCCACCGGATCAATCTCAGTTTTGCTTCTGGTTTCTTCAGCAAGAACTTCAAAGCTGCATGGTCAATAAAAACAACTACCTTCGAACCTAGCAAATATGATCTAAACTTATCAAGAGCAAAAACAATAGCTAAGAGTTCCTTTTCAGTGGTAGTGTAATTAGCTTGTGGAGAATCTAAAGTTCTAGAAGCATAATAAATAACATGGGCAGCCCTACCAACCCTTTGTGCAAGAACCGTTCCCATTGCATAGTTAGACGCATCACACATAATTTCAAAAGGGAGGGTCCAATTGGGTGGCTGAATGATGGGAGTAGAGGTCAGTGATGCCTTTAAGCAATCAAACGCCTTCCTGCATTTGTCATCAAATGTGAAACTGACATCTTTTTGCAGCAAATTCGACAGCGGAAGAGCTATCTTGCTGAAATCCTTGATAAAGCGCCTGTAAAAACCTGCATGGCCAAGAAAAGAACGAATCTCGCGGATGCAAGATGGGTAAGGTAAATGAGAAATCACATCAATCTTGGTAGGATCCACTTCCATCCCATTCTTAGAGATCACATGTCCCAAAACTATGCCCTATTCAACCATAAATGACATTTTTCATAATTCAGCACAAGGTTAGTTTCAATACATCTATGCAAAACTCTATCTAAATTGTTCAAGCATACATCAAATGAGGAACCATACACAATAAAATCATCCATGAAAACTTCTATACAACTTTCTATCAAATCAGCAAAAATACTAATCATGCAGCGTTGGAAAGTTCCAGGAGCATTGCATAGGCCAAAGGGCATCCTCCTGTAGGCAAATGTGCCGAAAGGGCAAGTGAATGTGGTCTTTTCTTGGTCCTCTAGTGCAATATGGATCTGAAAATAACCAGAAAAACCATCAAGAAAACAATAATGTGACTTACCAGCCAACCGTTCAAGCATCTGATCAATGAATGGTAAAGGAAAATGATCCTTTCTAGTTGCCTGGTTTAGTCTCCTGTAATCGATGCATACCCTCCAACTGTTCTGCACTCGTGTGGGGATAAGTTCATTATTTTCATTTTTAACCACTATGAGTCCAGTTTTCTTATGGACTACCTGCACCAGACTTACCCATTGACTATCAGAGATGGGGTATATAATGCCTGCTTGTAAGAGTTTGGTCACTTCCTTTTTAACAACATCCAGAATTAATGGGTTGAGTCGCCTTTGGGGCTGCCTTACTGATTTTGCTCCATCCTCTAATAGTATCCTATGCATGCACATTGATAGGCTAATACCAGGAATATCAGCCAAGGTCCATCCTATTGCCTTCTTGTGTTTTCTCAAAATCTGCAGCAGCTTCTCTTCCTGTTCATCTTCAAGTTTAGCTGAAATAATCACAAGTAAATTGCCACTTCCATCTAAATATGCATATTTCAAATTTTCAGGAAGTGGTTTAAGGTCTATAGTCGGTGGCTGCTCAATGGAGGGTATGATACCAGTGGCTGAAGCTAAGTCTGCAAAATCAATTATGTTAGTAGAAGTATCAACATCAGCATAATGATCAACCTGCAAAGCAGCTTCAATCTCAGCACACACAGAGCACAACTGATTATCTATGCAAAATTCACAAATAAAAGTATCATCAAAATCAGACAGTGAAGGAAAATCAGCAGTAAACATATCAGGGTAAATGTCATCAACCAAATCAGCAAGTAATTCAATTTGAAAAATAGAATGCTCTTCCATGGGGTGTTTCATAGCATCAAAGATGTTAAATTTTACAATGTTATCACCAAATTCCATGGATAGAGTTCCAACATGTACATCAATTTTAGTTCGAGCAGTTTTCAAAAATGGTTTGCCTAAAATGATAGGCGCCCTGTTGGAGTTATTCTCTCCCTCCATGTCCAGAATGTAAAAATCTGCAGGAAATATTAATTCATTTACTCGAACAAGTACATCCTCCACAAGTCTAGCGGGGCGAGCATTGCTTCTGTTCGCCAGTTGAATGGTAACACCTGTACTCTGTAAAGGTCCAAGAGCAAGAGAGTTAAAAATAGATGTGGGCATAACATTAATAGAAGCTCCTAAATCTAACATGGCATTTTCAAATTTACTACTGCCTATGGTACATGGAATGGAAAAAGTTCCTAGATCTTTGCATTTCTGGGGCATGGGCTGAATGAGGGCTGAAAAATTACGCCCCATGTTTACTCTTTCATTACCTTTTAACCTCCTCTTGTGTGTGCACAACTCTTTTAGAAATTTGGCATATCTCAGAATCTGTTTAATTGCTTCAAGGAGGGGAATGTTCACTTCCACCTTCCTAAATGTATCCAAGATCTCCCTGTCCCTATCTGCCTCATCCATTTTCTTAGTCTTCACCGCCCTTTGAGGAAAAGGAAGTTGTATATTTTGGTCATCACCAACAATTTCAGGTATCAAAATTTCTTTAGCAACCTTGTTATTTTTCACAACAGTTTCAGATACCTTTGGTGTTTCAACAGCTTTCCCAGACCTCAATGTAATTGCACTGACATTAGAGGAATTTGGATTTACTACCGACTGGGTAGGTAGTTGGTTTGATCCCTAAGTCTGCATCTGATTAATTGAAGTGGCCAATAGGCCAATCTTTGTCTCCAAATTCTGAATTGTGGAATCTGTTCTTTGTTGAAATTGAAGATTTTGGACAGCCATTTGCTTGACAAGGTCCTCTAATGAAGGTGTACTGTTTTGCTGCTGATGTGGAATGTTCTGCTGATGCGGAATGTTTTGCTGTCTAGGCTGCTGTTGTTGTTGTTGTTGTGCAGATGAATTCCCCCATCTCAAGTTGGGATGGTTTCTCCAACCGGGATTGTACCTGTTAGACGACAAGTCATAGTTGGCTTGAGGGGTGAATATGTTTGCTGCATATGCTTGAAGAGCATCAGCAACTGGATCGTCTTGCAAGGTAGGACATGAATCTGTAGGATGTTCTAGAGAAGTGCAAATACCACACACCACTGCTTGGGCTTTACCTACTGCCAATTTCTTCACTAAAGATGTAAGCTCATCAAGTCTGCTTTCTAGATTCTTGTGGGAAGAAGCTTGAATTTCATTGACTCCCTTTGTCAAAACAGCTGAATTGCTTCTAGTTGTAAACTGTTGGGAATTAATGGACATGTTCTCAATCAAAGCTTTTGCCGCTTCTGGGGTCTTATTGACAAGTGTTCCCCCACTAGCAGCATCCAAAATACTTCTATCCATAGGCAGCATACCTTCATAAAAATATTGGATGAGCAATTGATCAGAAATCTGATGGTAAGGACAGCTAGACACCAATTTCTTGAATCTCTCCCAATACTCATGTAGTGATTCCCTGTCAATCTGTCTAATGCCACATATTTCTTTTCTGATTGAAGCAGCTCTTGAGGCAGTGAAGAATTTTTCTAGAAACAATTTCTTCAATTCATTCCAACTTGTAACAGAACCTGGCTGAAGGTAGTATAACCAATCCTTGGCAGCATCTTGAAGTGAGAATGGAAAGGCTCTCAGCTTGATATGATCTTCTGTGACTCCTTGAGGTTTCATGGTAGAACACACCACATGAAACTCCTTCAAGTGTTTGTGGGGATCCTCACCTGCAAGACCATTAAACTTTGGAAGCAAGTGTATTAAACTAGATTTAAGTTCAAATGGTATAGTAACTTCAGGATATTCAATACACAATGCATTATAGGTAACATCAAGTGCAACAAGTTGTCTTAAAGTTCTATTATTCATATCAGCCATATTGTGCAGCAAAATGTTACTTTTTTCACTATCACTATCACTATCTGACTCTCTATTTGACACGTTAGCACTAGCAGCAGCTCTATTAAGTCTACGCCGTAAATGGAAGGTCCTATCTATTTCGGGGTCAAGGGGGTGCAGATTTATAGAACTAGCCCTAGTCATGCATCATTATAACAATACAATGCAAAATCACAATTCTGAAAATTCCAACAATGTCCCTATTGCTAAAATTGAAATGAAAAATCGAAAACACTATCAAATAAAATCAAAAAAATATAAAAATACCACCAAAAATCTCTAAAAATTAAATAAAAAAGTGGTCCAGATGAAGGAATTTGGGAATTTAGGCGTGGAATCCCATAATAAGTGCCTTATACGAGAGTCCTGTTCCTTGATTTTTTTCTGATTTTCTGGCGAAAATTCGGAGCAATCCGCCACAGTCGCCTGAAAACTGGATTTTTTGGACTAGCACCGTGCCTACGAGCTAGCACAACCCTATCTCACCTATAGAACAACAAAGCACAAAGAAACAATTGTTAGGATGGTTAGTAATACTCTAAAATTGGTTAATATTATTATTAGAGAGTCCCCGACAACGGCGCCAATTTGATCCACTGTCACACATGGATCAAATACCATTTAAAATAAGTGTAGAAAAGGGTAATAACCCGAGTCGTTTCACAAGGACGCCTGATATAACGATATTAACCGAGTTGAAATTCGAAATTGGGGGTTTTGATAATGATTTATCAAAATTAAAAATAGTTTGGACAGATGAGCAAAACGATTAATCCACTCATTCGAGCTTCGGACCTATCACAGATTCTGTAATTTCTAATTTATGATTCTATTATTATTTGACTATAGAATTGATCAAACAAGCGTACAATCAACCCTATGTAAATTCGGTTTCATTGACTGGATTAAGCATCACAATCGTCAAAATATTCTATTACAATTAACGAACAAGCGTCGCAGAATTATAATTTAATTAGAGATTGAAACCAAATTCTGTCAAATAAATATAATTAATCCTATTGAGATTCAATTTAAGCAATCGAAATATCAATATAATCAAATAACGAAATTAGAATCATAAATCAGATTTAACGACGTAACCTGAATCTCCAGGTGTGATGAAACTCTAAATTCGTGGATTAACCTTGTAAAATTAGCCTTCCATGGAATTGAAAATAAAAATACGTTTATATTATATTCTGATTCTGTCCCCAAAAAAATATGATGCCAGAAAAGAAAGAAATCCCAAAATATATAGTGATCGGGCTTTTGGGCTTTAAAACAAGTAGCCCGTTATTTAAATTATTACAAAGAAGGTCCAGATTACGAAATCTGTAATTTAGACTCAGTAAAATTCGGAATTCAGACTTTTTTTTCCAACACAAAAGTTGTAGCTCTGATTTTTAGCTTTCCAACGACTGCTCGCATGCCTTAATCGGATATCCAGAGCTCAAGTTATGGCCTACAAAGCGAGTAGGGGTTAAAATGCAAATAATAAAATTGTAATTCAATTTCAACCCAAAGTTTAGAAACAAGCTAAAAAATTATTCTAAGCTATAAAGTGATTTTAAAAATACTAAAACAAAAGGATAGAAACATGTGCCCAAGTGCTATGATCATTCACTTTGATCCAGTACAGACAGATTCAATCAATGATTTCAACGTCATCAACGTTGCATATATGGAGACATGGGTATTCTGATCACTTTAATTTTGTCAAATTTGTAGGCATTTTGCTGTTTTATGCTATGTTATGTTAGTTCCTAGATTATTCATTTTTCGATTTTAGCGAATTTATGTGTGTGTTGTTCTCGATCTATATTCTCTCTTAATTTGAATGAATGAATAATTATTTTTATGTAAAACAATAATAATTGAGAGGATACGATATTTAAAGAAAACATACAAAAAAAAGACATTTTAAGGTATTATGAAAAAATATGTAAAATTAAAAACTAAAATGATATGGTATGGTATTTAAGTAAGATGAAATAAAAATTAAGATAATATGGTATTAAAATAAAATATCCAAAATTAAAAACTTATATTTGTACAATTGTAATTTATTTGCGCACTCATTTTAGAATTCATTTTTTCTTTGCGCGACTCCAATTTGTAACTATGATAAAACAAGGGTAAAGCACAATTTGGAGTAAAATCTCAGATTAAATTTTATATGGATACCAATCCAAATTAAAGATATTTGGGTACACATTCACAAATTAAATAAATTAATTGAAAAGTAATATTTGTGTCCGTTCATAATCTCATATTTTTTTTTTCTTTCTTTTTATAGGGGGAATCTTATATATTTCTTTAGACTTAAAACTCAATTTGGTAAAATTAGCTAATGACTTATAGTTTATAGTTTCTAATTGATAGTTGTTAAGTTAATTAAAATATTTAGTAAAATCAGTGGTTCAATTAGCTTATACTTCTTACTCTTTAAAGAGTGTCCTCAATCATCTTTAGAATTTCTGAGTGACTTTTAAGTAGTGGTTCAAAATGGACCACCTATCAAAGTTATAATAACTTTTCTTATCTGAATATGGTCTTGTAAGCTAAAATCTAATATAAATTTGGGCATAGTTAGTTAGATGAAAATGAGTGACGTGGTGGAAACTACCTGTTCATACAAATCCTCCAATTTATTCCTTGGAAGTTAAGTTGAGAAACTTGAGGCAAAATTGCATCCAATCTTCCACTATTAATATCATCAACAAATGTTTCAATGCTGTCAACAATATTTTAGAAGAACAAAATAATATAAGCTAGAATTAAATTGAAAAGGGGTTAATAATGGGTTTTAGGGTTTAGGAAATGAAACTCCCTCTCGAGCTTCGATTTCTAGCGTCGATATTGATTTGTTATGGAATTACAGTAGGAGGGACTGAGGGGGTGAGTTTGTGAAGAAGTGTTCTCGTCTTCTTTTACCCTCATATTGTTGCAAAAGAGATTAATTATTATGGCTCTAGTGTTTTAAATTCCGGTCTGAACCAGACCGACCGATAGTCTCACTATGTAACAGACCCTGTTCTGGTCCAATCAAACCATTGAAGGATTTTTTGTATATAAAAATCAAGGCGTTCATTAGTCATAAAAGAACCAATACAGGGAGGGTATTCATCAACTCAAATAGAGTCCTCCGAAATTAGATAAACATAGTTAAGGTGTGTATAGAGACATTAGCACTTCTACCACATGATTCGCTACAGATAAAGTAAATAAAAAGAGCGAATTGCGACAATCTGCAATAGTTAAGCCCATATAAGGATTGTTTAAAAAAAAAAGGCATTATATAGCTCTTACAACATTAAGAGAGTCTCCTTCTATCATAATGTGTCGAAAGCCGAAGTAGAGTAGTTTCAAAATGAAGCGTCAATCTAAATCACATAACTTCAACCACATCAGAGTCAAGTAGAGTAGTAATTTTCCAAGTTGAAGTAGCAAAAACCACACATTCACCATTTCTAATAATTGTGCCAATTTCTCAAACATCATCCTTCAGAGCAACAACATCAAAGTTGACTTTATAAAAGAGACAAATTTTGAATTGACGGGATCCTTGTGCAAAGCATTTAACATCACTTTACTGTTGAGGCAAAAACCTTTTTGATGTATGTTTTAATGACAACAAACCTTATAAAATAAATGATTATGTTTTATGAATGGTGATCAACTAATGAGTGCACTTGAGTTTTATTTAAGGAAGATGAATTGCATAATCAAACAAGCAAGATCATTCGAAAGAAGCAAGATCAAATTTGATAAAACAGAAACGAAGAATGTTCTAGTTATTAAACATAAAAACAAAGAACATTCTGAACAACATTATGAAAATGTCTAAAACACGAAGATCATTCTAGACAGCAATCTGAAAAACGAAGAATAATCTGGTTATTAAACACAAAAACCAAAAACATTCTGGTTTCCAAAGAACAAAGCCTTCTGGAAATCAAGATTGATTCAAACTGCAATAACTCATCATGATGCATGACAAATTGCAGAGAACTATCAGAATAATCATAATGGAACACGCAAGGAATCCTTGGACAGATTCATTCAACAAATTCACAATGACATAAGCAATGTATGAAGTTACAAGTTTTGATCCTCAAGAGTAATGACTTAAAATCAAAGTACAATATAAACAAAAGAGAAAATACATCAGTGATACACCTGTAGAATAGTTGGTATACAAACATAATTCATATCAGAAAAAAAAAAACTGTATATCACTATAAACAGAAAACGAAGAACGTTTTCTGTTTTCACAGCTTTAATCCAAGAACATTTTGGTTTAAAAAGAGCAAAATCTTATGTAATTTAAGATCGATCTAGGCTACGACAGTACATCTATGTACACTACAAAACATCAATATTCATTACAAAGGAAATTAATACAGATGATTGGAGCACTCCAAATTGATGAGCTATGAGCAAGGACAACCATGACAGCAAG
Organism: Cicer chorassanicum; assembly: GCA_037974735.1. Classification (NCBI taxonomy): domain Eukaryota; kingdom Viridiplantae; phylum Streptophyta; class Magnoliopsida; order Fabales; family Fabaceae; genus Cicer; species Cicer chorassanicum. Next base: position 39,651,312 of record JBBPBP010009779.1, read on the forward strand.
GACATTATTGTTGCACCTTTTTGAAGAAAGCACATCATGTTTCTGAGACAAAGGACTGACACACAACAACTTTCAAAATCCAACACTCATACAAAACAGAAACGAAGAATGTTCTTGTTTTAGAAAAGAACATTATGGTTATTCTCTTTTAAAAGGCAGAATTAAAATAGATGATTTTCCACAGTCTAAATCACATATTAAAGAGTATCAAGACTGCTCAAATCAATGGTGCAACCCAGAACTCGAGTTGAATGCCCAAAGGAGAAAAACAGCCGCAAGATTATTCTCCAAATTGATGAGTTGTGAGCAAGGACACAAGTTTATTGTACTTACAATATTCTGCAGAAAGTTCTGCATAAACCTGACTCAAAATAGTGCCAACTGACATGTGACAACTCATTCACTCACTTATTCACGTTTTCCATGAGACCCAAAAGCAAGAACGTTCTCCGTTTCGTCAAGAACGTTCTTGACATCAATATAAAATATATCTAACACTTGGGAAGTATGTCCAACGGATATATTCATTTTAAACTGAATATTCAAAGCCTTTTATCATCTATAAATTGAAGATCAATTGGAAGATGAAGGCAATGGTTCAATTTACAAATCTACCAACACTTGTTCAAGTAACAAGTCAAAAAAAACTCTTCAAGCAAACTTCAGTTCTCTTCACTATATCTTTGGATCATTATTTACTAAGCTTTTCTTTCATTTATCTCAAACAAGTGTTGAGAAGTTTCAAGATCCCAAACACTTTTATCATGCACATCATTTGTAACTCAAGTCTATCTTTTATGTTAGATTGAGTGTGTTTGTAAAAATCTTTTCTAGGTTGAAAGGTCAAGATTGTAACAGATCAAGGTTGATCTGGATCAATGGTGTAAAAAACCAAGAATGTTCTCCGTTTTGAACACTTAGTGAAAATCTCACGGTTGTGAGGATTGGACGTAATCCAAGTTGGGTGAACCATGATATATTGTTGTGTGAATTCTCTTTCCCTTATCTCCATTTATCTATAACTCACTTAGCATTGATCACACTGTGAAGTTTTTTTGTTATATTACTAATGAAGAACGTTCTCCTTTTATTGTTTATCAAACCAAGATCATTCTTGAGTTAATTTAAGTTAAACCACATGAATCAAAATTTTAAAAGGCTCACAATTCAAACCCCCCCTTTCTTGTGAGTGACATTGCTACTTCACTTCAGATCTTCTATTTGATTCCAAGTTTTACAAAAAGTTGTTCCAACCTTGAAAGATTTATCTTCAAAACAAAATTTATTGCGAGAGTACCATATGTTGTAACAAATAGATAAAATAAACTCAATCACATTTGAATGGAATGTGGAAATAATTTTCTCAAGTCAAGTAGGGAAGTTTTGAGAGAACTTGTCAAACCCGAGCTCCAAAGGATGACGAAACCAAACATGTTTTGCCTAGGGACACCTACTAAAGACATACTAATGTCTTCCTCTTCATTGCATTGTAGACATAAAGGATCAACCAAAACCCCTTTTTAATTAAAAAAAAAAAAATTAACAACGAGACTATTGTGGAGAATTCTCCAGACCAGGTTCACATGTTTCATAATCGTCCTGAGGTTCCATAACTGGGTCCAACAAGCGGAATTTCGCTAAGGGTCAGAGGTAGTAGATGCTTATGAGTCTTCCCAGTGGTTAATAGTATGGTCATCACTACGGAGGGTGAACAAACCTTTTTTGTGAGGGTCACAAATAAGCTAATCATTATGCCTAGAGATAGGGAGATGAGAGAAAGTTGGCGAATTTGAGTAGCTTCAAAAGGTAAAAAAAATGGAATTCACTAATTGTTTGTTCCAAGTGCCTAGCTCCTAGTAAATCAGTTGCGACACTTGTTTGTTGGAGGACATAAACCTAACCAAGAAAAAAAAAAGTGTCAATTTTTTTTCTTCAAATCATGCAGATTTTTTGCTTCTTCAGTGAAAATTATATATTATAATGTCCTTTTGCATATTATTTTTCCTTACATTAAAAATTACCTTCATAAAAGGCTATTTAGTGGGAGGAAGAAGTAGATGAAACCAATTTTATTTTTTCATGCAATAATATTTGATAATTTTTTAGAACAATTTATCTATTAACAATATGTTTACAACACAATCTTATTTTATTTTTGTGTTTTGATTATTTAATTTCAATTATTATTTTAATTGTGAAAAAAATAACTACATTTATTTTAATATAATATACATTTTTTTAAATTTAATAAAACTATCTATATTATTTATTAAAACCTAGCGTTTAGCCAGACACTCGTGTGCTTTTGTGTCTGATTTTCTATCAACTAACATATGTTAATCATGAACAATGATTTTTATATAAATTTTATTTTGATTTTAAATAAAATAAATAAAATTGACTAAATATAATTATAAAAATTCAACATACACATTAATGCGGTTAGCGTTCTTAGAGAGTTAAATATATTTATAAAAGAAGAAAACTATCGTGTAATTAGAGTTTGAAGTGAACAATAAAGCAAAAACAATACAATTGTATAGAGTATATTTAAAAATAAAATAGGTATACGAAAAAGACTGTTGCAATATATGCGGAAGATGTATAGATATACAAAATTAAATTTTGATAATATATATTTTTAAGCAAAATATAGTGCAAAACATTTCATAATTAGCGTGACATTTTAACTATGTTGGCACCCCAAGTCAATCTACTATATATCATTTGCAGTATTGTAAAATATTATTAAAAAATAAAAATAAAAAGAAATATACAAGATATTTGGGGTGACTATACCAAAACTTAAGAAAATTATCGTGATGCATACAAACTATTGCCTCATTATACATCTTACCAAGAAAACCCAAAACAATAAAACTATGGTGAAGGAACAAATAGTGAAGTAAACATTTACAAAAATCAGCAAAATCTATATTTATGAAGATCAATCATATTTATATTGAAAGCATATAAAATATTATGAGTATCAACATCCCACCAATGACTGGTATCAATGTGAAGCCCGAATTAACAATCATGTCAAAACATTGATTACCTTTTCTATATGCGAGAAAATGATACATCTCATCATTTTAACCATGTCAAGACAATTAAACCATCTATCTCTAATAAACCAAGGAAAAAAAATTATGATTCCTAAAAGCCAGATTTGTCTATTGAGATTCTCATTCAATCCATATAGAATATTACCCCATGTATACTATTTTAATAGCAACCATAACACCAATAAGCTCACCATACAACAAAATTGTAATATCCAAATTCACTACAAAACAACTCAAGGCAGCAACACAACTATCCCTAAATATACCTTCACAAGCAGCAGAACCATGAAAACCATAAACAACTTCGTTGATATTACATTGGTCCAATAAGCTTTGGGGATGCCAAAACACTTATTTGACAGTAGGAGTATTACGAGGATTGTGAATTTGTGATTCCTACATTCAAAAAATATGGAAATGACCCGTACAAAAAACACATGTAGCAAGAACGTTATTATAATTTTATTCGCTTTCTCAAAATAATTATCTATATTCATTTATGGATTTAATGGTATGTTTAAGAGTTGAATTTTGGAGGAAAATATTTTAGAAGACCGTGTTTATATTTTGACATATGTTAAAATTAAAAAAGTAACGTGATAGATGATCATATAATATTCTAATTACTCTTTTTAATCGATTTAAGAAACATTTAATAATTTGTTCAAAATTGCTACCCGCACCCCTCACATTCCTACCCACACCCCTCTTTTGAAAAAAAACAAAATTCCCAAATTGCCCTTTTATATTTATTACATTTTTTAACTTCATTTCTCCATTCATCACCCTTCTTAACATCTCATAACGCACATATCACAAAATCACCATATCTCACCAACCCTAACTCATAAACATTCAAAACTTACATCACTCACTCATAATCTACACCCCACCAGTTTCCTCTTCACATTGCGGTTAAAGTGACCTAAAAAGGTATGTTTGTTGTTATGTTTTTGAGTTCGAATTTTTTTTATAAATTTGGGGATTGTACGCAATCTCAATTCACGTACGTTTATGTGATTTGAGTTTACGTAGTTGTTTAAAACTTCATTAATTATGCAATCTCAATTCACATACGTTTACGTGAACTAAGAATGCGTAGTTAATGGAGTTTGAATATTAAACAACTACGAAAACTCAATTCACGTAAACGTACGTGAATTGAGATTGCGCACATGTACGTGAATTAAGAATGCGTAAGCTTACATGAACTTCGTTCACGTAACCATACGTGAATTGAGTTCATGTATCAGTATAGCAAAATCCTGAAATTTTTGTGTTCCTTTCTGAATGTAGATAAATGGACCAAGGGGGAGACAACAGTGACAAAATGTATGAAGGTTTGAAACCTGATTTTGAAGATATGGATGATGGTTTGGAACGTGATTTCGACGAAATGTATGATGATTTTGGTGCAATGAATGATGGTGTTGAACCTGAAATTGAATACTCTATGAACAACGGAGGTGAACCTGTTATGGTTGATTTGAGTGATGTGTTTAGCCCCGACATGATGTTTGATACGCGAGATGATTTATTGAAATGGGCTAGAAATGTTGGAAGAGAAAATGGAATTGTCGTTGTCATTTTTAGATCTGAAACTGCGACAACACACCAAGAACAAAGAGAAAATTAATTCTTGGTTGTGAAAGAAGCGGTAAATATAGACCTTGGAAGAATGCTAAACCTACGAGGAGTACTTGGAGTAGAAAATGTGAATGCCCATTTAGATTGAGAGGAAGACCATCAAGTATTGGTGATGGATGATATCTGAATGTAGTATGTGGTGTCCATAACCACAAATTGGCCAAAAAAATGACTGGTCATGCTTTCTAAGGCCGATTATCTCCGGAAGAGAAAGTTGTACTTAGTGGTACGACGAAGAACATGATCAAACCAAGAAACATATTGATGACACTAAATGATCATAATGTTAAAATTTTGACGACAATAAAACAAGTTTACAATGCACGTCAAGCATATCGTTCATCACTTAGAGGTAATATAACAGAAATGCAACATCTTTTGACATTGATGGAACGCGACAAATACGTCTATCGATATAGGAAGGTAGAGGGTTCAAATGAGTTGAGGGACATATTTTGGGCTCATCCAAACGCTATCACTCTTGTAAATAATTTTCACATAATATTGATTATGGATAGCACATATAAGAAATGTAGGTATCGAATGCCATTATTTGAAATTATTGGTGTTACATCTACTAAAATGACATTTTGTGTGAGATTTGCGTATCTACAGTCTGAGTGTGCTGATAATTTTACGTGGGCACTACAAATATTGAAAGAACATATTACAGGTGGTGAAGTTGAAGTAATCGCTACTGATAGAGACCTTGCTTTGATGAACGCAATTCAATATGGTTTTTCCAAAAGCAGCCAATTTATTATGTTTGTTTCATGTATGCAAAAATGTCAAAGCGAATTGCAAGATGACTATTATTCCAAAAAAGAAGCAAGTGCAAATAATGGAGGCATAGAAGGCTCTTGTTTACAGTTATGATGAGGCTGAGTACTACATGTGTTTGGCTATCTTTAAAGGAATTTGTAGTAGCTCTTCTATCTTTAATGATTATGTACATGACCAGTGGTTAATTCCTCACAAGGAAAGATTTGTTGAGGCGTGGACAAATAGAGTTATGCACTTTGGGAACACCACAACACAAAGGGTCGAGCCGGCGCACTGGAGTTTGAAAAGAATATTACAAGACAACATTGGTGATATATGCAATGTTTGGGAAACCATCAATAGCATGATTGTATTACAACACAGTGAGATAATAGCATCATTTGAAAAGAGCATAATTCAAAAGGTCCATCGACATAGTAACAGATTGTACGCCAATTTGTGTGGTGTTGTGTTCAAAAATGCAATAGATCACATTGCGGCAGAGTTTGATCGCGTGAAGTATGTAGGTATAGATAAGTCTGAATGTCGTTGCACAGTTAGGAGAACACATGGTCTACCTTGTGCATGTCAAATAGCCAGGTATAGTATGATCCCCCGTTCCATTCCGTTAGACGCTATTCATGTTTGGTAGACTAAGTTAACTTTTCATGATGATGGATCGGGTAAACCTTCAGAATTATCTGTGAAACATGAAATAGATGTGATAGTGAAAAAGTTTGATGAACTTGATGTACCTGGCAAAATTGCAATTAAAGGTAAATTACGAGAGATCGCGTATCCATCGACTACGTCGATGTGTCCACCTGTTGACAAGGTTAAAAAAAAGGGTGCACCCAAAAAAGGCAAAAGTAAGGTATCAAAAAGAGATAAATCAACCAAGTGTGATCCATCTTGGTGGGAGTATGTGGATGCAAGCGTTCGATGCAGTGGCACAAATGCATATAGCACTGTAACATCTAATAAAGTACAGCAACCTCGATCATCAGTCAAAAAGCTCACACCTCGACCATCAATCAGCAAAGTTCAACTCACACCTTGACCATCAGTCAGCAAAGTTCAACAACCAAGAGTTCTTCTCTTCAACGATTGGTTGCCGGTTGAAATTCATAAATTCATAGATGACATTATTGACGTCGGCGAGGATGGTAATTGTGGATATCGTGCAGTTGCAGGTTTACTTGGAATGGGTGAGAACTCTTAGGCATTCATTCGTCAAGAGTGTGATGTCGAGCTTCAAGAGTTCATGTCTCATTACGAGAGAATATATGGTGGACAAAATTTTGTTAAACAACTTATACAAAGTGTGTATGTTGAACAAGTTGCAACTATGGATACTTGGATGACACTTCCAGAAATGGGATATGTGATTGCTTCGAAATTTAACTTGATTTTCGTCGCATTATCACTTAACCAATCGCAAACATTTTTTTCACTTAGAAGTCCACCACTAACATCTATGTCAGATCATCGTATGATAGTTGTTGCATTTGTTAAGAACTGTCATTTTGTGCAGGTATTAATTGTGGTAGTTATTTAATTTTTCCACTTAGAACTGTCATTTTGTGCAGGTATTAATTGTGGTTGTTGCATTTGTTAACAGGTTTACTTAAAGTTAAAATCTCCTATACCACCAGCAACTGATTCCTAATTGTTTGTTCCAAGTGCCTAGCTCCTGGTAAATCAGTTGCAACATTTGTTTGTTGGAGGACATAAACCTAACCAAGAAAGAAAAAAAAAAAAGAAAAAAGTGTCAATTTTTTTCTTCAAATCATGCAGATTTTTTGCTTCTTCAGTGGAAATTATATATTATAATGTCCTTTTGCATATTATTTTTCCTTACATTAAAAATTACCTTCAAAAAAGGCTATTTAGTGGGAGGAAGAAGTAGATGAAACCAATTTTATTTTTTCATGTAATAATATTTTATAATTTTTTAGAACAATTTATCTATTACATCTTCGGACCCCATCGTATCCACCATCGAAATAAAGAAACCTCTTCAAATGGTCGCTTCACTCGATGCGCCTCGTATGGTGTCCAACAGAAAGCGTCAATCTCATCAAGAGCTTTCCTAAATGGAAAAACCAAACCCTTATCCCTTTTTGGCTTCCATCTAAGTGCACTAGGGTAGTCTTCAACATAACTAGGAGAAAGTCTACAGCAATCTCTACATAATGTATGAAAATGCTCATAAACCCACGCCTGCACAAATATAATAACATATCATTAGTTTAGAATCATTAATAATAGATATTATTAACACAATAAACAACCACATAGTTTACCTGTAACAGTGTTAGATACCTTGAAACAGTTCTGGTCTGATGCATGCTGGCTTCTCGAAGATTGCCATATAATTAAGCAAGAGCAGCTGCACCCCATGCAAATCCCCCCCAAGAATTGAGGTCTTAGAAGCAGTCAAGGCAGGTAACACTAACTGCGTAGGCACTCTTATCGCTGAACAGTGTGCAACCGACCAAAAACAAAAGAAATGCCCTTGCAACCATTTGCCAATGCTGGTCACGGCAGTGTTGATGGTATACCTCAAGTAACCAACTATACCGAACTATGGCTGTCTGCATGGCATTAAATTCAGCATAAGCAACAACATGACTAACTCCAAGAAGCTCAACCAATATATATGCACTGTCATCCTTGTTAAATACATTAACACTGCACTGGTGATGGGGATATGCAGCAGAGAGGACACAACGTCCAAAGTAATCGTCATCTCCCCAATTGGAAGATGAAAACTATTAGTGTCACGATACCACCTCTCTACGAATGCAGAAATGATCCCTTTGTCGATCATTTCGTAGCTGCATTTTAGCAAAGAATACAATCTTGAGCTTTTAACCAGTTGCTCAACCTCTTCATGTTCAATAACAACTTCTTTTAATTTTTTGTCGTTGCTAAACAACCTTAATTCCCCGCGATCCTGAAACTAATTTAGCGAAAAAATATAAGTTAAAACACATTACAACAACAACTTATTAAAAATTTAATTTCATTTGATTGATAAAATTACCACGCCATCCCAGAGTCGAGTCGCCACATGATCGCTGAATGTCCTAAGGACAAAACTGTCAATCGGACCACCAAGATATCCATCATCCTGTAGAGGTTCATCTATGTCATCTGGTTGGGCTTCGGGTTGGGCTTCTTCCTGTAGCCGCTGTAGTCGTTGCCGTTGTGCCCGTGCAGAAGCAGTTGGCCTAACACGACGACCCTCCACATTAGAAGTACCCTCGTTAATTATAGCACAACCCTCTCTATTAGTAAACAAAGTGCGCACCATATCTGCAAAACCAAAATCATAATAAAAAAAATCAAAACAACAAATCCTTCGTGAACTGAGTTCACGTACGTGAACCCATTTTCAAAAACCCAGAAACGTACGTGAACTCAGTTCACGAACCATGTTCGTGGAATGAGCTCACGTAAGGTGTACGTGATCTGAGTTAACGTATACCTTACGTGAACTCAGTTCAAGAACATGGTTCATCAACAATGGAAACTTGATTTTAGGGTTTAGGGTTTTTGTCATTGCGTTCGTAATAATAAACACAAACAACTACAATAATGTACAAAAAAACAACAACAACAAGGATCATGCTTACTTGATTCGTGAACTGATGATTGATGATGATTGTTGATGATTGAACAATAATGCCGGATCACTTGATGATTGATGAAGAAACTCAGAATCAAAAACACAATAGAAGATGATTGATGATGATTGAAGAAAATGGAGAAGATGATGAAGATAGAATGAAGAGGAAGAAGATACAATGAAGAGGAAAAAGATGGGTTAGGTTAGGTTAATAAAGGGAAGGACAATTTTGGAATTTTAGTTTTTAAAAAAACTTGAGGGGTGTGGGTAGTAAAATAGGGAGTGTTGGTAGCAAAAGTGTAATTTGTTTAATTTATAAATGAAAAACAAGTCTTCCCCCATCCTTTTCATCAAAAAATCCAATTCCCAAATATACCTTACATGGCATTCACTTAGTGCAAATTAGTTTTATCCTGATATCCAATAAAAAAAAATACATTATTTTGCTATATCATTCCATTTTAAGGTAGTTTAAAATTAGTTATATATCATCAATATTGAATACTTCATGTTCTTTCATATCACTATAATTTATAAATTGTTTTACACAAATGATACGTTTTATTAAACTCTCCATTTATTTATCTTTAATTATTAATTAATTTTAAGTTTAATGACTGTGTAAAATAATTTTACTATTTTATACCGACATTAAAAAAAAAAAATCACAATACATAGATGTATGTTTGTTTTGTAACTTCAACTTAAAGAGACAACCGCAAAATAGTGCATTTTAATTTGATGTCAATATAAAACTATTTTATAGTACATATCACATATGTGATTTTTTCATTAATTTTTTTTTAAAATTAATAATTTTTGTAATTTACTTCGGTAGAAAGAATTACTGAGGCCTTTTTCACTTTCTGTTTTAAGTGTGGAAAATAAAAAGGAGAATCAAGTCAATCAACAAAGAAAAAAGAAAAAGAGAAACACTATGAGAATTTTTTTTTTTTTTCAATTTTCTTTCTAAATTTTCCCGAGAAATTAGAACGAAACACTGATCGGAATTGAGGAGCACAAAACCAAACAACACCATCAGATCCACAAATTGCATTCATCCCAATTCTTCAATCCCATTCCTTCCTCTCTTTTGCAACAATATTATTATTATTAAAAAAAATTTACCAATCTAAATTTCTAAAAATCTGATTTTGTTGTTGCAATGTGTGAATTGAAATGGGTTTAGGTTGTTGATTTTTGGAACAGATTTTGATATGGAAAGGGAAAGTTGGAAAGAGAATAATAACAATAACAATAACAATGGTTATTATGAGAATCAATTGTTGTGTGATTATGATCGAGAATCAGTTACGATGCCTTCTTCTTTATCTTCATCTCCTCCTAGACTTGGATATATTGAACATCGTGTATCCAAATTTGATACCTTGGTTGGCATTGCAATCAAGTATGGTGTTGAGGTACTTTTCTATTTTCTTTGAAGTTTTGTTATATATCAATTTTTGATTATTTTTACATTCTTTAAAAAGTTTTATAAATTTTTGTTTTTTTTTATTTACCCTTTTTCCTCTTTTTTGTGAATTTGACGATGGAAGTATGAAATGATGGTGTTTGAGTTAAATTCTTGAAATTTGTTGTTGTGGTGGTGGTGGTGGTGCATGCGTGTGCAGACTTTTTTCTGATATTATGATGTGCTTTTTGGAATTTTGTTGTTGTAATCATAATTCATGCTTTTTGGAACTTTACCCGAATGATTGATTATATGATTTGTTGATAATGTAAATTTATTTACACTAATAATGTATCAAAATTAAGCACATATTTTAATATGGGTGAACAGTTGTCAATTATGGATTACAAAAAGTTGTAGTTTGTTCAAATTTGGATTCGCTGAAGAGCTATAGCCGCAATATCTATTTCACAATATTTTGTCGTAAATAGTGTACCGCAGAGCAATAGCGATTTGTTTAACTTCCATGTTCTAAAGCACTCCCATGTTGTGGTTTTTATTTTTGTTTCTGAGTTTTGCTGAAGTGTTTAAACCTTATATGTTATTATCATTGTTGGTTATTCGTTACCTGTCACCTCCACCACTTGTGAAATGAGGGAAAACATTGTAGTATACTCTTATTTTTGAAATTGAGTTGTCCTGATGAAGTATGATTTTTTCAGCTCTTTATGCTTTGGGAAATTGTAGGTTACAGATATCAAAAGGATGAACAGCCTTGTTACAGACCATCAGATATTTGCGCTTAAAACTGTTCAAATTCCATTACCTGGAAGGCATCCTCGATCTACTTGTTTATCAAATGGTTCCAGTACTCCTGGGTATGTTCATCTCTATTTGATTAATCCATTAAGGCAAAACACTGAATTTGTGAAGCTTCACCTTGTCCTTTTTTATTTTGGAAAAAGTATATTGGATGAAATGAAAGGGCTGAAGGGGGTTAGGATTTTTGTTTAAAATAGGTAGTTTGATACTTTGAGGTGTGAGCGTGCTCACGCTACAATAGCTAGCTAATTTCTTTATTGTGATTTGGTTACATGCATCATGCTTGTAAAGAATAAGTGACAAACAAGAATATAAAGTTGAAGACAGAAACTGGGAATGTATCTAGAACTAGAATAAAATTCAAGGGGCTGTAATTTTTCCAAATAAATATATTAAAGTAAAAGGTTTTTACATTGTATATATACACTGTCACTGTAAAACATTTTATACTAGGACAGTGTTGCATCATGGTGGGAATAATTTCTTTTGCTTGTAAGGCTTTTTTACTGTTTTGTAAGTAGACGACAACCAGTGTTGTCGAAGTCAGAATATGGCAGAAGGAAAAAAATCTGCCATGCCATTGCAGCCTATGGCGGGCATCCCTTCACAAATTGTATATGGTGGTTGTCACAATATCCACCACGCCATTCCACCGTGGCAGCACCAAGGCCACCATTTTACAACACTGCTGTCACATGCTGTTCACTAATAGCGTAAAACTCTTTAATCTGTCAGTTGGATAAAAACTGAATCCTTATTTTGTTATATCATTTGCCCAAATTCTTTCACATTTCATGATATTATACAAGTTTTACAGTTTTTACTTTATACTGTTCACTTGTCATATGACCAAATTCTTCTATCATTACATGTTATTTTCTTCCTTCATATGTGATGCTATTTATTCTTGAAGAAGGCTTGACACCCTTTTATTGACAATAATTTTCTCATTGTCATGGATATATTCCTCTGTTTTATTGCATGTGTCTTTTAAATGTTGCTTTCATTCAAAACTGCACTTTAAGAATCTTACCAAAGTAATTGTGCTGCAAATTGCAATAGGTATCCTTGGGGCCTTTAATTTGTCTTAAATTTCTTACCATATAAAAAACTATAGATAGAAATATTTCAGAAGAAATGTAATACAAGAAAATAGATTTACTGATTTACAATGTTCTCTGTTTATGTTGGTTGCCTTCTTAATGATTTATTTCCCAATAGCATTTAAAATCACTGATGTCCATGAATGTCATTCCATCAGGCATGGTAACTCTACTCACAGTCCACCTGATAATACGCACCATGAACTGCTTGAATCATTTCAGTCCGTAACATTAAAGTCTTCTGACCAGAAGGTCTCCCCAGCCATGAACTCATTACAGGGTTATTATGGAGTTAAAGTTCCCTCTAATTCCTCAGAAAATGGTTCATCATCCAAGAACTCGCCTATGTCTGACCGACCCCTGAGCCGTCACCGAAAATCCAAAAGTTTGGTCAATGTTATCTTGGAAGAGATACTGGAAAAGGTTGATGCTGCACCAGCTGCAGAAAACTGGGAACTTAGCTCTGATAAATGGAATGAGAAACTTGTCCAGAGGCGTCAGAAATCTGAAGCTGACTTTACAAGGATACCGGAGTTGATTCTGAGGGAGGATAATAGCAGCAGTGGTGGTCTTCCTTCACGAACAGGAATGGGCTTAGCTCTGAGACAGAAAGCAGCTAGCCGAACCGCCGCAACAATTGATTCTGAATCAAGTGGATTGGTTCCTGTGCCAATGACTTTGGGGGATGGTTTTCAAACTGATTGTTCATATGGTGTCAGGAAATCATCCAGTACATCTTGTTTGCAAGATCAAGATAACTGCGGCTCCTCATCCATTTGGCCGTCCTCGATGTGGAATTTGAAACCAGATTTACAGGCCTTTTCAACTGCAGCCATTGGAAAACCGATCTTTGATGGCTTGCCTAAGCCGATAACTGGTCGAAGGAATAAAGCTGCACTTGATTAATATATAATAATTTATCAAAACAATTTTGATCTTTTTTTGTGAGTCATGGAACCATTAGCTGCCACACCAATGGGTAGATTGGAGAAGTAAAACAATGTAGCATGGAAAAAAAAAATCAAACATCAGATTTTATCTTATCTCTGAATACGAAAATATTTTTTATGCTAGAAAATACTTCCAATTTATTTATTGTTAAACAGTATTGGGTGCCCTTGTGGCCATAAATGTAGGAATGAGGATCTTAAACATTACCATTCACCCATTTTGTGTATAGTCATAGTGATACTTTTAGGAAATGGATTTCGTGTGGTTAGCAGTAACTTAGTCAGCGATCTTGGTCATTGACAAAGATCAGATGATTGAGATTTTATTTTCTGAAATGATTTTATTTTCTCAAATTTTCAAAATTACGATGTAAGTCTTCTGATCTTAACAAGGTAGATCCATTGACTATTGACTAATATCAGAAGGAAATTCAATAACAAGTTAGATTAATTGACTATTGACTAATATCCCAAGGAAATTCCAATCACTTGGAGTTTGGTCCATTCTGTTTGGGGTTTGGGCACCTTAAATCTTTATGGTGACAGTTAAATGTACTGGTTTGACAGGTGTCTAGCTCCTATTGAATACAAGTTACAGGTGTGGATATGTGTGGAACTATTACTTTGCAATTTAATTTCTCAAATCTTATTTTAGAAATTGACTAATAGGTCCCTTAAATAAGTTTTCTACTGCTTTATGGTACTAATCGAACTGCCTTAACTTACATGGTTGCAGCGACGATCTTTGTAACACCCCGGCCAATTGGTAGTGGGACTGTGTGGAGGCGGTACTTATCCCCTAGGTACCGGGCTCGAATCCCACGGAAGGCAAAAACTCGCTAGATTTCAGTTGGTGGGAAAGGGGGGAGCGAGAAGACCGTGAGGTAGCATCGCCGGTAACGGTAATGGCCGGGATGTTACAATCTTTAGTTTGGAAACATTGTAAATTAAATAATCAGTGCGTTACACAATAATAATATACTTTGCATTTTGTTATTTTTGACAGGAAAAAGACCATAATATGTAAATAGAGTTTTTAGGCTCTACAAATTTAAGGATAGTATGTTACTAATACTAATTATGCAGGAATTGTTCTGAAATTATTACGTTGTCCCTAATAAATAGCTGAAAATAATAAATTTAGTGTATATCACCTACCGTAAAAAAAATGAAAAATTGCAATCACCTTCTTGAAGAATGCTTAAGTAGCACACCTTTTTTGCTGTGTCCAATCCCATGGAAGGAAATCCGTTATTGAAGTTTTTGTTTGAGCTTCTTTTTCCATTCATCATTTCTAAAACCCCACACGATTGTAAAAGTACATTTTGGAAAACAAAAATTATATTTTTTTTTGAAAGTATAATTTCTTGATGGCATAATTTTTTCTTCTTCTAGCTGCATACATCTCTGAAGTGATTTTAGGAAATTAAAAAAGAAGCTCCCCTCATTTCTCTGTTTGGCTTTTGCAGTCTCATCCCATTCCAAACCATTCAGATGAAGTGAGGGAAGAGAGATCGAGGGGTAAGGTGTGGCGAGGGAGAGTGAGGGGCAAGTTGCATTTTTTTTAACTTTCTTATTTGTATATGTTCACCACTTGGACAAAGCCTAACAATAAAACTGATCCAGATCTTAAGTGCACACTTCAGCTAATCATAAATGACCAAGTCAGAACAGAAGCACTTAAAATAATTGAAATCAAATCCAATTTTTTGTTTCTAACACAAACTTTTAAAAATGTAAAAATAATGTGATATTTTTTTACAATTAGAAGTAAAAACCAAAAGATGTATCATAACAAAAAAAGAACAGAAGCACGTGCGTTCTACACTCACTAAATTATACCTTGCTTATACATTTTGCGTGATTTAATTATTTCTTTATTTACATTAATTATACCTATACCTTTGTGAACAACAAAAAACCTGAACAAACTTATCAGATTTCCAATTCAAATAGCAACAAGTGATCAACATGCAAAGTATGTAAGAGCCAGTGCCCCGAATAGATTTCAACTTTTCAATAAAATAAACAGAATGACAAGACTATGCTCCCAAGGTGTTGGATTAAAAATGGCTACTCCCTAAAGATACTAATCTTATCTTAGCCAACCGAAAATAAATAAATTGGCTTATTTAATAAAATCTCCAGTTGTATGAGTCTAGCCACTAAACTAGACTAAAAAATAAACGAATTCAGAGTATTATGTGTTGGTTCTCAAGGCAAGTAATTGTAAATCATCAATCTTTATGGAAGGGGAAGATAAAAAGCTATTTTATCAGAAAAAAATTCTACAGTTAATCAGAAAACGTTCTTAGTTCATGTTTCTTCAGTAAGAATGCAGATAAAGTAAAAGCAACAGCATGTGGATATGCAAACATCAAACTGTATTATAAAGAACAACATAACCTAGACATATTAATGTGAAACGTCAGGCCAATCACAAATAATTAACTACTTTTCTTCAAACCTTCATAAGAACTATCTGTGCAATTTTACACTTCCTTGCATAGAAATTGTAAAGTCGGTAAAATAAATAATAAAAATTAATGTTCCTCCATGTCAAACATTTAGCTCAAAGATCTACAGTTCTGTTGAACAAAAAAAAAAAAAATCTACAGTTCCGTGTGTGTGATGGAAATTTGACCTTATTTATTTTCAGTGACTGCATTAAAAACACAAAAAAAGTAACAGGTGTTGCTAAAGCGTACCATTAGGATATTTGTTGGAGAATCCTAAAGTATTTTTTTTTATTGAAAAATAAACAATTTTTAACCTTCCAAAACAAATTTTCTACATTTGATTCCTGGACATGTGCCCTTTAAACACTTGTTAATATTTTCCAAAAAGTAATGATCGCATCGTCCTTGCTTGTGCAAAAACTTGAAATAGTCAATCTACCAAGGGAGAAGAGAGAAAGTATGTTTTGGATCAATGGTGCATATTAAACACTTTAGGGTGGTCAAAAAATAATTTTGAGTAATATCAGTAAATTAAAAAACTTCAGGCAGGTGCTATTCAGTAGGTCTGTCCCAGTTAATCCAAACAAAAAAAAGATTAACTAGTCATCACACTATGATTTCTATCTATAAATAAGAGTTTGAAGCAGAAGTGATAGGCATACCAAGAATCTAACTGCTTGTTTTGAATGGTTAAGTTCATCCAAAGATGTGCCAGCATACTGTAACAGAAAGAATTTCATCACATAATGCATTTGGCTTCAATATACCAATGAAAGTTTAGAAAAGTGTGAAGATAGTGAATACCTCTTCCGTTACTTCAATACACCATAGTTCTAGTTCAGCTAGTCCTGATTGTATATATTCTCCATGGTTGAATGTGCAGCATTCTCTATGCAAGAGAAGGCTGGAGAACATATAATTCTCAACACATAAGTCAACATAGATGCTTATAATAAATCTTTTCACATAAAAGACACCAAGACTCTGTTTGGCAAGGCAAAACTACTAGCTTATAGCAGATAATTTATAGTGTATAAGTTCATACTGAAAATAGGATTGTTTGGTAACAGTAGTTCTCTCTTAGTTTATACCATTTTTCGCTAGCTTATAGCGTTTTTTCATATGCTACTTCAAGTAACATTTAAACTTATAGCTATAACGTATCACTTTTTCTTATTTTTTAACCGCTAAATTTACCAAACATTTCAAATTCAATTTGTTAGTGTATCTACTATAAACTAGTTTTTCCGACATTCGCTACTTTTTACCAAACAGAGTTCAAATGAAAAAAGAGACTTATTAAAGATTTCTGCATTGATGTATTGAGAAGTCTGATTAAATATTTTTCGAATTAAAATGGGAGGCCCCTGAGACAAAACACAAAAATTCCCGTTTGCTTTATAACTTAAATAACAAAAAACACAGGACTTAAAACACAAGGAATGTAAAGATACTGATTCTCTGCACTATCAAACCTTCACATACATAATTTTCTTTTAGAATATTGAGAAATCTATTAAGGCATTCAATAATGTTGAGCCATGAACCAGCTGGTTTGCCTTTGTTGTTTCGTGTTCTGTGCTCCTGAAGTCGTAATAAATATGTAAGTGGAATAAAAGAGTAATGTCACTAACAAAGTCAACAAGACACAAATGCTGAAGAAATATTCAAGCCAACCATGATTTCCAATTTTCTTTTTGCTTAAAAGTAGATATATAAAAAAGGAATATATCAAAACAGCAACCTCGCTTCTAAAGAAAACAGATACGAATAAATACAAACAAAGAACACACCAGATTTGGTCACAGGATTCAACCAATTAGGCCCATGTGTTCAACAATATTTTTCTGAACATTGATATCATACACATGGAAATACATAAAAGAAACACTTGATAAAATATATAACCAACCACCATACCTGAATGCAAGAAGAAAGCAGAGGAGACAAATCTTTCTTCATATTTTCTCGAACGATTCCATATATCTTTTCCACATAAGCTGCAAGCTGTTGCTTGAAGAGCAAAGCTGGATACTTTGCATCAACTTGGTGTATTACATCAAATGCACTACTTGAAAGACTATTGGATGAGCGGAAACCCTTAGAAACAAGTTGTATTTGCTATATGAGTTTAATTTCATTCATTATACATAACTATAATTATGGATTACAATATGAGGAATAGATCATTAATAAGTATTTAGACTGATACCATACTGCTTTTTTGACAAGAACCATATGAAAAATGCATGAACTATGCTTAATACTATTAAAGGACAAATATATTTTTTTCCTCTTAAATTGACACAAAAATTGTCATTTTAGATCAAGGTGTGTGATAGAAATGTTACCGAATTACCAAATGGAGTTTCTTGATTTCATAGACCAATTCAACCATATTCTTCTTTTCTTTCACTTTCTTTCCAATTTATTGTTATGAAGTTTAGACATTACAAAGTAAAATGCATAGAATAGAATATGCTATGGATAATTAGGAGGTACACACATCCTACTACTTAAAATCTTTCAATTATTGATCATATAATGTGGAAACATTGCATTGACTCGTCAATATAATGACCAAGTAGAATCTATAAACTAAACAACTATACATAAAAAATATATTAATATGCAATTGACCCAAAAGTTCACATGGAACTTATGTTCATCACTTGTTGAATTAGATAGTTAAAATTAAACTCAGTACCTGAGTCATTCTCCCAAAAAATAATCTTGGAGTGGGTGGTTTTCGTGCTGGTACTCTTAGACATCGCTGAAGGTGGAAAAACAAAGCAGATGTATTGGACAACTAATAAGCCATACAATTGTTATTATCTTGATCCTGAAAAAATGTTGCATATAATACCATGTGAGACTTTGTGAATGTAAGAATAGTAAATGTAAGGACACAAAAATAGAGAATTTAATACTTTCATAGAAAAAGAAAGAACTCATTCTAAAAGATGAGAAAGTATAAAGTGAAGTGTTTTATCAAAACCTACATCATTGAACAAGTATATCTTCAGATAATTTTCGGTGCTAAAATTCTCATTCTCAATTTCATAGCGAAATTTTAGTCTACACTTTTCAAAAAAATTCCAAAATTTGATATACTTTTGATTTGATCTCTAGAAAAGACAAAAAATTGTTTGAGTAAATAGCAAGTTACCTCTATGGCAGAACCGATTATCTGAATAAGACATCAAATATACTTGTTTTATCTGCTTCAAAAGATTTCCAATGTAGCAAATAATTATAAAGTGTAAATGCTGCAACATGTTTCGCTTCAGAGAATCCAAGATCTTTTGTCACACATTTGAAAAGTGTATCTACACTTTCCTACACCCAAACAAAGCATTAAAAGGGTAATTTAGCTAAAAATTGTGGAAGTATAAAAAATGTAACTTCAATATACTAAAAAGCATCAAAAGGGTAATTTAGCTAAAAGTTGTGGAAGTATAAAAAATGTAACTTCAATATACTAAAAAGGTTTAAATATATTTTGGTCTCCACAAATTTACTCTTTTTTACTTTTAGTCCCTATAATTTTTGTTTTTGTTTTTAGTCCTTGCAAATGTTCACATTTTTTTTTCTTTTGGGCCTTGTTGTATTTTAGTCTTGGACGTATTTGCTTATGTTGGAAATCATTCTGTAATATGTAGAACATTTGATTTTAGTCCCTCTAGTATGAGCTACATAAGAACTAAAATTAATATTACACGCATACTACATGGACCAATTCCAATATGAACAATGTATTTACAGGAAATAAAACAAAATAGCAAGGACCAATAGAAAAAACATTGTATATTTGCAACTTTGCAAAGACTGAAAAACAAAAAAAGGTTTTTACATGGACTTAAATACAAAAAAAATAGTATATTTAGAAGGACCAAAAATATATACAAATTTATTTAAAATCAACAATTGTTTTGCTAAAAAATACTTGATGTCTCTCCAGGCGAGATCTCCTCGCAGATTCTGAACCAAGTGTTTTTGCTGTTGTAGAAATCACTGGTACTTATAGAAAATAGACTTTTGTTCAAAACCATGGCAAAGGATATGCAAGAAACTTTTTTTTTCTCTTGATAGTAAATACTAAATGAAATAAATTACAAGGAAAGAAAAGGGGATTTGAATTCTAAAAACAGTTTATTAGCTGATGACCATTTTCCAAAGGCTGTGTAGTAGCAAAAGGAGAAAAAGAAATTAATATAAATATCCAATTAAGGTAAAAAGGATGATAGTACTATGAGACTGTCGAGACATATAATTGTTTGTTCACATCACTCATTAACTTGTTTTAATTGAAATTTTCCAATATAATTACTTAGGACCAGACTTAAATGATTAATTATTTAATTGAGCATAATTTTAAAAATATCAATTAAAAGTAACTGCTGCGGAAAAATTTGATTCTCAGATTCCATATCAGAAAGTTTTTCTTCAAGCCTGGTATGAAACAATGGTAACATATCAAACCAATTAAAACACAATATGCATTTTAATGCAATCTTGCAATAGCAGACACAAAATCTGTTATATGAACCTTTGCATACATGTCTTTAGCTCAATTATCTTTGATTCTGTCTCTTTAACTTGATTCATTTGCTCCTCGCTAATCTTGCTACTTTCTTCATACTTCTGTTCTGTTTCATCAATTTTCTTTTCCAATGAATTATCCAGATCCTGCACAGTATCATAAGCAATACTGATAAATAATTATGGATATAACAACGAATTGAGAGAAATCAATTTCCATTACACGGCGTAATTTATACCTTAAAATCTTATTTTTCTTCAGTAAGTTTATTAATCACCTTCATTGTCAGTAAAATTAGCAGGAAACTCCTGTTCATTTTTCTTTTCCAATGAATAAACCATCTCTTGTAAAGCACCGAAAGTAACTGTAGAATATGTGATTTTTGTGTTTCTAACATTCTAATGAGATCACACACCTTCCTATTTATAATGATTCTGCAATAATTACATTCAATGCCTAAGAAACTGTATTGACTAGGATTACTAACCGTTAAAATATTATATTAGTATGTAAATAAAATAGATAGGCTGTGTAAGTATTCATGTCTGTAAGTATTCTTGCCATTATGTTTGTTTAATACTCATAGTCTATATAAAGAACTTCCTTTGTGTAGTTGAAACACACGGGTTATTCAACATGTCTCTCAATATTTTCTTTTCATTTAACATGGTATCCAGAGCCTATTGAAAGACACCTTAATCTTCAACTATCCGATGGACCCACTGTCTCCGGTGAGAAATTTTTTTTTTCAGCAAACCGTGTCATCCACTCCGGTTTCCCCCTTCTCTGTCTGTGCTACGTAGTACTCTCAATTTTTTTTTTCATCCGCCACGCTCTGCCGTCACTGTCGTTGTTCTCTCCGACGACCGTTTTCGGCGAACGACCACTTCGCAGCGTTGTACACCCCAGATTAGCTCATCCCTCAACGCGCGTCGTCAACAAACATCCCACGCGGCACCACTGTCCTTGAGCGTCAGATCTACGCGCCACCCACTGCCACCGAGCGTGACGGCGCGTTCGGCAGCTGTTCACGACGTAGTTTCTTCCGTTGCACTTGCCTCAACTTTCTGATTCCATATCTGCCCTGAGTTTTCAGTTTCGAGTCATAGATATATGCGTTTCAGTTCAAACAACCCATGTTTCTTCGGTTCGGACATGCTTTCTGCAACTCTTTACTAACCATGACGTCTCTGTATGAAACAAAGAGCATTTTTACTAACTACATCACCTCTTCTCTATCTGTCAAAAAAATGAATGGATCAAATTATGATAGTTGGGCAGCCGACATCAAACTCTGGATGCTTGGTCAAGGTTACGAGGACCATCTCACTAAAAATTCTAAAAAGGTAGTTGCGATTGAAACATCAAAATGGAAACAGATTGATGCTCAGTTGTGTAGTATCATTAAGTCTACACTCATCCAGACGTTAAACCGTTTTTCCGTCCACATCTCACGTGTGAATCGGTTTGGAGTCAGGCAAAGGCACTCTACACTAATGACACTCAACGTCTTCTATGGAGTTTGTCACCACTTGCTGAATATAATTACTTCGAAGACGATAGATGGCTCTATTTCTTCATATCTTGGCACCGCTCATAGTGCACTTCATGATTTTAATGAACTTCTCCCTCATGCTGCAAGTAATCCAGTTGAACAAAAGAAGGAGCTGGATCAACACAGCACCTTCTTCATGCTTCTTGCACTCTATGGCCTGCCCCAAGAGTACTCTGCAACTCGTGTTCAAATTTTGGGGTCAGTTACTGTTCTGGATATGTCTACTACTACCTCAGCGATCCTTCTTCGTGTACTAGCAAAACATCCAACTGAGCCCTCTATTACTTCAGCTCCGGGTGACACTGCTGCCCTTGCATCTCTAAGACATAATAAGAGTCGCTCTTGTGGAGGATCATCCAACCCTAAGCCTCGTCTCAAATGTGAGCATTATAATCGGTTTGGACACTGTAACACCCCGGCCATTACCGTTACCGGCGATGCTACCTCACGATCTTCTCGCTCCCCCCTTTCCCACCGTGAAATCTAGCGAGTTTTTGCCTTCCGTGGGATTCGAGCCTGGTACCTAGGGGATAAGTACCGCCTCCACACAGTCCCACTACCAATTGAGCCAGCAGCTCAATTGGTAGTGGGACTGTGTGGAGGCGGTATTTATCCCCTAGGTACCGGGCTCGAATCCCACAGAAGGCAAAAACTTGCTAGATTTCACGGTGGGAAAGGGGGAGCGAGAAGATCGTGAGGTAGCATCGCCGGTAACGGTAATGGCCGGGGTGTTACAGACACAATATTGATCGCTGTTGGAAGTTGTATGGCCTTCACTTGCGATAAATGCAACTCAGCTTGACCCTTCTGCCACTATTTAGACTACACCATCTCCACAGGGCTCCCCGACAAATCATGAAGATTTCCTCTGATGGGTTCAGAGTCATCCGAACTCTAGTTTTACTACGTCGATTGCACATACTGGTAACTCATCTGTTTACCTCTCTCACTCATCTTCTCTCGGCCCTTGGGTTCTAGATTCTGGTGCATCTGATCATGTAACTAGTAATAAAGGTCTTTTTCTTCTCTCTTTACATATGATTTTTTACCTACTATAACTTCTGCCAACGGCTCTCAAACTCAGTCTAAAGGGGTTGACACTGTCCTAATTCTCCCTTCCATTCCATATGCATATGTTCTCTATGTACCTGAATGTCCTTTTAATTTATTTTCGGTTAGTCGATTGACTCGGTCCCTTGATGGTATTATTACTTTCACTAATAATAATGTTACCCTACAGGACCGGAGTTCAGGACAGACGATTGGCGTCGGATGTGAGTCTCAAGGCCTCTATTACCTTTCTCTATCATCCACGACTTGCTCTGCCACATATTCCCCTCATACTAATCATGCTCAGCTAGGACTCCCAAGCCTTACCAAACTTCAAAAACTGGTGCCTAGTTTGTCTTAATTGTCCACTTTACATCGTGAGTCGTGTTAGTTAGGGAAACATACTCGTAATCATTTTCCTGATCGAGTCAATAAAAGAGTTTCATCCCCCTTTGCTTTAGTTCATTCTGATGTTTGGGGTCCTTCTTGTACTGTGTCTACTTTAGAGTCTAAGTATTTTGTTACTTCTATTGATGATTACTCTCGTTGTACGTGGTTATTTTTAATAAAAAAATAGATCTTAACTGTTTTCCATTTTTGAGCAATTTTATCAAGAAATTAAAACTCAATTTGGTGTTCCTATTTGTACTTTAAGAAGTGATAATGCTCGGGAATATTTGTCCCATCAATTTCAAAATTTTATGGCTTCCAATGATATTCTTCAACAAACGCCATGTCCTCATACATCCCAACAGAATGGGGTAGTTGAATGCAAAAATCGGCATCTAATTGAAACCACGCAAACCTTACTTCTCCATGGTAATGTTCCATTCCGTTTTTGGGGGGATGCAGTCTTAACGGCATGCTACCTTATCAATCATATACCGTCTTCTGTCCTTGATGGCAATATCCCTCATATGATCCTCTTTCCCCATACCCATCTTCATGCACTACCTCCTCGTGTCTTTGGGTCCACGTGTTTTGTTCACAATTTATCTCCTGGTCTGGACAAACTGACATCGGCCCTAGAAAGGCTATCGTTGTTATTCTCCTACACTACACCGATACGTTACATCAGCTAATGTTACCTATTTCGAGTCTGTACCATATTTTGAACCGACTCATATAGCTATTAAGCCCCATCAAGCCATTAATGTTGAACCTCCTCAAGTAGTTATCCCTATTTAGCCCACTCTTCTTCGTATTGAACCTGTCGAGTATGCCCCCAACCTGCACGACCACTACAAACATATCATCGTGGTCGCCCGCCCTCCGTTGTACCTGTTCTTGTTCCCATTTCAGAATCTCCTCCGATGCCACCATCGGATCTAGCCTTGCCACCTGAGCATGACCTTCCCATTGCTCTTCGTACGGATATTAGCACAACACATAATGCATCTCCTCATTATATTGATTTGTGTTATCATTGTCTTTCTCTTTTGCATTACACTTGCTTGTCTTCTTTGCCTTGTGTTTCTATTCATAAATCTCCAGGTGATGTATTATGTCACTCTTCGTGGAGGCAAGCAACGCTTTATGAGATGTGTGCTCTACAAAGCAGTGGTACTTGGGAATTGATCCATTTACCTCATGGGAAGTCTTTAGTAGGTTGTCGTTGGCTCTATACGGTAAAGGTTGGTCCTGATGGTAAGATTGATCGATTTAAGGCTCGTTTGGTGGCCAAGGGATATACTCAGATTTTTGGGTTGGATTATAGCGATGTATTCTAACTTGTTGCCAAAATGGCATCTGGAAGACTGTTTTTGTCTATAAGGGTTTGTTGCTCAAGGGGAGTCTTCCACCATGCTTTGTTGGCTACACAAGTCACTTTATGGTCTTAAATAGCCTCCTAGAACTTGGCTAGGCAGATTTAGCTCGGTAGTACAAGAGTTTGGTATGATTCGTTGTGAAGCCGATCACTTTGTATTTTATCGTCACTCAGCCCAAGGGTGCATCTATCTTATTGTTTATGTGGATAACATTGTTATAACTGGTAGTGATCAACAAGGAATACTCCAGTTGAAACAACATCTTTCAAATCAGTTTTCAGACTAAAGGCCTCAGTAAACTCCGTTATTTTTTGGGTATTAAGGTAGCCCAATCCAAGGATGGCCTTGTAATTTCACAAAGAAAATATGCTATGGATATTCTTGAAGAAACAGGTCTATTAAATGTCAAGTTAGTTGATACTCCTATGGATCCAAATGTCAAACTCTTATCTAATCAGGGGGAGCCTCTATCAGATTCAGGAAGATATAGAAGATTGGTTGGAAAACTAAACTATCTTACAGTCACCCGTCCTGACATTTCCTTCGCTGTCAGTGTGGTTAGCCAGTTCTTAAATTCTCCTTGCCAAAAACATATGGATGTTGTAATCCGGATTCTTAAATACATCAAAAGTGCACTTGAAAAAGGTCTCATTTATGAAGATAGAGGACATACTCAGATAGATTGGGCAGGCTCACCCATTGATAGATGATCCATTTCCTAGTATTGTGTACTTGTCGGAGGAAATTTAATATCTTGGAAGAGCAAGAAACAAAATGTTGTTGCAAGATCCAGCGCTGAGGCAGAATACAGGGCCATGGCACTAGTAACATGTGAAGTCATCTAGTTGAAACAGTTACTAAAAGAACTTCAATTTGAAGAGGCTAGCCCAATGACAATAATATGTGATAATCAAGCGGCATTGCACATTGCCTCAAATCCTGTTTTTCATGAAAGGACCAAGCATATTGAGATAGACTGCCATTTGGTTAGAGAAAATATTGGGTGGCATCATCACTAGCTTTGTCAATTCCAATGATCAGTTGACACATGTTTTTACAAAGTCATTTTGAGGTCCTAGAATTAGTTTTATGTGTAACAAGTTGGGTGCATTTGATTTATATGCTCCAACTTGAGAGGGAGTCTTAAAATATTATATTAGTATGTAAACAAAATCGATAGGCTGTAAGTATTCCTGTCTGTAAGTATTCATGTCTGTAAGTATTCCTGCCATTATGTTTGTTTAATACTCATAGTCTATATAAAGAACTTATGTTGTGTAGTTGAAACACACGGGTTATTCAACATGTCTCTCAATATGTTCTTTTAATTTAACACTAACAATTAGTCTAGGATGTTGTACAATCAAGGAATAATTAAAACATACACTGAATTTTAACACTCCCCTTCAAGCTAAAGCTTACTATGCTATAAGCTTGTTACATCAAAATATTTTATCGCAAAAAATAAAAAATGAAACTATGTTTGACAGCTGTTGGACTAGTTTGAAAAGAGAAGACACCATTAATGATTCATGTGTGAAAGAGTCACCACTGGATTGATCATCGGTGGGAATAAAACGCGCCACTAATATGATTCATATGTGGGAATAGAGTCACCACCGGATTGATTGTCAGTGGGAATAAAATGATTGTTTGAGCAAATGGTACCTTGTCCTTAAAACTAAGTTCTCACAGCAACAAATACAATGCGGAAAGGGGGAGTTGAAAGATGAGAGGTTGCTGAAAATCACCAAATCATGAAAAGACCTGCAAAAGGTGGCCAGAGATAGGTGCCTACGCCCGAATTTGGTGGAGAAGCATGGGACCCAAACATAGAGAAAACAGACGCGTGTGATAGCGTGTGCAATGTTAGTTGGCGATGGGAAAAACACCGTCGTGCTCGCCAGAGGATTGCGCGACAGTGTTTGTTGGTTTTGGATGCCACTAGAAAAGGGGCAATTGGTGTTGGCACAATTGTAACAGAGTAAAAAAAGGAACAAAACAGTGACCGTTGTTGTAAAGCACAATTGTGTTTGAAAGAAAAAAAAATCACTAGAAAAACACAGTGAATGTAATACTTTTGAGGCAGCTGGTTGCTAGAAAGGCAGTCGGAGTTTATGGCGACAAATGATTGTATGAAGCAACAAAATTGAAAGACTGAAAAAGGTGGTGCTGCCGACAGCATATGTCGTCGCCGGCAGCGGTAGTGAAGAACATAGACGGGCCATAGAATCAGAACCTACTATGATACCATGTAAATTATGTGATTTTTGTGTTTCTTATGTCTCTAATGAAATCACACACCTTCCTATTTATAATGATGCTGCAATAATTACATTCAATGTCTAAGAAATTGTATTGACTAGGATTACTAACAATTTGTCTAAGATGTTTCACAATCAAAGAATAACTAAAACATACACTGAATTTTAACAGTAACAATAATTTTGGATACTTCGACACGTCTTGTTTCATAAATTTTCCAAATACTTTCTATGTAATGCTTACCTTGAGTTGTTCATTTTCTTCTTTAAGCTTATAAATCAGTTCATTGTCAGTAAAAATCTCATGAAGCTCTTGTTTAGCTTTCTTTTCCAATGAATGTACAAGCTCTTGTAAAGCACCAATATCAACAATAATTTTGGATACTACCACACATCTTGATGCATAAATTTTCCAAACAGTTTCTATGTAATGCTGACCTTGAGTTTTTCATTTTCTGCAGTAAGCTTATTGACCAATTCATTGTCAACAACATGATTTTCCTGTATTGTTGGGGATCGCTCAGCTACTTTCAAGGCAGCGTCACGTTCCTCAATGAGTTTCGCCTTAGTTTCTTCAAACTTAAGCTTCATCTCTTCCAAAGCACATTGTAATTTTTCATTTTCCTGTGTCTTGGCTTCCTCAATATCACAATGAACCAAAACAGTTAAAATATCAGTAAAAAAAATATAACCGAAACAACACTTTTAGAAGTAAAAGAACCAAATTGACATTAGTAAACTTGAGCAACTTAGGGTCTGTTTACTTTCTAACAACGTTTTAGGTTTTTATTTTCAATTTTTAGTTTATATGTACGTGGATGGAATGCATTTGGTAATGAACTTTTGGCTTTAATTGGAGTAGAGGTAATGGAAGCCAACTAGAGATAATGTATTTCCGAAAAACTATCAAAACGATGTTTTGAAATTTTTTAGAATTTTCAAAATTATTCAATCTATTTTAAAAATTGTCAGTAAAAATGGTTTGATGCCTTTCTCATTGTTATTCCTCGTATAAATAGAGATTATAGTCTATACAGGTAATTACAACAAATAATTACAATTAATTCCTGATTTGTGTAACTTATTCTAGGGACAAATTGATAAATATAATTAATGAGATAAATCAATTCTTGATTCACATCCCCCTCAAATTGATGCAGTTAGTCAAGTAGCAACAATTTGTTAGCAAGAAACTGATGGCGCAGATGAAGAACAACTTTGGTAAGAATATCTGCAATCTGCAATTGAGTGTTGACATGAGGAAGTGAAATAACATGATTATCATAGGCCTCCTTAATAGGATGACAATCTACTTCAATGTGCTTTGTGCGCTCATGAAAAACAGGATTCACAACAACTTGAATGACACTTGTATTGTCAGCATAGAGAGATGTTGGCTCTGTTTGAGGAAAACCAAGTTCAAACAAAAGACCATGAAGCCAAATTATGTTAGAACAAGCAATAGACATGGCACGATACTTGGATTCAGTATAGGATTTAGAGACTCTTGGTTGCTTCTTACTTTTCCATGAAATCAACGAAGAACCAAGAAACATGCACCAAGCGATGACAGAGCGCCGAGTGTCAGGACACCAGGTCCAATCAGCATCACTGTAAGCAATCAATGTAGGAGGTGTCCCAATAGGAAAGAATAAACCTCGGTGAGAGGTACCTTTCAAGTAGCGAATTATACGACGGACAACTACTAAGTGAAGATGACGAGGAGAGTACATGAATTGACTTACCTGTTGGACAACAAACGATATGTCAGGTCGAGTAATGGTCAAGTAATTAAGACTACCCACGAGCTGCCGATACAATAGAGGATCGATCAAAAGGTCGCCCTCATCACGATGGTATTTAACATTAACTTCAAGAGGAGTATCCACTGAGTTAGGTTGTTGGAGGCCAGCCATAGAAATCAAGTCTATGGCATACTTATGCTGATGGAGAAATATACCTTTGGATGTGTAATGAACCTCAAGGCCAAGAAAATAATGCAAATTACCGAGGTCTTTCACAGGGAATGAGGCTCGCAATTGTTGTTGAAGTTCCTGGATAGATTTCAGATCAGAACTAGTAATAATCATATCATCAACATAAAGAAGAAGAAGAACAATGCTTGTAGAGGTGCGGTGAATGAACAAAGAAGAGTCATATTGGCTTTGAGTAAAAGAGAACCCAAGTAAAGTGGAACGAAACTTCTCATACCATGCTCTAGGAGCCTATTTCAAACCATACAAGGAGCGTTTGAGTTTGCACACACCCTTAGATGAAAAGAATAGGCCCTGAGGAGGAGTCATATAAATATCTTCAATTAGATCACCATGAAGAAATGCATTATTCACATCCATCTGATGAAGATTCCACCCATTAGAAGCAGCTATAGAGAGCATAGTTCGAACAATTGTCATTTTGGCAACGGGTGCAAATGTCTCGTCATAATCAATGCTATATTCCTACTTGTTTCCTAAGGCAACCAATCGAGCCTTGTAACGGTTGAGGGAACCATCAAAATTCATTTTCACAGAATACATCCATTTACAGCCTATGGGTTTGATATGAGAAGGACAACAGACAATATCCCATGAGGAATTGTCTTGGAGAGCCTGAAGTTCCTCATTCATTGCTTTTATCCATCGCACATCTTTAACAGCCTGTGAGTAGCAAGTAGGAATAGAGATGTTAGAGAGAGAGGCAGATAGAGAAGTATGTGAGGAATTATACCTGTTTGGTGAATATCTATCATGTGCTCGAGAAGCTCTACTAGAACGTTGTGGTGCAACGGCTACAGGATAAGGTGGCGGATTAGTGTCGGGAAGAGGGATGGGAACCTGCGTTTGTGTTTTCTAACATATACATTGCCTGGTTTAAAACGTTCTATAGATTGATGCATAATAGCAAAGTTTGGAAGCATAACAAAATCATTCATGGAAGGAGTAAGGCAAAAAAATATAAATTGATTATAAAAAAAAAGTCATATTCCTAGAAATGCAGAAACAATGGTTAGAAACATCATAACACACAAAACCCTTATGAGATTGACTATACCCCATAAGTGCATATTGAACAGATTGTGCTCTAAGCTTATGCCTTTCAAACGGAGGTAGGTGAACAAAACATACACATCCAAAAGTATGTAAAGCACTATAATTAGGGTGAGTTTTAAAAATAAGAAAGAAAGGAGAATCAAGATCAATAACCGTAGAAGAAAGGCGATTGATAAAAAAAAACTATTGTGCATAGAGCCTCTACCAAAAACCTAATGGGTACGGAAGCTTGGAGAAGTAAGGTCCGCGTCACGTCAAGCAAATGACGATTTTTATGTTCTGCCATCCCATTTTGTTGGGGGGTATTGGGACAAGAACATTGAGACAAAATGCCTTTCTGTTGAAGGTACTCTTGAAACTCACGAGACATATATTCACCACCAGAGTCAGCGAAAAATGTTAGTAGTTGTTTGAAACTGATTTTCAACATATGTCAAAAATTTCTTAAACATAGAATACACTTTAGATTTAGATTGGAGAAAATATATCCAAGTAAAACGACTATAATCAACAATAAATGTGACAAAATATTTATAGTGAGCATGGGAAGTGATAGGAGACATACCCCACACATCACTATGAATCATCTCAAAACAAGTGGAGGCACAATGAGCACCAGAGGGAAAAGGAAGTGTTTTACTTTTAGCAAATTTGCAAACAGAACATGAAATAGATACAGTAGAAACATGTTTATTTTCCAACAAACGAGTTTTTAAATAAATGAGACAAAACAACAAAGTTTGGATGACCCAATTTTCTATGCCAATCCTCATGACAACTCAAAACATTATTGCAAATAAAAAATAAATGACTGGAAATAAACTAGAGCAGGAACAATCTTCCTTCTTTAGGCCCCTTCACGATCACCTTCCCCGACACCTGCTCCTGCGCAAGACAACCAGACCGAGAGAAATTAACATTACAATTGTTATCCACAAATTGACCAACAAACAATAAGTTGGAAGCAAGGTCGGGTGATACAAGACACATTCCAAAATTGATGTCACCAACATTCATAATAGGGAGGGTATTACCATCAGCAATTTGAATTTTTTGATTGCCATGATAAGAATATAAATTGTGCAATACGCAGACGAACCTATCATGCGATTCGATGCACCATAATCAAGAAACCATGGATGAGAAACATCAGAAGACTTACCCTGAATGCCCAAGGCTGAAAAGGCAGAAAGTACCATTTGTTGAATCATTTCAGGCTGAATGGTACCGCCCTCAGATGCACAACTGGAAGAAGGACCAACTACAGGTCTTGTCGTGGCATGGAATGCCTGCACGGAACGTTGTGTGGGTCGTGGGGAACGTGTGGGACATTCAGAGATGAGATGATCCTGTTGTTTGTAGTAAATACAAAATTTCTTACTGCAACTACGAGCAACATGTCCAAATTGGTTGCATGAGAAGCATTGGACCTGTTGCATATCACGACCTTTACCTCTACTCTGAGCAGCATATGCAACCGTCATAGATTTAGAAACAACAACATCATGAGACATGGTTCCTTGAGTAAGGAGACGTTGCTCCTCCCTGAGAAGCTCACCAACACATGTATCCAATGAGGGAACAAGACTCCTATTCAGTAAAGCACCTCTAACAGCCTCAAATTCTGCGCGAAGCTTCATGAGAAATAGATCCCTCCTATTGGTATTGTAGACAGCTTGGACATCTGCGAGAAAAGTCTTGGCAACAACAGCACGTAAAATGGCAGAGTGTTTTGTCCACAAATTTAAAAACCAGAATAGTATTCCTGAACAGAAAAATTACCTTGTTTGTAATTGGCTATCTCTAGCTCCAACTGAAAACGCTTGGCTGTATTGTCCTGGTTGTAAATAGGCTTCAAATAATTCCACATTTCTTGGGCAATTGAGAAAGAACGCAAATTATTGATCATTTGAGGATAAATACTAAGAATCCAAGAAATAATTTAAGCATCTTTGATTTCCCACGCGTCTAAAGCAACTATCTCTGTTGGTGCCTTAGAAACCCCATCCAAGTGACTCCATAATCCTTTCCCTTTGACATACATCTTGAGTTGAAATTCCTAAGTAGCGTAGTTCTTGCCGGTGAAGCGAACACAAAAATAATCGTTTTCTTTTTCCAAAGCCATGAAAACCAATATTATTGCAGCCAACAACAAAATGGACGTGACAACAATACGTGAACAGAACCTAATCACAACTTGCACTGGTGAATAGAGGTTGGAACCTAACACGTGCACAAACTTAGACTTGCGAACAGGAATAAGTGAACAAATACAATCACGAGCCAAAATCAAAGCAGAAATCAGAAACACAAGTGAACAAATTCGAAGACAAACAAACTCGATCACGGAATCACAGATTGAAGCAGAAGTTCAATTGTGACCAAGGAGAATCAAATTGCAAGCAAGAGTTACGAACAATGACAATCGAGACCAAGAAACCACGAGCAAGGAAGCAGAAAAGGATTTCGAAAAATTCGAAAACCTAAACTCCAAGAAATTTTGGATCGTAACAAGCTGATCCCATGTCAGTAAAAATGGTTTGATGCCTTTCTCATTGTTATTCCTTGTATACATAGAGATTATAGTCTATCTAGGTAATTACAACAAATAGTTACAATTAATGAGAACAAATCAATTTCTGATGTGTGTAACTTATTCTAGGTACAAATTGATAAATATAATTAATGAGATAAATCAGTTCCAGATTCACAAAAATACATTATAAAAAATTTCCATAATTTCTTCTCTAATGTTTATTTTGTGGTGGAAATAGAAACAAGAAACACCTAAAGTAAATTGTTCCTTAGTTTCGTACTTTGGCATTTTCATCTATACAAATAAATAAATTACCCTCATTCTCTTCTCTTTTTCTAGACACAAAGTTAGTTCCTCAACTTGCTTTTCCAGGACGATTTTTGGAGCTTCTAGGGCCTTGGATTCCTTAGCAGCCTACATGAATTTAAAATTTAAATATATTTCTAAAAATGAAAACAAATAACAGAAGATAATATAATATTCATATTTAGGAAACATATAGTGTGATATAACACACTTTTCATGAATTCATTTTTCACAGATACATTTTGTTATTAGTTAGTATACAAATTGAATTTTTTAAGAATTATTTTATCTAAACTGAAGCAGTACAGTAATAGTACAGTAATAGTGTGATATAAAGAATTTTTCCAACACTTGAAATGGGCAAAAAGTCAAATAACACTAATAGTTGCAACAAAGAACACTTGTAATATCTAAAATAAACATAAAAATGCTGAAAAATGTCAATTACTTCTAAAATAAGAAAAATAACAAGCTTGTTTATGTAGGAAGAATTAAGAAAATTAAATGACAGGAGAAGGTGAAACACCATTTTAAGCTTTCGAAGTTTTCGACGTGCACTTGTTCTCCTCCAGGAATACTGTACAGAGATTGTTGCTTTCTTTAAACTTCAGAAATATGAATGAGCTAAATAACATCTGTAGTGACCCTATGATTGAAGAAAAACACATTAATTTAAGCATACTTTATGCATAACAATTCACCAAAGATAAATATATGATGACATTTATATAATAAAAAATTATATTTCAACGCACAAATTTGAATAACAATTTGGATGGTTAATTACGTTTAGTAGAGGGTTAATGAATATAATAAAGTATTACAACTCATTAACCATCTATTGAACATAATTAACCATAATTTTGAACATTAATAGACTTTCAAATATATATATATATATATCCATTAACCATCCACAATTTGTATTCAAACATACACCTAAAACTCTGGTTAATTGTGTTTAGTGCATGCTTAATAAGTTGCATCACCTTGTTATTTTTATTAATTATTTATTGAACATAACTACATATGTATTTAAAATGCATTAACCATTGAAATTGTTGTCCTATTTTGTGTCAAAATAATAGAGCTCTTATAATAATGAAGCTTATTACAATGAAAGGAAGGGTAAATAGAAGGCTCATATTTGAGTTGAGACATCTCATTGGCAAAGAGAGTGAATGAATTTTGAAATAAGCTAAGAAATATAAAATGGATGGTCTTAACCACATATGATTGAAAAGAAAACAAGGGTAACATGGTGAATGTTTTTGTCCTCTTTAATCATGAAGAAAATGCTGACCTATCCTACCTGAATAATAGTTGCGGCTTGTGTCCGCTTTCAGAATCTAAGTTCATTTATAGCAGCCATCCCTTTTATGTAGGGCTGTCCAAAAAATTCGGTTATGTGACAAAAATCCATAATCGGATTCAAATCTATTTTAAATAATCGGTTAAAATAATATGGTTATAATCTAATTCATTTACCAACCGGTTGAATATTCACTTATGTTTTATTTTTGGATTTGGATTTAATTCGGTTATTATCCACTCATATTTTATTTTTGGATTTGAACCTTAAATCATTTCTTGGAATCCTAATTTCTTTCTCTAAATTGTAATTTACATACAATTTAAATTGAATTAGCAAGATGTTCTCTTTCTCTCCTTAACAAAAAAAAAAAAAATTGTTGCTTCTTCTCCAATTTCGGTAACAACGTGGTAGCCATTCTTGAACTCCCCTCAATTCTTCCATTTATCTCTTCCTTTTCTTATCTATTCATTTTCTACATTTCAATCCATTTCTAACTTAACAGTACTTCGTTTTTTTTCTCCCATTTCTACGGGTATTAAGTTTTGTATTATTCTTCCCGTAACACTAATTTTTAGTAGAAATTTCACCATTTTCATGACCTTAATAAACTCTTATCTTTTCACAACAAAAAACCTATTTCCTAAGAACATACTTGCTTCTTTTTTTTTTTTTTATAAACCAAAGTTCATACCTTCAATTTTAAAATAATGCATAAAAATACGATTCATTTTTAATTACTTCATTTTGTACAAATTAGTCTTTTTGTTCATCTTAGCCTTTTCTTTTCTGTTTTACTTTTGCCATCTTATATAAGTTTAACTATTTTTTTTCTTTCATATTTATATAAATGTTATATATTATTATCTTTTTCAATATTACATCATGTTGTAAATCATTTATTGATTTCTCATCTTTTTTTGTCTTCTATTTAATCTGAGAGTGAACGTCAAATTTGGAAAGTGCTGCTGATTGTGGTATAATACGGTGTATAAATTGTAATTTACATACACTCATTATTGATTGGATTATATATAGTGAGGATTTGTTTAAGGTAATGAAAAAAATATGTTCAAGCTTGCTCGTAATTTTGTAATCATAGTTTCATAATACATTAGAAATTAACAAGTTTTATCAAGTTTTCCGTATATAATGTCAAATTTCAAATTAGTTAGAAGTACACAAATCAATTAAAAATAACCAAATTTTAACCGATTTTGAAAAAAAAAAGTTGGTTTTAAAATTAAATTTGTCGAAACCGGTTGCATAATTAAAAACCGGTTATTTAACCATAACCAATTTTACAACCGGATTTAAACCAAAAAACAGATTTGATTATAAATCTTAATCCATATAATGGTTTTAAAATGAATATGGTTTGATTTTAAAAAAAAAAAAAACAATCGTGCACAGCCCTACTCTCATGCCAGCTTGAAGACAAACAGCTTTGGCATAAGTAGTTTTATAAGCAATTTTCGAAAGATACATACGGAATAGTCAAAATTATTGATACATATATGGTTATTATTAATTGTTTTCAAATATTCCATAATCACATTCATCTATATT
The DNA here is from genome assembly GCA_037974735.1 of Cicer chorassanicum. Lineage (NCBI taxonomy): Eukaryota > Viridiplantae > Streptophyta > Magnoliopsida > Fabales > Fabaceae > Cicer > Cicer chorassanicum. Next base: position 39,687,122 of record JBBPBP010009779.1, read on the forward strand.
ACCAGAGAAAGAAAATACAGAAAGGGGATGAAAGTATCGAATTTTTAAAATTTTAATCGATAAGTTAAACAAAATATTTTATTGTATATTAAAACTTTAAGTTGTAAGTTTGCAATGTAAACACACACAAAATTTGCAGACACAACAGAAGAGCGTGGGAGAATTAGACTGAAAAACTACACAAATTTGTGAGAGAAGCAAAAGGAATTTCAACTACATCCATATTCCAAAACTAAAATCAATTACTCAAAAGTTTCTAAGACAAACTTGCACACACTAAGGAGAATACAAAGTGAATAGAAACTACTTATTAAACACAAAGTGAAGCTCAATTAAATAAAAGGCATAAAAAGATCAAAAGCTAAATACTATTTAGAACATAAATTAAAGACTAAAGATAATCACCATATTGTTAACTGAAATATTATTGTGCACCCAAATCAACTGCTCATACCTTATATTCCAATCAACAAAATCTACCAACCAACATGGAATGTACAATTTCCAAACCTTAAAATAATGTGCAATCAAGTAATTCTCTTGCTGAAAACTTCTCAATCTCTTAACTTATCAAAGAAACTTGCAATCAATATATGATGATAAATTAAATCTTTCTAGTTATTAAATGTTGGAAGATATGTCGAGTCGAGTCGGCGGCACGGCGGGAAAATATCGTTGCAGAAGAGGATTTATAATCACACAAGAAGAAGAAATCCAACCTATGCTAACCCCTCCTCTGCAACTATCTCCCCTGTATTCTTCCTTGTTTGTTTTTAAGACACAATAATAATTTTCTTGTTCCTTTGTATGTTCCCCAACAACAATGTGACGATAAATGTGTTGTTATAACATGATGACATCATACATGATCATGTTCATATAGTTAACATGCCATACTTCTTTGTTTCTTTACACCTTAAATCTCAAACAATAACAACGCCCTTTTTTGTAGTTGTAATCCAAACTCATCATCATCATATCATCAAATATTATAACATTTCTTAAAACATCACCATGGTTTGGCTTGTCTTGTCTTGTTGATGATCCTATGATAATGAATGAAACCAAACAAATAAAAATGAAGAAAAAAATAATAATTTGTTGGGGACAATTAAAATTTATCACCTTTGTTTCAATAAAAGATAGCCACCATCATCATCCATGCATGATCCTACCAATGTGGTAGTTTTTTAACCATTGAATTGAATCTCAATATCTGATTGCAAAAAAAAAAAAAAAAAAATTAATTATTATTTTTTATGCAGAATTGAACGGTTTAGAAAATGTGACATTTTTTACTTAGTTGTATTGTTTTGGTGCAAAGGTGGCATGTTAATTAACAGGTATGATACCCGTATTCAAGGAAAAACCGGAGATTCAACTAGTTTTTGTCACGTGCTTCAATCTACACTCTTTTCTATTTTTATATATAATATTATACTTTTGTTTGCTATTATAATATTACTATTACTATTGTATTATTATTATTAAAGAAAAATGGAAGCAATGCTCGTTAAAAAGATGTTTAATTGAAGTTTTGTTTTGGTTCATCTATTTTATAGAGCCCAATATTTTGCTTCTATTTTTTCTAATATCATAGTTTTGATCTTCCAATTTTTGGTAATTTTAATTTATAAAAAGTTGACATAAACGTGTGGAATTTTTTTTTAATCATATCAATCGATTTTAATTAATTAATTTTCGTCCAGAGATCTGACCGATAATATTTTAGTGGGGTCTCCTCCAAGTTCAACTCAACCAATACAGAAACCTAAAACAAACTTTGAAATTAAACTTTTTTTTTTATTAATGAGAGATGATAACATACAAATCAAAAGTCTTATAAAAATGAATACTAGTAATTTTTGACAAAACATATACATGTTCAAAGTAAGATTTAATATAAAAAATATTTATGATTTTTAAAAATACAACACAAGTTTTTACAATTTTTTGAAATTGTTTTCTTTTATATCCTTAAAATTGTAATAAGAATGTGAAATTGTGGCAAAGCTTAGATTTGAAATAATTGTAAATAGATTTTTAATATAAATAATAATAACATAAATTATTTTTCTTTGAAGCATTTTATCTTTGCTAAAAAATTATTGTTAAGGCTTTAAAACTATTGTTTTGGTGTCTTGGGTCTTTGACCAACACTGGTCTCCTCTCTCAACCATATTTTTTTCCATCAACAACGGTCGAACTCAAGACATTTATTAAGGGATGAAAGTCCAATTTCACTAGTGTACCAAGTATTTTAATTTCAGTTATTATTTTGACACAAATTTTGTTGACACTGAATAGCCATTGTATGCCACTATTTATAAAATACATGTGAACTTTATTACATGATTATAATAGTAGAAATATTAATGGAACATAAAAGTTGATACAAAATGGGACACAATACATTATTTATTGTTCATACATACTAACCTCTCATTGACCTCGACTTTTTTATAGTGCTGATGGAAAAAACATGGGCCCCACACTCTCTCTCTCTTTCACTTTACCTATTTCTTTCGTTCTTTTACTTTTCCTCTTTCTCATTCATTGCGCAAAAAACCCATATGAGATAAACTTTCCTTCCTCTTTCTTTCTTCAATTCTTTCATTTTCATTTTGGTTAAACCTTGAGAAAGAACATATTAATGATTTAAAAAGAAGACAAAGAAGAAATGGATGAAAATCAAGTCATTAACGAAGTAACTTGAACAACCTTATCACCTCCATTGTAAGGTAACTTCTCATTTTCTTCTTTCTCCATAAATTTGAATTTCAAATCTTGTCTTTCTCCTTCCCTTAACAAAACAAGGTATAGATTATAGTGTAGATTTTGCTTTTCATTTCTAGGACTAGTTTGTTGAGTTTGTTCTTTCATTTGTTGATGAGGTTGTTTGATAATCTTGTTTATATTAAAAAGGTGTTGTTTTTTATACACTAGTCTTCCAACAAGTTGGGATAGTTTTGGTGTATTTTGATTTGATTATTGCTTAACTACATCGTTTTTCCTAGGTCTGGAACCTTGTAATTATGTACTCCCACTCACCTCCTATTCATTTTTACTAGTTGATGGTCTTAGTATTAGTAAATTTACATGAATTTATTGGAAAAAATCTGGTAAGTCTGACATGTTTCATCACTGATAACCAACCATGCCAACTTGGCTTGAAGGGGCTAAAATAAATCATTAGATCATTCCTTATATGCTGTAGTGTTTATGTGTTTCAAATTTTACAACCATATTTACAACATAGCTTATTATAGATCTAATTTTTGGTGGAAAATTGTCTTTCTCTTTCACTTAGCACAACATAGCATGGACTAGAGTTTGATTTCAGTTTTTACAATAAAAGTATTTCAAAGGTTTTTACAATAAAAGTATTTCAAAAATCCTATCATATATAATTTTGTAGGTATAAATGAAAAGGAATTTGTGGTCCTGCATTATTGTGACACGTTTATGATTTTGTGATTAATGGTGTGCTAATTGTTGATTAATCAAGTGCATTGGGTGGTTAATGACTTCATTGATTAATTTTTGTAGTTTTTGAGTGGCACTCATCCTCAATTGGAACTTCGTAGATTGTGGTAGTATCAATGGTTAAGTTATAGAAGTTGAGAGTTTAATGATAATGATGATGCATGCTAGGAGCATGCAACAAGGATGTGTTTTTCTTGCTTAAATGAAGTCAAATCATTTATGGAAAGTATACTTTGAGAAATGATTTTGGGTGGAAGATTATATCATCAAGAAAAGGACATGATTAAGGATGGCAATGTGTAGGATTTGGACAGGGTACTATAGTACCCCGTACCTATATCCACAATTTAAAAAAAATACACGTAGTCGTGCACGTACGCTCATCGATATGAACTTTAATACACATTCCCTTACTTTTTGGGTACCTAAGTATTTGTACTCATAGTTGTTACCTACACTTTAACTAAAATAGATCGAAAGTAGTCGCTATTGTTGTGATTAAATTTAAAACTTATCCAAATATATTAAATCTAAGTCATAAAGTTTTACAAACCAAAATATTTTTTTAATTCAAAACATCAAAAACATTTTAAATTAGTCCAGTGTAATTATAAAGTCACGATAAATAACACAAAACTCTTAGTTAGAAAGTCACAATTATTTACCACTTCATCAAAATCAAATTCTTGAAAAGTTTGTAAACATTTATCTTTCGATTCTAAATATTGTAGTGGTTCAATGATAGCAATAGATGCTAAAACATAAAAGAAAATAAATAGTTAAACTAAACATCAATATAATAAATAATATATTTATATAAGTGTGGGTGTAGGGTGGGTACTATAGTATGTAAATATGCAAGGATACTTATGTTTTTTATGAAGACAAATACCAAGTAAAGTGATCAAGTTGCAAGTTCAAGGTGAAGTCAACAATCAAGTCAACTATTATCAATATGCTAGAAGACTTATAGTTTAAGGTAAATGATGCAATCTAATATTGTTATGTTTCAAATGCACATGAGAACCTTTTACTTTAACATATGCATCAAAAGAATTTTTAAAAGTATCAAACTGCATGAACAATGTTTGAAAACCAAGTTTTTGACAAAAGTCAAGGTTGTATTCGACTACATATATGTGTAGCCGAATACAGGTGAAGTTAGTAGCAAAAACTGCACATATGTATTCGACTACAACATGTAGTAGCCGAATACAAACCCAAGTCAGTAGTAAAAACTTCACTTTCGTATTCGACTACAACATGATGTAGTCGAATACAAAACCAAGTTAGTGGAAAAATTCAGTCATTTGTATTCGGCTACAAGGATTTGTATTCGAATACAAGATTGAAATTTTGAAATAAATTTGAACGTTACAAAGTGTATTCGACTACACTTAGGCTGTAGCTGAATACAACTGTGAAGTAGTGCAATTTTTCAGTTCAGATTCAATCTGTATCATTGCATATGTTCATCAATCTTCTAGGAATGATTGCCACTGATCTGAAGAGATGTTTAAGGAGTATAAATACTTCTTAGTTTCAGATTTGACTTAAGAATTTTAAATAGAATCTTAGAACAACTTTGAACAACTTTCTGAAATATTTTGTGAATTATTCAAAGTCATACTTTCATATTTCAAGTACATGTTTTACATTGTCATATCATTGAGAAAGGTTCTCTATTGTACTTTAAATTACATTAGACTATTATCATTGTACAAGAAAGCATCAATTGTTATACTCTCTTGATTTTAGTCAAAATCATTGTTGTAAAATCAGTTAAGCTATTGTGTAAATTGAGGAAAGTGATGTACTGTCTTCAAGTGTTGTAAAATAGGATAGTGGTGTGCTATCTTAGGCAGATTGTTAGAAGTTTGTAACAGAAGTCTTAGAGTTATAGTTGTACTTATTCTAACAATAGTGGAAAATCTCTTGTGGTGTGCAAGAGGATTGGATGTATCCTTGTGGAAAGTCTTAGAATCAGGATAAATCGTTGTGTTCTTTATTTTTCTATCATTTACAAGTTTTTCTATACACTAATCCTAATCAGAAAAATAATTCATTAACTCTCTAAAAACCAGAAAATTTCTAAACACCTAATTCGCCCACCCTCTTAGGTGCGTCTCTATACTAACATAATACCCGTACCTGCACCCATATCCGTTCAATTTTGTGAGTAATTACCCGTCCTCATACCTATTATGTGAAGGTGCAAACACGAGAAGGGGGTTGAGTTGTGTTTGACTAAGTTGATAAACTTTTCATTATTTGATTTAACTTGTTTAGACTTGATGATTTACTTGGAATAGAAGCAATAACAAAACTAAGGAGTGTAAGAATAAAGTGACACAAGTAATTTATCTTGGTTCACCACTAACTTGGCTACATTCAATCCCTTCACTCATAAGGATTTAATCCACTAATTCAACAACTGGAATTACAAAGCACTTGACCCTCCAAGCCAGTCTTCCCAAACAGCCTAACAACCCCAGAGTTTTGAGGAACACACACACCTTTACTCCACTAGCCAAGTCTTCTCCCCATATTTACCCTTTCATTACCTTTTAACTTTCTCTTTTGTGTGCACAACTCTTTTAGAAATTTGGTATATCTTGGGATCTGTTTAATTGCTTCAAGGAGGGGAATGTTCACTTCCACCTTCCTAAATGTATCCAAGATCTCCATGTCCTTATCTGCCTCGTCCATTTTCTTAGTCTTCACTACCCTTTGAGCAAAAGGAAGTGGTATATTTTGCTCAATATCAATAGTTTCAGGTATCAAAGTGTCCTCAACAACCTTGTTATTTTTCCCAACAGTTTCAGGTACCTTTGATATTTCAACAGCTTTCCCATACCTCAATGTAATTGCACTGACATTGGGAGCATTTGGATTTACTACTGATTGTGCAGGCAGTTGGTTTGACCCTTGAGTCTGCAATTGATTAATTGAAGTGGCTAGCTGACCAATCTTTGTTTCCAAATTCTGAATGGCGGAATCTGTTCTTTGTTGAACTTGGAGATTCTAGACAGCCATCTGTTTAACGAGGTCCTCTAATGAAGGTGCATTGTTTTGTTGATGTGGAATGTTTTGCTGTTGCGAAATATTTTGTTGCTGTTGCTGCCTAGATTGCTGTTGTGCATGTGAATTCCCCCATCTCAGGTTGGGATGGTTTCTCCAACCAGGATTGTACTTGTTAGATGACATATCATAGTTGGCTTGAGGATTGTATATATTTGTTGCATATGCTTGAGGAGTATCAGCAATTGGATCTTCTTGCAATGTAGGACATGAATTTGTAGGATGCTCTAGAGATGTGCAAATACCACATACCACTACTTGGGCTTTACCTATTGCCAATTTTTTTACTAAAGACGTAAGCTCATCAAGTCCGCTTTCTAGATTCTTATGGGAAGAAGCTTGAATTTCATTCACTCCTCTTGTCAACACTACTGAATCGCTTCTAGTTGTACATTGTTGAGAATTAATGGACATGTTCTCAATCAAAGCTTTTGCTGCTTCTGGGGTCTTATCGACAAGTGCTCCCCCACTAGCGACATCCAAAATGCTTTTATCTGTAGGTAGCAAGCCTTCATAAAAATACTGGATGAGCAATTGTTCAAAAATCAGGTGATGAGGACAGCTAGACACTAATTTCTTGAATCTCTCCCAATACTCATGTAATGATTCCCTGTCAATCTGCCTAATGCCACATATTTCTTTTCTGATTGAAGCAACTCTTGAGGCAGGGAAGAATTTTTCTAGAAACAACTTCTTCAAATCATTCCAACTTGTAACAGAACCTGGCAGAAGGTAATATAACCAGCAACATCTTAAAGTGAGAATGGGAAGGCTCTCAGCTTGATATGGTCTTTTGAGGTTTCATAGTAGAACACACAACATGGAACTCGTTCAAGTGTTTGTGAGGATCCTCACCTGCAAGACCATTAAATTTTACATGGAACTCGTTCAAGTGTATTAAACCAGATTTAAGTTCAAATGGTACAATAACTTTAGGATATTCAATACACAATGCATTATAAGTGACATCAGGTGCAACAAGTTATCTTAAGGTTCTATTATTCATATCAGCCATATTGTGCTGCAAAATGTCACTTTCACTATCACTATCTGACTTGTTAGCACTAACAGCTCTATTAAGTCTACAAAGTAAATGAAAAGTACTATCTATTACAAGGTCAAGGGAATGCAGATTCATATAACTAACCCTAGTCATGCATCATGAGAATATAACAATGCAATGCACAATTGTGAAAATTCCAACAATGTCCCTATCGCTAAAATTGAAGTGAAAAATGAAAAACCCTATCAAATAAAATCTAAAAAATTTAAAAATACCACAAAAAATTTCTAAAAATCAAATAATGATGACGCAAATTTTTTTGTAATTTTTTGAGAATATGAAAAATAAAAAAATAAAAAAAGTGGTCTAGATGAAGGAATTTGGGAATTTGAGGGTCAAATCCCGTGATAAGTCCCTTGATTTTTTGTGCTTTTCTGGCGAAATTTTGAGGCAGTTCAAGACAATCGTCTGAAAATTGGGTTTTTTTGACTAGCAATGTGCCTACGAGCTAGCAACAAGCCTATTCGACCTGTAGAGCAACAAAACAAGACAAAACAATTGTTAAGATGGTTATTAATACTCAAAAACTGGTTAATATTGTTATCAGAGAGTCCCCGGGAACAGCGCCAATTTGATCCGCTGTCGTTCACAGGTCAAATATAAGTGATAAAATGTAGATAGAGGTAATAACTCAAGTCGTTTCACAAGGACTTCTGATATAATAATATTAACCAAATTGAAAGTTGAAATTAGAAAGGTTTTTTTTTTGTTGAGATTTTTGTTTGAACAAATTAGCAAAACGATTAATCCACTGATTTGAGTTTCAGACCTATCACAGATTCTATCAACGAGCTTAATTTCTAATTCGTGATTTTATTCCTATTTGACTATAGAATTGATCAAAAAAGTGTAATCAACTCTATGTGAATTCGGTTTCTTTGACTAGGTTAAGCATCACAATCATCGATATATTACAATTAATAATCAAGCGTTGAAAAATTATAATTCAATAAATTAGAAACCAAATTTTGTCAACTAATTTAATCGATCCTATTGAGATTCAGTTTAATCAATTAGAATATCAATATAATCAAATAAACAAAAATAGAATCATGAAGTGAAATTGACAGTGTAACCTAAATCTCAAGGTGTTGATGAAACTCTGAACTCGTGGATTAATCTTATGAAATTAGCCTTCCATGAAATTAAAATAAAAAAGTGTTTATATCTTTCTGGTTCTCAATCCGAAAATACCATATCTAAGAAAAGAAAGAAACTCCCAATATATAGTACTCGATTTTGGGCATTAAAAACAAGTGGCCCGCTATTTAGGCCCGGTAAAGTTTGGCATTGGGCTTTTATTCCAACACAAAAGTTGTAGCTCTGATTTTTAGCTTTCCATTGCCTACTCGCATGCGTCAGTCCGATATCCAGAGCTCAAGTTATGGCCTACAGAGCGAGCAAGGTTCAAAATGCAAATAATAAAATTATAATTCAATTTTGACCCAAAGTTTAGAAACATGCTAAAAAATTATTCTAAGCTATAAAGAGCTTATAAAATACCAAAGTAAAAGCTAGAAACATGTGCCCAATTGTTATGATCATATCTATTTATAGATAAAATTAGGGCTTCAATTTAGTCATTGTTTAATTATGAATTGTATCTTCATTCCTAGCTTGATCAACAATGATCTTATTCAAAAATAATTATGAACAAGATGCTTTTTGATAATATGTTCTTTAGCCAAATATTTATTTTTGAATCCAATTTGAGCAGTTATTGTAGATTGATTATGTTTGTATTTTATTCAAATTGAGTTTATAAATTCTTTAGATTGATTATGTTCGTATTTTGTTCAGATTGAAGAAGATTTACCTTTGATATGGTCAATCATGGTTAAAATAGGTAAATCATGGTTAAAATAGTAATTTGAAGTCAAACGTAGTATAATTTGTTGGTTTTGTCGAGTCAATTGTTGTAACATCCAACTTTATCCATAATGAAATTATGGTAAATGCTATGTTGGACCACATTTATAAGTGAAGGTGGTCTGCTTTAAACTAATATTTAAAATTCGTTTGAAATTCTAACTAAAACTGATGACACTTCTCAGAACAATTCTCTTAATTTTAACGACAGACAATACACCAAAATTATGATTTAACAGCACTTTTAAGCAATATAGTATGTATTGCTGTTAAAAGATACGACGACGCTTCTTAAAAAGCGCTGTCGTAGGTGATATTTAATACCGCTTTTTTTTAAAAGCACTGTCGTAGGTAAAAATATATAGCGTTTTGTGGATCAAAATACTGCTATAGGTATCTCATTTGACAACGCTTTTCTAAAAAGCGTTGTCGTAGGTGGTATCTTAAAGTGCTTTTTTCTTCTTCTAAAAAGCGTTGGTGTAGGTATTTAATAACGTTTTTCAAACAAACGTTGTCGTAGGTGGTATCTTAAAGCGCTTTTTTTTTTTTTCTTTCTAAAAAGCGCTGTCGTAGGTATTTCATAGAGCTTTTGTAGTGCTTTTTTAAGGAAAGTGTTGTCGTAGGTTTTATTTAATAAAGATTTAATAACGTTTTTCTAAGAAAAGCGTTGTCGTATGTATTATTTTATAGATAAAAGCGATGTCATATGTTAGCCACACGACAATAATATTCAATTAAAAAACGGATATATTCCATATAGCAATTTTGTATAAACACTCATATATTGATGTTATTTTTCCAGAAATCTTTCTTGTTCATTCAAACTCTATTTACAATTCAAAAAATAATAATTAAACACATGCATATATATATATATAATATGTCGTAACTTCAATAAGAGAGCATAAATGTGATGTGCAAATATATTCTACTATACGTTTATGATCAAGCTCCATCATTGTCTAACTATAAACCCAAAATATATGTCATCAACATGAAGGCTCTCTCAATTTCCAATAACATCAATTTTTCCAAGATCATCAACACAATAGCAATTTTTTACTTTAACCCTATTGCAATGAAAAACAAAACAAATTAATTAGAATAATTCTCAATTCACACAAAAATATACAATAAGAGTTTACAATGTGAAACTCACCTAATAACAAATTATATAATTATCAGTACGAGTACATAGTGACACCAGTCTTCCTTGATTTCAGTTAGATCACTTTTCAGAATAAGTGGACTTGGAGTTGTCAAATTACTATGTGCGATATAATATTTGAACATAAATAAGTTAGAATTAAATATATAGGTAGTTTATATATGAAAATCAAAATCTAATGAAAATAACGTATTATTTATGAAATTATACTTTGATTCATAGCAACAATCTCTTCATGAATCGCAAAATATAGTCCTCCAGTCTATGCTGTTATCATGGCGATAACACTATAATAATAAAACATGTACGCTAATATCGTTATGCGTTGATTGTAAATTAAATTTTAAAGGTATATAATTAAGTTTTATAATAAAAATTTAAAAAGTATATAAGTAAAACATTTATTATTTCAAACATTTGTTGGAACTCATGTGATGTTGCTTGACTTATGCTTAGCACCCCTTTGAGCTCGGAATACTTGTAAAGCACTAAAAAATAAATATGAATATATAAATATTATTATTTTGCAATGACCAAACACATTATATATATATATATATATATATATATATATAAAAGAAATAAATGAATATTATTTACGTATCTAAGATATTCTTTATTTTTTAGTGATTGTTATAATGACCGTGTAGTGGATCCAAATAATATATAATTTAAGAGGTGGATGGCAAACAACACCCAATGTTGCCTACAACAACAAAAATTTGGTTGACAAATTTGTTTACCATTGATAAGGTATCATAAACAAGATATAGAGAAAGAATATCTAATTACCCCGAATTATATTGCGCAAGAAACAACTTATCATTTTCTTTATTTTCCACAAGTAGATCAACAACATATTTTTTTACTCTAATTGGATCAAGTTGAAACATGGATAGGCTATGGGGAGATAAGAACGAAAATGTATCTGTCAATTGATGCAGGCACACCAACTTTTCATACAAATACCTTCAATGAAAATATAAAATTAGATTAATTACTAATAAATGTGGCAGTGATGCAAATAAAAGAAATTTTTATCTCAAATAAAGTATTTTACATTACCAAATGTATATGCTGATGATAGTAGCACCCAACTCATCTTGTTTCAGCAGTTCATATATGTGCTATTTATTAAGCAATTCTTCATAGTAAAATCCGAAAATACTTTTCTCCATTTTTATGATATGTGTATCTGTGTTCTCCAAATCGAGAAAGACTTGGATGACTAATCTTATGAGAAGCTTGTTGACTAATCTTAGGCTTGAATGACTAATCTTAGGAGAAGCTTGTTGACTATAACAAAAAGTTACGTAAAAGTTAGAACGATATGTCATTGTATAATTATTATATGTTTTTCTGTCTACTTTCTCAAAAAATGTTAAAAGTGAATTAGTTTTAATCTTTTCTAATAAACATGGAGGTGTCTTTCTTTCTTAGTTTTTTTTTTTAATTTTTTTATTATTTTTCTAACGAGCCTAGCTCGAAAATCACATACACAATTACCATTTGAGTTGGATTTATGATTTGTTTTCTAATTTTTAATACATGATGTCACATTACACGTTAGAAAGTTATTATGTCACATCATATTACATAGCTGATAATCTAATGGAATAATATCACAGTATTTGTAGGAAGAAAGGAAGATCGAGTAACTTAATAGTCATATGTTAGATCTCTGTTTTAAAATGAAATATATATATATATATATATATATAGAGAGAGAGAGAGAGAGAGAATGTCATGGAATATGATTACAATATTTATTATTACTAGTATTAGTATTATTTCAATAATAAAATAGATTTTTAGCGTGTTATTTTAGGGAGAACTTTCGTCACTACAGTACATATTTAAAAGAAATAATAATAATAATAATAATAAACAACAACAAAAACTTAATTTTTAGAAAGATATTGCCTTGTAATTATTAAGTTTCAACTTGATTATCCATCCCAAGACTCTCAAAATAGTAGCAATTTCAAGATATAGACCTTCTTGCTTTGGCTTTGAAATTGTTTACCATCTAGTTCATTTTCACAAAATATTTCAAATACACTTTTAACATGATCAACTAACTTGTTCAACTATGCCACCTAATTTTGAGAAAGAAGGATATGAAAATCCCATCTAATATTTTGAATATTTAAAGGCATCAAAAGTATCTCATACAAAGTCATATAAACGTAAGATCCACCACAAATTGATCCAATAAATGTAGGTAAAGATTTAAATTCATCTAGTCCACCATCAAACACATTAGCGACAAAGTGAACCAATATCATCAGAGCATAAAAATGAAAAAATAGAAGGAAAAAAAAAAGATAAAGCAGAAACAGATTTATGAATCACTATGCAAAAAGATTTTACCAAGCCAAATAATTGGTACACTACCAATTGATAAAGTAGAACAGATTTATTTTCTTAATCAGTGATTATATTTTATGGATATGATCGAACTACAAATGTCCTAATAATTGTTTCATATTGTCATGTCCTTGGTAGGCTAGTCTAGTGATGATCAGATGAAAAGTTGAATAAGTTATATGTGTTTGTTTTGAAATTGGGAAACTGAGACTAACTTTGGAACTACCGAATAAGTAGGATCAGAAATATATGTAGTTAAATCAGCATAAACAGTGTAGTAACTAGTATCGGTTCATATAGGGGTATGTAACAACCAATTGTTCCATAGGTTGTGATACTATTACCAATTTGCACTGTTTTGTGAAGCAAGTCCATTAAATAGTTTGGGATGCGATACTCTCTTTTTACTACTAGTTAAAAATAGACATGATTTGTTATACTTCCTAGTCTTGTTAAGGCGCCACCAGGCAGTGAGCCCGAGAGGCTGCATTAATCATATTTAATGCATCTCAGTTTATTAACATTTAGTAGATGATTAGATGAATTCTGAGCTACTAAATTCAATTTCCTGCGAACTAGATCACCATATTTTACATTCTAATGCCCTCTTTTAATTAGTATTTATTCCTAGAGAGGTGTTTCACTTATGATGAAATAAAACACTATTGCTCCTAGTTTCCCCTACCATAATTATTATCTTAAGCTCTTTATCAACATGCTGAGTTAAATTCCTATTTTCTTTTTCACATTGTTGCATCTATTTGTATCTTAATAGCAATAAAATTCAACCAACATCCCTCATCATATACCAAAAACTAAAAGGAACAAAAAAATCCAGCATTATGGAGACTTTGTTCCTCTGAGGAGCAATGGATACGAAGTTGTGTATTGTATTATTAGCGCCAGCTTTATATATGTTGATTATGGTGCTTGAACCAGCTACTACCCCAGTTAACGAGAAACTTTCCTATAGCTAAATATTTATATAATCTCTATGTTCTTTAATATAGAGACACATTCACTTAAATGGCTGCAAGATTGGCTAATGGCATGATCTGCTGCAACCACTGATGATATATTTGGTCAAAGTAGAATCACTGGGACCGAAAGGTTAGATTATATCGATGTAACAGTGCCTACTACCTAGCATACCAATTTGTTACTTCAAGAGTCCTAACCTCAATACTTTTGTCTAAACAACTGAAATCTAATGTGGTTATTAGTTCAACCATAATTAGCTTATATTAGTTAGATGCAATTAGTTCAGCCTTTGATTTCCCGCATTTATCTTACCTCATTTGTTCTTGAAAAGTTTTCTTTGGATCCTTCACTTAGACTAAAGATTTATAACTCTGAGGATTTTATATTTTGCAATGTTCATAAAGGATTTTATATAATACTTTATTCATGTTTTTGTAAATTAAACTTAACTAGTCACTAATTGAATACAAAATGACAGTGCATAAAAATCATAAAGGAGTAAATCAAGAACACTAGCAATAAAAATCCAAATGTTGAAACAGAACCCTAAAAATCAAGAACACTAGCAATAACTAGCAAGTTACTAAATGTTGAAACATAACCCTAAAAATTTGCAAATGAAACCCTAACAATGAAACAGAAACAGAAAATGAAACCTTTACAGAGCTCAACACTTACGACAGCAAGAAGAAAAACACAGCAAAAATAAAAACAGAGCGACACTTACAATGGCGGAGAAGTTGAGATGCGATGGCGAAGTCGTGTCGGAGACGTGGTCGCACAAAGAAGGGTTGCGTCGGAGATGAGATACGAAAGGTTGCGTGGTCAGAGATGAGATAGGTTATGTTGGAGAAAGGTTTAGGGGATTCAAAAGATGCGACGGTGAAATTAAGGTTTGGTGAAGAAAACCAAGTTACTAGGTGAAGAAACTAGTTCGCAGATAGGGTTTGGGAGAGTTCGCATAGAGGGTGAAGAAATTAGTTCGCAGAGAAGGTTTGGTGAAGAAACGCACAGATAAATTAAGGTTTGGTGAAGAAAACCAGTTACATGCATATAATTAAAAGTGAGACTTTAAAAATTAGAAACTTTCTGAGACCCTATGACAACGCTTTTATAAAAAACGTTGTCAAATGTTTTGTTATTATATATAAGTATTAGTACCTATGACACATTTTTCAAAAAAGCGTTGTCATAGACTCCATGCATTAAAATATAATACAACAGCGCTTTTACTTAACAAGCGTCGTTAAAGCTGCACTATAAAATTCATATTTTGGTGTAGTGAGAGATAATGACTTGATTCTCTCAAAACTCAACACGTCAAAAACGACAACAATCAAATCATCGTGTCAAACGAAAAGACGGGGTAATTGTTAAATTATACGTCCGAGAAGTGTCGTCAATTGTCGTTGGAGTTTTGGGTAATATTTTAAGCATAGGTCAACAATAAATCCCCTGTCAAAAGATGCTCTCCACCTTTGAATTTATTTCAAATTAGTACTTCAAATATTAGTAAGCGTCTTTTAAAATAGTCCCTGTTTTTGAGAATCGGTAGACGAAGTTGTTAATTGTGAGTTCATTTGTTAAATCTTATTGTTTGTAAGAGATTATTATGGCATACACATTAATTGAATATGAAGTTGTTTTAGGTTGATTCAACCTTAATATTACTGGAGATTTATTTATTTGTCCATAAAATTCATGTCTTTTAAAGGATATTTTTGTTAGTAATTAGTCGTTACATAATTATAATTAGTGATAGATTTGTCTCTTAGATAGTTTAAATTTCATAGACAAATTAGTTTTTACTGAGTTGACATTGATTTAGGTCGAAACCATGTAGAATAGTTGCATATACAATTGACATGTCACACAATAGTCTCTAATTATAGAAGTTAATAGAACGTATTTGCTAATTTACAAAAATAAAAGATTATTTTGATCTATGCTTATAATTTTGATGACAAATTTGTCTATTCACAAAAAGTCTATAATCACTTGGCTTTTAGTCTAAATAGCATTAAAAAAAGTATATTTTCTAGTAACAATTTTGTGGCGTATAATGATATTCAATTGGTTTGAGATAAATGTTGATAACAGTAAAAGAAAATAAGGGTTACATATGTTTCTAGTCCCTATAAAATTTCATCTTTTCAATTTTAGTCTAAATAAAATAGAAATATAACTTTTTATCCCTACAAAATTATTTTTAGTCTCTATTGAAATGAAACATGATTAATAGTCCTTCAATGTTAAAGTTTTTTAATGATTTTTTAATAGGATTTTTAGAACATTATAAAAAGTTCCTCCACAAAAATTTACAATTTATTAACTTTAGGTAATGTAAATATAATTTTTTAAATATAAAAATCTCAAGTTAAAAGTACAGAAAATATGGACCCAACAATCAAATTTTGAGATAATTTTTTGTAGGAGAACTTTTTATAATGTTGTAAATATTTCTATAAAAAACATTCAAAAATATATGTTGACATTCTAGCAGTGACTAAAACTGCATGGATAATTATTTTATATGGACTAAAAGTTGTATTTTTATATGTTGAAATTTTATATTGACTAAAAACAAATTTGACCCTATAAAAGTTCGAGTCCTAGCTAGTGAAAGAAAAACTATTGTTGAATAAGAGAAAATAATAGACATGGTGAAACCGTGTGTTTGAACTACACAACGGAGTCAGTTTTATGTAATAAATATAAAGATCATAAATATATTTTCAACCTCCCCCTCAAGCTGGAGCATAAAAATCATATGCACCAAACTTGTTACATATATAACTAATTTGAGGACCTCTCAGGGACTTAGTGAATACATTTGCTAATTGATCATTGGAATTAACAAAGCTAGTGGTGATGTCGCCTGATTTGATCTTCTCCCTTACAAAGTGACAATGTATCTCAATTTGCTTGGTCCTCTCATGAAAAACCGGATTAGAGGCAATGTGCAATGCTACTTTATTAATGTCATTTGTATTGCCTCTTCAAATTGAAGCTCTTTGAGTAACTGTTTCAACCAAATGAGCTCACAAGTCACTTATGCCATAGCCCTGTATTCAACTTCAGCGCTAGATCTTGCAACTACACTTTGTTTCTTACTCTTCCAAGATATTAAGTTTCCTCCAACAAGTACACAATACCTAGAAGTGGATCGCTTATCAATGGGTGAGCCTACCCAATCGGCATCTTAATAACCAACTATCTGAGTATGTCCTCTGTTTTCATAAATTAGACCTTTTCGTAGAGCACCTTTAATGTATTTCAAGATTTGTATCACATCATCTCAATGTTCTTGACAAGGAGAGTTTAAGAATTGGCTTACCACACTGACTGCAAAAGAAATGCCTGGACGAGTGAGTGTGAGGTACTTTAATTTACCAACCAATCTTCTGTATCTTCTTGAATCTGAAAATGGTTCCCCATGATTAGGTAGAATTTTGACATTTGGATTCTAATGAGTGTTAGCCGACTTGGCATTTAATAAACCTGTCTCCTCAAGAATATCCATGGCATATTTCCTTTGTGAAATTACTAAGTCATCCTTAGATTGGGCAACCTCAATACCCAAGAAGTAGCGGAGCTTGCCAAGATGTTTAGTTTGAAACTGATGAGATAAATGTTGTTTCAACTAGAGTATGCCCTGCTGATCACTATAAGTTATAGACAATCAAGTAAATGCACCCTTGGGTTGAGTGGCGATAGAAAAGAGAATGATCAGTTTCACTTCGAATCATACCGAATTGTTGCACTACTGTGCTAAATCAGTCAAACCAAGCTCGAAGAGACTGTTTAAGACCATAAAGAGACCTCTAAAATCGACAAACCATGGTAAAGGACTCCCCTTGAGCAACAAACCCCAAGTGTTTGCTCCATATACACTTCTCCTTGTAGATCACCATGCAAAAAACCATTTTTAATGTCAAGTTGGTGCATAGACCAATGTCTTGTGGCTGCAATAGAGATGAGTATTCTAACAGAGGCCATCTTAGCCACAAGGGAGAAAGTATCACTATAATTGAGGCCAAAAATTTGAGTGTACCCTTTTGCCACCAAACGAGCTTTTAAAACGATCAATCTTACTATCTGGACCAACTTTCACCGTATAAAGCCAACGACATCCTACTAAAGACTTTTCAGATGGTAAAGAAACCAATTCCCAAGTACCACTACTCTAGAGTGCACACATCTCATAATCATTGCTTGTCTGCACTCTAGGTGGGATAAAGCTTCACCTGAAGATTTAGGAATAGAAACAAAAGACAGGAAAGACAAACAAGTATAATGCAAAAGAGAAAACCCGATGGTAACTCAAACCAATGTAATGAGGGGATGAGTTACCAGTAGGACGTATACCTTTACGAATAGCAATAGGAATATCAAGGGTCACATCCGAAAAAGGAGGAGGTGGATGCAAAGGAATGTTTGGAGTGACCTTGGTGGTTTGGAATGACCTTGGTATCAAGAATGGGTGTAGGGACATGTACAACTGATGGTGGTTGATGATGGCGGTATGTCTGAAGAGGTTGTACTGTTGGAGGATCCACAAGAGGAGTCTCAAGTGGGACAACGAGAGAGGCCAATGGAGGTGTCTCAACTGGGACATACGTATAGGCCCTAGTGGTAAAAGAGCAGGTGAAACAAACTCTGGTAGGTCCACATGAATAGTTGCTGACAAAGGGTCAGGAAGCGACTCATAGTATGCAATAGACTCAAAAAATGTGGCATCAGTCGATAGGAGATATCGTCGAAGAGTAGGAGAATAACAAAGATAACCTTTTTGGGAGCGATGATAACCAAGAAAGACACATTTTAGTGATCGAGCTGAAAGTTTGTCAAGACCAGGAGTGAGATTGTGGACAAAACATGTAGACCCGAATACACGAGGAGGAAGTGAGTGAAGAGGGGTATGAGGGAAGAGGATCGAGTAAAGGACTTTGTTATCAAGAACAGTCAAAGACATGCGATTTATAAGATAACATGTCGTTATAATAGCATCGCCCTAAAAGCGATATGGTACATTACCATGAAGAAGAAGAGTACGAGTGGTTTCAATAAGATGCCGATTTTGGCATTCGGCTACTCCATTTTGTTGAGGTGTATAAGCACAAGATGTTTGATGAAGAATTCCATTAGAGATCATAAAATTGGTGGGACAAATATTCATGGGCATTATCACTACGCAAAGTGCAAATGGATACACCAAATTGAGTTTTAATTTCCTTATAAAATTGGTCAAAAATAGAAAATAATTCATACCTATTTTTCATTAAAAATAACCACGTACAATGGGAAAAATCATCGATAAAGGTTACAAAATATCTAGACTCAAGAGTGGAAATAGTTCGAGAAGGACCCCAAACATCTGAGTGAACTAAAGCAAATAGGGACGAAGCTCGTTCATTAGATCGATTAGGGAAATGACTACGAGTGTGTTTCTCTAACTGACACGACTCACAATTTAAGCTAGATAATTTGGTTAGATTAGGTACTAACTGTTGATGTTTGGGAAAACTCGGATGACCTAACTGAGCATGTATAGTAAGAGAATAATCTGTGGTAGGGCATGCCGTTGATGGGTTTGAGAGATAATAAAGGCAATTAGACTCACATCCGACACCAATTTGTCGTTCTAACATTCTATCTTGCAAAGTAACATTGCAATTAGTAAATGCGACAACATAATCATGAGAATGAGTCAATCGATTGATAGAAATTAAATTAAATAAACATCCAGACACATAAAGAACAAATGTAACTAACAGAGTAGGGAGGATTTGGGTAGTGCGAATCCCTTGAGACTGTGTTTGGGAACCATTAGCTGAGACTATCCTAGGTAAATAACTAGAAGTTGTGAAAGAGGAGAAAAGAGCCTTATTACCAAAAATGTGGTCAGATGCACCATAATCGATAATCCATGGGCTATGAGAAGGTGAGATGGAAACAGGTGAACTAGCACTTTGTGCGGCCGAAACAGCGGAACTTGAGTTCTAACAATACACTTTGTGCGCACGGTACTCCTAAAACCAGCAGCGAAACAGTGGTGGAAGAGACAATTTTTTGTTGTTGTGATGAACAATATTGCGCGCCATAAATAGTGTCGACACGATGAACAGTATTGCGCCTAATTTGCTGAAAAATAAACTAACAGCGACAGAGAAGGGGTAAACCGGAATTGGGACACGATTTACCATTAAAAAAATCTCACCTAAGGATAGTGGGTCTCGGGGTAATCACGGTATAAAGTTGTCTCTCTTAATAGGCTCTAGATACCATGTTGAATAAAAGAAATTCAGAGACATATGGTGAAACCGTGTGTTTGAACTACATAATGGAGTAAGTTTTATATAGACTCAAGGCAATAAATATAAAAATAAATATGAGAGATATTATCCATATTTACATGATATGTATAAAATAGAAAGATCATAAATATATTTTCAACAACTATTAACATAATAATTAATATATTAACATTTGTTTTTATTAAGCAACTCTACCCTTTATCTATAAAATTATAAGAGTAATTGACATATAGTTTCTTATTTTTAAAGAACTTAATTCTATATTTGATCTCTTAAATTTATTTTAAGTTTTATTTAATCCTCTACATTTTAAAAGTTTTAAGTTTGTCTCACGTTAGGTTAAATAGGTTCTTTCTATTAAGTTTGTGACATATCTAAGAGAAATCTAATGTAACAATTAATATTTTGACATAATTTCATATTTGGTCTCTTACATATACTTTATACTTTATTTTGCAGTAATACGTTTTAAAACAACATTATAATTTATTGGTCCCTTATTAGGTTTCTAAACAAAACGACGTAGGATCATATAGTCTCTTGCGAGGAAGTAAGCTTTTATATATAAATATGTGTGTGTGTGTGGAGTATTTCATTTGATTTTGCAAGCACATGTTTTACGTAGCTTATGTGATTGGTTGCATCGGCAATTTGAAGTTATATATGATTGCCTCTAGGCTCCAGCTATTTTGGTGTGTTTGTTGGTCTTTATTGGTTATTGTTCATTGGTTGGTCAACATTTGAGAAGCCTGAGTTTTTATTTGAAGTTTGATTTACTCGATTGACTTTATTATTCAATAACATTCTGTTCGCTGGTTCATAAACAAAAAGGAAAAATGTCTACTTATTTGTTTTTTTAAATCTGTTTGGTTAGAGTTAGATAAATGAGAGACAATATTTTTAAATTTTTGGATTTGGTTCAATGTTTTTGAGGAGGGGGAAGGGCTAATGCAAGTTGATTCAGTAAACAGTTGGCTCACTCCCAGAAGATCGTTGGTTCAACTCTTCGTTGCTAATGTGAAGACCTCTTTAGAGAGTGGTTTGTAAATACCTCTGCTAGCATAGTTGCAATAATTTGTGTGTGTTCCCCTCTTCTCTTTTAAAGTCTCTTTGTTTTTTGAGTTTTTGAGAATAGTTGCAATGTTTAGTGATTAAAATGATACTCTATGATTTTGTTGCTTGTGTTCGGCGCGATAATGTTGTTGTGATTTTTTTTGGGCACAATTTGGGAGTTTCAAGGCTTCATTTGGACTTATTGCAATTTATGGCGTGGAAATTTTGTCTTCGGAGGAGTTGTGATTATTACGATTTGGATTTTTTTATTGTGAAATAGATTTTGTATTAGCTTGTCACTACTTCTATTATTGTGATTCTTTGATTGATTTAGTGGTATCTCTATTATTGAATTATTTGCTAGTTGATTCCTCTATTTATTGTGACTATTTGATATGGCTGAAGACCTCTTCTTTGTTTGCTTTTCTCTTTGTTGGTTCTTCTCTTTGACTGTTGTCCTTTCTTTGGTTGTTCTTCTCTCAATTGGTTCTTCTCTCTGTTATGATTGATTGATACGGTTGTTACTGCTTCTTAAGTTGTTCATCTCTCTATTGATTTCTCTCTTTTGTTGTTGATTATTTGGTTGCCCTCTTTGTTGGTTCCTATGTGATTATTTGATATGAATGATGTTTCATCTTTGATTGATCCTCTCTCTGTTGGTTTGTTGATTCCAATCTTTGGCTACTGTTTTCCTCTCTTTTGGTTTGGTTTGATTTAGTTTAGTTTGATTTGATTTGGTTTGATTTGATTTGGTTCTTCTCTATAATAGTTCATTTCTTTAGTTGCTGCTACTCATTTAATTGTTCCTCTATGTTTTGCTCTGATATTAGTTGGTTTTGGTTTGAGCTTCGACTTGTGGGGGTGTTCGAATATTAGAAAATATGTTTTAGGATTGAGTTTTTTTTATGATTGACAAACTCTTGATGCTTCCATGTTACGCATTGTGAGTTTGAGGTAAGATGCTAGACTATAGTTTATTGGACTTATGCTATTGGACCTTTTATATTTCAAAGAAAGTATTTTATGAAGTGACAATGTCAATTACAAGAAAGGGGGTTTGAATTATAATTGCCTTTTTTTTTTTAATAATTCCTACTTAATCTCAAAAATATTTAACTCAAGATTAATCTTGGTTTTAAAACACAATAAAAGTAGAACATTTTTGGTTAGTGAAATCAAAAAATTAACTTATTTATGAGATCTATGGTTAGTTAATCATAAACAAATAGAGATAAGGGAAGGAAGATCACACAGAGATATATCTTGGTTCACCCAAGGTGGGTTACATCCAATCGTCACAATTGTGATATTTTTCATTAAGTGTTCAAACAAGACTGTTATTCCTTTTCACAGAACCTTTCCAGATCAATCTTGATCTATTACAAAATGTTATCTTTCAACCTAGATATGATTTACATCAGTTACCTTTCAATCTTAGAGAGGATTTTTACAAATTACCTTTTAATCATAAAAGGATTTTTTACAATTCACTCAAACTATATTCAACACAATAGTCTTGAGTTATTAATGTGATGATTAAAAAGGTTTGATGAATATGAGTGTACTCAACACTTGTTTGAGTTTAGGTTTTTGGCACAAGACTTTGTAAAATGATCCTGGGATCTAGTGGAAATAAAACTGGAACCTTTGCTTTTAATTGAAGAGCTTTTGAACTTTCAAGTATGATAGTATATGTGATAGGTTACTTTGTACTTGAAGTTCTCCCTTATCCTTGACCCTGAGGTTCCTTTTATAGGCTTCATGAAGGCTGATGACTGCTCATCTAGCCGTTTAAAAAATGTCATGTTGTCTTATATCAGTTTAAGTGGAGAATGCCGTCTTAAAGCAGGAATTTTCTTGCAAAACCAAAACGATCTTCGTTGCTATTTCGAGAGGTGCTGAGTTCAAGTTTGTTTGATAGTTGTCTTGAAGTAATACTTTGCTTCTGTCACGTGTGTAGACTGCTCAGAGATGCAGTTGCAGTGTCCAATCAATTATGTCAAGGTTGTACTTCCTACTTGCTTAAATTGGAGAATGATCTTGCTTGTTTGATTATAATGCTTAACTTTTGCCTTTGTCTCTAGAATGTATCTTTTTGATGTGATCTTGTATACATCTGGTAACTTTGTAAAGGATCTTTTATTTATACATCAGAAACGATCTTTATCTTATTTCCTTCAGAATATGAGCATTGTTGGTTTTAAGAGAACTAAAGGCTGTGAAGAACAACCTCCGCTTTTCCAGAATTCTGTCAGAATGTTATTCGTTTATTTCAATGAACTTGCTTCTTCTAATATGATCTTGTGTTGATATGTTTAATACATATCTTTAATTAATACACTCAAAAACACATGTTAAATAACAAAACACTTTACCTAATTTAGCAAAGTTTTCCATACCTATAGTACCTTTACCTTTGATTTTTGCTTGATCATTGTTCCCAAATGTTACTGACCCTCCATCCTTTTTGATGAAGAACATAAAACATTGTTTATCTCCTGTCATATGTCTTGAATAGTCACTGTCCAAGTACCATGGAGTTTTCTTGATACTTTGAGAACTAACCTGTATTAGATGTTACAAGATTTTTAGGTACCCATTTGGTCTTGGGTCATTGACAATTAGTTTTTCCCTTAGTTCTAGATTTTTTAAAGTAACATTGTGATTCAGCATGTCTAATTTTTTAGCAGAAGGATCACTTTTTTTACTGAAGAAGGTTCAGAACTGTTTCCCAAACGTTCTTCCTTTTTGAAACTTTGTGAAAGAATGTTCTATTCTTTTTGTAGAACGTTCTTCCTTTTTAAGTGACCCTTTTGCTTTGAATTTTTCATCTCTTTTTTTGAAATAACACACATACTCAAGATGTCCAATTTTTTTTACAGTATAAACATTTTGTTTTGCATTTATCTTCCTTTCTCTGAGGAACCTAAAAGTTTTCTTAAGGTTTTTGTTTTTGGGTTTGGTCAAAACCAAGTCCAGATTTATCAAATATCCCTACTTTGGATCACATGATTTTTTTATAGGTTTAAGTAGATGTGATAAAACTTCCCAAGTCATTTTTTGAGGAATTCAATTTCAGTTTTTAGAAGAACGTTCTCCTTTTGAATCGTAGAACGTTTTTGATTTTCAGTTTCCTCAGTTTTCTTAAGATGAGATTCCTGCTTGCTGTGAATGATATTTTTTAGTTCATCAATCATAGCTTGAGATTTCTCTTTTTCTTTTTTTTTTTATTTGTAAACTTGGTCTTTTAAAGAACTACATTTTTGAACAAGCAGATTTGAATCATTTAGTTAGTTGTCAAACTCCTTTTCCATTTTTTCACATAGAGGACATAGTTCAGAATTTATTACCTCATTGTCTTTTGAGTTTGCCATCAAACATATGTTGGCTTCTTCAGACTCCTCTATTTCTGATTCATCATAATCATCCCATGTAACCATCATAGATTTTTTCTTGAAGGGAATTATTTTTGGGGCTTTTTTATTCAAGGGACATTCAGTTTTGTAATGTCCTAGTTTGTTGCATCCAAAACATGTAATTTGACTTTTTTTCTACCTCAGTTTTGAAAATTTTCTTTTTATTTGGAAACCCTTTTTTGATCTGTTCTCTTCTCCTCATCATCCTTTTGATTTTTCTCGTAAGAAGAACTATTTCTTCATCAGCATCTTTAATTCGGGCACATCAAGATTCTTGGCTTGACTTATGGCTATCACCATTGGTCTCCATATGACTAGAAGACATCTCATGATTTTTCTTACTCTGTCTTGTACTGAGTATGCTTTGCCTAAGGAGCGCATATCATTTACAATAGTTGTAAACCTTGAATACATTTCATCAATAGTTACTCCTTCATTCATTTCAAATAGTTCAAACTTTCAGCAGATGTTGAGTAAGTTTGGTTGATTATTGGTATGAAGTCTCCATCTGTAATGATGTGCCACATTTTTGTGACTTTGAAATAGCTGCATCTTGCTTTTCCAAAAATTGTAGTATGTGTCATCAAAGTAAGGGGGCCTGTTTGATGATCCTTCTTCAACGATGTACTTGGCTTTTGACATTGCTTCCTGAATCTTTACTCTAGCCCTTTTGAGTGTTAATCCTTAGAGGCTTGCTCTAATGCCAATTGAAGTGAAAATGTCAATTACAAGAAAGGGAGGCTTGAATTCTAATTGCCTTTTTTTTTTTAATAATTCCTACTTAATCTAAAAAATATTTAACTCAAGATCAATCTTGGTTTTAAAACACAATAAAAGCAGAACGCTCTTAGTTAGTGAAATCACAAAATTAACTTATCTATGAGATCTATGGTTAGTTAATCATAAAAAAATAGAGATAATGGAAGGAAGATCACATAGAGATATATCCTGGTTCACCCAAGGTGGGTTACGTCAAGTCCTCACAATTGTGAGATTTTTCACTCTGTGTTCAAACAAGATCCTTCTTGCTTTTCACACAACCTTTCCAGATCAATCTTGATCTATTTAAAAATGTTACCTTTCAACTTAGAAAGAATTTCCACCAGTTACCTTTCAATCTTAGAGAGGATTTTTACATATTACCTTTTAATCATAAAAGGATTTTTTACAATTCACTCAAACTATATGCAACACAATAGTCTTGAGTTACAAATGTGATGATTAAAAAGGTTTGATGAATCTGAGTGTACTCAACACTTATTTTAGTTTAGATTATTTGCAAAGGACTCAGTAATATGATTCTAAGATCTAGTTGAAACAGAACTGGAACCTTTGCTTTTGATTGAAGAGCTTTTGAACCTTCAAGTATGATAGTGTATGTGATTGATTACTTTGCACTTGAAGCTCTGCCTTGTCCTTTATCTTGATGTTCCTTTTATAGGCTTCATGAAGGCTGATGACAGTTCATCTTGCCATTTGAAAAATGTCCAGCTGTCTTATATCAGTTTAAGTGGATAAGTTGTTGAGGTAATAACCTTTTTATGTATGTTTTAATGACAACAAACCTTACGAAATAAATGATTATGTTTTATGCATGGTGGTCTACTAATGATTGCACTAGAGTTTTATTTAAGGAACTTGAATTGCATAAATGAACAAGCAAGAAGTCATTCACTTCATCAAAGTGCATAAGTATCCACTCAAAAATGAAAGAATCTCAAAAAGAATATATGACGTATCAATCATTCAAGAGAATGATTATTATATCATCAAGATAGCATCTTCATGAAAAGGTGTGTGTAAAAATCATTTGTAACTCAAGTCTATCTTTTATGTTAGATTGAGTGTGTTTGTAAAAATCCATTCAAGGCTGAAAATATGTGATCAAGACAACATTCTGGTTCTGTAGCACATAGTGAAAATCTCACGGTTGTAAGGACTAGACTAGCCCGAGTTGGGTGAACCAGTATACTTTTTGTGTGTGATCATTATATCCCTTATCTTTAATTATTTGCAGACACGTGTGCAGACTTCTCAGAGATGCAGTTGCAGTGTCCAATCATGTTTGTCAAGGTTGTACTTACTGCTTGCTCAGATTGGAGAATGATCTTGCTTGTTTGATTATAATGCATAGCTTTTGCCTTTGTTTCTGGAATGAATCTTTTTGATGTGATCTTGTATAAATCTGATAGCTTTGTAAAGGATGTGTTATTTATACATCAGAAACGATCTTTATCTTATTTCCTTAAGAATAGGAACATTCTTTGTTTGAAGAGAACTAAAGGTTGTGAAGAACGACCTCCATTTTTCCAGAATTCTGTCAGAATGTTCTTCGTTTATTTGAATGAACTTGCTTCTTCTAATATGATCTTGTGTTGACATGTTTAATATCTGTCTTTGATTAATACACTCAAAAACACATGTTAAATAACAAAACACTTTTAAGAATCATAACTAGAAGTCTTAATTAACTTTGTTTGATTATCATCAAAATATTAATTTGGGGTTTTGTCTCCATAGTTTAGTCTTATGTGTTATTATTTATTCTCTTTGTAACCCTTGTACTCACAACTTTGATCATTTGATTGGAACTCTAGCTTCCTTTTGTTCTGCCTCTTTTTATCTTCTTCTTTGTTTATTCATATTGTTAACATATATATTAAGCAACTGCATCCCCAATAACATAATATCGATTCTAGTTAATAAAAGTCTAACTTTAGAATTCAAAGTAGCATAACACCATTTTTGTGGAGGAAACAATCTTGTTGGGGGAGGGAACTTGGAAAACTTTATGGAGCTTAAAATCCATTCTGAGAAGCTTTGAGTTGGTATGGGGTTTGAAGGTTAATTTTTTTTTTCTTAAGAGTTAGTTGGTTGGAGTTAACCTACATTACAACTTTTTGGAAGCAACTTTCAAGTTCTTATCTTGCCATATTGAATCAACTTTATTCAAGTTTTTAGGGCTTTTGGTTGGAGCCAATATGATGCGTTATTTAACTTGGACACCAATTATGGATTTAATGTAGAAAAGATGGTTAGGGTGGAGGGAAAATGAACTATGAATAGAAGGAATAGTGACACTAATTTATTTGGTCTTGAGTAGCTTTTCGTTGTACTATCTCTCATTTTATAAGATACTAAGGAGAATTTAAACAAGCTTACCAAGATAGAAATAAATTCTTTATGGGAGAGTGAATTTGAAGGAAAAAAAAGTATGTTGAATGAGTTAGGAAAAGGTACGGTGATCAAAGGAGGAAAGGAGCTTATGAATAAATAATTTGAAAAGTTTTATAATTAATTGACTTAGTTGCAGTTTGTGTCCCTCTATTTTCACCCATTCAAGAAATTGGTTCCTTATTTTAAAATTCGACGGTTTTGATCTTCATTCTAATTTTTGAATTAAAAAATCATGATGTGACATTTTAAATGATGTGACATTTGACCTCATGATATAGAATCATTTAGATGCGTTAATTATTCATATGTAATTAATTAAATTTTAAAAATAAATAATTTATTAAGTTGAAACTAAATTTTTTAGATGATTTTATTGTAATTTTATGGGTGTTAATTGTTCTACAACATCGTATCATATCATGTCATTTAAAACATGTCACATCCTCATTTTTAGTTAAAAAATTATAATAAGTGATCAAAACTGTCGGTTTTTTAAATAAGGGGACCAATTTCATAAATTGGTAAAAATAGAATGACTAAAACTACGATAAAGCCAAATTATTATTTTTTGCTCAAATTTATTATTAATCTTTTAAGCATATGAAAATGTAGGTGTTTTCATGATATAGATGCTTTATATATAGTTTTAAGGGTCATGCTAAATATACACTTAAGGATAAAAAAAATTGAGTAAAAAATCTTACTTTTTATAATTCCAAAATTTAAATTACACAACTTCTAAGATTTTTTTTCTATATTTAAATTCTTTTCAAATATCTTTATTAGCCTTTACCTAGTTTTAATTATCTAATGAGTTAAATCCTATAACAATCATATCGAGATTGGAAGGAAAGATTTAATATCTTTGAGAGGATGTAGTTCTTGTTGGAAATCTAAGAGAAAGTAGGACTCATTCGTATATTGTTAGGTGATCGAAAACGAAATTTCTTTTGGAAGAAAAAATAGATTGGTGATAGAACATTAACAGAATTATCTTGTATTCCTTGGTGATCCACTTACTCCACAAAATAATTCAGACATTTTCATCAAACTATTTTTAACGTTTATCTTCACCTTTGCTACGCACATATGCTAGCATAGAAGATATGCGTTTAGAGAATCGAGGGTTAAAGTTAAATTAGTAACATGAAACTATTACTTTAGACCTAAAAGTCTAACAAACGTCAATAACTTTGAGTTTGGAGATCTTTAAACAACGTTTTATTTGCATCTTTCAAAAGACAATAAAATTTATGATCTTTTTTATTTGGAAGTTCATTAATGTCGTTGTCTTGATTATCATTGAATGGACACATTAACCCTAAGAGCATCTAAAATCATATCATTCATCACCTCAAAGTGTTGATAATTATCAGGGTACTCAATATTGTTGGAGGTCTTGTTCGAATCTAAAAATTTGACCCCTAAAATCACAAAACCCTAACATCAAGATTCAAGATTCTAACATTTGATGGTGGGTGGTGCCTCTTGGTAGGCTGCAGTTCCTGTCACAGACTTATAGTGAGGGAAAACTGGATATTTATTCTAAGCATAAGGTGCAAATATAAGATTTTTGAGTGTTCAACGTACAAAATTAAGATATCAATACAATTTTTTAAAACTTAGAATATACTATAAAAGAAATTTGGGAAATTCCCTAATTTGGGGTCTTGTGCCAATGTTCTGTTTGCATATGTTAATAGTCGACCTTGATTATAATATTTTACACTTAACATGTTGCTTGAAAGACCATCACCTAACATGTTGCTCGAAGAACCAACATTAGTCTCCACGCGTATATTAGGCATTGTCGAAGCCTCTTTAATTTATACATTTATTAAATTGTACGAAATTTTTAAAAGAAAAAGGAAATTGTGTGAAATTTCCAAATGAGTAATTGATTGTGAAAACAATAGATTATTAAACAAACAAAAAAATATATTTAAATTATGAGCTTCATAGACATTTGTGTCTTGTGTGCCTCATCACACTACTTTCTGTCAAAGCTCCATTTACCATTGCTAATTGATTGTTGTGTGGTTTATGGTTTACACTTGTGTGTCATAAAATAGTCATTTCACACTTTTCTTTCTTTCCTTTTTCATTCACTTACGGGAACATCACACTCCAAATAACATTTCTTCTCCAATTTGTCTTTCTCACTTATACATGAATCAATCGATTGGTCCAATTGTGCTCCAAAACATAAAAATGACAACTCTTTAAAAAAAATCATTTTCTTTTTCTGAACCGTGCTGAATCGGTCAACAATCGATTTTCTCGATTTATCCTGATTCTAGATCAATTTCAACGATTTTTCTGATTTTTGACTAGGGCAATTTTGGGAGCTAAAAGGATTAGAAGATAGATCGATTCCTAACTAGTTCAACCGAGTGAACTTGTCGATCTAGTTCAATTTTCTAAACATTCGAAAATATACACTAAATTAGTACATTTAATTTATATTTTTCAAATAAATTACCTCTTTTATAGGGGAACGCGTTATTAATTATAAAAGGAAGAAAAATTAAGGTATAACTGATTATATTGTAATAATTAAATTTTGTTTGGGCAAAAAAATATTGTAATTCTATAAATCATAACATAAATTATTTATTATTAAAATAACGAAAAAAAACTATACATCAACTTTGTAAATTAATTGCATACCGTCAATTAATATGAGTTAATAATTATGTGATTATATTACATAATTGCACCTTTTATTAATTATACAATCAATAATTTATAGTAACTTGTAAAATTGTTTAATAGGCGAAACTTCTTCTGGTTAGTTGAATTTTAAATTATTTTAATTCTTAGTGTCAAAAGTGGACTACGATGAGATAGAGACAACAAAATTATTAGAAGATAAAAATGGAATGACAGTATAAGTACCAATGGACCAAAGCCTCTAAAACATGGCCGTGGCCTTGTACATGTCATGACACAACATTTGGATACAATTTTTTAGACACACATAAATATATAACTAAATAAAATTAAATGACATAATTAAATTATTTTTCTTTTAATTTTTTATTTATTTATTCATGTATATATGTCCAAACATTTTAGTTTGAAACTATACGCATGTAAGACTTGCTCCATCTCTATTTTGCCAAACGTTTTGTAGTTAAATAAAAGTTTAGATGGAGGAAATCATACCTTATACATTGAGGAGAACCACAAATCTTAACGATGATTACCATGTAAAATTTCATACTTATACATAAGTTTTTCTGTAAGACCCTTAATTTTAAAACTCTAAATTATGCAATTTTAGTATATTTTGGGTTGAATTGCAGAAGCATTTAGCCCAATTTTAATTCATTTTGTAAATTAAGTACCAAAAACATATTTTGTTAGAGTTTGTAATATCACTGCGCAAAAAATAGCATTTTACAGCACTTTTTTTAAGCCATTTACAACACTTTTTCAAAAAAATAAGCGTTATAGTATCTAGCATTGTAAAAAGATACAACAACGCTCTTTAAAATAAAAAAGCGCTGTAAAATAGGTGGATATATTGTGCGCTTGTTATACTGGTTTTACAGCGCTTTTTTCAAAAGCGCTGTAAAGCGCTTCTCAAAACGCCCTGCTTGTTGTACTAGTTTTTACAGCGCTTTTTCAAAAAAGCGTTGTAATAGGTGCATTCTTATGCACGCTTTACAGCGCTTTTTCAAAAAAAGCGATGTAATAGATGCATTCTTATGCACGTTTTACAGCGCTTTTTCACAAAAAGCGTTGTAATAGGTGCATTCTTATTCCAGTTTTATTAAAAAATGTTGTAAATGGAATTTTTAAAATAACGTTTGCTTGTATAAACAGGTTTTTTATGGTTTTTTTTTTATATAAAAACCGTTGTCTTTTAATTTTTTTCCCAAAATCATTTTCATCCAGCACATGATATTGACACAATTACTATATTTTTCATTTAAACAGCAACAACAACAAACTTGTAACTTTACATATTGACACAATCAATTCACAACAACAGAGCTATATAACTTTATAACTTTACATATTTACACAATCAGTTCACATCAAACTTGTAACTTTACATATTGACACAATCAGTTTTACAAACAGCACATGATATTGACACAATTACATATTTTTTACATTTACATATTCACAAAAACACAGAACTATATAACTTTACATATTACAACAGAACCTTGCAACACAACACATATTTTTTACATTTACATATTCGCAACCTTGCAACATGTGAATTTCCCAGCAAATTAAATAATTTTCAGTTTGATCACATACTGACACCAGTCTGCCTTTATTTCAGATAGATCTCTTTCAGAATATGTTGGACTGGAATTGTCAAAGTACTGTGCGATATAAAATTTGAACATAAATAAGTTAGAATAAAATATATACATAGTTTATATATGAAAATCAAAATATAATGAAAATACTGTATCATTTCTAGCATTATAGTTTGATTCATATCAACAATCTCCTTCATGAATCGCAATATATTGTACCCGCAGTCTATGTTGTTAGTTTGACGATGGCACTATAAAATAAAACATATAAGTCAATAAATATTTGTGCATTGATTGTAAATGAAATTTTAAAGACATATATTTCAAACCTTTATTGGAATCCATGAGATGCTATTTGACTTTTGCTTCGACACTGTAGTACCCCTTTGAACTCAGAAAACTTGTAAAACACTATCAAATAAATGTGATTATTATAGCATTAACAAACACATTATTTATATATATATGTAACAAATAAATTAATATTACTTACGTGTCGAAGATAGTCTTTAAATATGAGTGATTGTTGTAATGGCCGTGCAAGGGACCCAATGTGCCCTACAACAACAAAAATTTGGTTGGCAATTTTGTTTACACAACTAATAAATTAAGTATCATAAATTAAAAAAGATATAAATAAAGAATATATAATTACCCTGAATTATATGGCGCAAGGAACAACTTATCCTTCTCTTTATTACCCAAGAGGATATCTACAACATATTTCTTTACATTAACTGGATCGAGTTTAAACATTGAAAGCTTATGCGGAGACAAGAATGAAAATCTATCTGACAATTTACGCGTGCACACCAACTTCTCATACAAAAACCTTCAATGAAAATGTCAAATTAGGTTAATTACCAATAAATTAAATTAATTACCAATAAATGCAATTAAAAGTAATTTTTATCTTAAATAAAGTATTTTACCTAATGTATAAGCTAATGACAGTAGCACTCAACTCCTTATGATTGAGAAGTTCGTATATGTGCTCTTTTTCAAGTAGTTCTTCATACTCATCTCCGAAAATAGCTTTCTCCATGCTTATGATCTGTGAGTCGTTGCTATCTATATTCGTTTTTGCTTGTATGTCAAGACACGAACCAAATCGAGCAAGGCGTGGATGACTTATTTTAGGAGCAGCAACTGATTTTCCCCGATCCAGTTTTTGAATTTTGCCAGCTTTATTACCCTCCAGTTTTTGAAATTTGCCAGCTTTATTACCCTCCAATTTTTGAAGTTTGACAGCTTTATTTTTACCACGAACATCCGACTATGGTGCGGCTTTATTCTAGCAGGTTTGCTATGCGGGTGGTTTTGATTGAATCTGAAAAAATGAGGTTAATCAGTTTGTTAGTTAATTGAATCTGAAAAAATGACAAATCTGCCAGAATAAATGTGACAAACCTTTTCCGGTGACGTGACTGACTCGTTGCGGGGAATCTTCTGGCCATTCCCTTTAGACTTTGTATGAATCTAAATAAATGTGAAATAAAGTTAACAGCGGAAAAAATCAGCAATTAAATATAATCAATCATAATCATATGTCGTGCAATTAAATATACATATCAATTAAACATACCTTATCAAGGGCAACAAGATTTTTGGGCCATGCCACGTAACTACCTATTGCTTCTCCCAAATACTTCATATCTCCATCATTGTCCGGTATAGGCAACTGTGCATTGGGTTCAAAAGCAATCACGGGTGATACTTTGACATGGTCGGCAGGGATCGGAGTGTTGTGCAATACTTCTCCCAAGGCATTGTACAATGTTCCTTTTCCAACCTTGCGATGAGTGGGGGATGAAGGTGTAAACACGAGAAGGGGGTTGAGTTGTGTTTGCCCAAGTTGATAATTTTTTGATAATTTATAAATAATTAAAAAAACTAGTTTGGTTTTGGTGACTTACTTGGAGTAAAAGCAATCAGATTCAAAAGCAGCAAACAACGAAAGCATAAATAATTTGACACATAGCTTTATCCTGATTCACCATTAACTTGGCTACATCCAGCCCCCTCATTCAGAAGGCTTTAACCACTTAATTCAAATACCTTGAATTACAAAGCACCTGACTCTCCAAGCCAGTCTTCCCAAACAGCCTGACAACCCCAGACTTTTGAGGAACTAACCACCTTGACCCTACAAGCCAAGTCTTCTCCTAACAACTTGACAACCCCAGATTGAAGAAGGAACTAAACCACTATCGGGTTGGATACAAAGATTGGAACTTGAGTAGTTGCTTCTAACAAAGCTGATAATAATAATAATAATAACTCTCACACTTTAAGAAAAGAACACTCAGAAAATATTTCTAACCTGGACAAGTGTTTCTCTCTTTGAACTGTAAGATGAATTGAGAACTTTGAGCTTGAGTTACTCTTTTCTTCTTTTCGATGCTTTTCTCCTTCAGCCTTGAGTGTCTGTTTATAGTGAAAATTTGGGCTTCAATTTAGTCCTTATTTAATTCTAAATTGTATCTTGTTCAGATTGAGTTTGTAAATTCTTCAAATTGATTCTATTCCTATTTTGTGTAGATTGAGTTTGTAAATTCTTTAGATTGATTATGTTCCTATTTTGTATAGATTGACTTTGTAAATTCTTCAAATCAAATATTCTTCAAATCTTCATTAAATGTTGATCAAATATTCTTCAAATCTTCATTAAATGTTGATCAAATATTCTTCAAATCTTCATTAAATGTTGATCAAATATTCTTCAAATCTTCATTAAAATATTTTTCAAATATTCTTCAAATCTTGACCATATTTTCTTTTCAACTTGGTTAAATATTTTCTTCAATTATAAATTTGAATCAAATCTTATTTTAGATTTTTATCCAAAAACATGAATCTTCTTTCATACTATTTGAAGTCAAATATATTGTTCTCATAAAATACTTTTGTTAACATCAAAACTCTAAATGTAAAACCAACTTGGTTCCAACAATCTCCCCCTTTTTGATGATGACAAAACTTGTATTTTTTATAACAACTTTTCTTTATATTTCTTTGACTCCCCCTAACTTAGGGCTCCCCTTAAGTCTTAGTATGATTTTCTCTCCACTTTATCAAATATCTTTCTCCCCCTTTTGTCATCAGACAAAAAGACTTGAATGAGAAACTTTGCCTGTTACCTTTCTTTTTTTTTTTCTCTGTTTTTTTTTTTTGTTTTTCT
>JBBPBP010009779.1:39722662-39744371 GCA_037974735.1 Cicer chorassanicum
TTTTTCTCTTTTTTTTTTTTCATTTTTCTCTCAGTTTTTTTTAATAAAATAAATATAACATAATATAAGAAAATATAATAACTAGTGTAAAACTAAACTACTTTGAAGTGATCACAACATCAGTCATGTTTGAAGGTAAGGTTTAGGTTTTTCTTGATGAAGTCAAACCTATCTTCAGGTAGTGGTTTGGTGAATATGTCAGCCCATTGGTGTTTAGTGTTTACAAATTGAATGTTAAGTACCCCTTTTTGAACAAAGTCCCTAATGAAGTGATGTTTGATCTCTATGTGTTTTTCTCTAGAATGTAAGATAGGATTTTTGGCTAGACAAATGACAGAAGTGTTATCGCAATAGATGGGAATGTTGGATTCTATGATGTTGTGGTCTTCAAGTTGATGTTTCGTCCAAAGTAGTTGAGAAATGCAGCCAACTGCTGAAATGTATTAAGCATCTACTGTTGACATTGCAATGGTGTTTTGTCTCTTACTTGATCAGAATATTAAGTTGTCACCTAAAATTGTGCAGTTGCCACTAGTGCTGTTTCTCTCAAGTTTATCTTTAGCATAATCAGAATCACAGTATCCACTCAGTTTGTACTTATGAGATTTCTTGTAGAACAAGGTAAGGTTGGTAGTGCCTTTTAGGTATGAACAATTAAATATGATTCACTAGGGTTAACTTGAAATATTGCACATTAAATATGATGTCAGGTCTGGAGGCGTTAAGGTAAAGTAGGGATCCTATCATTCCTCTATAGGTTTTTTTTTTATCAACTTTTTCGCTTGAATAATCTTTTTCAAGTGAACAAGTAGGGTGCATTGGTGTAGCCATAGGTTTGCAATCACTCATCTTAAACTTCCTATGAAGCTCTTTTGTATATTTAGTTTGATGAATGTATATACCCTTTTTTACTTTGCTGAATTTGTATCCCTAAGAATAACTTAAGTTCTCCCATCATACTCGGTTGAAATTCAAGCTGCATCAATTTAGAAAATTATTGGCAAAGAGTGCCATTAGTAGATCCAAAAATAATGTCATCAACATTAATTTGAATAATAAGAATGTCATCTATAGAGTGTATTATCAACTTGTCCTCTTTCAAAATTATTTTTAAGCAATAAGTCACTAAGTCTTT
This sequence comes from Cicer chorassanicum, assembly GCA_037974735.1. NCBI lineage: Eukaryota > Viridiplantae > Streptophyta > Magnoliopsida > Fabales > Fabaceae > Cicer > Cicer chorassanicum. The sequence continues at coordinate 39,723,798 of JBBPBP010009779.1, forward strand.
CATACCATGCACTAGGTGCTTTTTTTAGGTCATACATAGATTTCCTAAGTTTAAAAACATGATTTGGAAATTTAGAAACATGATTTCCTAAGAAATTCATTCAACCTAATTGTTTCAAATATTTATGTATTAACCATTGATTTAGGGTGTCTCTACTTCCATACATATTCCATACGAGATTTTTTGTATGAATGCGTTGGATTTTTTGCCCTCTCCCGATTTGCTGTACTTATACTCTATATAAAAAAAATACAATCGTGTAAAAATTTAAAATACGCTATGAATATGAATAATAAAACACAAATGCTAATAAATTAATCACTTACCACAAAGTGGGGTATGCACGTTTAGCTACAAATCCGCTCCATTCGTCATTTGATATATAGTGTTTATATATTTTTGGAGCTTCAACATTCATATTTCCATCACGATCTCTTAGGTAGCAGTTTGACAGATGAGATCTAAATCCCCGGTGTATTTTTCCGGCAACTCTAAGAACGTAAGTTTTTCTCACCTCATCAACATCAAAAGTAGACTGCAAACCAAATAAAGACATAGTTTGAGTAAAGTATTTCAATGGAAAAAATTATAAGTAACAAAAAAGTGGAGTAAAAAATTTACTTGTATATCATTCCACAGTATATCTTTTGCATCCTTCAAAGCCTTATCTCTCCAATCGTCAATTGTAATTGGGTTATTCTAACGAACAATAGAACCAATATAACTTACCAACATGGAACTGTTAGGCTCAATTGGCTGGCCACTTTCATTCCATCCCACCTAATAAACTCATATAGTAAGCACATGCTTTCAAAAAAGATAAAAATAAACAACAAACAAAGTATAGTATACCTCAAATTTAATGCCATTACTTCTTGCTTTTATGACATTTTGCATAATGGTTGCACCACGTTTAACTTTATTTTCATAAGTCTTAGTGTTGACAACTTCCTCATTTTGACGATCTAAATCCTTGTTGGAATCCATTTATCTACAACAAGTTCAACATGAAGTTCAGTATAACTTCAACAAGTTCAACATGCAGTAGTCTAAGTACGTAGCAGTATAAGTTCAACATGCATTTTAGTGACAAAAAAAAATTAATAAATACAATACCTGAAGATTGTGAAGAAATACGTAGGGTTCGTAGGGTTACGACTTCGTTTAAGAAGGAACAATGAGAAGAATGCATAGAAATATGAAAGGTTCGTAGGATAGAGTAGGGTTCGCAGAAATACGTAATGAGGGATACATATTTCAATGAGAAGAGTACGTAATGTTCGTAGGGATAGTAACAAAGATGGAGATGGTTCGGAATGGAGATGGTTGGCAATATGGTTCTTAGGGACAGTAGGGTTCAAAATGAGAAGGACAATGAAGAGGAGGAGGAAACTGAAGCGTAGGAAAGTTTACGTAATGAAGAGGAAACTGAAGCGGTTTATTGTTATATATAAAATCCTATTACATCGCTTTTTTGAAAAAAACATTGTAAAAGATCTCCTTATTTTATTTTTTAAAAGTCTATTACAGCGCTTTTTTAGAAGCCTTTTAAAGCGCTTGTCCAAAAGCGCTGTAAAAGACCTCCTTATTTTATTTTTTTAAAAGCCTTTTACAGCGCTTTCCAAAAAGCGCTTTAAAAGACCTCTTTGTTTTATTATGTAACAAGCGCTATGTGATTCTTTTACAGTGCTTATGTAACAAGCGCTGTAAACGACCTCCTTATTTTGTATTTTTAAAAGCCTTTTACAGCGCTTTTTCAAAAAGTGCTTTAAAAGACTTCTTTGTTTTCTTATGTGCAAGTGGTATATGACCATTTTACAGCGCTTATAGAACAAGCGCTTTAAAAGATCTCCTTAATTTTTTTTATTAAAAGCCTTTTACAGCGCTTTTTCAACAAGCGCTTTAAAAGATCTCTTTGTTTTATTATGTGCAAGCGCTATGTGACCTCCTTATTTTTTTCTAAAGGCTTTTTATAGCGCTTATTGACAAAAGCGCTGTAAAATTACAAGTTTATGTTCAGTTCAGTTCAAGTTAAATTTGTTAAATTACAATATAAGTTCAGTTTCAGTAAAATGTTAAATAATTAGTAAAATACCTATATTTGGATTTTTTTCTTCCAAATAATTAGTTAAATACCTATATATATATATATTAATGCTAAATTACATGATCAGCTCGTATTGGGATGATCAATTCAAGTTCAAGAAAAATTCTCAGTACTCAAACAAAACTTTTTCAAGTTCATTATAAGCAGAAAATCAGTTATGGCAGGTCAAACACTTAAATTACATGAACTTAGTATAAAACACTAAGATCAAGCTACATATAAGCAGAAAATCAAATACAGTTCAAGCTAAATACTAAAATGCTCAATTCTGGCAGATCAAACAATTAAATTACATGAACTCGGGTTAGATTACATTAAGATGCCCTTTTCCTTTTCTGGTGGGATTCAGATTTGTTTGTCCATTAACGATACGAAACGGTGGATTAATCCAAATTCCCTCATCATGATCATCTCTAAGATATAAACCATCATCAGTTGAATCAATTTCATGTGGTTGTGATGTTGCAACGAAAAGATCATTACCAACATCTTCATCATTATTGTTATCATCACTTATTTTATTGATCGATATGACAACAAACCATTTATCATCAGCAGGATCAGTGACATAAAATACTTGTTGAGCTTGTGACGCTAAAATAAAAGGCTGATCTTTGTATCCCACCCTATTAAAATCGACAAGCAAGAACCCTGACTCATCAATCTGAACGCCATTATTATTATCGACCCACTTGCAACCAAATATGGGAACACAAAACATTGTGTAGTCTAACTCCCTTATGCGCTCAATAACCCCAAAATATGATATAGATTTGCATATATTGGGTTTTTGTCTTATGCACTTGAGATATGCATCGCTTCAGCTACGAGAATGACTCCGCTATTTTGCATAGTGGTTTGATCATCTTGTTCTTTGGTATAAAATGTGTAGTCGTTAATTACATAACCGATGTAAAATTGATCCGAGGTCTATATTAAGTATACGTTGATATCATTCCCCGGTTGTTTGGGTCTAGAAATTAACAAAGACAACATCATAAACTTACACTTCATACATAACCATGGAGGTAGGTTATAAATCAAAAAAATCACAGGCCACGTGCTGTGTGAGATGCTTTGAAGACCATCTGGATTCATTCCATTAGTAGAAAGTGCAAGTCGTAGATTTCTTGACTTTATCCCGAATTCAAGATACTCGTGATCAATTTTTCCCCATTGGGGAGAATCTGCAGGGTGTCGAAACTTTCCATCTTTAATTTTTTCATCTGCATGCCATGTCAAGTCTTTTGTATCTTCTTCACTACGATACATATTATAGAAAAATACCACACGACTTTTGCTGGAATTGATTCTTTCTTTTTATATCGAGAGACATTGCATTTTGGACACGCCTTTAGTAATTCACATTTGTTTCGAAATAAAATGCAATCGTTAGGACACGCATGAATCCTTTCGTAACTCATGCCAATAAAGCACAAAATTCGTTTAGCCTCGTAGGTTCGACTGAGAAGTTCATTATCATCTAGCAACATATCTTTTAAGAGTGTTAATAATTCTATGAAGCTTTTATCAGACCATCCATTACTCGCTTTTAAGTTGTACAACTTTAATATCGTCGACAGTCTTGTGAATTTAGTACAACCATTATATAATGGTTTCTCTGCATCACTCAACAAACTCTCAAACATTTTAGGAAGAAGATCTTCTTCGATTGCTTTTGCAATCTCTTCAACTCAGTCCGGTTTATACGTATCTATGTCGAAATTAGTTGAACCATATGTCGAACCATTCTCAAAATTAATGTTTCCTTTTTTTTTTCTCACCATGTCTTATCTAACATGTATAGCTTTGATCAATTCCATGCCATACTAAATGTCCTTCCAATTCATCTGCTCTAACGCATTTTCAAAAACAACATTTTAAACAAGGACAAACGACTCTATTTGGATCTTTTGTATTCTTCACTGCAAACTCAACAAACTCCTTCACTCAATTTTCATACTCTTTTGACAATCGATTGGTAGACATCCATTTCTGGTCCATTTTATATGACCTATATAAATGCAGTTACACAAACAATAAGCTGGTGATAACATTATACCAATCTATAGTGCACATATCTAATATTGGAAAATGGAAACCAAGGTCCAAGTCTGATTTCAAAACAGAACAGATCAACAAATTTCAAAAAAGAATAGTTTTATATGATTTATTATGTAACAATTTATCAGTTTTAGTGACAACAACAAATTAATAAATACAGTACCTGAGAAAACGTATCCAATTTGTTTTAAAGGAGGAGCAGTAGATGGCCGAATAGTAGAGGAGATAAGGGTTCGTAGGGTTAGGAAAACGTATTAAATTTGTTTTAAATTTGTTTTTATTTATTTAAAGTGAATGATTTTATAGCGCTTGTATAAAAAGCGCTCTAATAGGTCCTTTAATTATGTGAAAGCGCAAGTCTTTTACAACGCTTGTATAAAAAGAGCCCTAATAGGTCATTTAATTATATGAAAGCGCATGTAATTTACAGCACTTTTACAAAAAGTACTTTAAAAGCTATGTAACATAAGGTGGGAGCGCTATATTTTACAACGCTTGTGTTTAAAGCGCTCCAATAGCGTTGTATACATTATGTGAGAGCGCTTCAATTTACACCGCTTTTTTCAAAAGCGCTGTAAAAGCGTTGTAAACATTATGTGCAAGCACTATGTGACCCTATATGACCCTACAACAGCGCTTTTGCCACAACGCTTGTCAAAAAAGCGCTGTTGTATCCTCCGTTATTTTTAAAATATTACACAACAACACTTGTATTTAATAAGCGCTGTAAAAGGCGCGCTATAAAATGTCATTTTTGGCGTAGTGTATGTTTAATATATGTATATATTTATATATATATTTTGAGACCCAATTAAAATTATGAGTCGAAGAATAATTTAATTATGTGGCGAATAATTTAATACTGGGCAATTTTTTTAAAATATCACTTGTTGCTAAAAAATTTATCTGTCAATTGAGTTGCGACGAAAGTAGATACTTTTATCAAAATAGTTTCCCTGCGCTCGCGAATCCTTTCTCCTTCTTCTTTCTTTTCTGTTTCAAAAAAAAAAAAAAACCAAGTGTTGGTGGTTTTCAAAAACCGCAAACATAAACCTCCATTTCTCTCCTAGATCTAAGCTTCTATTCGACAAGTGTCAGGAGGGAAAGTTACTCCTCTCCACACTACGGTGCTTGTGAGCTAACTTTTAAGGTGTCGACGCGAGCGAAAGTTTTCGCCGTATTTGGTCGAGGTAGCGGAAACGGTTGAGAAAAGCGATAACGAAGGTAATGGCTCCTTCCAAATTTTTAGTTTGCATATAGGGACTCTATATGTGTGATTGATGGACGATTATTGTGTGCTCAATGTGTGAGTTTGTGGAGATTGAGTTTGAGGTGACAATGTATTAATAACTGTTAATATGCTCATTATGAATTTTATTGAGGAAAAAATGTTTTGAGTATGTTCTGTGGTAAGTTTGAAAAATAGTTAGTGTTAAATAAGTATTAAAAATGGGGAATCTTTTAATAACTTCATTTACTTAATGATTATGGTGAAAAGAGTCAGAGTATGCTCATGCATTTCATAGCTTGTGGTGATCGTGATGGGCGACAATGTTAGTGGTGACCGCGATGGGCCACGAAGTTAAGTGGTGACCGTGAATGGCCACGAAGTTAAGTGGTGATTGTGATGGGCCACGAGGTGGTTCCATGTGATAGTTGGTCCATCTTATCCTTACGAGGACTTAACTAAGGTGTAAGACCTGTGATAGGCTACACTCTAGTAAATCGTGCTAGTCTGTGAGAGACTGCACCTCGGTAATTAGTACTACCCTGTGATAGGCGGTACAATTATGATTTACGCCCCTCGAGGAGGGTTTTGTTTTGGAAATTCTGGAATCATGTGCATTGACATATACGCATTGCATTAGGGTGCTTGGCACGCGAGTCATGTTTGTTACAACGTGTTAATTGTATATACATGTTTAGTTGTTGTTTGATGTTATGCTGTGATTGCTAAGTGTTATTGCTTGTCTTATTATTGTGAGTGTTGAATGATTCAAAACCATTTCAAAACCGAAAACTTGCATTATTTTGCAGGTGTATTCGGCTACAGCTAGTGTGTAGTCGAATACAAATTTGTAACGTTAAGTTTTTATTTGAAATTTCAACATCCTATTCGAATACGGAACCTCGTAGTCGAATACAAATGAGTGAATTTACCTACTAACTTGTCCTGTCGTATTCAGCTACATCCTGTCGTATTCGAATACACGTATTCAGCTACATCCTGTAGTATTCGAATACGACAGTGTAGTTTGTCAAAAACTTCATTTTTCAACATTGTTTATGCATTTTTGATATATGAAAATCCTTTTGATGAGTATACTATGATGAAAGATTCTCTTGAGCATTTAAAACATAAGTGTTTTGCTGAATGTTATTTGTTAATTTCGGTTGATGACCCTTTACATTATTGTGGAAATTGGGCTTTGCCCCCAGATGATACTCGAGTTTGTTCCACCGATTGTTACCTTTACGACGGAAACGTCGTTAGACTTCCCTGACCGAGACTCGCCGACTGCTTGGGTGTACGACATCATCTCAAGCAGGGCTACTTATACGGGGAGGGTAGTGAGGACAAGTAGGAAAGTTGGGGCAGTATATCTTGTGGAGCTCACTCGCGAGAAGATCAACTATCCAGTACCTTCAGGATTGGTACTCGGGATGAGTGGAGCATGGGAAGATGCAGAGGATTCCTCAGTTAGAGTTGAGGCGGAGGCAACCGTAGGAGTTGGATATACAGTGGTGGGATCGGGGACTAGCGGAAAGGATAAGGGGCAGATGATAGTGGAGCAAGAGATTGTAGGACCATCTGGGCGGCCCGAGTCAGAGCTTCCATTTCAGGTGAATGATCCATTACCGACTGTCACTAAAGTAGTGGACTTTTTGGAGATTCCAGCGCCGCCGAAGCCACCTATCTCGTGGGTGGATCTGACTTCTGAGGAGACCGATTCTTCTATAAATGTTGATGAGGAGGAGAATACCTCGAAGATGGATATTACGTCATAAGGGACTTGCAGAGTGTGTGGAGGTCACCCATGTTATTGTAGTTGCTAGTGGATGATCATATTAGTTTTGTTGTATAGGGACTTAGTGTCTTTCTTTTGGTGGTTGTACTTATTTCATTTTGGGATGACTGTATCTATAACATATTGTTAGTTGACTTTTGTTTTGGAGGGTCCATGTTCCTATTTTTTGTCGTGACCATGGGGATAGCATTCTCGGAGCAGTACTTTTGTGCAGGTGTCTGCCAAGAATACCCCAGGGGTTTGAGCGATGTCTGATAGGTCTCATAGCCCCGATGTATTTTTCCACTTGTATATTTTGGATTATCGTCTCAAAAACTATTTTAGTTTGTTGGCATTTATGACTTTTGTCGTTTGTTTTTACCATGGTTTTTATTATTTAAAAACACGCTGTTAAAAATCGGGGTGTTACATTTTCCATACAAAAATGAGCTAATGTAGCAAAATAATGAAATTTTAATTTGACTAGTGGAAAATAATTTTATATACAACATTGTACATCATTAAAATAATTTTAAGTAAATTCCAAATTAATTTCCCTTAAATAACAATTGCTACGAATGAACTATCTTTATAGATGGTCCATCGTAGACCATTGTTTAAAAGTCCTTCAAAACTTTAAAAAAGATCTACGACTTTCTTGGAACAATCATTTTAGTCTTAATGATTGTGACAATAATTCAATCGAAGTCAATTCGATAAAAATATAGAAAATAAATGTATACCTCAAAATTTAAATCGCGGAACTAAAATCAATCAAATCATCAGTTTAGATGTAAATACCAAAAATTGTTAAATTATATTTTTGAGAAATACCGTCAATTATTGTTAGAGTTTCAATTATTTTTTACATCAATATATTATCTTTAGAATTTGATTCATATTTAGTTTTTGGGGAACAAAAATTATGGTAAGAGAGGTAAAAAGCTCAAACCCCTCTCCTCTGCTACCATTTTTGTTTCACCAAAACTATTTACTAATTATGTAGAGTTATAAAAAGGTCTATAGTTTCACCAAAACTATTTACTAGTTATGATTGACTTTAATAGACTACATACTTCATTGGTCTGGATTAAAAGGTCTTATTTAAAAAGGAATTTGAAAATTACTATTCGAATTCGGTCTTAAACAAGTGAAAGATTTTTTTGACTAACCCGTCGTTCTATTATATTTAAATTTTGTATGTTACGTGCTATATTTTTACTAATTTTTTTAAGTGATTTAAAATTTAATATATTCTTTTTCCTTTTTAAAATATAATATAAACTAGACAATATTTTATGTATTTTATTTCTTGTTATGTTTAACTCGGGTATGAGTTTTTTTTAGTGTTGGACTAAAAAAACCCTACCAATATTTATATTTGAAATTTATAATTTAAATTGTAAAGGATTCTACTCTACACTCCAGAACTGTATCTGTCACCCTCCAATCAACGTGAAAATATAATCTTGTCCTTTTAACCATTTATAATAAGTTTTAAAATTGATATTTTCGGAAGTTTCAAATTTTCGAAATAAGAATTACATTTCAAAAATTTGGAAAGTTTCGAAAGTTTTCAAATCTGGAAAGTTTCAAAATTTTCCTATTTTTAAGTTTTGAATTGTTCAAAAGTTTCTAAAATTCTGGAATTTTCTATTTCGAAATTTTGAATTGTTCAAAACTTTCGAAAATAATGCAAATTGTCATTTCTAATATTTTTGCAAACAGTTTTAGCTAGAAATTTTATAAATGGTTAAAGGGAAAAATTGTATTTTCACGTTGATTAAGGGAGTGACATGTTTAGGTATGGGAGTGCAGGGAAAAATCCTGCAAACTGTATGTTTTATCTGATTTTTTGGGCCGACCTATATGGACTAACTCATTTTTGACATTATGCTATTATGGAATACACATAGTTGTGTATAATAAAAAAAAACAGTTACCCAAAGCCCAAACTCTTCTCGACACATTTCTATTGGGCACTCACTATAAGAAAACATCCGTATATTTATAGAAAATTATCTACGGATGTCAATTCGTGAGTAAATTATTTAATATTTACGAAAAAATCGTGAGTAATTTTGTTATTGAATAAATTAATTCTTTTAATTAGATTCCGCAATTATTTCGTGGGTAAAATTAAAATAAAAAATAAAAAATATGTGGGTAAAGTTAAAAAAAATAAAACTCAACCTTAAGTTTCTTCGTAGTTTGTTTACCACAAATTCTCTGTAGTAAATGAATAGAATAATTTTAATTGTTCTATGGATTGTCCGTAAATAAAGTGAAAGTAAAATTTTGTTTCTTACTTTTTTGTAAATTAAAAAAATTCATTATTTTCACTTCACTAAAAAAACTAAATCATTCTCACTTCACTAAAAATACTAACTCATTCTTCTTCTTCTTCCAACCCAGATTTCACGTTCTCAGACCTCTCCGGCTGCAGCTTCAATGTCTCATTCGCAGGTTCTCTTGTTCTCTCTCGTTCGCTCTCTCTCTTGTTCGTTCTCTGTTCTCTCTCGTTCGTTCTCTGTTCGCTCTCGTTCTCTTGGTTTCTCTCTCTAATTTGTTATATTTTCATGATTATTTGTTGAGTAAATGAAGGAAGAAATGGTTTATTAGTTGATTTGCAAACTATAACTCGTTTTCTCATTTTGTTTTTGCACAACTCATTGAAATCCCTAACATCTCAAATTCATTGTTTCACATGTAAGAACTTGAAAATCCCTAGCTCTTGTAGTTTAATCCTTCTTGTGTAACTGAAACAAATAAGAAATGAATGATTGTGTATTTTTTTTAAATATCAAACCTAAATAGTTTTGAGAATTTAGTGGTGAATTGAAGTGAATTAGATGTTTGAATTAGTGGTTTGATTTACTGGAAATAGTGGTAATTAACGAATGACCATGAAATGAAATTAGTGACTATGAATTGAAATCAGTGGTGAATTAAAATGAATGACTCTATATCTTTTTTTCAATATCGGTGTTTGAAAAATTAGTGGTGAATTGAAGTGAATTAGTGTTAGGTTTTAAATTTAGCAGTTTGATTTCCTTGATTACTCAAAGAAACTCTTTAAAAGCATTTCTATATAATGTTTTGCTTCGCCTTCTACCTTTTATTCATATCAAACTGTGAAAAAAGGTATACCATTGCAGTGTTATTGTTTTTTAATTTGCCCAATTCCTTGTTGGTTATATATTGAGTAGAAGATTCAACCCGAAAAAATTCAATATAAATAGGAAAAAGGACAATTTTTAAATCAGAGTTTTCAAGAAGCATAGTAATTTGCTTGAAAATTTGACAAAGCTCTTGAAGTTTGATACTAATCTTTTGGTAAATTGGAGTGAATAGTCTGTAATATTTGTCTTTCAACGTTTGAAACTGCTCTAAGAAAATAACAAAACATACGTAGTTGAAAACTTAGAGTTTGCTAATCACGAATAGCCTCTGTAAATCTTTGAAATTTCAACTAAATACTTTACGAGTAATGTTAGTTCAATTAGAAGAACATAGTTGTGTCAATGCAAATGTTAAGTATATTTTAATTATGTGTGTCATCCCTTGAATCTTCCTGAAACTTTCTTAAACCAAAGATACCTATTTAGAGCATAAAGTGATCCCGTGTCGATTTCCCTAAAAATATCATCGTCCCCACACATAATTTTAATATTTATGTCTTTTTTAGATACTAGATTAACATGGAATTTAGTGTGACATGCTTTGAGTCTAGCTCTTGGATTATGAAAAATAAAAGAACCAATATATGCATTATGTTATGGTGCACCTTAGAAAAATTTAACAAATCATGTAAATATTATGATAAAAAAAAATTGTACAATTTTAGTAATTATTTTACTTAGTAACAGGTTTCGTAATTTAAAAATTTGATTCCATAAAGCTAACCCTAACTCATTCTCTCGTTTTGTTTTTGCACAACTTATTAAAATCTCTAACATCTCAAATTCAGATAAGAACTTGAAAATATTAAAATTTTAGTTTAATCCTTCTTGTTTAGTTGAAACAAATAAGAAATGAATGACTATGATCCTTTTTTTTTATATCAAAGTGGTGAATTGAAATGAATAATTATGTATCCTTGTTTTTCAATATCAAACCTAAATAGTGTTTGACAAATTAGTCGTAAATTGAAATGAATTACTGTTTGATTTGCGAGTTATTTCAATATCAAACATGAATAGTTTTAGACTAATTAGTGGTGAATTGAAGTGAATTACTGTTTGGTTTGCAAGTCAGTTGTCCAATTTTTTTAATTATTTGGATAAAAAATATTTAAAAGGGTTGCTTCGCCTTATAGCTTTTGTTCATATCAAATAGTAAAAAAATGTATGCCATTGCAATTTTTTGAATTTGCCCAATTCTTTGTTGCTTATATAGGGTAGAAGACTCAGTCTATGAAGAAATTCAATATAAATAAGAAAAATTAGTAACAAGAAGGACAATTTTAAATTAGAGTTTTCAAGAAACATAGTAATTTCACACACCTCTTGAAATTGCTAACTCTTGTTAATATTGTAGAATTAATGAACATAATGTTTTAATTATGTGTTTCATCCCTTGAATCTTCCCAATTGTCAATTTAATTAACATAATGTATTAATTATGTGTTTCATCCCTTGAATCTTTCTAAAATTTTCTTAGTTGTACCAAAGATATCTACTTGTGCCATAAACCCATACGTCGATTTCACTAAATATAACATCATCCCCGCACATAATTTTAATATTTATGCTTCCTTTTATATACTAGATTAACATGGAACTTAGTGTAATATACTTTGAGTTTAGCTCTTGAATTATGAAGAATAAAAGAACCAATATATACATTTTGTTATGGTGCAAGTAAAATTTCACAAATCATGTAAATAATATGATAAAAAATTTGAACAATTTTAGTAATTATCTTATTTAGCAACAAATTTAGTAATTTAAAAATTTGATTCCATAAAGCTAACCCTAACTCGTTCTCTCGCTTTGTTTTTGCACAACTCATTGAAATCTCTGACATCTCAAATTCAGGTGAAAATTTTAAAATTTTAGTTTAATCCATGTTGTAGTTGAAACAAATAAGAAATGAATGACTATGATTATTTTATTTTTTATATTAAACCTGAATAGTTTTGGTGAATTGAAGTGAATTAGATATTTGAATTAGTGGTTTGGTTTGTTGGAATTAGTGGTAATTAATGAATGACTATGAATTGAAATTAGTAACTATGAATTGAAATTAGTGGTGAATTGAAATAAATGACTATGTATCTTTTTTTTCAATATCAAACCTGAATAGTGTTTGGTTTGCGAGTCATTTCAATATCAAACTTGAATATTTTTTACAAATTAGTGGTGAATTAGTGTTTGGTTTGCGAGTCAAGTGTTCGATTTTCTTAATTACTCTAATATTTAAATTTGCCCAATTCCTTAATGTTTATATAGAGTATATGAAGAAATTCAATATAAATAGGAAAAAGTAGTAATTACGTGTTTCATGGATTAAATCTTCCTAAAACTTTCTTAGTTGCACCAAAGATATGTACTTGTGTCATAAACCCAATTGTCAATTTCACTAAAAATAACATCGTAGCCACACATAATTTTAATATTTATGCTTCCCGTTAGATATTAGATTAACATGTGACTTAGTGTAATATGCTTTGAGTCTAACTTCGCCATCCAGTTTTGCCGGGACAGATTTTGAGTTCTGCCTCTGCTCTTCTCTCATTCTAATCATAAATCATTTCACTGGTACTACGTTTTTCACTTGTTACTACGATTTCGTAAATTAATTTGATTTCCAGTACCAAAATCACTCACTATCACTGAACTCAAATTTCCACTTGTCAGTAGATCCATTTCTTCCGCCCTATGGCAACTCTTCCACAAATGTCGAGAGGTAATACTTTCTCCCAAAATTATGTCAAAATATGTATGACTTCATTTTTATTGTTCATAACTATCATGTTTGACTTTGATAATCCAAAATTTGGCCGTGTTTCGTAAAAGTCTAATTAATGAATGTTCCTGTCAGTGATTGAATTTATATATTAATCAATTAAGTTCAATCACTCGTTTACTTTTGAAATTGATTAGATAAATAACTTAATTAAGCATTTATAGCTTAAACACTTATCATATACGACTCATGTGTATATAAGTTATTTGTATAACAAAAGTAAAATATAGACAAATTGTTTTGGCTTAATTGCAGTTTTAGTTCCCTTATTTATACTGATTCACGAAAGTGGTCCCCCTATTTTAAAAGTCGACAATTTTGGTCTCTCCCTCAGATTTTTAAACTAAAAAAATGACGATTTGATATATTTAAAATGACGTGACATACAATTCTATGATATAAAACCATCTAGATCCATTAATTATTTATATGTCATTAATTAAATTAAAAATACGAAAAATTTCAAAGTTGAAAGTTAAGTTTTTACGACGTTTTATTCCAATTTCATGGATGTTAATCACTTTACATCATCGTATCATATATCATGTTATTCAAAACATCTCACGTCATCATTTTTTAGCTATAAAATCAGTGGGAGGGACCAAAATTGTCGACTTTTAAAATAGGGGGACCAATTTCGTGAATCAGTATAAATAAGGGGACTAAAACTGCAATTAAGCCAATTGTTTTTTATTTATGTTATAAGTTGTTGTCAAGCTATCATGAAGAGTTTATGCAAATAAGTTGAAAACACATCGTAGACATCTTCTAAGTTGTTTCTATAAACTCTCGAAAATAGTCTCATAAGTGCTTATATGAGTAGATAAGCTTAAATAAGTCAATCCAAACCAGGGTTGTTAAATGGTGGCCATGGCGGAATGGAGTGGTGGGTTTCCAAACAACCGCCATAGCCAATTTGTGAAGGAATGTCCACCATGGCAATGCCACAGCCTGCAATGGCATGTTTGTATGGCAGGTTTTTGGCCTTCCGCCATCGACAAAAATGATCCAAACATGCCTTTTGTTGTGAAAAACGGAAATCAATCAATCAATGAACCCAGAAAATAACGAAGATTGATGAAACATAAAATCCAAAATTGTTCTTCGTTTCTGATTGAAACGAAGATTGATCTTTCAAACAAAATTTTGAATCTTGTAATTCTAAAATGAACACACACAATTGTTAACCCAGTTCAAAGATTAACTCCTACGTTTGGGGGACTAGATCCGACTTGAATTATCACTAGTAATGAGATGAAAATGATTACAATTGGGTTGCGCTTATGCTGCCAGTTTTTTTCTGTACTATGAAAAACTGCAGCTTGCATTCTATTTTTCCAATCTGTTAGTTTTCCAACCTTGCTTTGGCTTATATACATTTTGGTTACAATTTGGAGTAACAAACTAACTAACTAAAGTTAGTTACAACTAACTAACTGCCCAAAACGGAATGGCTTCTTAATTGAGTACCACTTTTAACAATTCTCCACCTTTGTACCAAATGAGAAGCTTCCTCTTGTGATTCTTGAAATCCGATCCCCTCAGTCCTTGATCTCAGTTTCTGGACTTGATTTGCAGCATATCCAAACAGTGTTGGAATTTGCTAAGTGTGACAGGTTTTGTAAACATGTCTACATGATTATTACTTGTATGCAGCTTTGCCACATGTATCTCACCCCTTTCAATGACATCTCTAATGAAATGAAGTCTGATGTCTATATGTTTGGTCCTTTCATGATACATTTGATTTTTTGCTCAAATGAATGGCACTTTGATTGTCACAATGTATGCAAACAACTTCTTGCTTGACCCCAAGCTTTGTGATCAATCCTTTTAGCCAAATTCGTTCTTTCACTGCTTTAGCAAGAGCAGCAGATTCTGCTTCTGTTGTTGATAATGCCACTATGTGTTGAAGATTAGCTTTCCAACTGACTGTGTTGTTAAACACTGTGAACACATATCTTGTAAGAGATCTTCTTCTATCTAGATTTTTAGCAAAATCAGAGTCTACAAATCTTTGGACTGGTTTTGAAGGTTCTAAACTTTTGCTGTATTCCAAACACATGCTTTGAGTACCCTTTAGGTACCTTAGAATCCATTTGACAACTTGCCAATGACTCATCCCTGGGTTTCCCATAAATCTGCTCGTGACACTTACAACATGAGAAATGTCTGGCCTTGAGCAAACCATAGCATACATGATACTCCCTATGGCACTTGCATATGATATATTCTTCATGTCTTCTGCTTCCAGGTTTGTGTTTGGTGACATGGCTGAAGAAAGCTTGAAGTGAGCTGCTAATGGAGAGCTAACTGCCTTTGATTCACTCATGTTGAATCTATTTAGAACCTTTCCAATGTAGCTCTCTTGAGAAATTATCAGTCTTCCTTGTTCTCTAATTCTGATGATTTCCATTCCTAGGATCCTCTTGGCTGGCCCCAAATCCTTTATCTCGAATTCTTTCTTCAGCTGGCCCTTCAATTTTTCTATTTCTTTCATACTTTTACATGCTATTAGCATGTCATCCACATATAGCAGTAAGTAACTGAATGTGGATGATGATACTTGTTTATAGTACACACAACTATCAAAATTACTTCTAGCATAACTTTGACTAAGCATGAATGAATCAAACCTCAAATACCATTGCCTTGGTGATTGCTTTAGCCCATAGAGTGATCTCTTTCACAAGCAGACCCAATCCTCATTTCCTTGAGTCCTAAAGCCATCTGGTTTTTGCATTAATATTGTTTCATTCAAGTCACCATGGAGAAATGTTGTTTTGACATCCATCTGCTCCAATTCCATGTCAAAGTGTGCTACCATGGCTAGAATTATCCTTATAGATGCATGCTTGACTACAAGAGAAAATATTTCATTGTAGTCTACACCTTCTCTTTGAGTGAATCCCTTTACTACTAGTCGTGCTTTGAACCTGGGTGGTCAACTCCTGGAATTCCTTCCTTCCTCTTGAAGATCCACTTGCTGCCTACAATTCTGGAGTTGGTTAGCTCCTCAGTCATAACTGAAATCCATTTATCTTTGTCTTGAGACCTGACAGCTTCATTGTAGTTCCTGGGATCTTCTTGTATAATCTCTTCTGCAACATGTAATGCATAACTGATCATGTCTGCATAACCATATCTTTGAGTGGGTTTTAATGCCCTTCTTTCTCTATCCCTGATGAGGATAGAATCATCTAATTCCTGCTCTGGAAACATAGCATGTTCTGCTGGGTGTGCATCAGTTTTGTCTTGCTCAGATTGCTGTTGTTCTGAAGTCAGGATCGTTCTTGACTTCTGTTGATCGTTCTCCTTTTTTGTGGCAGGAGTCAAGATCGATCTTCGATTTTCTGCAACTTGCTCCACCACAAGACCAAACTTCTCAGTTCTGTCTTGTTGAGTCTGTTTTTCCTCCAGGATCGTTCTTCGTTTCTCTCCATCTTTCTCCACCTCAAGATCAATCCTCACATCTTAAATCTGATGTGAGCTTTTATTTGCAGCATTGGTTACAGACTTGTATAGCTCAACCTCATGAAACTTAACATCCCTGCTGATTATACATTTCCTGCTTTCACGACACCATATTCTATAATCTTTTACTCCACTTGGATATCCAACAAAATACCCTTTCGTGGCTCGAGGGGCTAGCTTCCCTTCATTTACATGGTAGTATGCAGCACATCCAAACACTTTTAAATGATTGTAGTTTGCAGTCTGTCCTGTCCACATCTCTTAAGGGGTTTTGAGTTCAATTGCAGTACATGAACTCAAATTTATCAAATAACAAGTTGTATGGACAACTTCTCCCCAAAACTGTGCAGACATCCCTGCATTTGACATAATGCATCTCATTCTTTCAAGTAAGGTTATATTCATCCTTTCAGCTAGTCTGTTTTGATGAGGTGTGCTCCTTACAGTCCTATGTCTGTTCACACCATGAGCTTTGCAAAAACTAGTGAATTCCTCACTATAGAATTCCAAACCATTATCTGTCCTTAGAGTTTTAATCCTTTTGTCAGTCCTATTTTCAACCCTAGACTTCCAATCTTCAAAGGTTTTAAATGCTTCATCCTTACTTTTCAACAAGTAAATCCATACTTTTCTACTATAATCATCAAGAAATGTAATGAAATACTTGTTACCTCCATGTGAAGCAATCTTTGCAAGGCCCCATAGATCACTGTGAACATATTCCAGAATTCCTTTTGAGCAATGTTTCCCTTTGGAGAACTTGACGCTATGCATCTTTCCAAACAGACAATGATCAAAAAATTCAAGATCACTGATCTTGTCCCCTCCTAGCATGCCTTGCCTGTCCAGAACTTGCATTCCTTTTAGACTAACATGACCCAGCCTTTGATGCCATATGATGGCTTTGCTTGATGCTTGAACAGCCACTGCTGCCATTCCTGTCACTGCTTGACCATTTAGAAGGTAGATTTCATGATCCCTTGTTCCCTTCATGATTACCAATGATCCTTTTATGACTTTTAGAGTGCCTTTCTCTGCTTTGTATGAACAGCCAGCTTCCTCTAGCATTCCTAGAGAAATTAAATTCCTTTTCAGTTCTGGAATGTGTCTCACCTTTGACAAAATCTTCATGGTTCCATCTTCCAGCTTCAGCTTGATTGGACCAATTCCAACTACCTTGCAGGCTGATTTGTTCTCCTTAATCACCTTGCCTCCATCCGTTTCTTTGTAATCAAGAAACCAATCTCTGTTTGAGGTCATGTGAAATGAACATCCTGAGTCAAGTACCCAGTCATCATCCATGATTTCAGTCGAATTTTCCATAGGGACTTCTGAGCTTTCATACCCTTCAAAAGCTATAGATGCAATTCCATAATCATCATCACTATGTGATCCTTTCTTTCCTTTCCAATCTGAACATTCTTTCTTGAAATGCCCTTCTTTACTGCATATGAAACATCTCATTTTAGACTTGTCATTTTCCTTGTTCTTGAACTTATTCTTCTGTTTTTGATTCTTCTTCCCTGCCTTGGCTTCGACAAACAGTCCCTCGCCACTGCTTTCTTCATTCCCATCTAATTTCCTCTTCAATTCTTTTGACATTAGTGCTGCTTGTACGTCTTCTACTGTCAAGGAATCTCTACCATACAGAAGTGTATCACACAGATTTTCATAAGAGCTTGATAATGAATTTATCAACAACAGGGCTTGATCCTCATCTTTCAATTTTTCATCAATATTTTCAAGATCTAATATGATCTTATTAAACTCATTATATGATTTTCAATTGATCTACCAGGTTGCATGTTGAAAGTATATAATTTTTGTTTTAAGTACAAACGATTCGCTAATGATTTTATCATATATAAATATTCTAATTTGAGCCAAATACCTGCTACAGAAGTCTCCTTTGCACTTCCCTCAAAACCTTGTCTCCAAGACTCAAGATTAAATCACTATGAGCCTTGTCCATGATATCCCTCTTCTCATTTTCTAGTACTGTGGATGCCATGTCTTTCTCTCCTCCCACTGCTCTTGCCAAACCTAGATGAACCAGCAATGCTTTCATCTTGAGACGCCATAACCCAAAATCATTCTTCCCATCGAATTTCTTAATTGCATACTTTGTTGATGCCATCCTTCCTTTGAATCGAATACTCCCGTGCTTTGATACCAGTTGTTGTGAAAAATGGAGATTGATCAATCAATGAACCCATAAAATAACGAAGATTGATGAAACAGAAAATCCAAAATCGTTCTTCGTTTCCGACTGAAACGAAGATTGATATTTCAAACAGAATTTTGAATCTTGTAATTCTAAAATGAACACACACAATTGTTAACCCAGTTCAGAGATTAACTCCTACGTCTCGGGGACTGGATCCGACTTGAATTATCACTAGTAATGAGATGAAAATGATTACAATTGAATTGCACTTATGTTGCCAGTTTTTTTTTTTTTTGCAGTATGAAAAACTGCAGCTTGCATTCTATTTTTCTGATTTGTTAGTTTTCCAGCCTTGCTTTGGCTTATATACAGTTTGGTTACAATTTGGTGTAACAAACTAACTAACTAAAGTTAGTTACAACTAACTAACTAACTAACTGCCCAAAACTGAATGGCTTCTTAATTGAGTACCACTTTTAACACCTTTAATTTTTTTTTTTATGAAAATGAAACAAAACAAAGGATGGAGAGAAAAAAGGACCAATGAGAAAGTTTAATTCCTATAACTAGTATCACAAGTTATAGAAATTCATCTCCTAATAATTCTGGTGAGTTTTCTATCCTTCCTTTTGTGGTTGATTTTTACTGACATATGACATATTTGACCCTTCAAGAAGTGACATATACTCATACTTCTATGTCATGATTTGTCCTTATGACTTTCCATTGACTGAAAACAACATTAGAGTTTACATCCGAAATATTTTGTTTGGAAATGATGAAGTTAAAATGTCGAAGAATAGTGGATCAAACGTTCTCCTCAACTACAGAGGCTGAGCAACACGAAGCGGAGACCGAAATGGTATTCTCCTGTGGACGAAGAAGAGGACAGGAGAAGATGGAGCTAGCCAATGCATCATTGACTAAACAATTCAATTGTTGCTTTGTTTCATAGTTTTCAATCCTTATTTCGAAATTATTTCTCTTATATAGTAAGATTTTGGTCCTTTTTTAGAGATTCAAAATCCAAGTTCAATTACACTGAATAATGATGAATAACAATGAAGGCTATGTGTGAGATTATGTTATAACATGTACGGGATCAATTGTATTTTTTCTATATATTAAATTTAGTAGCAGTAACTCGTGCAACACAGATCTAGAATGAAGTGGTGCAGAATTTTAAGGAATGGCTCGAAATTGAGGTATAAAATTCACTAGTGCATGTTAGCCGAATCATCTTAGAGACTAAGCACATGACTAGAATTGGCTAAACACGTAATTTCACAAGACAATAATGTTTTTTGTTAATTCTTGTGGCATCGTAATTGTGAAAAGGGATTCATCTTCACGGTTCCACCCACTAGTTGTGTGCTTAGTTGATAAGATGATATGTTCACTAACTTGCACTTAAGACAATGATCTCATTTTCTATTAGGTGACTATGTTGAAAAAGAGACTTTGTTTCTCAACTACGGATTCCTAGACAACTCTAGATAGCTGAATCCAGTGTTTAATGAATCAAAAAGATATTATAATTCAATCCATAACTCTATCATATTATGTCTTCTTAGTTGAAATTTCTATCTTAAATATAAGTTGGGTTAGAATCTAGTAGTATATGATAAGAACAATAATTTACTCGGTTACCCTTATATAATATAATTTAAAATATAAAAGTGAAATATAATAAAATATAAATATAAAAACTATTTATAAAATATATAAAAATTAATTGAAATTTTAAAATAAATATTATTTGTTTACAAGAGTATTTTTGACAT
>JBBPBP010009779.1:39744639-39777342 GCA_037974735.1 Cicer chorassanicum
AGTTATTTAGTTACTCTTAATTTTATTTAAAATTTTTAAATTGTTTATTTAGTAGTGTCAATAGATAGTTTTAAATGTAAAATTATTTCATTACTTATTTGATTTTTTAGTATTTTTTTTTGTTAATTTATAATATTTAAAATATAATAACTAAAGATTTAATTCATTGATTGTGTGTTTTGAAAATAATATTTACTATGAATATTTATCCACTTAGACTAACTAAGAAACATACAATAGCCATATTTGACATGTTCTTTAACCACTAACTTACATATTATTGAAGTAGAAATGTCAATTTACAAGGAAGGGGGTTTGAATTGTAAATTAACCATTTTAAAATTTCCTGTTAAAACTAAATAATTTTAACTCAAAATTGATCTTGGTTGTGAAAACAGAAAACGGAGAACATTATTGGTTAGTAATAAACAAACAAATTTAAGTTATCTATCTAATTTAATAATCAAAAGATTGTAAATAAATATAGATAAGAGGAAAGAATTCACGCAGAGATTTATCCTGGTTCACCCAATCCGGGTTACGTCCAGTCCTCACAGTTTGTGAGATTTTTCACTAGGTGTTCAAACAGAGAACGTTCTTGGTTTTTACACCACCAGTTCAGATCAACCTTGATCTGTTACACAACTTTACCTTTCTGCCCAAAAAGGATTTCAATAGTCTACCTTTCAACCTTTAAGAGGATTTTACACTTTACCTTTTACACATAAAATGATTTTCTACAAGCTACTCAAACTATCTTCAATACAATAGTCTTGAGTTTACACGATAATGATTTAAAGTGTTTTGTCAGAATCTAAGAAAGCTCAACACTTGTTTGAGTTTTGATTCTTTTGACAGGGAAATACAATAGAATGATTCTAGGAATCAAATGAGAAAAATTAGAACTGATTCTCAGTAAGTATATGAGAGACTTTCGAGTATGATTGTAAGTGATGATTTGCTTTGCACTTGAATGTCTGATTTTTCCTGAAGCTTGGAGTTCTTTTTATAGGCTTCAATGATGCTTATGACAGCACATATGATCGTTGGAAAGGGTCCAACTATCATGTGTCAGCTTGTGGATAAGATTAGACTTGAAACAAGAATGTTCTTGGCTGAACATTCTTCGTTTTACTGCTTTATATAGAAGCTAATTTGTAGCCTTTGAATTATCCATCATTGCCAATATTTCATGGCCTTTTATCACTTGTGCATATATCTTAGATATACAGCTGAAACATACACTTTAAGAACGTTCTTCGTTCTTGCCAATCAAGCTGGACAATGGTCAGACTTGACTATCGAGAATGAACTTGCTTGATGTATTATGAACCATAGCTTTTATCCTTTGTATTTTGGATTGATTCTTTGCTGAGATGAATCCTGTATATTCCTTGGAGAATACTGATAACATGATTGTTAAATCCAGGAGCAACTCTTTCTTCAACAGAGGAGATCGTTTTGTTCTTGAAGTTTCAGAATTGTGGAGAACGTTCTTCCTTTTTTCCAGACTTCTGTCAAGAACGTTCTCTGTTCTGTCTTTGTATTTTTGCTTCATTTTCAATGTGATTTTTCTTGTAATGTTTGGCACCTATCATTGATTATTATACTCAAAAACATATGTTAAATTAACATATCATTTAGAATCATAATTAACTTTCTTAATTAACCTTTGTTTGTTTAGATCAAAACACTAATTAAAATTTTGTCTTAACAATCTCCCCCTTTTTGATGATGACATACATGTTAAAGATTTTAATTTTGATTCTAATTTTAATCATGAAGAGCTTAAAAGCTCCCCCTCATAATGTGCTATAAATTTTTGAACCAACATAAATTTCATTAATGCATTAAAATGATGGATGTACATGATTCAGGTATATTTGATGGCGTTTCAGCAAGTGTACTGAATCGTTGCAAGTAATAATAAAACGGTAGTACCAAGTGACGAACTTAAGGATTACGTTTTAATATCGAGTTGTATTTAATTACTAAAATTGAACAAAAAGTTTTTGAATTGATTGAAATAATATTTAAAACTAACAATTGTAATAAAATTGATCCTTTATTATAAGAAAAATGTCAAGGATGAGTTTCACTTCGAATCCAACCATGGTTTTTAATTTGATCCTAGTTACTAAATTCCTTTATTTAGTTATTATTGAATTCTCTTTATTATTCTTGCCCTAATGTCTTAGTGACATAACCTTTAATTCCAAAGTAACCCCTAATTCCTTAGTGGATTTAAGATTAGAATTAAGCTTTATGGTACATAAATTCTCTTATTAAACTATTGCCTCGGCAAATAATTCAATTGGTTTCATGACCTGCATTTATCCCTAGACTACAATACCATGATTTTCTAATCTCAAGCATTCGTAAAGTCCACTTCTGTTTTGAAATACGAATCGTAAAACATTTTAAAGTCGATCAAACAATAAAAAGCATTAAGCACAAAGATGAAAAAAAATAATTCAATAAACTCATTCATATAACTAGAAATTAAATCATAAAAATAAGGGTTTCATCTTGTTTCACTCATCCTTAACAAATAGGGTTTAGTTACTCATGACAGAGATAGAAAAGATAGAGATTAGAGAAGAATTACAAGAAAGATTCATGACTGATTCTTGATAAAACTGCTCCAATGGTGTTAGAAACAACCATTTTTGAGTTTCTCTGTTAGGGCACAAGTCTTCAAACTTCCCGATAGCCAAAAAGATCACTAGAAAGTGTGAAAAACGCGTTTTAATGAGTTCTGATGCGCGCCGCGCGCCCCAGGCGTGGGATTTGCGCTCTGGGAGCGCCTGGGCAGAATCAAGCGCAGAACATCTTCTATCTGGAGTTTAGTGCATTTTTCTCCTCTTTTGAGTAAGAATTTGGTTCTTGTGTCTTCATGAAAGTTGTAGCTGTGGATCTTAGCTTTCACGTGCACTTTATTTGACTCCAATTGGACATCTACAACTCCAGATATGGCTGAAATACTCCACATAGATCATGTTGATTTCTCACCAAAATTCAGCACTGCACTAAAACAAAGAAACGACGCAAAACTACGAAAAATCTCTACTTAATCAAGGAAATAAGAACATAAGCATTTTATCAAATCCAAGAACTAGAATCAACAAAATATATCAAATAACTCTTTAAATTAACTAATGGTTGAAGATAAATAAGACTAAAAACAATGAAAAATATGCAGAAGTTCAATTTACGAAAAAATCTTCTTAGTACATATCAGATTTTATAAAATCTAAAATAATTCTCACCCTTTGTCAATGCAAAAAGAAATAGGAGAAAAGTGACAAATAAAGCCTATGTAGAAAGAGATGGGGAAGATCCTTTAGATGAAGAAGATCGAGACGATTCTGGAACAGCCTGGAATGGGGGAGAGGAAGATTTAGTGGAGGAGGATCAATTCCTAACTTTGGAGCAAGTTGGGTTACCATCCAATTTCGTAGGGTAGCATACTCCTTATCCTGATGTTGTAACACCCTAATTTCTTATTATTATATTTTATTGATATATTATTTTGCCTTATGTGGTTGCCTTAGTGATTTATTTGAATTATTAATACTAGTAATATTGAAATTGTTTTAGACATATATACGTATTTAATTATTTAAATAAATAAATAAGAAATAAACCTGTGTATTATTAGACTAGTCTATTAACATTAGTGCTAAAAGAATGAGTTAATAATAATAATAATAATAATAATAATAATAATAATAATAATAATAATAATAATAATAATAATAATAATAATAATAATAATAATAATAATAATAATAATAATAATAGGAATAATGTGACGCCTATATATATATATATATATCCATATTTGCGTGATTATTGTGCTGATAAAAGACTAGAAGAAAACATAAGGGGCAGCTTTGCCGATAACCGCATCCTAAATTGCAATCAGATACGATTGTGTAAACTTCATCAATTTTATTTTGGCAAATACATATGAATTTTGATGGATAATTAGGATGAGTCATACCATGGAAATTGGAACACAAGAATAGCAATCAATAATCTACAATTGAACTTGATTATCATGATTAGTAATCTAGGCTATTCCTTTTTATCATTCTGGTGGAAAAATGATAATTATTTTAGGATAGTGAATTTTATAATTGTTGCTAGGATAGTGAATTATTTTAAATTGAATTGTCAACTAATCAGTCTGTACATATTTTACATACAAAAGAGAATATCTCGTAAAAAGGAAATGGCATATTGAATACAAATGGCCAGTGGTGTGATGATTTGAGGCCTGGAAGAAATATCAATTTTTCAAAACCCTAAATAAAACCCTAAACCCTAAATAAAACCAAATCCATATTCAGAAAAACCTGAATCAGATTATAGTAATACAGTTGGACTTCCATCATGCTTAAATATGTGTAGCAAAATTTATAACAGTACTTAAGTTTAAATATGTATAAAAATATTTAATTCTTCTATCATGCTTAGTTTAAATAAAATCTGATATAGTAATATCCGTGTTTGATGGTATTAAATATATTTTTGAATTATATTACAATAGCAGATAAATTATCTATGTATTATTAATAAATAAATTATTTACCTATTGGAGCAAGTAATTAATTTGTAATTGGTTTTTGCGTTGATTTATTCTCGCTCGTGGACTGTTAGAGATGGTGGTTGGTGAAGACGCGACACGTTAAATCAGCGGATCGACTTGGTTGGGAAAAATCTTCAGCCAAGGTAAGGGGTGAGAAGAGGTTCGACTTTATGAGTATAAAATAACGTGGGATGAACGGGAATACCGTAATTCCCAGATATTCATCTGGGGCTTACTACGTACGGTTGAGCCCTATTGAATAATATATGAATGGTAATAGTGAGGACTAAAATATAATTTAGCAACCTATAGAATTAACGTGAATCTATTTATATCACGATTGCATGATGTCTGATTTTATGAAATGTTATGTTGATTGTTACTGTATGAATGATATGTACTGGAGTGTTCTTACTACTTGATTGAAATTGTGATATCACTTGAATGTGCCACCTGTTTGATTTTTTATTTTGTGATTGATAAGACTGGATTATGCATTTGAGTAGTGTAACGCCCCGGATTTTTTGATCCAAAACGTTACTTGAAAAGATATTGTTTAGAAAGATTTACGTCAATATTTTTTTTCTCTAACAACCTTACATTTATTCATGCAAATAATTAGTAACAACCACGTTTATTTAATTTTATTAAGAAAATGTTTATTCAAGACTATAACAAGAAAAACAATAATTCCTAACGGAATAGAACCCACTTCCGTATTTCTAGAATCCTAGTGCATTTTAAAAGTTGGTGACAAAAGATTAAAAATAAATATTGCGACAATCCTATCATTACGAAACTGTATTGAAAACCCATTTTTATTCCCCGTTTGCCGCACATTAATACTCATCAACTAATCTTGAATCTCCTCGAACTCATTAGTACCTAAAATGTTGTTGTAAGGGTTAGTTTTATCCATCATCCACATCAAACCAAAGTTAAACATATAGAAGAATAACACAAAATATATAAGAGTAAAAACTTCCAATTTAAAAGAAAAATACACAAACCAATAAAATGCATAACAAAAATACATACATGATGCATGCTCCTAAAACTATATGATCCGGATATACCTGCCACTAAGGCAACTTCCACACAGAAAAATCACCCATACCAATGGGGAAAACCTGCCACTAAGGCAACTTCCACACAGATCACCCATACCAATGGGGAAAAACCTGCCACTAAGGCAACTTCCACGAAGATGCATATGCCATGACATGATATGATGATATATTATCAAAGAGACATATTTCCACACAGCCCACTAAGAATCATGCCATAAGCATTCAAATCACTTTTCAAAATCATCATCTTGTTCACATATCACTAAGATCACATATCCATAACAAATAACCATGAAAATCATAACTTTCACCATATACACACAAAAATCAAGACTTGGTATCATACACACCATAAAGATTAACACGTTAACATATATAACAACAAGATTCAACTCCAACTCATACATCATCATAAAACTTTGTCACATATAACATACCAATTCAACTATTCTTTCATATTAATTATAAAAATTAAAACTTTATTACATATAACATAGAATTCATACTTTACTTCATATTCGCCATAAAAATCAAAACTTCATCACATATAACATCAAAATTCATATTTTACTTCTTAAAAATCATATATATAATAACTTAACACAAAGGATTGGAGTTTCGTTATTTTAATTCATTAGTCTACATATCATTCCTTTCAAAAGTAAGCAATCACAATTATTTATTTCATGCCATCCAACCAACGGTCTAACTATAATTTGTGTGGGGAAAAGCTCTTACCTTGGCCACTTTTCTTCCTAGTACAAATCTCTAAGCCCCACGAAGTTGTTCACAAGAAACAAAAGTTTCAAACTTTTGATGCACGAAGAAAAGAGGTGATGGTGGCTAGAATTTTGGTATTCTTTACAGAATCTTGTTTGTGAAATAGGGTTTGTAATTGTGGCTAGGGTTTCAATATTCCTTTCTATTTAAAGTGAATATTATTGAGTAGATAGTGTTGGGCCTGAATAAGGAATAGAAGAGAGAAAATATTATTATTATTATTATTATTATTATTATTATTATTATTATTAGTTAACTTCATCAAAACAAGGCATAAACTCCCTGCCCAACTTTCTACTCATACAGATGGATTGTGTGACACCAAGCCACAACCCTTAGCCCAAATTCTTTTTGGCTTAGAGATAAAAAATACATCTACTAAATAATTCTTACTAACAACTTTACTACAATAAGTCGAACAAGGTGAATAATTACCACACCTAATTTAATATTGGAAAATATATATTTATAGATCCAAATTATTTTAATTAATAATTTTAGAGGATGTTTCAATACTCACCCCCTTAAATTTAGTTTCGTCCTCGAAACTAGTCAGACATGAAAAGGTTAGGGTGGAGCTCTCTCATCTTTTCCTTTAATTCCCAAGTTGCATCTCCATTCGTTTGGTCCCAGATCACCTTGACCAAGGCGATCTCTTTGCCTCGTAAGTGCTTAGTAGTCCTATCCGCAATGCTCAGCGGCGGAACTGCAAACGATAAGTTCTCCTCCAACTGTATGTCATCTGGCACGATAATATGGGAAGGATCAGCGATGTACTTCCTCAGTTGTGACACATGGAACACGTCGTGCAGTTTGGCTAGATTTGGAGGCAAAACAATCTGATAAGCTACGAGACCCACACGTCGGAGGATCTGGTACGGGCCAATGAATTTAGGAGTTAGCTTCTTAGACTTTAGTGCCCTACCAACTCCAGTAGTAGGCGTCACTCTTAAAAATACATGTTCACCCTCTTGAAACTCCAACGGTTTCCTTTGTTGGTCGGCATAACTCTTTTGTCTACTTTGCACTATCTTTTGATGAAGCTAAAATCACTAGAAGGGGGGTTGAATAGGGATTTTGACGTTTAAAAATTATTTTCAAAGTGTATGAGTTTCTGTCCTCTCAGTGAGGATGCGAACTAAAAATTGATTTTTAAACTTTTCAAGAAAACTCAGAATAAGTGCAAGGAAATGTAAAGGGATAGACACACAAATTTTATCCTGGTTCACCCAATGATGGCTACGTCTAGTCCTCACAACCTTGTGAGATTTTCACTAAAGATCAACAGATCAACCTCTTGCCGAGGATGATTACACCTTGTGTATTCTCAAGCTTCACCAAGCTTACAATCAACTTTCAAATGTTTTCAAGTTCAACTAACTTGAAAATTTACAGAGTAATATGAGTATGATTTGATTTCTCTCAACTAAAACACTTTCTAAAAGATTTTTCAAAAGATCTAATGTATGAATAGAGAAAGTGTGAGGAGAGGATGAATATTGCTTAAGATGAATGATATGATTCTTGATCTTTTTTCTGCAATATTGGTGTGTGTTGTAATGAAGAGCTTCCTGCCCTTTTTATAGAGTCCTTGATAGCTCTTTCATGAGTTAAAAGCCTCATGACCGTTGAGGAGGATGCAGAAGTTTGTCCAATGGTCTTTGTGCTGAAATTACAACATTGCCATCCAGCCATCCTTGGACCTATGCAGTCCATCCTCTGCGTAGCCTTTACTCTTGGTCTTGTGTAGCCTTTTGATTTTTTCATTCTTCAAGACTTGTGACTTCTATTTGGAGCTTGTTTGCAGTTGCCTTTCAATATCTTGACTTTGCTTTATTTTTCCAATCACTCAAGAGTGAAATATAGGGCTGCCCTTAGCCTTTTCACATGGCATGGAGACTTGCAAACATGTCACTTCTTGAATCCCAAAGCTACAAGCAATCCTTGGACCTTGTGTAGCTAGCCTTGTGATTTCTTTTGATCAAATACTTCATATTATTGCTTATTCATGCTGATTTGATCTCTGTTGATGGATTAAAAACGTTATTCTCGCGAGGATGGAAAAACTCAACTTGAAGACCCATCCTCTGGCCATCCTCCAGCTCGAAACCTTAATGAATTAATCCAGATTTTTCTTCCTTTTGTTCTAAATGATGATTAACCTGTTTTCTTATAATAATTCACTCAAAAACACAGATTAGTATTAACCACAATCATAATCTCTTAAGTAATTTTGTTATCATTAAAATCAAATGAGAGATTTTGTCTCAACATCTTTATCCTTTCTTGGATCAGACGAACCTTACTTGTGGTCTGTTGTACCAATTCTGGCCCTACAATTAGGTTCTCACCATCCTGATACCAACACAAGGGGGTTTGACACTTACGCCCATACAGAGCTTCGTATGGTGCCATCCCAATGCTCGCATGGTAGCTGTTGTTATAAGTGAACTCAACGAGATGCAACATGTTATCCCAAGTTCCTCGCTCATCCAACACACACGCTCTTAGTAAATCCTCCAAGGTCAGAATAGTTCTTTCTGTTTGTCCATCGGTTTGAGGGTGATAGGCTGAACTTAATCTCAACTTAGTACCCAACGCCTCATGTAATGCTCTCCACAAACGAGAAATGAACTTCAGATCTCTATCTGACACAATGCTAGACAGCACCCCGTGTAGTCTAACAATCTCGGCAATGTAGATCTCTGCAAGTTTAGTCACATCATAAGTAGTCCTCATGGGTATGAAATGGGTAGATTTGGTTTGCCTGTCGACAATTACCCAAATGGAGTCAAACTTTCGTTGAGTCTTATGCAATGCTACCACGAAGTCCATGGATATACTATCCCATTTCCATACTGGTATATCTAATGGCATTAGTAGTCCCTCTGGCTTCTGATGCTCTACCTTAGCTTTCTGGCAAGTCAAACACGAAGCCACATATTCTGCTACTTGTTTCTTCATTCCCGGCCACCAAAACTTCAGCTTAAGGTCTTTATACATTTTGGTGGTACCAGGGTGAATACTCAGCTTGCTTTTGTGGGCCTCATCCAAGATTGTCCTCCTCAATTCGGCATTGTCGGGTATACAAACACGTCCATTACATCTCAAAATATCGTCGGGGCCCACCTTGAATTCAGGTGCCTTGCCGACCTCGATCAACTTCCTTTTCTCTTGAGTCGACACGTCTGTAACTTGGAGAACTTTAATCTCATTCATCAATTCACTATTTATAACGATCATTCCACAGTGTGGTTTCTCCAATGCAAAATCCAAATAAAGATCCAAGTCACGGAACTTCTCTAATAACTCCAACCCCTTCATTGATACAAACGAGAGATGAACTCGTTTCCTGCTTAGGGCATCAGCCACCACGTTTGCTTTCCCTGGATGGTAATGCAACGTGAACTCATAATCTTTAATGAACTCCATCCATCTCCTCTGTCTAATGTTAAGTTCCTTTCGATCAAATAAGTATTTCAAACTCTTATGGTCACTGAATACATCAAAACTACACCCATATAGATAGTGTCTCCAAATTTTCAATGCGAAAACAATAACAGCTAACTCTAAGTCATGAGTGGGATAATTCTTTTCATGCACCTTCAATTGTCTTGAGGCATAGGCCACTACTTGTTTGTTCTGCATCAGAACACAACCCAAACCCTGGTAGGAAGCATCACAATAAACCTCGTAAGGCTCTTCTTGTTGTGGCAACACTAACACTGGGGACGTAGTTAGCTTCTCTTTCATCAGTTGGAAACTTTTCTCACACACCTCAGTCCAAGCATAAATCTGGTTCTTCTTCGTAAGGTGTGTCAATGGAGCAGCAATCTTGGCAAATCCCTCAATAAATCTCCTATAGTACCCGACCAAACCCAGAAAACTCTTAATCTCTGTGGCTGTTTGCGGTTGTTTCCATGCCATCACGACCTCCACCTTGGATGCGTCGACAGCAATCCCTTCCTTAGAAATTACATGTCCCAAAAACTTCACTTCTTCCAATCAAAATTCACATTTTCCTAGATTAGCATATAGTTGTTGATCCTTTAGTATTTGTAGAATTTGACGCATATGTTCCTCATGTTCCTCTCGACTCTTGGAATAGATCAAGATGTCATCAATAAAAATCACCACAAACTTGTCTAAGAACAGACGGAAGATACTGTTCATATAATCCATGAAGATAGTCGGCGCATTGGTCACTCCGAAGGGCATCACCCAATACTCATAGTGCCCATATCGCGTTCTAAAGGCTGTCTTGGATATATCATCTTCTTTCACTCGAATCTGATGGTATCCCGACTTTAGATCAATCTTAGAAAACACCTTTGCCCCTCTGAGTTGGTCCATTAAGTCATCAATGCAGGGTAAGCGGTATCTGTTTTTTTTATTGTGACTTTGTTGAGCTGTCGGTAATCAACACACAGTCTCGACTTTCCATCCTTCTTCTTTACCAATAATACGGGGGCTCCCCAAGGTGATACACTAGGCCGAATGAATTGTTTAGACAAAAGGTATTCTAGTTGGTTCTTTAGTTCTGATAGCTCTAAGGGGGCCATTCTGTAAGGAGCCATAAAAATGGGTCCCGTACCCGGAATAACGTCAATAGAAAATTCAACGTCGTGAACTGGGGGTAGTCCTGGTACGTCTGGTGGAAAGACTTCAGAGAAATCCCTCACCACTGGGATATCATCGACAACAACCTCTGGATTCAAACTGCTTGAGTTGAGAAACACATATTTTTGGACTCCTCCCTTTAGAGAAAACTTCAGTCTGTTGGTTGAGAGGAACTTCGAAATATCGAGATCCGGAAATATCACATTCCGTTGAGCACAGTCTAATAGGATGTAGTTGTTAGACAACCAATCCATTCCTAGAATTACTCCCACATCTAATTGTAATCGTAGGGTTGTAAGGAAATATTTTATTCACAGCTATACGATAAGTTCAGGTCACACCGTAAGTCGTGTATTAGGGGGGTTCCTAGGAAAGAGAGGTGGGTCAACGGACCACTTAATAACCAAGTCTTTCCTTAGCCAGAATCCCACTAATACAACCTTTACGGTATTACCCTTCCCTTATATTATGGGGATTCTAAAATTTTAAATAGGTTAGAGGTTTAAAACATTGTCCTTATTACAAAAATTAAGTAATTACGGAATATTCATATTCATTATAAATTCAATTGCCATAATTAATAACATCATTAAACCACGAGTAGTAAATTAGTAAAAATTTCAAATCTAGGATCAAGAATTCAAGGCATATCATGATTGTAATTAATTGAAAGAAAATTTCTATTTTTGATAAAGAAATTTTTTTTTATTAGCATTAAAAGAGATCAAGTAATCAATTCATAATGTTAATTTTCCCTATATAAATACATATATAACAAAATTAATAATGAATCCTAAAATAAAAATACAATAAAGTCAAATATCACACGTAAATCAAGGCATAAATAACAAAGTCAAGAATCACACATAAATCAAGGCATAAATAAGAAAGTCAAGAATCCCACATAAATCAAGGCATATATCAAGGTATAAATAACAAATTCAAGCATCACACATAAATCAAGGCATAAATAACAAAGTCAAGTCTCCCACATAAATCAAGGAATAAATCAAGGCATAAATAACAAAGTCAAGCATCACACATAAATCAAGGCAAGCGTCATACAAAATCGTCCCACCCCAAATTTCCGAGGTTTAATTCTCTGATACCAATTGTAACGCCCCAAATTTTTTGATCCAAAACGTTACTTGAAAAGATATTGTTTAGAAAGATTTACATCAATATTTTTTTTTCTAACTACCTTACATTTATTCATGCAAATAATTTCTAACAACCACGTTTATTTAATTTTATTAAGAAAATGTTTATTCAAGACTATAACAAGAAAAACAATAATTCCTAACGGAATGGAACCCACTTCCGTATTTCTAGAATCCTAGTGCATTTTAAAAGTTGGTGACAAAAGATTAAAAATAAATATTGCGACAATCCTATCATTACGAAACTGTATTGAAAACCAATTTTTATTCCCCGTTTGCCGCACATTAATACTCATCAACTAATCTTGAATCTCCTCGAACTCATTAGTACCTAAAATGTTGTTGTAAGGGTCATTTTTATTCATCATCCACATGAAACCAAAGTTAAACATATAGAAGAATAACACAAAATATATAAGAGTAAAAACTTCCAATTTAAAAGAAAAATACACAAACCAATAAATTGCATAACAAAAATACATACATGATGCATGCTCCTAAAACTATATGATCCGGATATACCTGCCACTAAGGCAACTTCCACACAGAAAAATCACCCATACTAATGGGGAAAACCTGCCAACTTCCACACAGATCACCCATACCAATGGGGAAAAACCTGCCACTAAGGCAACTTCCACACAGATCACCCATACCAATGGGGAAAAACCTGCCACTAAGGCAACTTCCACGAAGATGCATATGCCATGACATGATATGATGATATATTATCAAAGAGACATATTTCCACACAGCCCACTAAGAATCATGCCATAAGCATTCAAATCACTTTTCAAAATCATCATCTTGTTCACATATCACTAAGATCACATATCCATAACAAATAACCATGAAAATCATAACTTTCACCATATACACACAAAAATCAAGACTTGGTATCATACACACCATAAAGATTAACACGTTAACATATATAACAACAAGATTCAACTCCAACTCATACATCATCATAAAACTTTGTCACATATAACATACCAATTCAACTATTCTTTCATATTAATTATAAAAATTAAAACTTTATTACATATAACATAGAATTCATACTTTACTTCATATTCGCCATAAAAATCAAAACTTCATCACATATAACATCAAAATTCATATTTTACTTCTTAAAAATCATATATATAATAACTTAACACAAAGGATTGGAGTTTCGTTATTTTAATTCATTAGTCTACATATTATTCCTTTCAAAAGTAAGCAATCACAATTATTTATTTCATGCCATCCAACCAACGGTCTAACTATAATTTGTGTGGGGAAAAGCTCTTACCTTGGCCACTTTTCTTCCTAGTACAAATCTCTAAGCCCCACGAAGTTGTTCACAAGAAACAAAAGTTTCAAACTTTTGATGCACGAAGAAAAGAGGTGATGGTGGCTAGAATTTTGGTATTCTTTACAGAATCTTGTTTGTGAAATAGGGTTTGTAATTGTGGCTAGGGTTTCAATATTCCTTTCTATTTAAAGTGAATATTATTGAGTAGATAGTGTTGGGCCTGAATAAGGAATAGAAGAGAGAAAATATTATTATTATTATTATTATTATTATTATTATTATTATTATTATTATTATTATTATTATTATTATTATTATTATTATTATTATTATTATTATTATTATTAGTTAACTTCATCAAAACAAGGCATAAACTCCCTGCCCAACTTTCTACTCATACAGATGGATTGTGTGACACCAAGCCACAACCCTTAGCCCAAATTCTTCTTGCCTTAGAGATAAAAAATACATCTACTAAATAATTCTTACTAACAACTTTACTACAATAAGTCGAACAAGGCGAATAATTACCACACCTAATTTAATATTGGAAAATATATATTTATAGATCCAAATTATTTTAATTAATAATTTTAGAGGATGTTACAAGTAGTGTAAATCAAGTATTGGGATTTTATTGTGATTGACTGATATACATATATAATGATGAATATTGTGACGTCAAACTGAAACTTATTGAGTTGTGGTAGTCGAGAAAGTCTGAGATATGTGTTGTAGATTTTGGAGTTAGGATTATTCTGTCAACATATAGGGAGGGTCTGACATACCTAGTGATTATGGGGAAGTAAAACTGAATGAGCCTGATCGTGGAGGGCTACAGTCGAACTGTAAGGTAAGACTGATAGACCTTGGGGGTATCTCTGGTGGGAAATTCCTAAGTGGATTAGTGGGTAATTCCCTAAGGTCGGGAGCTACCATGTAACACAAGAGTACCCCGACCGTCGCGCATATGTGTCTCGGGTTGAGTTGAGGGGATCTATGAGAACTTTACCATTCATGAATTTTCCGTCCACTCTTGTAGTGGCATAGTATGAGGCCTCCTAACCAAGTACTTCAGAGTAGAATGGTACCAAATGATAAAGTATAGAGTATAGGACATGCATAGCATTTTGTCCTTGCAACTGTTTTATTGTGATTGAATTAGATTAACCTATGGTATTATGTTCGTGAATGTTGTCTTTAGTTGTGCTGTTTTGACTAATTGCGTGTTCTCCTCGTGTGTTTTATATTGTTACATAATTTCGAAACTCACCCTTTGTTGTTTGTGTTTGACGTTTGGGATGGACGCAGACGAGCTACAAACTGCAGGTGATGACTAGTACCGTCAAAGTGCCAGAAGCCATCCTATCTTGAAGACTCTTATTATATGCATTTTGTTCACATTATTTTGAGCGTATTCTATTTTGGGAATTCCTGCTCTTATAGTGACATCGGGTTGGGACAACATTTGCACTTAATATTAAACTTAGGTATGTGTACTTCAAAAAGGATTTTGCTGTATGATATTACGATTTCGAGTTGTTAAGTTTGATGGAAAGTTTGGATTTATGTGATGTATTCATGATTACATGATACTCTTTGCTTTAAAATTTTATTTTGGAAGTTTATATGTTTATTATTTGAAGGATTTCATGATTTTAAAAATAAGAAAATTAAATTTTTTATTTGGGGTTTAGGGTGTCACAGATGTTCTTGACGTGCCATAATTGTTATGAGGGCAGCCATGATTGAATTGATGGTTGACTCATTCTCAACTCTTGGACGTTTGGCAGGGCAATGGGAATCGTCTTTAGGTGTATAAGGGAGAGTGTTGTTTATGGGGGCAGTGTTAGTGCTGAAGGATGATAAAATGGCAAAGGATGTGGCAATGGTGGGAAGGGCAATTACTGGGGATTTGGGAGGATGGATAGACGGACCAGAGGTGTTAGGGAAAACTAAAAACTAACTTATGCCGAAAATAGAGGAACTGGTTTTTTATGGGGAGACAAAAGCAGGTGACATGATTGAAGAAGAATGAAAAGGTAATTGAGAGCACATGTCACTCAACGGATTATAGGTGTGGGGGAAGGCAGGAACCTCAGTGGATGTATGGTGAAATGATGAAGGGAGGCTATGTGGATTTGAGGGAAAATGGAGAATGTTGGGTGGAGGTGAAGAACGTTCTTGAGGAATAGTAGTGGGAGGTGTGCAAGGTGGAGAACGTTCTTGAGCAGTGGTATTTTCGAGAATTTTTGGAGAATGATTTGAAGTAGTGGTGTTGGTGGGATTTGATGGAGATTGTTCTGGAGCAGTGGTTTGATGTGGTGGAGAATGTTCTTCTAGAACAGTAGAGGCGGCAGTAGATTGACGAGCAGAACGTTTGCGTTTGTTTATGATGGAGGGCAGTGCAGATTTGGGAATGTTCTTAGCAGAGGATTGTTTTTTCATGTGTGAAACATTTTTGGAAGAAAATTTTGAGATCTTTATGGTGGATGTTTCAGAAGATAAGGGGATGTTGAAATACCTAAATATTTTGGTAAGAACCATGCCATAAGGAACTGTGTTTTTCTTGTAGTCTTTATTTGTGGCAACGATCATGTTCTGAATTATGATGTAGGAAAGATTAACCCTCTTGCGGTTAAGAAGGTGATAAATGATCAATGCGTCATTGTCGGAGACGTACTCGTGACTCCCACAATGAGGCAAGATGGAGTACTGACTGATGCTGTTGAACACTTTGGAAAGGGGCTTTAGAGATGTTGAAGGGGCTTTATAAAATTATCAAGCATAAAAACTCTACCAATACCAATGGGTCTCTCGACCTATTTTTTTTTGCATACAACTTTTGGAGATTGGAAGGAATAAGTGGAGGCATACGGATTTTGGGACCAGATGGGGTGGGATTTGATTTAGTGGGGGGCGGGGGGGCGAGAACGTTCTTGAGGAGAACGTTCCGGTGAAACAGGTTTTTAGGGGAACGTTCTTGAGTTCGAGAACAATCCGGTTTTTTTAGTTTTGTGGATTCTTTAATCTATTTTTAGCTAAGTATTGGGATAGAGTTATGGTTGTTTTGTTTTTTTGGGTTTTTGGTTTAAAAGTGGTTTTTGTTGGAGAGGAAGATGATGGTTTTGAAGTGGTTGAGGGTTTCGAAGATGAAAAAATTTCTTTTTCTAGGTTGGGAGTGTTGATTGAGAGGGTTCCGTTTGAGGAGATGGTTGGGTAGTTTTAGTAGGAACATCACGCTCTGAGTCGTCACTATCAGATATAGTGTATACAGTAGAATCAGAGGTTTTAGCTTTGGATATTCCAATTCCTGCCATTACACGCATGGACCTTCGTTGGGCTTCGGTAGGTATAGAAAACGGTTTACGTAGATGTGGAGGAACTTTGCAAAGATTGGGAGTTGAGCTTTGGAAGAGAGGGGGAATTACAATTGATAAGGGATTGAGAAAAATGAGATTAGGGTTTGAATATGGGGATGAGGACAAGTAGTCCGAGAATGTGTTTTCAGAAGATTCATTTGGAGGAGTTGGTCTAGGTGGTGGTGAGGGTGAGCGATTGAGGAACGGAGAAGATGGTGGAGATGATGATGAAGACGAGGGCGTGTTAGAGCAATGGTTCTTCTTAGCGGACATTTTTGTTCGAGCCATTTTTGAGATTTTCTCATAAACGATTTGGAGGTTTTTAGAAGATGAAGTTGTAGTTTGGAAGATGAAAAATTAGTTTAATGGAAGATGAAAGATTGTGATGATGAAGTTGCAGTTTTGATGTTTGTAGAGCAAAGGTGAGGTGAATGATGGTTGTTGGAAAAGAGGAGAATAGAGGTAGAGTTTGACAGTGTGGCAGTTGCTTTTGCAAACAAGGGAATACGTCTAATTAATGCCACCCAAAAAGCGATTCTGTGAAGGAAAACGGAGAATGATGACAGAAAAACGCGGAATGATTGAAACAAACCAAAAACATTCTTGGTTTTCAGAAAAGAAAACAAAATTTAACGCAAACTAACAGGATTTTTGATAATTCTCAGTTTTTCTTTGATAAAATTAAAATTTTCCTCTACAAGAGGTTTGGTAAAAATATCAACAAACTGTTTCTGAGTATCTACAAAAATTAATTCAACTTTTTTATTTACATGATCACGAATAAAATGATGTTTTATCTCTATGTGCTTGGATCTTGAATGTTGAATGGGATTTTGTGAAATATTTATAGCACTAGTATTGTCACAGTAAATTGGGATGTTTGAATAACTTACAGAGAAGTCTTCTAGTTGATTTTTTTATCTAGAGAACTTGAGAACAGCAATTTGCCGATGAGACATATTCAACTTCGGTTGTTGATAAAGCAATTGTATTTTGCTTTCTACAAGACCAGCTTATTAATGCCTCTCCTAGAAACTGACATGCACCACTTGTGCATTTTCTTTCAATCTTGTCTCCAGCATAATCAGCATCGCAATAAGCTACAAGATCAAAATGAGAACCTTTTCTATACCAACAAGATATCGAAAAATTCTTTCAACAGCAGATAAATGAGATTCTTTTGGTGCACAATGAAATCTAGAACATAATCCTACCGCAAATACATTGTCAGGTCTACTGGGTGTTAAATAAAGCAAGGAACCTATCATTCCCCTATATTCATTTTCATAAATAGATTTTTCATTTTCATCTTTGTCTAATTAGGAGGATGGATGCATGGGAGTAATCATGATTTTGGCTTCGTTCATTTTATATTTTGATAAAATGATCTTTCATGTATTTTTCTAAACATATAAAGATACCATCTTTATGTTGCTTAATTTGCAAGCCAAGAAAATACCTCAATTCTCCCATCATACTCATTTCAAATTCACTTTGCATATTTTTTGAAAAAGCATCACACATTTTTTCATTTTTGATCCAAAGATAATATCGCAAACATACACTTGAACATTAAGTAAATCGTTTTTATCAGTTTTCTTGAATAGTGTAGTGTCAACTTTTCCTCTAGAAACTCCATTTTTGATTATAAAAGAACTTAATCCTTCATAGCATGCTTTTGGTGCTTGTTTTAATCCATATAGAGCTTTGGTAAGTTTGAAAACATGATTTGGTTTTGATTGATCTTCAAAACCAAGGGGTTGACGTACATAAACTTGTTCATTTAAAAATCCATTTAAAAATCACTTTTAACATCCATTTGAAAAAGTTTGATAAGTTTATGAGATGCATATGCAAGAAGGATTCTTATAGCTTCTAACCTTGCAACCGGGGCAAAAGTTTCGTCGTAGCCAATACCTTTTTGTTGATTGTACCATTGGGCAGCCAATCTTGCTTTGCTTCTTATAACTTTACCTTTTTCATTCAGCTTATTTCTGAAGACCCATCGTGTTCCTATGATAGTTTGATATTGTGGATCTCGGACAAGGTTCCAGACTTCGTTCTTGTCAAACTAAAGAAGTTTTTCCTTCATCGCATATATCCAAGATTGATCAACTATGGCTTCTTTGATTGATTTTGGTTCTATTTGGGAGATCATTGCCATGTTGTTATTTATATCATCTTTGAATGACATTCTAGTTCTAATCCCATCAGTTGTATCTCCAATGATTTGATTTTGAAGATGATAACTTATTGTTCTCCAGCTTTTAGGAGGAGTATGAAACATAAATTGTTTATCAATCTCGGTTTCTTGGGCAGCATTATGTTGCTGCTATCTAGAATGTTCTTCCTCTTCATCTTTTTTTACTTGAGTCCAGATCATCAAATTCATCAAACAATATATGCATACTGATTTCAACAATTTTATTTCTTAAATTAAATACTTGATATCCTTTAGAATCATTTGAATAACCCAAAAAGATAGCCTTGTCAGATTTTGCATCAAATTTTCCAAGGTTTTCTTTGATGTTTAATATGTAACAATAACATCCAAAAATGTAAAAATATGAGATGTTAGGCTTTCGGTTTCTCTAGATTTAGTATGGTGTTTTGTTGATAATTTTTCTTATTGTTACACGGTTAAAAATGTAACATGAAGTATTTATAGCTTCAGCCTAAAAATACTTTTCAACGTTAGATTCTTCCAAGATTGTTCTTGCCATTTCTTGTAGAGTTCTATTTTTTATTCAACAACTCCATTTTGTTGAGAAGTTCTTGCGCAAGATAGATTGTGATAAATGCCAAGTTCATCAAAGAAGGTTTTGAAAGATGCATTTATAAATTCCCCTCCATGATCACTTCTTACAGAAATGATGTTAAAATCTTTTTCATTTTGAACCTTCTTACAAAAGATTTTGAAGGCATCAAATGCATCATCTTTTTGTTTTAAGAAAAGAACCCAAGTGTATCGAGAAAAGTCATCAACCATAACAAAACCATATTTCGTTCCTCCTAAACTTGTTGTTTTGATGGGGCCAAAAAGATCTATGTGAAGTAGTTCAAGAAATCTATTTGTGGATATGAAATCCTTTGAATGAAAGCTACTTTTGACAAGTTGTCCTTTTGCACAAGCTTAACATACTTTATCTTTATCAAAATTTAGTTTAGGCAAGCCTCTAACAAGTTCTAATTTTGAAATTTTTGAAATTGTTTTCATGCTTATATGATATGTTCGCTTATGCCAAATCCATTTGTCTTTATCGATTGACATAAAGCAGGATTCACAGGTAGTTCCTCAAGATATAATACATAGATATTTTTCTTTCTTGTTCTAGAGAAAAGAACTTCCCCATTATTTTTTTTATGACTCCACATAGGTTAGGTTTGAAAATAACTTCAAAGCCATTGTCACATAGTTGATTTATGCTTAAGATATTATGTTTCAGTCCTTCCACATATTGAACATCAATTATTTGACTAGAATTTTTCTTACCAATTGTTCCTTTACCTTTAATTTGAGCTT
The DNA here is from genome assembly GCA_037974735.1 of Cicer chorassanicum. NCBI lineage: Eukaryota > Viridiplantae > Streptophyta > Magnoliopsida > Fabales > Fabaceae > Cicer > Cicer chorassanicum. The sequence continues at coordinate 39,765,049 of JBBPBP010009779.1, forward strand.
GATTATTTTTCCCGAAAGTGACAGAGCCTCCATCTTTCTTGACAGACGACTTGAAGTAGTTTTTATCACCTGTCATATGTCTTGAGCAGCCACTGTCCAAAAACCATGGCTTTTTCTTGACACTTAGAGATCTAGCCTGCATGAGGTGTTACATTCACTTTAGGTATCCACTTGGTTTTGGGTCCTTGAGAGTTATTTTTAAAGCTTGATCCCTTTTTAAGAGAGCAGGTTGATTCAGAGTGTCCAATCTTGTAACATTAAGAACACTTTTGTGCTGGTTTTGGAGATGATTTGAAAAACTGAGTTTTAAACATCTTTGTAGCTGATTTTGATAAACTTCCAAAACGTTCTCCTTTTTTCAGACTTTCTGAAGAAAGTTTTGTTTTTCTTCCAGAATGTTCTCCCTTTTTCAAGCATCCTAGAGAAGGTTCTATTCTTGTCCTAGAATGTTCTCCCTTTTTCAAGCTTTCTGGAGAAGGTTCTGTTTTTTTATTTTTTATTTTTTCATCTCTTTTCTTAAAATAACATGCAAATTCCAGATGTCCAGTCTTACTGAATTATGAACATTTAGTTTTGCATTTGTCCTTTTTTCGTTCAGGAACAAAGAAGTTTTCATACATTTTTGTTTTTTGAGTTTTATCAAAATCAAGACTAGCTTTATCAAATATTCCTATTTGAGGTCCCATTATTTTTTGAAAGATCTCAGTAGGTTTAATAAAATTTGACAAATCTTTTTTAAGAATTTCAACTTCAGTTTTAAGGAGAACGTTCTCCTTTTGCATTGTAGAACATTTTTGGTTTTCTTGTTTTTCAACTTTGAAATTTTTTAACTGAGATTCTTTTAGATCTTGAATGACTCTTTTAAGTTCATCATTCATAGCCTGATTTTTCTCTTTCTCTTCTTTTTCTTTGTGAATTTTTTCTTTTAAAGAACTACACTTTTGGACAAGAAAGTTTGAATCATTTAGCAAGTTACCTCATCTTTTTCTGCGTTTGCCATTAAGCATATGTTAGCTTCTTCACCTTTTTCTGCATCAGATTCATCTGAGTCATCCCATGTAGCCATCATCGATTTTTTCTTGAAGGGAAACCTTTTTGGTGATCTTTTACTTAAGGGACATTCAGCTATGTAATGTCCTAATTTATTACATCCAAAACATGTGATTTGGCTCTTGTCTACTTTTGTTTTGGGATTGTCCTTTTTGTTTATAAATTCTTTCTTGATCTGGTCTCTTCTTCTCAACATTCTTTGAATTCTTCTGGTAAGAAGGGTTATTTCTTCATCAGCATCTTCCTGTCCAGTTTCTTCTGAGTCTTCATATGTTTGTACTGGTAGATTTTCTTGGGATGCTTTCAAAGCTATTTCTTTGCCTTTCTTGATTGGTTTGTCTTCTAGTTAGTTTCTTCTAATGCAAACACTTCAAAATTCTTGGTTTGGCTTATAGTTGTCACCATCGGTCTCCATATTACTGGGATACATCCCTTAATCTTTCTAACTCTATCTTGTACTAAATATGGTTTCTCTAAGGAGCGCATTTCATTTACAATGGTTGTAAATCTCGAATACATCTCATCAATGGTCTCTACTTCGTTGATTTCAAATAGTTCAAATTTTCGTATGCCTATGTCGATTCTTGTTTCTTTTACAAGACTTGTTCCTTCATGATGGGTTTGTAATGTGTCCCATACTTCTTTAGCAGTTTTGCAATCATCAACTCTTGGAATGAAATCTCCTTCTATTATGATATGTCACATTCTTGTATCTTGTGATTTCAGAAATAGTTGCATCTTATTCTTCCAGAAGTAATAATCTGTGCCATCAAAGTAAGGTGGCCTGTTTGAGGATCCTCCTTCTACAATGTATTTTGCTTTTGATATTGTTTCTTCTAGATCTTTTTCTCTAACACTGTTTAGGTGTTAATCTTTTAGAGACCGAGCTCTGATACCAATTGAAGTAGAAATGTCAATTTACAAGAAAAGGGGTTTGAATTGTAAACTAACCCTTTTAAAATTTCCTGTTAAAACTTAAAGATTGTAACTCATTGATCTTTGTTTTGAAAACAGAAAACGGAGAACGTTCTTGGTTATGAAATCAGAAAACAGATAACGGTCTTGGTTAGTAATAAACACACAATTTTAAATTATCTATCTAATTTAATAATCAAAAGACTGTAAATAAATATAGATAAGAAGAGAGAAATCACGCTGAGATTTATCTTGGTTTACCCAATCCGTATTACGTCCAGTCCTCACAGTTTGTGAGATTTTTCACTAAGGGTTCAAATGGAGAACGTTCTTGGTTTTTACACCACCAGTTCAGATCAACCTTGGTCTGTTACACAATTTTACCTTTCTGCCCATAAAGGATTTCAACAGTCTACCTTTCAACCTTTGAGAGGATTTTTACACTTTACCTTTTACACATAAAAGGATTTTCTACAAGCTACTCAAACTATCTTCAATACAATAGTCTTGAGTTTACACGATAATGATTTAAAGTGTTTTGTCAGAATCTGAGAAAGCTCAACACTTGTTTGAGTTTTGATTCTTTTGACAGGGAAATACAATACAATGATTCTAAGAATCTAATGAGAAAAATCAGAACTGATTCTAAGTAAGTATATGAGAGACTTTCGAGTATGATTGTAAGTAAGTGATGATTTCCTTCGCACTTGAATGTCAGATTTTTCCTTAAGCTTGGAGTTCTTTTTATAGGCTTTAATGAGGGTTATGACAACACATATGACCGTTGGAAAGGGTCCAGCTGTCATGTGTCTGCTTGTGGATAAGATCAGACTTGAAACAAGAATGTTCTTGGCTGAACATTCTTCGTTTTATTGCTTTATGAAAAAGTTGATATGTAGCCTTTGAACTATCCATCATTGATAGTATTTCATGGCCTTTTATCACTTGTACATATATCTCAGATATAGAGCTAAAGCATACACTTCAAGAACGTTCTTCGTTTTTGCCAATCGAGCTGGAGAATGATCAGTCTTGACTATTGAGAATGAACTTGCTTGATTTATTATGAACCACAACTTTTATCCTTTGTATTTTGGATTAATTCTTTGTTGAGATGAATCCTATATATTCCTTGGCGAATACTAATAACATGATTGTTAAATCTAGGAGCAACTCTTTCTTCAATAGAGGAGATCGTTTTGTTCTTGAAGTTTCAGAACTGTGGAGAACGTTTTTCCTTTTCCAAACTTTTGTCAAGAACGTTCTCTGTTCTGTCTTTGTATTTTTGCTTCCTTTTCAATGTGATTTTGCTTGTAATGTTTGGCACCTATCTTTGATTATTACACTCAAAAACACATGTTAAATTAACATATCATTTAGAATCATAATTAACTTTCTTAATCAACCTTTGTTTGTTTACATCAAAACACTAATTGATATTTTTTCTTCACAATTATATCATATAAGAGCATGACTAACGACATTATTATAAATAACTATCTTGTTTTCTTAGTTAAAATTCAAAACTGCAATTTCGACTAAGTTATTAACTTTCATTTCATCCAACCGCGTCCTCCATAATCCTATCTTTAAGGAAATATGTCTCTGTGCACAGTCTAATCTTAGTCAACTAATATCTTACTCGTATAATAGTAATGAAGAGGAAAATCTATTTTTACGGTTAAGTGTTCGTTGACCGACCATCAACTACTCATGCTCTCCATATCTCCATTCTTAAGGGAATGGGTAGTTATCAATTAGACTACTTCCCTCTGACTATTTTCATCCACTATTTAGACCATATCCAAAGAGACATTTGCTAAATTTGAACAACCATATTTGCAAGTCTTCTTCCACTTTTAATTTTAAGATATGAGAGGTAGAAGATAGGAATGAGAACAAGAATAGAATGTACAACTCCCCCTCCAATACTAACATATCTGTCGCAGCTGGACCAAAGCCTTCATCAAAGAACATTCAACATCAATTGCCAAGTAGACATCTTAAATTAAATTAGTATCAATTGATAGACCAAAATACTTAATTAAATGACTCTGTACCACCATAAAATTGAGAAAATCCACTTCCAATGAGAGGAAAGACTTATCTGCATTCACACTTATGAAGACAACTGTTAGGGAAGTTAATTAACTCTTAGTTCTAAAGCAAGCTTAGCCACCTTCATAACCCAAAAGTTGTCCACACAAAGTCTCCTAAACTAGCAGAGTATCATCTACATGTTATAAAAAATGTGATACTGTAAATTTCGAGTTGACCACTATAAACCCCTAAATTTACGAATGGACACAACTTTTTGCTGCAGAGCTCGGGGTTATGGGAGAAACAACGAATCAAATACTGTAGGACCACATGAGACTTTGACACCACATTTTCATCAAGAACCTTAAGACATTTGGTATATGGTCACTTATCTTATATATCTAACATTTAATCCATATGCAGTCAATATGAGACTAACTAAAACTTGAATCCAACAATCTCCCTCTCAAGTTTGAGTCTCCGACATCGTATTTTGCTTTGATGCTATAACCAATAGAGCACGCCCCCTACTACACTATCAAGAAGACTTTCGACAAAAAAAAATCCAATACACTAGGATCCACTCCGCTTCTCCACCAAATTGAAGCATAATTTTATAACAATTATTGAGAAGTTCAGGGGACGGAAACAACAACAAACAAAATGGTGCACAAACACAAGAGATTTTGATACCACATTTTCATCAAAAATCTTAAAATATTAGGTATATGGGTCAATCGTCTCTCTTATATATTCAACTTTTAACTCATTCATAGTCAATGTGGAACTAACCGCTCACACTTGACCCATCAAAATGCACTAGGATCCACTCCCGCTTTCCACCATGTCGAACAAGAACTCTAATACCACTTGTTGGAAAGTTTTGGGGTACGAGAGTAACAACATGCAAGGTGTTCTAGGACCACAAGAGACTTTGACACCGCATCTCTATCAAATACCTTTGTGTTTGCGAGTTGGTTTTTGGAGGGTTTTGAATATGAGATTTTTAAAGGGTTAAGTCTATATTTTGATATATATTTGATATTTTTAAAAGGACAACAAGATATTATATGTCTCATTTATCATGCTGTTCTTTGAATTTTTTTTAAAAATCAAATATATATCAACATATAGATATAACCCTCTAAATTCATTTCCTCCAAAATCCTCTAAAATCCAAATAGTTAACCGACTCTTAAGTATTTAATATATGAATTACATCTTTTATACATCTAATATTTAACAAATTTATAATTAATAAAATAAAGAAAGAGAAAAGGAGCAAACACATCCATGTACTTTAAATGTTGAATATGTATATAAAGAGAGGCTCCATTAAAAATATATATATATATGCACTAACCCAAACCCTCTAACTACCATTAACCGTGAATCTAACAATTACTTGACACTAGTGGTCTCTATCATTTTTCATTTATTTATCTAACAACTATATACAAACAAATCTTCTCAATTTACTTGGTCAAATATTTCTACAAAATTTATTTAATTTTTATTATTTCAAAACTTGTACAACATAAGCATACATGTGCTTATTCCAAAATTCTTCATGTTATTTTTGTGTGGTACGAGAAGGGAGCTATTAATGTATATTAAAGTAAAATGTGTTCCTCCTAAAGCAACACTAGACACATGTACACATCACATATATCCTCCTATTCCTCACACACCGACCCCTCTTAATTTCGTCACTATACAATATATAAATAAATCACTATCTACTCTCAATATTTCTCATTCCTTTAATTTCCCTCTATAGCTAACACAAACCGCCATCTCACAATTATTATTATTTTTTCTCTCAAAACCATAACAATGCAACTTTACTTCACATCATTTACCAATTCTTGTTTAGATTCCTCCCTCTTTTTCATTTTATTGCTCCTTTTTTTCTCTTCTTTTTTTATTTTCGTTCCTTTCTTTAAATGGTGGCAACACCATAGAAACAAAGACAAAAGGTTACCTCCTGGTTCAATGGGCTGGCCTTATTTTGGAGAGACACTCATGCTCTACACTCACAACCCAAATTCATTCTTCTCCAAAAGGCAAAAACAGTATGCAAAAATACATATGCATATTAACATGTTATTCACCATAGTTTTAAATTATATTATGCAGTTGCAGATGTAACATATAAAATTTTAAGGTCACTGTGACAATATCATAATTACAATTTCGACCATAATTTTTTATATTTTACTGCGGTATAAAAGTTTACAGCATAACTTTAATTGCAGTTGCAATTTAAAACTATGCTACTAAGTATACTAATACAATTTGTTGTTAAAAAATCATTTTCTATCTTCTATTACATGTAAAAAACGAATCAACAAATTATTATATGATGTTATATATGTAACATATTTGAAATTGATTTTTAATGTTTGATGATTATGAATAAAATGGAAAATACATAGATATGGAGACATATTCAAGACACACATACTTGGTTGTCCATGTGTGATGATATCAAGCCGTGAGGCAGCAAGAACAGTGCTAGTGACTCAAGCACATCTTTTCAAACCAACATACCCTCCAAGCAAAGAGAAGATGATAGGACCAGAAGTTTTGTTCTTTCAACAAGGTGCTTATCACTCCATGCTCAAGAAGCTAGTTCAAGCCTCTTTTTTACCTTCCACAGTTAAGAACTCTGTCTCTCATGTGGACCAAATTGTACAAAAATTGGTTCCAACTTGGGCTAATAGAACCATCAACACCTTGCAAGAGATCAAGAAGGTTATTTACATTATTATTAATTACACTTTCATTATTTACATTCATTAGTTAAAATCTCGTACTCTTTTACAAATCTAGTGAAAACAAAACAATATATATATATATATATATATATATATATATATATATATATTATAATGTTTATTTCTGCTGAGAAAAAACCAGAGATAATTAGAAATAACTATCTCAATAATGCGGAATATTTTTCCTCCAGTGCAGATAAATGATCAAACAGAAAATAAAATTTCAAGAGCAATAATAATTGGCAGAAAATTAAATATGAGGCAAACACAATTTTAACGTGAAAAACTTCTCACAAATTGAGAGAATAAAAAATCACGAGACATATTCCAGTAAAAACTTCCACTATAATAATTAATGGGTACACCAGAGTCTTCCTAATAACAATAGGAAATATCAATCACTCTTCCTAATAACAATAGGGAATCTCAATCAACAACAACAATCTTATAACAACCTTCCACTGAAGTAGGTATGTCAAAGTAACTCTCAGAGAAAGTAAAACTACTCAACTGTTACCACCACCTGAACTGAATTCCTTTCATTTTCTCTGGTTGCCGTGCGTGTGTGGGGTTACTGTTGTTGTTTTCGTTATTTGCATTTGCCTTAGAGATTTGAGATCTCTGTCCTTCCTTTTATTTTCCTTTACATGGGTCAAGCCCTATAAACCATATACTTCTTTTTTTTTTTCTTTTTCTTTTATTTCAACAATAATAATAGTACTAATAAAATTGGTGGGTTCCACTTGGGGAGTGAACCCACCCAACAAATCTCCCCCTCAAGACTCAAGTGGGAAGGTACTGCTCAACCATGCCGGCCTTCTATCTACAGTATATCATCTTCGATACAGGCAAGGTCTTCATCATCATATCTGAACCATTCTCATCAGTATGAATCTTTTCAATTGTAAATGACTTCATTTCCAATGCATACCGTATCCAATGATACCGCACCTTAATATGCTTCGACTTTGCATGAAAAGTCGAATTCTTGCTAAGATGGATCGCACTCTGACTGTCGCAGAATAACACAAACTTGTCTTGCTTGAGGCTTAACTCATGTAGGAATTTCTTCATCCACAAGAGTTCTTTGGAAGTTTCAATTGCTGCAATGTACTGAGCTTCAGTAGTGGATAAAGCAACACACTTTTGTAATCTTGATTTCCATGACACAACTCCCCCTGCGAATGTTGTCATATATCCAGAAGTAGATTTTCTAGAATCAAGATCACCTGCCATATCTGCATCTGTGTAGCCATCCAACACAGGTTCACCACTTCCATAGCATAAACACACTTTGGAAGTGCCTCTGAGGTATGTGAGAATCCACTTCACGGCTTGCCAATGATCTTTATCAGGATTAGAGAGAAACCGACTAACAACTCCAATTGCATGAGCAATATCTGACCTTGGGCACACCATAACATACATCAAACTACCAATTGCGGATGCATAAGGAATCTTCTTCATCTGTTCTTTGTCTTTCTCACTTGTAGGACATTGATCAGAATTCAATTTAAAATGAGTAGCAAGTGGAGTAGTAACAAATTTACAATTGCTCATGTTAAACCTCTCTAACACTTTCTCAATATAATTGTGTTGAGACAACCACAATTTTTTATTCTTCCTATCACGAGTAATTCTCATGTCCAGAATTTGTTTTGCAAGACCCAAGTCTTTCATTGCAAAAGACTAGTTCAAATTTTTCTTTAAAGATTGAATCTTTTTAGTGCCATGACCAACAATCATAATGTCATCCACATATAACAAGAGAATAATATAATCACCATCAGAGAATTTCTTGACAAACACGCAATGGTCAGAAGTAATTTTACCGTACCCATGTTTCTCCATGAAAGAATCAAATTTCTTGTACCATTGTCGGGGTGCTTGCTTGAGCCCATACAAGCTTTTCTTCAATTTACATACAAGCTGCTCTTTACTTTTGACTTCGAAACCCTCTAGTTGCTCCATATAGATCTCTTCCTCCAAATCACCATGAAGGAATGCAGTTTTCACATCAAGTTGTTCAACTTCTAGGTTCAAGCTAGCTGCTAACCCAAGCACAACTCGGATAGAGGACATCTTCACCACAGGTGAAAAAATCTCATCAAAGTCAATACCTTTTCTCTAATTAAAACCTTTCACAACCAATCTTGCTTTGTATCTTGGTTGAGAACTATTCTCTTCTGCCTTTATCTTGTATACCCATTTGTTGTTGAGTGCTTTTCTCCCATTAGGCAACTTAACCAAATCAAATATGTGATTCTCATGCAAGGAATTCATCTCTTCTTGCATGGCCTTCAACCACTTTTCTTTATCAACATTTGTAATAGCTTCTTGATAATACTCTGGATCTCCACTATTAGTGATCATCACATACTCGTGTGGAGGATATCTTTGAGAAGGTTGACGTTCTCTAGTAGATCTTCTCAACTCAAACTCGTCTGGTGGCTCAGCTGGTACCTGCTCATCTTGGTGAGGCACATGATTATCAGTTACATTCTCATCATCTACTTGTATATCTCCCCCATCAACAAAAGTTTCTACAGGGGGTTTAGGCGCAACATCAATGTAACTTTTGGAATTTGGTTTCTGTTTCTCAACTTTATCAAAATCTTCAGTAGTCTGGTCTTCAAGAAATATCACATCTCGGCTTCTGATAATTTTCTTGTCAACCGGATCCCACAATCTATATCATCACCATAACCGACGAATATACATTGTTTGGATTTACTATCAAGTTTGGACCTCTCATCTCTTGGAACGTCAACTAAACATCTGCATTCAAACACTTTCAAATGACGGTAAGAGACATTTTTCCTCGTCCACAGTCTATTTGGAACATCACCATCAAGTGGAATAGAATGAGAAAGATTGATCAAATCCACTGCAGTTTTCATTGCTTCACCCCAAAAAGATTATATTAATTTTGCATGAGAGAGCATACATCTGATTTTGTCATTAATCATACGATTCATTCTCTCTGCAACACCATTATGCTCAAGTGTCTTTGGAACTGTTTTCTCAAACTTGATTCCATGTTCTCTACAATACTCTTCAAATGGACCTCTGTATTCACCATCGTTATCTAATTGAACACATTTCAATTTCCTTCCCTTTTCTCTTTCAACACTTGCATAAAAATGCTTGAAGACTCCAAGTACTTGGTCTTTATATTTCAAAGGAAAGGCCCACACTTTTCTAGAGCGGTCGTCAATAAAGGTAATAAAATACGATGCAACCACAAAAAGATTTACTATCCATCATACAAACATTAGTATGAACTAAATCAAGAATATTTTGCCTCCTATGAGGACCATTATTATGAAAAGAAACTCTATGTTGTTTCCCAGCAAAACAATGAGTGCAAGTTTTTAGAGATGTACCTTTCACAGGAAGAAAATTTTTCTTCGCAAGTATATTTAGTCCTTTCTCACTCAAGTGACCAAGGCGCATATGCCATAAATCAGAAGAGACGTCTTCAATTGCATTCACCTCTTCCTTCAATAACTTCGTAGGCATCCTATAGAGAGAAGTGGAACTTTGCTCCTTTGCAACCACTAGGGACCCTTTGGTGATTTTACATATACCATCACCACCAAAGTAAGTGTGATAACCCTCAATATCCAAGGCTTTCACCGAAATCAAATTGAGACGAATATCAGGAACATGTCGAACATTCTTCAACTGAAGCTTGAAACCAATCCTAGTTTCAACCCAAACATCTCCCATACCAATAATTTTACATACTCCTTCATCTCCTATTTTTACCATGCCAAAATCACCAACACTGTAAGATGAGAAGAAATCACGCCTAGGAGTAACATGATATGAGGCACCCGAATCAATAATCCAAGTTGAATCCTAACATGCAAGGTTTATGGAATTATCATCACAAACAATGTAGACATTACTAATAGATGCAAATGATGTTGTATCTTTATCATTTTTCTTCTCTTTGTCTTCATCTCTTTCCCTTGATTGATCTCTCTTAAGGAACCTGCAATTTCTTTTTATGTGACCTGTTTTTCCACAATGATAGCATATCACTTCTTTTATTGTCCTTGACTTGCTACGACTTTCAGAGTTGTCGCGTCTATGGAAGTTTCTAGATTGACTTCTCCCCCGTGACTCTGTAACTAGTGCTTCTGACTTTGAGGAAGAACCAATCAAACCACGTTCCTTTCTTCGAGCTTCTTCATTCAACATACTCTCTTTAACTGTTGACATTTTCAGCTTTCCACTTGGAGCTAAATTAGTCAATGTCACAACAAGGACTTCCCAATTATCAGGCAAGGAACTCAATAATAACAACGCTTGCAACTCATCATCTAATTTAGTTTCAGCGGTTGTCAACTGATTCACTGTATTCTAAAAAATACTTATATGCTCTGCTATTGAATCCCCATCTTTGTATTTCATATTCACCAGCTTCCGAATCAAGGATGCTTTATTTTGCACATTCTTTCGTTCATACAACACTTTTAATTTTTCCCACATCTTGTTAGCATCTATTTAAGTTTCAACATGTGGATATACACTCAGATCTAACCATTGTCTAATCAACGCCACTGCCTTTCTGTTCATCTTCTTCCAATCAGCATCAAATTTATCTGGGGATTTAGCAGTGTCACCCTCAATAGGATCATACAAATCTTTACTGTATAACATGCCTTCCATGAGAGTCTTCCAAAGTGTGTAATTAGAAGAGTTGAGTTTAATCATATTCGGACCTTTATTTTCCTCCTCCATTAAAATGCACAAATCAAATCAACTCAAATTGAGAGAATAAAAAACCACCGGACCTAGTCCAGTAAAAACTTCCACTATAATAATTAATGGGTACACCAGAGTCTTCCTAATAACAATAGTGAATATCAATCAACAACATAATAACAATAACCTTATAACAACCTTCCACTAAAGTAGGTATGCCAAAGTAACTACTCAACTTTCTCTGGCTGTCGTGCGTGCGTGTGGTTACTGTTGCTGTTTTGGTTGTTTGCATTTGCTTTAGGGATTTGAGATCTCTTTCCTTCCTTTTATTTTCCTTTGCAAATTCAGTCTTTGGTTAAATAAAGGAGTTAGAAATGGAAGAAATAAGAGAATTGTATGGTTGTTTGGAGAAGGGCTACAATTCTTATCCTTTACATCTTCCTGGAACTTCCTATTGGAAAGCAATGAAGGTAAATTAAATTAAAATATCTTTTGTTATATAGTCTGTACAATCATAAGATGCATGATTATGTAATTCAGGACCAATTATTTTTGTTAAAGTATATATTGCTAATTATTACATCTATACTTACATTCTTACCAGACCACTTTCAAATTTTCAACAGATATTAATTATTTTTATTAAAACATCTCTAATTGTGTTATATTTTTCTACTATCTACGATAAATACTATAAAACAAACATAAACTAAAGCTCCATTTTTTAATAATAAAAAGATAATTTTAACATTAAATAATTTTGAAATTATTAGTTAAAAATAGATTTTTTTTT
>JBBPBP010009779.1:39779493-39811257 GCA_037974735.1 Cicer chorassanicum
ATATATATATATAATTATTAAAATACATTTAAACACAATACATTGTTTAAGATATCAATATTCACATAGTGTTAATAAAAAATAAGAGTTTGGTTTGAGTATTACGGGATCTATTTTAAAATTACGTGAAATTATATCTCAAATCAATAAAGGTCGAATTTATTGATTTAGTTCAACTTGGACTCAAATTCATAAAAAAAATATCAATCTAATTTAATTAGTTTTGGTTAAATTTTTGGTATCACATGATCATTGATTTGATTTTTATATCTCTATATAAAATTCACAATTATATCTCTAGATAAAATTCACAACTCACATAGTTGGAATTTAGGTTGAAGTGGAACTTAAGTTGAAAAATTTAGTTTATTTTATAATTATAGTAGTTGTTTTTGTAATTTTTTTTATAAACAATTTTCTCCGATTTTTTTTATAATAGATATTTGAGTTATAATTTGGTCAATAAAAATTGATGTATTTGATCTATAACATGGATCAAATTGATCAATTTTTGTTGATCAAATTATAAGTCAAATGTATGTTATAAAAAAAGAGTAATGTTATTGGAACACAAAACTTAACACAAAATATGACACAAATACAATACCGTGTAAAATAAATAGGATTACGTTTTGTATTTGTATTTCAATACACATTATTGTATTTGTGTCTGATTTTATGTCAAATTGTGTTTTAATAACATTATTTGAAAAAATTATTGGGGACTTTGAGGTGGCCGTGGCGCCTATGTCCCCAAGAAGATCCACCCCTGTAAGTAATAAATCATATCTCTCTCTTTCTTTTTTAATTTCATAATCATTTTTAATTTATAGAGTTTATCTAATTTAACACTCTATTTTCAAAAAAAGTTATTAGATGAATTTTTAATAAATTTGGCCATCTTTTAGAATGGATATTAATAAAAAGGTTTGATCCGCAAGAATTTCATTCAATAAAAAAGAAGTGTTAAAAGTGAAAGTATTTTTCTTTGAGTTTGTGTAACTTATAATTTTTTATTATTAGTTTCGAATTTAAATATGAATAAATAATTTAATTGAAAAATTTATCTAACTGATTTAACTTTTGAATAATTAATTAACTTGTCAAATTTTTAAAAATTTGTTGTATTTAGTCGAAAATTGGCGGAACGAAATGTTTAAATACTATTTAAATACTATTTCTTTAATTAACTTTTGAATACTAGTTGTTGTATTAATTAACTTTTGATTTTTTAATACTATTTTCGTTTGGATTTTATTTCGGAAGAAATGTTTCTTGAATTTGTTATGGCTGATTAATTATTTTTTATTTTTGGCAGGAAGAACAACGACGAGTAAAAAACAAACTAGCTAAGGATAGTCGTGGACTTTCATGAGAGGATACCAGACAGATGCCCTTCACTAGCAGGGTAAAATAATCACTTAATTCGATGCTGTATATTGTTTACAAAGTTTTATTTATTTTTTTTTAAGAAATAAAATGGGGTAAACTTCTTTGAAAGTGTAGGGTAATATTATCTTGATGGTTGACCGAATGAAAAATTTAAATTAATTTTTGAATTATCAAAACTTAAATTAATTTTTGAATTATCAAAACGCTAGTCAATTTAATCCTTGAATTTATAATGGTAATGAATTAAGGGATTTTTGATAGTAAGTTATATTTTTCAAAAATTTTATTATAAGTTATATTTTCTATGATTATTTTGATAATTTAAAAACTAATTTGAGTTTTTAATTGAGTCAGTGATTAAAGTGTCAAAGTGTCAACGTCCTACATTTTTAATGACTAAAACGATGATTTAATCCCAAAAAAAATGTATGATGTCCATCAATTTTGTCCACTAAAAATTAACCATGTCAAATTGTCATTGACCAATTTCATGTTACTATGAATAGGAAAAATTCGAATAACATGATGGCAGGTATTTTTATGCATAAAAATGGGGTCTTCTAACCTGGACTTCCTCACCCTATTAGGAGATTCTTTTTCTGCCCAAATACTCTTAGAAAATACATCTTTGCATAAAACACAATTTTTTTTTCATTAAATTATTGAGTTCAAGTAGTGCTAAGTGTGCAACTCTTAATTACTAGGACTCTATTTCTCCTGAAACTAGAGAGTTAGAAAAAACAACTTTTTTTGCCTCTAAATATGTAATTCTAGACAAAAACAACTTTTTTATTTCTAATCAATCAGTTCAAATAGTCATTAAAAAAAATTGTGATTAACAAATGAAGTAAAATGGGACATATTCAGCTAATCCAAGAGACATCATGAAGTGCAAGGGGTAAGAATATTAATTATTCCCTCCTCTAATCTAATAAGTGTAAATTAACAAACTACCACTTTACTATGTATTTATATTCGATAATTTTTTAGTTATAACTTGTTAATTTATGCTCATTAAAAAGAGTTTGTGTAAATTAGCAAGTCTATTTAAGGTTTGCTAACTTACACGTATTACTTTTTAATTTGTAAAATTTAGTTATATGTGTGTTACAATATCTTGTTAATTTACACCTATAAAAAGTGGTGTCACTATTTTCTAAGGGCACTTGATGTAGAATTAAGTGATTTTCTTGGTTTAGGATTTTTATTTTTATATATAAGAACAAAGGAAGTGAAGACACTACAAAAAAATTGACTTATCGTGTGTCACTAAATGTTAAAAACTGTAGGTAAAGGTCAATAATACTTTGAGTGACACCCAAATCAAATGTTAATTTTAAGGGGGCGTCCTGCTACACTTTGAGGAGTGTCACTCCATGTTTTGACGATTGTCACTACATGTTTTTTATTTCTACCTACAATAATGACTGTCACTAAAAACTACATAAATATAAGTAAAGAATTGATCTATTCCTACGGTATTGTCTGTCACTAAAACCTAGAAAAATATAAATAAAAAATTAATCTATGCCTACGGTATTGTCCGTCACTAAAACCTAAAAAATATAAATAAAGAATTCATCTATTCCTATTAAATTAAATTTATTTTATCTCCCTTCTAATTGTAATTCTAAATTATTAATACCAATACATTAAATTTAAATTTCTAATTTATTTTTATTAACTAATGTCATTGAAACATACAATAAAATATAATTTAATTTTACTAATTCTATTAAATGCATGTTACTTGCATTCCTAGCATTTTAATTATATCCTAACATGAGTATCATATCCTTGTGGTAATATTGAAATGAAATTAGATCATAAAAAAATATATTTCTCCACTAGTTAGATCATAAAATCTTTACAAAAGTGATATATTTCTCCACTTATGAGTATCTCCACTAATTAGATCATAAAATCTTTACAAAAGTGATATATTTCCCAACTTATGAATAAGCAAGAAGGAAAAACAAGCATTATTCTAGAAGTAGAGGGTGGTGAGTGAACTATATCAAGGGTAGTGGTGTCACTGCTAGGAGGGTCCAGAGCAATGGCCACTGCAATTCTCTGTGTGTTCATTTCAGCATTCTTGACCAGAACCTGACAAAATTCAAAACCGGATACTTTTTAACATTATTGTCAAGAGTGAGTCATCATGCTGTTCTAAAAATTGCAAGTCTCTGAATTTACAAAATCGCAAATAAGTCCTTAAAATTGAAGAATATCAATCACTTTAGTACCTCCATCAATCAATTAATTCAGATGAATATATATCGTAAGATAAAGATAAATGAAAGCATTAAGCAAAATAAATAAAACATGCTCCAACTAAGTTTACCATAAACAATGTGTTAACTCAATTTTTGGGAACTGGTATTGACAGAGCAAGGATGAATATGACAAAGTAAATTTATAGTAAATATCTTTATTAACATATACTTGATAAAACAACCGAAAAATCTACTTTTCCTTGAAATCGCAGTGCCTTGACTAAAAAGTTCAGGGATCTCATGACAGAGTTTCAGGTATGCTATTCTGAAACACAGACACCTAACACTAGAAGTTGTCTTTCCAAGTTTATGTCTATCATCTCATCAATGTTTATGTTGCAGACTCTCAGACAAAGAATACAAGATGAATATCGTGAGGTTGTGGAGAGAAGAGTTATTACAGGTTTGAACATTTTAGCTCCTTGATAATGTTAAATTGTGTTGCACTATGGTAGTACTGTAGTTTTTTTTACCTAGTTATTTAAAAAGTATGAGGTCATAATGTCCTTGTGTTGTTAACTTTGTGATTGTTTGACTTGATTCTCCAGTCACGGGAACTAGGCCAGATGATGAGGTGAGTTTGATTCATGAATATGCATGATACACATTGTGGGATATTTGTTTCTATGGTGCTTCATAGTTAGAAACGCTCAAGACTTGTGTTCAATTACTTACTACTAGCCTCTGCAGTGCAGAATGTCCAATTTATTTGTATTGAAGGTGAACAAAATCATTAAATTTAAGGAATTAACATGAAAATGAATTTCATATATTTCTAGAAACACATAATAGGACAAGTCAATAATGCACATAAAAATAAAAATATAATATTTGTAGGATTATCAAACCTTTTTCTTTGGTGGATGAACTGATGACACCTTGTTTCTCAAGTCTCTTCTTTCTATCTTTCTTCACTTTTTCCAATAACTCCACATCATCATCTGCTTCAAGTATTGCAGCATTAGCATCAAACCTTATTTTACCAAGGGGTAAGGAATATGCATGATACACATTGTGGGATATTTGAACTGATGTATACCTTATTTTACCAAAGCAGAAGTTGTTGCCAAGTATCAGTTAAAAATGATATTGTGAAATAATGACAATTCAAGACAAACAACTATAGTTATACTTGTATTACTGATATAGTTGGGGTACCAGTAGCATGCAACAATGAAAATTACAGTAGTGGTTAGGCTGATCATTGTTATGTTTTTTTATTTGGGGTTTAGGACATTCAATTGAATCCATTATATAATCACTAAGATTTATCAACTTTCATATGCTTCACAATATCTATATGAATATGATGGATGCTAAGAATACGATAAATAACGGCAATGTAGGCACAAAATTGTGAAGTCTGATCATTAAATAATTTAGCAACAATATTGAACTCCTTGATTTTCTGTTGAGAATGTTAAACTCTAATGAATATATACTCGGTGACTAATTTCTGTTAATTATTCTAGACTCTATGTTCTCTCTATTTATTTTCACCAATGTGATATAGGAAAATAGACCTGCACTTTCCACTCAAGATAACCAAGCAGACGGTGCTACTGTTGAATCTGGTGCCAATGAAATAGAATTGAAAGTCAATGTTGAGAAGGATCTTGTCTCCCAAGCAGAGGAAGAGGACATGGAAGCTCTTTTGGGAACGTAGGTGCTATCATTCTGTCTT
This sequence comes from Cicer chorassanicum, assembly GCA_037974735.1. Taxonomy (NCBI): domain Eukaryota; kingdom Viridiplantae; phylum Streptophyta; class Magnoliopsida; order Fabales; family Fabaceae; genus Cicer; species Cicer chorassanicum. The sequence continues at coordinate 39,784,846 of JBBPBP010009779.1, forward strand.
AAAATTCAATGCCACAGAAAGACTCTCTCTCTCTCTCTCTCTCTCTCTCTCTCTCTCTCTCTCTCTCTCTCTCTCTCTCTCTCTCTCTCTCTCTCTCTTTCCTTATAAATTCAATGCATTGCTATTCAGATTATAAGCAATTCGATAAGAAACCCTAAAACTTCATCAAAATTAAGAATTTTCCAGTACAATGCAGCCATAAATTGTCCACACGAACAAAAGATACAACTATAAACAAATTAATGATATATAACTCGTCACTTGTGTACTCCAATTCAAAGTCAATTTCGAGAAATACTACCATTATCGATTTGGCAGGCATCTAATAAAGACAGAATGTATTATTCATCAATAACGACAATGATATTCATATACTTGTTTTTGTCCTCTATCTCCTTCAAACATAATATCTGTTATGTTAAAGATCTTTGTGTAAAAAAGGAGGTAATAAACTTACAAGCTATAAAATGGTCACCTGTGCATGCTATTTTATAAAGTGAACCTTTGATAGATGAGGTACAATTGTTCTTTGAGTTGGTTACCTTTCTTTTACTGGTATGACCTTATTATTTATCTGTGTTGCTGAAAACAGGCCCCTTATTTCTATGCGTGTTTACTATTGCTTGCTAATTACTTGTCACTACCATCAAGTAGTCAATTATTATTATATTTTGTGAGTTTATTTGTCTCTAGTGATTGATTTCAAACTATTTTCCCTTCATCTGATACAATGTTAACCTAAACACATTTTGTTAACCTAAACACATTTTAAAATATAAAATACTAAAATCAATCAAATCATTCAACCAATGCAAATTGCTAATTGAGGAAAAACAATTTCCACTTACTCGTGCTGAATCTGAATCTGAAGAAATCGGGAAAAGCTTCTTCAACGGGAATCTGAAGACGAAATCGAAATCGAAAAAATGATGAAGAAATCTGAATCTGAAGATGAAATCGAATGATGAAATATTGATGAAGAAATCTGAATCTGAAGACGAAATCGAAAAATGATGAAGAAATCTGAATCTGAAGACGAAATCGAAAAAATGATGAAGAAATCTGAATCTGAATCTGAAGAAGAAATCGAATGATGAAAAAATGATGAACAAATCTAAATCTGAATTTGTTGTTGCGATTTTTGAAGGGGTGAGTGAAATGCAAATTGTTGCTGTGTGCGTGAATGATTTTCTAGTGAAGGGGTGAGTGAAATGATTTTTTGGTGAAGGGTGAGTGAAATGATTTTTTTGGTGTAGGGGTGAATTGAATTTTTGAATAAGAATATTTCAGTTTTTTTAGTTATTATATATAAATTAGTTTTGATGCCAATATTTTAGTTTTTTTCTAAGTTAACATAACCTATTATATTAAATGAGAATAAGTGACACTCTGTTTGTAGCTAAAAGTAATTATAGTGACAAATAAAAAGATATCACTAAAAGTTGAGTGTCACAGTAGATTTTTTTTTTGTAGTGAGATTAATTTGATGTAGTTAGAAAGAGGGGTTATATAGCACGGGGTCATATAAGGGTTATACTTTATCCTTTATGTTAGTAACATAGGGTTATATATCAATGGTTATATTATCATGTCTTGTAATTTGTCCCTTTCATTTTCTATGATATGAATCTTCCCCTAGCTAGGTGATTCAGTGTTTTGTTTTAAAAATCTTACTAGTATCAACGGCACGTGATTTACATTTGTAGGCTAGTACAATAATCAATCTTGCTAGATATATAGTTTTATTTTTCTTTAAAACAAAAATACAATATATATATATATATATATATATATATATATATATATATATTAGGGTTGACTTATGTGATGGTGCATATATGCAGGTTCCACCTCGACCAAACACAGATATGTCATTTGGAAATGGAGTCCATTCTTGTCCCGGTAGTGAGCAGGCTAAGCTTGAGGTTCTCCTTCATCATCTCACCCTTTCCTACAGGTAATGTTTTTTCACCCTTATTACAAAATGTTTAATTGTTAAAAAAATATATTTTTTGTTTCGTATTAAACACTTAGATGAGTATTAATTTTGTTTTAACATCTTTAATTTTGTTTGGAAAGTTCAACTTTTTAATTAGATGAAATATAAGAGATTAATGAACGTCGTCATAGTCAAAAATCAAATGATGCAAACAAAGTTTTAAAAATGTATAGATCATTTATAATTGTTACATCGTACATTAAATGTTTTTATAGTTGTTATACCATACAACAATGATAAAAAAATATAAATCTATTTTGAAATTATTCTCTCAGCATTCTATTTGGGATGAATCCGTTATAACAATACAATAAGTCTCTATATATGGATCTTGCTTGAACCTTTTACAAAATTAGTTTGTCTCCTACGTACGTACTTGGGAGTTGGGACCTATCACTTGACAATTAGTTCATGTTAGAACATATTGGTTGATAGCGGTGGTGCTAATTAATTATTTATAGTTGTGTTCCTCAAGACATGGAAGTGGTCCTTAAAATAGAATTGGAATGTAAATTCCAATATAATTTAATTAGCTAAAGAAAAAAGTGAGTATAGTAGATCACTACAACATTTTTGCTTTTTAACAACATTTGAAAAATGTTACCAAAATAAAGGAAAATGTTGCCAAAGAGAATAAACAACATTTTTTGCGCGTCTCATATGCGAGCATTGCCTTTTATCTTTGACAACATTTTTTTTCGCACTTTTGGGCACACTATTTATAAATGTTGCCTAAACTATGGAAATATGGAACAATTTTTCAACCCATCTAAGACATCATTTTTTAATTGTTTCCATATCTGACAACAAGGGATAAATGTTTTCTTAAAGCAATACAATGAGAACATTGATAAAATGTTGCTAAAGCTTATAGGCAACAATTTTAAACTGTATTCATATATGTAAAATAAATTTTAATTTTTCTATTATTTTAATTCAAATCATAAATTAGACATTATTTTATAATAATAAATTATTGTGTATATAATAAATTTAATTACATACACAAATTGAACTAAGCAAAATATAATGTAAATTTAACACAAATTATTAACAAAATTGTATTCAAATAAATGGCAGTAAACAAATTGTCTAACATAATTTAATAAAGTTTAATACTTAAAGTATTGAGTCTAGCAAAATATAGTTTTGATGCTTCAATCAAGTACATGCCTGGTAAAAAAACATCATCCAAAAAACCATAATCTAAAATCACCATCTAAATCATTAAAGTGTGTCTTCTTCATATTTATCATCTACATCGTCCTCTTCAAAATTTGTCATCTATGTCATCCTCTTCAAATTCGCGGTCGCAATCTAGGCTATGACATCAAGGTTTTGATGTCTCTACAACCTCAAATGAGGCCTTATCAACCACATTCAATCACAATTCTATGTCATATTAAAGATTTCAACCACAACTACAACTTAAAACTGTTAATTAGGGAAAACACTATTAAAATGTTTGTTTTTTATCTTTCAATATTATGTTTTTACTCTATTTTTATTTTTATTTTATATTAAGCTTGTGATTATATGTTTCTCCTTCTCATTCTTTCCCTTTCTCTACCAATTTTTTTTTCTTCTTTCTTTTTTAGGATTTTCGTTTTCTGACTTTTTGTGTTTTTCCTTTTTATTTTGAACCGAACAACTTTGGTTTGAAGGATTAGAGACTAAGGAAAACACTAAAAGGTTTGTTTTGTAACTTTTGATTTTCTGCGTATACTATGTGTTAATTTTAAGTTTATATTAAGTTTGTGATTATATTTTTCCCCTTATGGATTTTCCTATTACAATATTAACGATTTTTTTTCATTTTTATTAGGGTTTTGATATTTGAAGTTGTTTAATCTTCTAACATGTTTATTTTTTCTTTCTCTTTTTAATCTACTGAATCTTCCAAATGAACACATGGTTTAACATAGGAATAAGGTTAGTTTGAATCTTCCAAATGAAAACATGGTGTAACATAGGAATAAGGTTAGTTTACTTATCTTGTTCTTATCAATATCTTTTTGTTATTAAGGATTGGTTTTCTTTTGTATCAGTGTTTTGATTTTCGAACTTGTTCATTGTTCTTACATTTTATTTGTTATATTTTTTTTAACCATTTGAGTCTTACTAATTGACAGAGTGGAGATTTGCTTTTACAAGGAAAGATATCTTAAGACGTTAGTTTATTTATTTATTTTTATTTGTTATGCTTTTCATTATTCTATATTTTTAAATTTTTTATTTTCATTCAACTCTGTTTTAAAATATATATAGTGATTAAAGTTTTTTAATAGAGCTAAATTAAGTGTGGGAGGACCAAATGTTGATCTTTTTATTTACACAATGTTTTTATTTTTATATAGGGTTAAATCTTTTTTATTTTGCTTATGTCATGCCCTAGGTTTAGGTTGTTTTGACATATTTAAGGTTGATTTATCAAAATTTTATTTGTTTTAGTTTATATTTATTTATTTAAATGTTTCCAATTTTAAAAAATTTTAATATTAGGGTTCTTGTTTTTGGACTTCAAACTTTGTTGATCTAGTTTGTTTTTAATTAACCTTTATATATTTATGTTGATGCATTCTACTTTATTTTATCATTAGGTTATATTCTTGATATTCTTATGAAATTAATTCCATTTTTATTATACGTACAGCTGCTGCAGCATCAACCATATGCATACTGCTCATCAAATTCCAAAAGATTGCGTTACTATTTTTATTAATAGATTTGGATTGGAATATATAATTATACTCAATATGGATTACTTTAATTATAACTAGGGTTGTGTTGTGTGTTGTATGCCTTAGATGTTTACAACTTATTTTGGATGACTGTAATTATAAAGTTTATGACTTATTTTGTACGATGTTTGCAAGCTTTTGATTTAGATGAAATCTTGAACATGAATTTGTTATATATTATTTAGGTTTGTTACCAAAGATGAAGGTCCTTAAAATTTTGGTCTTAATTGATGACCATGTTAATATGTTCCATTGATCATTTATGTTTATAGGTCAATTTTTATATTGAAGGATGTTTGATGTAAACTAGTGTTTTAAAAAATGGGCCTTTAGTTAAATTTTCTTATGGTCCTGTTTAAATTTTCTTATGGGCCTTTAGTTAAATATACTTGCCTCCTTTAATTGAAGATTTAAAAAATATCTGGGAGACAGGTGTGGAAGTTTATGATGGCAATAGGAAAGAATGTGTCAATTTGAAGGCTATGTTGTTCGGCACAATTAACGATTTTCCAACATATGGTAATTTATCAGGATATAGCATTAAAGGTCACTGTGCATGTCCTATATGTGAAGAGAGTACAAATTGGATGCAGTTGAAACATTGTAAGAAGAACATATTTCTTGGACATCATAGATTTTTACCTTATAGTCATCAGTATCGTGGGTGGAGAAATGCATTCAATGGAAAATCAGAGGAAGATACTGCTCCTTTAGCACCGACTGGATATCAAATATTTGAAAAAGTACAAGGTTTGACCAATAAATTTGGCAAACCTTTTGCGGGAGAGCTTGTCAAAACTGGGTGGAAGAAAAAGTTAATTTTCTTTGAATTGCTATATTGGAAGTCATTGTATATAAGACATTTCTTCGATGTGATTCATATTGAAAAAAATGTATTTGATAGTGTTATTGGTACATTACTCAAATTTCCAGGAAAGCCTAAGGATGACACCAATGCAAGATTGGACTTGGTCGATATGGGAATAAGAAATGAATTGGGTCCCGTAAAGAAAGGAAATCGCACATATCTACCTCCAACCGCTCATATTCTATCTAGAAACGAAAAAACTGTTTTATGTAAATTTCTATACAAAGTTAAAGTTCCAGAAGGATATTCTTCAAACATTAAAAATTTAATTTGTATGAAAGACCTAAAGTTAAAAGGTTTGAAGACCCATGATTGTCATGTTCTAATGGAGCATTTGCTACCAATAGGTATATGTTTCATTTTACCTGAAAAAGTATGATGAGCCATAACTAAATTATGTTTCTTCTTCCGGGAAATTTGTAGTAAAGTGATCGATCCTCAAAAATTACCGACATTGCAAAGGGAAATTGTTGTTACTTTGTGTGAGCTTGAAATGTATTTCCCACCCTCGTTTTTTGATATAATGGTTCACCTTACTGTTCATCTTGTTAAGGAGACACTACTTTGTGGGCCAGCTTATATGAGATAGATGTATCCGATAGAACGATATATGAAAATATTAAAAGGGTACGTAAAAAGTAGAAGTCGACCAGAAGGTTGTATTGCTAAACAGTACATTGTCGAAGAAGCTGCTGAATTTTGTATTGAATATCTGTCCAATGTTGAGTCCATAGGGCTTCTCGTGTCTCGTCATTCAGGAAGCATATCAGGAGAAGGAATAATTGGAAAAGAAAGTAATGACTATATCAAGGACAGAATGGGAGCAGGCACAATTGTATGTTCTGCACAATGATGATGAGGTTCAACTGTATGTTACAATACACATGAATCAGTTATCTAGTTTGAACATGAATAGGAATGAAAATTGGATAACACGATAGCACAATCGAAGTTTTATAACATGGCTAAAAAAATTACATTAACTCAAAGTTTGATATAGACCCCGATTCAATTTTACAGAGATTGGGGTGGCTAGCAAATAGTCCGAGTTTACATGTCTTTTCTTACACCAATTATGTAATTAATGGTTACACATTTTATACCAAAGAACAAGGTGATCAAACCACTGTGCAAAATAGCGGAGTCACTCTCGTATATTTCAAGTGCAAAAGACAAAAGCCCAATATATGCAAATCTATCATATTTTAGGGTTATCGAGCACATATGGGAGTTAGATTACACAATGTTTTGTGTTCCCATATTTGGTTGCAAGTGGGTCGATAATAATTTGGCATTCTAATTGATGAGTCAGGGTTCTTGCTTGTCAATTTTAATAGGGTGGGATACAAAGATGAGCCTTTTGTTTTAGCGTCGCAAGCTCAACAAGTGTTTTATGTCACTGATCATGCTGATGATAAATGGTCCGTTGTTCTATCGACCAATAAAATAAGTGATGATAACAATGACGATGAAGATGTTCGTAATGATCTTTTCTTTGCAACATCACAAACACATGAAATTGATTCAACTGATGATGGTTTATATCTTAGAGATGATCATGATGAGGGAATTTGGATTAATCCATCGTTTTGAATCGTTAAGGGACAAACAAATTTGAATCCCGCCATGAAAAAAGAAGAAAGGCATCTTAAGGTGTTTCAGTGTTTTATATAAGCCATGTAATCTGAACTGAATTCATGTAATTTAAGTGTTTGATCTGCCAGAACTGAGCATTTTAGTATTTAGCTTGAACTGTATTTGATTTTATGCTTATACTGATTTTCGGCTTATATTTAGTTTGAACTTAGTGTTTTATACTAAGTTCATGTCATTTAAGTATTTGACATGCCAGAACTGATTTTCTACTTATATTGAACTTGAACTTGAAAAAGCTTTCTTTGAGTACTGAGCATTTTTCTTGAACTTGAACTGATCCCAATATGAGCTCATCATGTAATTTAGCATTGATATATAGGTATTTAACTAATTATTTGGAGAGAAAAAATCCGAATATAGGTATTTTACTAATTATTTAGCATTTTACAAAAACTGAACTTAAATTGTAATTTAGCATATTTAACTTGAACTGAACATAAACTTGTAATTTTACAGCGCTTGTGTTAACAACTGCGTCAGCGTCAACTACATGCACAACATATTGCGTAAACATGATGTCCATTTCCTCTGTTGTGATCGTCTGACCTACTATCTCCAAAGGTGAACCAGGGATGGTTTGGACATGTCCATATTGACGTAATACCCTATTTGACATGTGAGCATACATCTTGGGACCCCAACGTATCCACCCTTTGAATAATGAAACAACCTCAAATGGTCGCTTCGCTCTATGCTCTCTATTGGGTGTCCAACATATGTCATCAACATCAATCTCGTCGAGTGCTTTCCTAAATGGAAGAACCAAACCCTTATCCCATTTTGGCTTCCATCTAAGTGCTCTAGAGTAGTCCTCAACATAAATACGAGAGAGTCTATAGCAATCTGCACATAATGCTGGAAAATGTTCATAGACCCACGCCTGCACATATATAATAACATATCCATAAATTAGTAAACCAACCCAGAAAAATAGTCCATAAATCAGTAAACCAGCCCAGAAAAACAACAAACAAACCATTCTAGTAATCACCAAATCAGTCTAGGAAATCAAGAAAATACCAGCCCAGAAAACAGTCCATAAATCAGTAAACCAGCCCAGAAAAATAGCAAACAAACCAGTCTAGTAATCGCCAAATCAGTCCAAGAAATCAAGAAAAAACCAGCCCCAAAAAACAGTCCATAAATCAGTAAACCAGCCCAGAAAAACAGCAAACAAACCAGACTAGAAATCATTAAACCACTCAAAAAAACTAGTCTAAATCATTAGCATACTAGTCCAGAAAAACAACACACAAACCAGTCTAGTAATCGCCAAATCAATCCAGGAAATCAAGAAAAAACCAGACCAAGAAATTAGCAAACCAATCCAAAAAAATACTAAAACTATCAAACCAATAATAAACCAAAAAAATACTAAAACTCCATAACATGCAAACCAGACTATAAAGAACTTAAGCAAATGTGTGGCAGCATATAGTTTATGTGTAACAATGTCAGATACCCTGATATCGTTCTAGTCTAATGCATGCTCGCTTCTCAAAGATTGTCGTATAGGTAAGCAAGCGCGGCAGCACCCCATGCATCCCCACATGAGTTGAGGTCTCTAAAGCATTCAAGGTAGGCAACGCTCACTGTGAAGGCACTCTTGTCACTGAACAAGGTGCAACCGACCAAAAACAAAAGAAATACCCTCACAGCCATCTGCCAATGCTGATCACCACATCACTGATGGTATACGTCAAGCAACCAACTAAATCAAAGCGTGGTTGTCTGCGTCACGTTAAACTCAGCATATGCAGCAGCCTAACTAACCCCAAGAAGCTCAGCCAATAATTATGCACCGCCATCCTTGTTAAATATATTAACGCTGAAGAATACACCGGTGATGGGTATATGCAGCAACGGCGAGACATCATCCAGAGCAATGGTCATCTCCCCAATTGGAAGATTAAAGCTATTGGTGTCGCGATGCCACCTCTCGACAAAGGTAGAAATGATCCTTTTGTCGATCATCTCGTAGCGGCATTTTAGCAACGTATATAACCCAGAGCTTTTAACAAGTTCCTCAACCTCTTCATTTTCAATAACAGCTTCTTTTAACTTTTTACCGTTGTTAAATACCCTTAACTTTCTGCGATCCTGAAATAAATTAACCGAACAAATATAAGTTCAAACACATTACACAACTATTAAAAATTTAATTTGATTGAGAAAATTACCACGCCGTCCCATAGTCGTGTCGCGACATGGTCCCCATATGTCCTTAGGACAGACCTGTCAACCGGACAACCAGGATATCTGTCATCTGCTTCCTCCTGTTGGGCCTCTTCTAGTTGGACCTCTTCTGGTTGGGCCTCTTCCGGTTGCGTCTCTTCTGGTTGCGCCTCTTATGCTTGTTGCTGCCGTAATCGTCGTTGTTCACGCTGAGCACGGTGAAAGCATGTAGAAGCGGTTGGACTAACACGACAACTGTCATCATTCGAAGTACCCTCGTCGATTATAACACGACCCGCTTTATCGGTAAACATTGTGCACACCATTTCTGCACAACCAAATCATAATCATTATAAAAACAACATAACAATATAACCATTTATGCAAGTCTAGAAACCTAAGCCTATGTGAACTCCATACACTAAACCCTACATGAACTCAGTGCGATCAAACCCAGAAACGTAGCGAACGTTAAATGAAGGATAATATTGCAAAAACACCAACACCATTGATAAAGATTCAAAAATAGAGGAAGGTGATAAAGATTCAACAACAACGCCAACACCATTGAAACAACAACAACAATGATGCTTACTTGATTGAAGATGATTGAAGTGATGAAGGTACGTGTTGAAGATGATGAAGGTGTTGAAGATAGTTGAAGATGATTGAAGAATGTTGTAGATGATTGATGAAGGAAATTATGAAGATTCAATGTCCAAGCTCTCAAATCCAAAATGTCCCATTTGTATGATGTTGACCTTGTCGTATGTATTATCCACCATTGATCAATCACTTTCAACCCAATGATATATACTGCAAATTCTTAGTCTCTGCCATCCCCTGTGCTATTCGACTCATCTTTTTCATTTAGATTTGGGAGTTAGAGAACATTTCTAACTTTAATGCAAGCTTGAACTTTACTCATGCCACAATCACAACAGGCATGGAAGTGGCGCATTTGGTCAGGCTTGACAAAGAGTATTCCAAGAACACGACATACAAGGGTGGTGATGAGGTGGACATAGGAGAAATACCAATTTGGAGTTTCTGATGAGTGAGAGACGGAGAAAAGTAACAATGAGAAACCAAGAATAAGACCAATTTAAAGGGAATGGGGGAGCATTTGAGGATTTTAAAATAGAATTTGGGATAAAACTGGTTTTACAACCTACTTTGGGACCAGTTTGGATAATCTGGTTTGGTTTTAAAATCTAATCTGCATAAATGGTTAAGAAACATATCTGGTAATCTGCATGAATGACTTGAGAGATTAGCTCAGATGTGGACCGTCTATTGGAAGGACTTCCAACCCAATCTGCATCTGCGTAAGCAACAATATCTGAATTACCTCTGTTTGTGTAAACAAGACCTTTTCCTGGAGCTCCTTTAATGTATCTCAAGATTCTAACCACAGCATTCCAATGACTATCACAAGGGGAATTCAAGATTTGACTCACCACACTCACAGCGTATGAAATACCTGGCCTCGTCATGGTCAAGTAATTCAACTTCCCAACTAACCTCATATATCTTCTTGGATCTGGAAAGGACTCCCCCTCATCCGGTAGGAGTTTGACATTTGGATCCATAGAAGTGTCAATTGGCTTGCAATCTAGCATACTGATTCCTTCCAAGATATCCAAAGCATACTTTCTCTGGAAAATAGCAATTCCTTCCTTAGATTGAGCTACCTCAATGCCAAGAAAATACCTCAGTCTACCTAGATCTTTGACCTGAAAGTGGTGGACTATATGTTGTTTGAGTCCCACATTTCCATCACGATCATCACCTGTAATGACTATATCATCAACATAGACAACCAAGTAAATACACTTGTTAGAAGAGAATTTATAAAACACAGAGTGGTCAACTTGACTCCGAATCATGCCATACTATTGAACAACACTACTAAACCTCCAAAACTATGCTCGAGGAGATTGTTTAGGACCATACAAAGCTTTAGGAAGTCGATAGACATACCCACAACACTCCCCCTAAGCAACGAAACCAAGTGGTTGCTCGAGATAAATTTCTTCTAAGTTTCCATGAAGGAATGCATTCTATATGTCTAACTGATACAATGGCCAATCTCGCATAGCAGCCATAGAGAGAAAAAGACAAACTGAAGCCATTTTAGCCACAGGTGAGAAATTATCACTGTAATCAAAACCAAAAACCTAAGTATAGCCTTTAGCCACTAGACGAGCTTTCAAACGATCAATATGTCCGTCTGGACCAACTTTGACTGTGTATACCAAACGACATCCAACAATAGATTTACTAGGAGGAGGTGGCACAAGAGTCCATGTTTAGTTAGATTTTAAGGATGTCATCTCATAAATCATTGCATGCTGCCAACCTGAATGAGAAAGAGCTTTTTGCGGAGACTTAGGAATAGTGATGGAAGAGATAGTAGAGGCAAAGGTATAATGTAAAGGTGATAAACGCTGATAACTATGAAAATTATAAATGGGATAAGGATTAGTGGTGGAACGTGTACCTTTACGTAGTACAATAGGGAGGTCTTCGAACAAGGTAGGTGGATCCGAAGTAGAAGAAGGGACTGGAATAGGAGATGAGTCACTTAAAACAGGTGTAGGAAGTGGATTGGTAGGAGGGAGACGTGCACGTCGTTGATAAGTTTGCAAGAGAGGAGGCCTAGATGGATCTGGCTGGTCAATTATAGGCATGGATAGAGTTATCGGAACAAGGTGAGGAATAGATAATACCTCAGAGATTGGCTTAGATTCAATGGGGGATGGGAAGAAAGGTGTATCCTCAAAGAATGTGACATCAGCACTGATATCCTTTCTGAAAACTTGAATAACCGAGGAAAACACACTTAATTGCACGAGCATTCAACTTATCAAGTCCTAGAGTAAGATCATGAACAAAGCAAGTGGATCCAAAAACTCGAGGAGGGATACGAAGCAAATATCCTACAGTGAAGACAACATCGCCCCAAAACTTGAAAGGATCATTAGCATTGATTAGCAACGTACGTGTTGTTTCAATTATATGACGGTGCTTACGTTCAGCAATATCATTTTGTTGTGGGGTATGGGGATAAGATGACTGATGTATTATTCCATTTACGACCATAAAAGAATTAAAAGATGATGAAAAATACTCTTTTGCATTATCATTGTGCAAAATGCGAATAGAACAACCAAATTGATTTTGAATTTCCTTAAAGAAATTGTGAAATATACTTAATATTTCTTATCTATCATTAAGTAGGTAGATCCACGTACATCTAGAAAACTCATCAATAAAAGTGACGAAGTAGCTATGACCTACAACTGAAGTGACTCGACTTGGTCCCCATACATCAGAATGAACAACATCAAAAAGAGAGCGGACTTGCAATTGAAGACTGCTAGGGAAGGAAGATCGAACATCTTTCCCAAGCTGACAATATTCACAGTCTAAAGATTTCAAGTGAGACAAGTGAGGGACCATAACTCTGAACTTTTTGAGACTTGGATGACCTAACCGATGATGAAAAAGACCTGGGGACTCCGTCCTAGAAGTGGAAGCAACAGTAAATATAAGACTGAAGGTAGTAAAGTCTTTGGGACTCATATCCTGTACAAATCATCTACTTTGTACTCTGATCCTGTATAACAAAAGAATCATGAGTAAAAGTTATTGAACTATTTAGACTTCGAGTCAGACAACTGACAAAAATAAAATTAAATGGACAATTGGAAACAAAAATAACATAGTCAAGAGATAAAGATGGGAGAAGAGTGGCTTGACCAATGCCACTAGCTTTAGCTTTTGAACCGTCTGCAGCGGTAATATGATGTGGGGTTTTAGGTTGGGATATTTTCAATAAAAGTGATGCATTATCAGCCACATGATCAGAAGCTCTAGAGTCCAAGATTCAAGGGCTAACAGATGAGGAGTGAGAGAGGCAGACCTTAGAATTACCAGTATAAGCAATAGTTGCTGAAGATGAGGCATGTGAAGCCTTGAACTGCAGGTATGCCTTGTACACTTCATCAGACAACATATTGTTTTTGACATTTCTCACTTCAGAGTCTTTTCCATTATCATTAGACTGCGTCACATTTACTATTTTTTTCTGGAAAGCTAATAATGCAATAGCACTTGTCTTCGGTTTGACCGAAACGGTTACAGTGAGTGCACTGAGGACAACCTCCACCACGGCCTCCTCAGCCACCCCCACGACCTCGTCCTCCACGACCTACAAAATTTGAAAAGAAAGCATAAGACTTTTTGCCAGTTTGAGATCTACTTCCCCCTGATCCTTCCTGACTAGGAATGCGTCTGATGAGATCCTCTATTGAAGGGATATCGGATGCAGTGAGAATGTGGCTTCAAACCGACTCATACTTTTGATTGAGGCCATGAAGGACATAGATCATGCAAACATTATCCAATTTCTCAAGCATCTTCTTTGAGTCATCATCAGCCACAAGGAGCTTGAACTCGTTTACCGCTGACTGGGCTTTATTAGCATATGCCATGATGTTATCTTCGGTCATTTGAAGGGTAGCTAAATTATGAATAACATTATAGAGACGTTGGATATCATTCGAATAAACATTCTTAGCTTTCTCCCAAATATCATAGCAAGTGGTGTACGAGCGATAATGGACCAGCAAGGAGGGCTCAATTGTTTGCCACAAAAGAGAGACTAATTGACAATTAGCTTGCTCCCAATCTTTACGCAAATTTGAATTAATTTTTGAGGACTTCTTAGTGAGGTGATTCGAGAGCTTTTGTCTAAGAAACCACATCTTGACAGAAGTTGACCAATTTAAAAAATTTTAACATTAAGTTTCTCAAACGTTATAGAGGGATTGTCGGAGAAAACATATGTTATAGAGGGATTGTCAAATTTGTTGTTCTCCTTTTGCGAAAGATCTAAACTTGAACTCATCTTCGACAGACTAAAAAAGAAACAGGCAGCAAGAAACCATAGAGAAAGCACCAGAAATAGTGGGACCCACTGACCAAACTTGGCCAAAACAGGAAGGACAACAGCAAACGAGTGGAACGGGACCGATGGGGACTTCGTTGGAGGTCTGGATGGTGGCGTGTGGCCTTCACGCGCCAACGGAGCTTATAGTTGCAAAAAATACGTCTGGCGGCGCATGAGAAGGCAGATGGTGGCGGTTCTTCGGTGAATGGCTGATCTGACTAAGGCGAGTCTGATGATGTGGGTGGTGTGACCCGTTGGGCCGTGTATGTTGGACAGTTAACAGGACAGCTACGTATATAACTATGATGGCTAGGGTTTTTGAGACTTTTGTGACTGTGACAATAGGGTTTTTGAGACTTTTGAGAGGCCCACAGATCGTGAGCTTTTGTACCAACTTGAGAATTAGGTTTTGGTGCTGAATGACTTGAGAGATTAGCTCTCAGCATGATATTATTTATAATCAAAATTGTACAAGGAGAATTTCTTAATTAAGGAAATAAATCTAGACTAAATCCAACCTATATCAAACCTAATAAAAACAAGGAATGACATATCTTAATAATAACAAACTAAATCATTGCATGTCTCAACAGAGTATTCCAAGAATACGGCAAACAAGGATGGTGATGAGGTGGACATAGGAGAACCGCCAATTTGGAGTTTCTGATGAGTGAAAGACGGAGAAAAGTAACAATGAGAAAACAAGAATAAGACAAGTTTGAGGGTTTTAAAATTGAATTTGGGATAAAACTGGTTTTACAACCTAATTTGGGACCAGTTTTGGGTAGATAATGTGGTTTGGTTTCAAAATCTAATATGCATAAATGGTTAAGAAACATATCTGGTTAAGCTTTTTTTAAAATCCAACCTTGCACAACCGTACTTACTAGAGAACCCACTGAGCAACTCGCTAATCAAATGGCATTTGGAATAAACCATAAACCCTCATAAGTGCAATAATAAAAGCATGGCTGCAAAGGTCAAGATGAAATTGTGTCTCAATTAAATAGCGATAATACAACGTATTTAAAATATAAGACATGACAAAATTTTGCACAAGTTATTGCTATGCTATTGTAACAAAATAATGCAAATATATTTTTCCTACAAAACTATCTATTATTCATTCAGTACAGTTCAGTCAATAAAGAAAAACCATCAGTAAAAATTAAAAAATAAAAGCTTTAATGTGGAATAGAATATCATGTATACCATCAACAAACAGCAAGGTTACCGATCATAACATCCTTAAACCACCTCAATATGCTAATGTTATAGAAAAAAATAAAAAAGCATTAGAGATTCCCATAACACATACTAGTAATTTGTTTCTCCATATGGAAGTCTTATGTCCCAATAGAATCAATGTCCCAATAAGCTTGGGTCTCCTATATACTCTGCCATGTGTTCATGTTTAACATTGAGCAGCTAGTCTTGAAGTTCATAAGTCGGTTTGTATGTAGGTAAGTCGAATCACATCGTTAAAAATACTTACAAAATGATTTAAATTGAGTTTCAAAGGATGTCAATGCTATATGATCATGCTTCATTCTTAATGCATGCTAAAACATGTGGTGAAGCTTATGCATGGTAAAAGCTTCTTTTTCATATATTCTTTCTTGATCAAGTAATCTATGAAAGAGCTAGAGAATGAGAATCAACAAAGCACATACTGAAATACCATCTAGACTAAGCTAGTCGACATCATTGAAAACACTGAGTCTAAAACTAAAACTAACAAAGAAGTCACCTTACAATTACAATATCCCCCTCTTTTTATGAAAGCAACACTTTGTAGAAATTGTTGAGACTTTGTTGATGAATCTTCTCAAAATGTATAACAGGAAAGGTGTACGCCAAAGCTCCGTATGAGTTTTTGTTGTTAGTGTAAAAGTGCGAACAAACTTTAACCCATTCTTCTAAACAATTACAGAACAAGGTTGTAAGATTATAGAATGGACAATAAGTGGAAACAAAGGAGGATAAATACAAAAGAGCATGTCTCAAAAAAGAATAACTCAACACAACTAGAACAAACTTATTAACGAAAATACATTAAAACACTAAGAATTGTCATATCAAACACATTTAGTTTAACAATCAAAACATAAAACATATATTAAACTCATTTCAAATATGAGACATTGTTATCCATGTTGAAAACATCTAAGACAAAAAAGATTATATTTACTTGAACTAATTCAATAATGAGTAAGTTAATAGGCATACCTTTGTGTAGAGTTTCTGAATAATGACAAAAAGATTCAATTTAAATTCTACCTTTGTTTAATTTTACATAGGTGACCAAACCTTTAAAACACCCTTCAAATATGATAAGCATCCTTCAAATGTTTGGAGCATCATTTTTTAATTGTTACTTCAATCAAATAAGATGATCTTCAAATAAAGACTATATTGAATTCAATGTTAACATACAAAATCAAGATATGATTCTAAATAAGAATATACTAATAACAACCTTTTTATCAATTTTGCACTAAAACAAAAAATGGCACGAAACTCCAAATGAAAAGAAAATGAAAGAACAATGTAAATTTTAGAAAATTAAAGAGTTATAGATAAAGAGGTTTACTCAACGATTTATATAGGTTCCTCTACTTCGTCCTCACTCGCAGAGTACATCATGTCCCTATTCAAACGATTGATAATTTTCTTTGTTTGATTAATGATTATGTCTATAAGATTATTTGGCGAATGTTACAAAGCCTTGCACACAATTGTCTTCCTAAGTATTCTTCTACACAGAACATTGGAACACCCTCCAAATTTTGAACACAAACCTATCGTCAAGATGAAGGTCACACCTCACCTTTACAAGATAGCCACCTAGAAAAACCTATCAAGGAATTTTCTGAAGAATACATTCTTTAGCTCTCGATACGCAGTCCATTGATGTCCCTTTGATGATTTGTGTATAGAATAGACACCTCAACAATAGATATCCCCTCGTTGTGATTTCTCGCTTCAAAACTTGATTACACACCTGATTTGATCAAGAAAGAGTTTTTAATATATGATATAATCTTGAATGATTTAGTGTGAGGAATGGGTGATAATATTCTTGGTTTTCGAAATGAAGTGAAAAACGAGTTCTAAGAGAAATAACTACTTTGTAACTGCCATAATAACATTAAAACTATTAAGTTTTAAGTCTGTTGGCTTGGTGAGTCGATTCACACAACTTTGAGTTGAATTACAAAACCCCTTGTAATGCTTTTAGTTCACACACACACACACACCAGGTGAGTCGATTCACCACCCTTAGACTTTGAAAACTTAGTTCTTGAAGTTCATAAGTCGAATCGTAAGTTGGTAAGTCGATTCACAAAGTTAAAAATACTTACAAAATGATTTGAAATTAGTTTCAAATGATGCCAATGCTATATGATCATACTTCAAACTTAATGCATGCTAAAACAACATGTGGTTAAGCGGTAAAAACTTATTTTTCATGTATTCTTTCTTGATCAAGTAATCTATGAAAAAGCTAGAGGATGAGAATCAACTAAGCACAAATTGGAATATCATCTAGATTAAGCAAGTCGACATCACTAAAAACATTGAAACTAAAACTAAAACTAACTAATGAGTCACTGTTGTTTTTGAGTTTCGAAAAACTGTTTAAAATCACAATTTATGCCACCGAAGATATTACTAGGTTGAGTCGCGGACTAGGTCGCTCTCTTTAAGACGTTTCGCGGCACTGCCCAAATTGTGCAAGGCAGACTATCAACCATGAAGTCCCCAGGATAAAACAGCCCAGATTCACTGTATCGGAGTTCTACTGCACTGTAGAAAACCGTTCTAAAATTACACCATCAATATGCCAGTTAAAGCCACTCTAAATATGACGATAAAGTCATTCGCATTATGGTACTATGACCACTAATAAATCAAAATGACTACGGCATAACAACCGCTCTAAAAACGAAGGAACTACGGCATAACAACCGCTCTAAAAACGAAGGGACTACGACATAACAACCGCTCTAAAAACCGAAGGGACTACAGCATAATAACCGCTCTAAAAACCGAAGGGACTGCGGCATAACAACCGCTCTAAAAATCGAAAGGACTGCGGCATAACAACCGCTCTAAAAACCGAAGGGACTGCGGCATAACAACTGCTCTAAAAACCAAAGGGAAAGAAAGAAAGGGGAGAAGTGGCTCGAAAATTAGGCAAGCAGAATAAAAAAGAGAAAAGAGAAAGTTGAGAAAAGCATCCAACTTTGGTGTGCTTTTCACAATAGATTGAAACTCATTATATAGTGATGAAAGCAAACTCACATATGATTTCTAAGCAATGTGGGACTTTAGCATACTCAAAATAAGAGAGTTTTCAAATGTGGGAGTTCAAAAAAAATTTCTTTCCAACGTGGGACTTGAATTTTAAAAAACATATTTCTTTCCACTTAAATTTACAAAAACAAATTATTTCCAATGTGGGACTTCAACAAAATATTATTATTTATTTATTTATTTATTTCAATTCACATAATAACATATTATGTTTCAACAATCCCCCACTTGAATTTAAAAAAGTGTTTCTGAAATAGCGTCAAACGCTTCTATAAGATCGTGCATAAACAAAGGTGTCTCTTGACTTGAACCATTGCATAGTAAGTAAGATTCAGATTCAACAAGAGTGACTCGTAGTCTTGAACTCTATCTCTGACATCAAACCCACACACAACCTTTTCATAGGATGTATTCTCAAAAGCCCGTGCATTAATGGCCCTGCACGTCTATCCCAGTATAGTGAACGCTTTAGAAATTCTACCTCAAAATTCCATAGGAAGCGGCCTCACTTCCACATTCACATAGGTGAGTCTATCAAGAGTACTCCTGTAGCTAGGTACTCCCTCTGTAACATCCTCTAAATTTATTATTTAAAAATAATTAGAACCTATCAATATTATTCAATATTAAATTATGTGTGATAATTACTTGCTTTGTTCGATTTTTTGTAGTTGATAAAGTTATTAATAAGAATTATTTAAATATATGGGGAGTTCAAATATATACATGTATATAAGTAGAGATATATTATATGTAGATGTGTTTTCTAGTCCAAGAAGAAATTGGACTAATGGTTTGTGGCTTGGTTTTTATGATCAAGGTTAACAAAAAAAAATAGTGACAATTTACCCCTTTTATTCTTCATTTAGGCCCAACAATTTTCACCTTAAATTTCCCTAAGTTCACAATTTCTGTATACTCACTAATAAGAAACAAAAAGAATTCCGAAACCCTAGCCACCATCACCTTCACACCTCATTTTCTCCGTGTATCCAAAGCTTGGAACTTCTTTTCCTTGTGAACAACTCCGTGGGGCTTAAAGCTTTGTACTAGGAAGAAAAGCGGCCAAGGTAAGGGCTTTTCCCCACACAAATTAGAGTTAGGCCGTTGGTTGGATGACATGAAATAAATAATCGTGATTGCTTCTATTTTAAAATGAATAAATGTAGACTAATGGAGTAAAATGATAAAACCCCAATTTTATTGAGATTGAATTGTAATATATGATTTCTATGGAGTAAAGTATGAAATTTATGCTATGTGTGATAAAATTGTAGTGTTACGATGAATATGAAATAAAGTTTGAATTTTTACCTTATATGTGATAAAGTTTTAACTTTTATTATGTATATGAATTGAAGTTTGAATTTTCTTGTCATATATGTTAAAGTGTTAATTTTTATTTCCTATATGATATAAAGTTTCTATATTTATGTGTATGTGGTGAAAGTCATAATTTTTATGATTATTTGTCTATGATTATGCGATAATCATGATAAGGATGTGTTGTATGTGTTCTTAGTGATATGTGAATAAGAGATGATTTTGAAAAGTAATTTTGAATGCATATGACATGATCCTTAGTGGGCTGTGTGGGAGTATATATATAATTGATACTATATCATCATGTCATGGCATATGCATCTTCGTGGGAGTTGCCTTAGTGGCAGGTTTGATTTCCCCATTGGTATGGGTGACCTTTCTGTGTGGAAGTTGCCTTAGTGGCAGGTTGATATCCGGATCATATAGTTTTAGGAGCATGCACTATGCATATGTTTGATATACAATTTACCGGTTTGCACATTTTTTCTTTTAAATTGGAAGTTTTTACCTTTATATGTTTTTTGTTATTCTTTCATATGTTTAGCTTTGGTTTGATGTGGATGATGGAATAAAACTGACCCTTACAACAACATTTTAGGTACTAATGAGTTCGAGGAGATTCAAGAGTAGTTAATGAGTATTGATGTGCGGCGAACGTGGGGTAAACATGGTTTTTTCAAGACAATTTTGTAATAATAGAGTTGTCGCAATATTTCTAAGTTCTTTTTAATCTTTTGTCACAAACTTTTAAAATGTACTAGAATTTTAGAAATACGGAAGTGGTTCCCTTCCGTTAGGAATAATTGCCTTTACTTTGTTTTAAATTTTGAATATTTTCTTAATGATATTAAATAACGTGTTTCTTACAAATTATTTAAATGAATAAATGCTAAGTATTCAAAAAAAAAATTCGTAAACTTTTCTAAATAATAAGTATTTTTTTAAGTAACGTTTTGGATTAAAAAATCCGGGGCGTTACACCCTCCACATAGAGCATTGATCTCATTAAGAGTTTCTATTATCTCATCCTTATATCGCTTCAGGAATCATGTTTCTCTCATATATAAAATAGCATGTCCATCTCATATCACTATGACTTGTTATTACCCATTGAACCTAATTCTTGGGATCTCCAGTCTTTTAGGTCGGGTTACCATCATAAGTGACTCATCGATCTATAGGCATTAGTCCCATCCTTTTGGATGTATTTAAGACTTTCTCTCTAGCAAATTCTCTCTAGCAAATTCTTTTAGGTCGGTTTACCATCATAAGTGACTCATCGATCATGAAGATGTGCAGTTAGTTGAGAGTCTATCATACGTTGAACATCCGGTAGCTATTTTAGATCGCCAAGTGAGACGTTTACGCTCAAAGGATATCGTTTCAATAAAAGTTCTTTGGCGTGGTCCATCTGGTGAAGAAAGTACGTGGGAACCCGAAGAAGTCATTCGTGCGAAATACCCACACTTATTTGAAACTCAAGGTCAGTAGTATTTAATTAAATAAAAATTCAAATAAATTCGAGGACGAATTTCTATAAGGGGAGGAGATTGACATGCCCGTGTCTTTAAAAAAAAATTATAATAATAATAATAATAATAATAATATAAATAAATAAATAAATAAATAATTAAAACCAACCCCACTCTTTTCCACCTCACCTTCACTTTCTCACTCACCACTTCACTCCTTCTTTTTCTCTCCCTCCCTCTCGGCCAAGAAACCCTTTCTCCATTTTCTTTTGTTTTTTTTTTCTTTCATCTTCTTTCCTTCTCCTTGCTTCTTCTCACTCCACAATAATTAAACCCTTAACCCTTAGAAGGAATTTAAAATCCCCATGAGCATAATTTCTCATACTCCTACAAATTCTCTTGGTTAGGATTTTGGGTTAGGGTTTGTGCTCTAAGAAAGGAGAAGGGTACCTATTTATTGAGAGTTGTTATTGAGACTCTTTGAGGTAAATATACAACTCTAATGCTAGTATGAATCTCTAGGAAATGTAGTTTTGCTTCAAAATCTTATTTTGTGCTTAGAGTAGATTTAATGAATTTTTATGGTTTCCTAGAGTTAGCTAAATTTTAGAATAACTTTTCTAAAGTCTTAAGAATATTTTTTATACTCAGATTTGTCAGTTGAGGTCCTGCCGGCTACTCTGGGAGTTGTTGGAGAACAAACGTAGCCAATTCTCCGTAGTTGTGAGTTGACGACGGTTATCGTCATTTATTTTTTTTACACTATAATTATTATTTTACTCGTTTTCTATGTTAAAATATTTATTTAAAAATTTGGGAAACACAACCTTTGAAATTTTATCTCGACTTCGTCATTTATTTTTTTAATGCTCTTTATTATATAATATGTTATTAATTCGATATACGTATGCGTTAAAAGTATTTAAATTGTGAACTGTTATGCGATTGAATATATTTTCTGTGAATTACGATAAATTGAAAGATGATTTTAAATACGTGTTTTGGGAAATCGTTGCTATGATTATTAAATATTTAACGGCGTTAGGTGCACCTAGTTACCTCGTTTTGATTAAGGAGATTTACCGGTAAGATAGAGCCGCCCCTATGTGAAATGTCATCCGTAGGAGGAGAGGGCTATCAACAAGATGTAAACTCCCTAATTGATGCGTGATGATGCGTTGCGGGATTGAGAGGAGAGGGATATCCGTTAGATGGAGCCACCCCTAAGGGAATGGCCACCCTTAGGAGGAAATGGCTATCAATGAGATGAAGCCGCCTCTTGGTTCTCAATAATTATTATTTTTACTTGTTTGATCTGAAGGTGCGAACACGAGAAGGGGGGGTTGAATTGTGTTTGCACAAAGTTGATACCTTTATGAAAATTTATAAATAATTAAAAATTAGTTTGGTTTTGGTGACTTACTTGGAGTAGAAGCAATCGAATTTAGAAGCAGCAATCAATGAAAGCATAAATAATTTGACGCGTAGAATTATCCTGGTTCACCACTAACTTGGCTACATCCAGTCCCCTCATTCAGAAGGCTTTAATCCACTAATTCAAAAACCTTGAATTACAAAGCACCTGACCCTCCAAGCCAGTCTTCCCAAACAGCCTGACAACCCCAGACTTTTGAGGAACTAACCACCTTGACCCTACAAGCCAAGTCTTCTCCTAACAACCTGACGACCCCAGATTGAAGAAGGAACTAAACCACTATCGGGTTGGATACAAGAGATTGAAACTTGAGTAGTTGCTTCTAACAAAGCTGATAATAACAATAACTCTCACACTTTAAGAAAAGAACACTCAAAAATATTTCTAGCCTGAACAAGTGTTTCTCTCTTTGAACTCTAAGATGATATTGGAATCTTGAGCTTGAGTTCTTCTACTTTTTGATGATTTTCTCCTTCAGCCTTGAGTTTCTATTTATAGTGAAAATTTGGGCTTCAATTTAGTCCTTATTTAATTCTGAATTGTATCTTGTTTAGATTGAGTTTGTAAATTCTTCAAATTGATTCTGTTCCTATTTTGTGTAGATTGACTTTGTAAATTCTTTAGAATGATTCTGTTCCTATTTTGTGTAGATTGACTTTGTAAATTTTTCAAATCAAATATTCTTTAAATCTTCATTAAATGTTGATCAAATATTCTTCAAATCTTCTTCAAATATTCTTCAAATCTTCTTCAAATATTTTTCAAATCTTCTTCAAATATAAATATGAATCAAATCTTATTTTAGATTTTTCATCCATTATAAATTTGAATCAAATCTTATTTTAGATTTTCTTCAATTATAAATTTGAATCAAATCTTATTTTAGATTTTCATCAATTATAATTTGGAATCAAATCTTATTTTAGATTTTCTTCAAAAACATGAATCTTCTTTCATACTCTTTGAAGTCAAATATACTATTCTCATAAAATACTTTTGTTAACATCAAAACTCTAAATGTAAAACCAACTTGGTTCCAACATGATCTTCTATGATGATTTTAATGTTATTCATTTTGATTTCGCTTCACTATTAATTGGATTTTTAATATTTTTATCCGAACGGTTAAATTATAAATTTAGATTATTTTATTACGTGAATAACATAATCGCCTCAAGGTTATAAAACAGTTATTCGTGCCTTTTTGTGTTTCCCTTCTAGTTGATGGTGATTGTTGTCTCCTCACTAAGTCTTTGTGACTTACTCCTTCATGTTGTTTATTTTTTTCAGATTCACAGGCAGTTGAATAGCAAGCTGATAGTAGGCTCAAGACTCGGTCATATTTTGTTTTGGTAAGCCTCTTTGATCGAGGACCATTTTTTTTTAAAGTCTGTTGAGTCATAATGTATTTTGCAGCTATTGGAGTTTAGATAGTCTTTGGGTAATGTACTGAATGTTTAGATTATGTTGTGTGAATTGGCTGAATTTAAAGTTTAAACAGGGATTTTGTAAATTTGGAAATGTTGAAATTACAGAGGATACTCTGTCGAAATTTCGTGAAAAATTTTATATATATATTTTTGAAATCATTATTTAGAACTATTTATTTGGTAAATTGTTAAGTTAGTTGATAGGCTTGCCAGGCTAGGGGTATAGCTTGTGCGCCGGTCACGACGTTTAGTTTTGGGTCGTGACAATGTTGGTATCAAAGCTCGGTCGTAGGTCCTAATAGCTGCAAACATAGGGTGATAATAGATTCTTGTTAGTAAATTGTGTACCCGGGCACAACTTACTCTATTGTCTAAATCTATGTTTCAATTCATCATCAATATCTTTCCACATTTTCTTGTCGTCTTGCTCAATTTTTGATCAATGTTCTTTGATTAGGTGAGAATGCCACTCAAGACTAGGAATCCTACTATAAGAGAAATTGTTGATGAGTCAATTGCCCAATCCCAAGGAGCTCGTCGACGAGGTCGTGCTCGAAATAGGCGTAGAGCTAATGTTGGCGGACGTGGCTTGGATGCCAATGTTGAGGTACCTAGGAGGAGGCGTGGAAATCCAGCCATGGAAGAGTTTGCTGCTGGTCTGCAGGGATTACAACAGGTTGTGCAACAACTTGTGGGGGCTGTCGTCGGACAAAAACAGGAGGGTGATCAAAGACATGAAAATCCCAATGGTCAACAAGAAGTTAGACAAGTACATATTCAAAGTAGCAGCTTACACGGATATGTCATCGGACATATGATACTCTGAGTAGCAGCTTACAACATACATATTCAAAGCATCTCTAGTAGTATTGCTGGAACTGTAGTAGTTATACAGATCAACAGCAAGTCTATTGAGAATATGATTCTTATCATTATTCTCCCATGGGTTAATTATTCAGCTTTATTATCCTTTTCTGTTTGCTTCAAACTGAAACAATTCATTGAAATCAGAGGCAACATAACCAAATCCAGTAATCTCTTCGGTTGACATGGTAGGAAGAAACGTCTTAAAATTGTTGTTTTTGAGTTTCGAAAAACTGTTTAAAATCACAATTTATGACACCGAAGATATTACTAGGTTGAGTCGCGGACTAGGTCGCTCTCTTTAAGACGTTTCGCGGCACTGCCCAAATTGTGTAAGGCAGACTATCAACCATGAAGTCCCCAGGATAAAACAGCCCAGATCAACTGTATCGGAGTTCTACTGCACTGTAGAAAACCGTTCTAGAATTACACCCTCAATATGGCAGTTAAAGCCACTCTCAATATGACGATAAAGTCATTCGCAATATGGTACTATGACCACTCATAAATCAAAATGACTACGGCATAACAACCGCTCTAAAAACGAAGGAACTATGGCATAACAACCGCTGTAAAAATCGAAGGGACTACGGCATAACAACCGCTCTAAAAACCGAAGGGACTGCGGCATAACAATCGCTCTAAAAACCGAAGGGATTGCGGCATAACAACCGCTCTAAAAATCGAAGGGACAGAAAGAAAGGGGAGAAGTGGCTCGAAAATTAGGCAAGCAAAATAAAAGAAAGAAAAGAGAAAGTTGAGAAAAGCATCCAACTTTGGTGTGCTTTTCACAATAGATTGAAACTCATTATATACTGATGGAAGCAAACTCACATATGATTTCTAAGCAATGTGGGACTTTAGCATACTCAAAATAGGAGTTTTCCAATGTGGGAGTTCAAAAAAAATTTCTTTCCAATGTGGTACTTGAATTTTAAAAAACATGTTTCTTTCCACTTGAATTTACAGGTTTGGTAAAGAAAATGAAGGTTTGGTATTTATGGGTTTTGGATTATTTTTTGAAAACTGAAGGAAGAAGAAGAACTTGCGGGTTGCTTTCTTGCTTTCTCTCTTTGTTTCCTTTTTTCCTCTGCCTTCCTCCCGTGTTACTATTATATATATATATATATATATATATATATATATATATATATATATATATATATATATAT
>JBBPBP010009779.1:39811702-39888094 GCA_037974735.1 Cicer chorassanicum
AACTAATATATATATATTATTACTTACAATAATAACATTATAATATTATATATATATATATATATATATATATATATATTATATAATTAAACTAAATTAATAAATATTTAAATATTCGTACACACACCTCAACTATTTTGATAAAAATATCTATTTTCATTGCAACTCAATTGACAAGTAAAATTTTTAGCAATTAGAGATATTTTTAACAAAACAGTCCGGTAATAAATTCTCTGTGACGTAATTAAATTATTTCTCGTCAAATAATTTTACACGGTCTCAAAAGATATTTTTGGAATTTAACACACAAAATATCATTAAAATTGACTAAAAGCCTAAGAATTCAACACCAAAAATATACTAAAATTGCATAAATTAGAATTTAAAACTAAGGGTCTTACATATTGGACCGTTGAATCATAAAAATTTGAATTTCAAAGTCATAGTAAGACAAATTATTTAAGATTGAATCGTTAGATTATTGAAATTATAATTTCTTAAGAAAATAAACTAATTTAACTTAGAAATTATAATTTTAATTATCCAATGGTTCGATCTAAACTAATTACACAAAGAACGAATTAGAAATTCTAAATTTGATGATCCAACTATTCAATCTCAATTAAATAAATTGACTAAGAAGTAGAAATTGTAATTTCAATGATCCAACAGTTTTGTTAAATTAGGTCAGATTGAACCGTTGGATCATCAAAATTATAATTTCCAAGTCATTGTTTGTGTATTTAGGTTAGAATGAACCATTGGATTATCAAAATAAATTTCACAAGTCTTAGTCAGTCTAATTAATTAAGATTGAATGATTGGTTCACCTAATTATGATTTTATACGTAATTGTTAGTGTAATTATGTTAGATCTAACTATTAGATCATCGAAATTATAATTTCTATGTCGTAGTCAGTCTAATTAGTAAAGATTGTACTGTTGGGTAATTCACTTTTTAGATGATCAAACGGTTTAATCTAACGTAATTATACTAACTATGACTTAGGAATTTTAATTACAATGATCCAACGGTTCAATCAAACCTTATTATACTAACTACAACTTATAATTATTAATTTTGATGATCCAATGATTCAATCTAACCTAGTTAGATATGCTATTACTTATAAATTATTATCTTAATGATCCAACATTAATTTTTAACTAATTTGACGAACTATGACATCAAAATTACAAGTTTAACGATTCAATCTTAACTAATTAGTTTATAACAATGACTTAGAAATTTTAATTTTGATGATC
Source organism: Cicer chorassanicum (assembly GCA_037974735.1). Classification (NCBI taxonomy): domain Eukaryota; kingdom Viridiplantae; phylum Streptophyta; class Magnoliopsida; order Fabales; family Fabaceae; genus Cicer; species Cicer chorassanicum. The sequence continues at coordinate 39,812,970 of JBBPBP010009779.1, forward strand.
CAACAATTTAATTTTATCTAGTTAGACTAACTATGTTTTTTAATTTATTTTGTGTCTTAATGGGTTCTTAAGATGGATTTGTCTATTGTGTTTATTGAAGGATGGATCTGCGTAGTTACGTTTTATGGTTTTTGTGATTGTGTTATATTTTATGTGGTTAGAGATGGTTAACGGTTTTTACATAATGTAATGGTGGATCTAGGACCTAACTTCAGATGGTGCAATCTTTAAACATTAATTAATAATAATTATAATATATAAAAATAAAAATATATATTTAAATTCTAGAATTTTAAAATATACTACTATATTTTATAATTTATTTGCAACAATAAATTGAATTAATAAGATATATATTAAATTTAAAAACAACAAATAATTTAGTTTGTAGGTAATGTATTGGTAACTAAGTCCTAAGACACGAGTTTAAACCTTGTAGATTTCATTTTTTCAATTTAAATTTGGTTATTTTCAAAAAATTAAAAAGGAAAGAAGAATCCAGAAATTGAAAATTATTAAATTATTATGTGTTTGAGTGTTCACCTTATATTTGTTTATTATGTTTGACATACCATAAATAATAACAATCTATTATATATATTTAAAACAGACTCCGCTGCCACCTCATCCTATTTCTCCACGTATGCGAACATTTGCCACCTCAACTAAAAAGCTGACGTGTACATCTTCATAGAGTATTCCTATTCACTTTCTAAATACATTTTGCCCATATTTTGTTACTCTCTAATCTCCAAAATACATTCTCATTCTCCTAAATGTCTTTGATTTGCCTACTCCAAATCTCATTCATTTATCTACAATTACTATTTCATAAATTCTCATTAATTTCATCAATAATGATCATTCATTCATCCACAATTACTATTTCATAAATTCTCTTTAATCTCTCAATTTAATTGACAATGTATACTTCAAAAATTCCCTACTTCAAAAATCGTTTTTCAATTATCTATTCATTTATACTCTGTTCTGCAAATTCATTCTTTGTAATTTCTATTATTATATATTAAATCAGACCACATCACACAAAAGCTCTTTGTATGCCAAGTAATTTTATTTTCGCCACATCACATAAAATCTGATGTGTCACCTTCTATCTCACACTCTCTAATCTCCAAAATACATTCTCATTCTCCTAAAATCCTTTGATTTGCCTACTCCAAATCTCATTCATTTATCCACAATTACTATTTCATAAATTCTCTTTAATCTCTCAATTTAATTGACAATGTATACTTGATACCTCTTCAAAGCACAAAACTCACGTGCTATATATTCCCTACTCCAAAAATTGTTTTTCAATTATCTATTCATTTATACTCTGTTATGCAAATTCATTCTTTGTAATTTTTTGGTTTTACTTTACCCATTCATTATTTTATATTTTTTATTTCTTTATCATGTTGAAGATTGTGGGATTCTTTATCTATTCATTAATAGATTTCTAGGATATCATGCATATTTACTTCCTTTGTTTCCTAATGTGTTTGATTCATATCATTCAAATTCCCATACTTATAGTCTTATTGTCTGATACCTTAATGTCATAGTAAAAAACAACACTCAAGACTCCTCCTAAATAAGTATTTCCATATTTTTCAACAAATTTAAATTCTTTGTTACATTAAGAAATAGTGAAATGAAATTTTGAAACAATTCATTTGACAACACAATTATTTCTAATGTCTTTTAAAAAAAAATCTAATAATGAAAACTTTAGATTTTTTTGTAATTTCACATCTCATACTTTAACCAAGGTTCGAATTTGCAAAAAGATTCAAGTCTACAAGTCTTATACCATTAGACTACTAAATTTCTACTCTCCATCAAAAAATTAGTATTACGACTATACAAATGCTTGGATTATCAAAACAAGTTTAAAGCTCGCTAAAACATGCTACTACATATTCGAGAACGAGGCTATGGGGACGTTTAATATATTGGAGTGTTGATTTGAATTCTCAATATCTCACTTTTCTACGTTCAGTGTGTCTTTTTATCACTCAGTATCGATCAAAAAAACCTTCATATTTTGTTTGTTTTATGTACTACAAAAAACACAATTTTTATATTTCAAAAACAGATTTTCATTTTCTTGCATAAATCATAATGCACATTTTCCTCTAATTAAACAAATATTAATTCTAAAACTCTATTAACTTATTTACACACATAATAATTAATTACATATTACCCGCGCAAGGCGCGGGTTAGCATCTAGTTATTATTATTATCAACTTATATAATTAATGTTTAATGTTTAGTGGCGGAAGAAAATACAAGAAAACTCTTCTTTAATGGTTACTTGGTAATCGATGATAATTTCATATTATTTGTATAATTTTTAGTTTTAATGCAACAATTTCAATGATAACGAGACTTTAGTAATTTAGAATTTGGTTATGAGATTAGTATAATTTGATTAAGAATTGTTTTAGCTACGTTTTGAACTAGACTTTTTTAAATGATTTGTCGTTAATTGAAGCACATTAATCTACGGAGGCTAATCACTTGATTGTAGTATTTGTATATAGTATAGACCTATTGATTATGCACATTTTTGAAATTTTATAATCGTTGTCGAAAATAAAGAAAAGAGAGAATGAAAGTAGAGAAGAGACAAGAGTAGAATAGAGAGCTTGAAAATGAAGAAGATAAGAGAAGGATGAAGAGTAGAAATGAGGAAAAAGGGAAGAAAAGAAAATACAAGAGAAGAGAAAAGATGAGGAGAAAAAAGTTGATTGTGTGAGGTTATTGGGAATGGGCGAGGGCTGTATCCCTAGAAATGGTTTCCTACCAAATAGAAACGGTTCCAGCCCTCTGAAAGTGGTATATGAATGCATTTTTGCTAGGGCCCTGACACTTGGCCAATCTCATTCACAATACCGAGGATTATAGTCCTAGAAAATGTCTAATTTTGAAGAAAAAAAATTTCCCGTCCATAATTTGATGGAGAGCTTTAACTCTTGCAAACTCAAAATGTGCATATCTTCCTAGAGCTTTGGCCCTCAAAAAATATCTTTACTTTGTTCCTAGGGTTGTGACCCTCATAAAATGCCTAAAATGACATTTTGGGGACTAAAATGCCCTAGCTATTCTCTGAGCCTTAGGAATGACCTTAGGTATATCCGTTCATTATAGTAGTGATAATAAGCTTTAGTTAAAGAAGAATTGTTCAAGAGAACTCAAGTTTGAATCCTACCTGCAATATTCTTAATCAGACTTTAATTAACTCAAGATCATACTCTAGATTACTAGGGCTCAATTCCCCTTGGGACATAGGATTAAAAAAAAACATTATTTAATTCTAAGCACTTAGTTCTCGTAAATGAAATTTTGCCTCATAGTTACTTAGCTCTCATAAATGAAAATTTCCATGTTGATATGTTTCATTGGTGCATTAGCTCATTCTGATATGAGTTACTTTGATTGTCAAATAGTTTTTTTTTCTTAATCAAAATGAACGATGTACGACATTTTATAAAAGTTCGCAGATAATTGAAATGATTTAGTGAAACTTTTGTTGTTGGGACCAAATTGTAAATTTTTTAAAGTGAAGATTCATTTTAGTTTATAAAAAAAAAAGTGATGACGCAATTTAGTCCTTTAAAAAAATTGCACGACATAATTTAGTCACTAGAAAAATAAAGGTAACTTTTAGTCCTTGAGAAAATTAAACCGAGACATCTTAGTTCTTACCTCATTTACACTTTATTTGATTGATAAAGGATAAATGGAGGAAATAAAAGAAGAAGAAAAAAGATAACTATTTAGTAGTTTAGTATAAAAGAAGAAGTTTAACTTATATACATCGACAATCTAAAAGTTATTTTGCACTATCAAGAAAAATAAAGGTAACTTTTTGTCCTTGAGAAAATTAAATTGGGATAATATAGTTCCTACTTCCTTTACACTTTGTTTGCTTGATGAATGAAAGAAAAAAGAGTGCAAAAAAGAAAAAAAAAATTATAATTTAATAGGTAGTAGAAAATAAGTAGTTTAACTTATATACATCGACAATATAAAATCATTTTACATTTTCATCTAATTAGAATGATTGATTTTGACACATCAACATAACATATTTCAATGAAATTATAATTAAAAAAACTAAAACAATAATAGTCTCCATTCCATGAAAACAAACACAAAAAATTTGATAATTATTTAGCAACTATTTTTTTCCTTTCTCAAATCTGCTGTTTGAAATGGAGAAAACAATAAAGAAAAAATATTGAACTACAAATCTAGAGTTAGAGAAAAAAAACGTGAAAATAACAAGAAGAAAGTTTGTCGAGAAGACAAACTTTTTTCAGGAGGCCAGAGCTGGCTCAAGTAAGGCCACTAAAGCAACTGCTTTAAACCTTTCTAAAAAACAAATTTTTTACGTAACAACAAGGCTTCAAAATTAAATTAATATGAAGGCCTCGCATTCTAATATTCTGAAAACTAAAAATGATAAAATCTTATATAAATTTAACATTGTCTTAACAAATATTAAATCAATTGACTTTATTATCAATTGTAAAAAATATATCATACAATGTTAGTTATGTTAATTTAATAAACAAATATAAGACATAGAGGTCAACTTGAAATTATGAATCAAGCTATTCAAAATTACAAAAAAAAAAAAAGAATCGAAGGTTTTATTGAATCGTAAAAAAGGGCTAAAATGAATTTTCAAGACATTTTGCTTCATCACATTACATTCAAAAGTTATCCCACGAAGAAATACGCGGAAGATGGTTGATTTATTCTCAATACTTGGATAAAACATTTTGTTTTTGTTGCATATTATTTAATGTTCTTTCTAGTACAACTAAATTGGCTAATGAAGATAGTAGGGATTGGAGAAATATTAGTATAAATTAAGAAATCGTGAGACAAATAGTGAACACGTTGTTAACATGAGAAATATTAGTTATAAATTGAGAAATCGCGAGACAAAGTAGTTAAACATTGCTAACATGAGTTCTTGGAGTGATACAATATATATACACACTATTTTCTTCTTCAACTAAAAGATGAAAAATTCTACATGATGTTGTTGTAGAACAGTTGAAATGTCTTATTTCATTTTTTGAAAAATATAGAGAAAATGAATTTGAAAATATCTTGATTTCTGCCAAATAAGTTTTCTATAGTTATTAAATAAAGTATTAATAATTTATTTATTAATTTTTGAAAATGTCTCGTTTGATAGTTTTGTTTTAGATCTCATAACGTGTTGGGTCAGCCTTAGTGGAGGCATCAATTGCAGTGGTGAGCAATGACTATGAGAACGCCTAGCGGTGATGACGAGTTGCGCGATGAAGGATGGAGTTGGATATAGAAGATGGGGAAGATGAGAATATTAATATATAAAGTTAATTAAAAATATTATTGCATGAATCAATTGATTATTACTTAAGTAGATCGTATGACTAGAATAAATATACGACCAAGTTTTGACCAAGTTTTGTCAAATGATTATATGATATAATTTTAATTTAGGGGTCTTCTGTTTAAAATTTGCATCCAACAAATTACTTTTTGAATTTTTTTAAAATGAATGGGGAACATCCAATTTTTTAATAGACTTAATTGCAGTTTTTGTCCCTCTATTATTACCAATTCATAGAATTGGTCTCCCTATTTTGAAAGTCGACAATTTTGGTAAAATAAAAAATGAAGATTTAACATATTTTAAATGACGTGACATACAATTTTATGATATAGAACCATCTAGATGCATTAATTATTCATATGTTATTAATTAAATTAAAAATATAAAAAAATTCCAAAGTTAAAAATTAAGTTTTTACGCCGTTTTATTCCGATTTCATGGGTGCTAATCATTCTACATCATCGTTTCATATGTCACATTATTTAAAACATCTCACACTATCATTTTTTAGTTAAAAAATCATAAGGAATGACTAAAAATGTCGACTTTTAAAATAGGGGATCAATTTCGGGAATCAGTAAAAATAGGTGAACTGAAACTGCAATTAAACCTTTTTAGTTTTTAATTAACCTTAATTATTTTTTTATGAAAGCTTACTAATGGGCCAATGACATAAAGTTATATTTTGAGATCTAAAACGATCTTGAGATAATTTAACTTTACAAAACATCCTATTGAAATATTATTTTAGAATAATATAATTAAATATGTAGGTCAATATATGTTTAAATTACAAAAAATATTAACAAATTTATAATTTAACACAAAATTTAAAATTTAAAATAATAACATAAATATATTGGGTGAGTTTAGCCTTGTATCATTAAGGTACCGAGTTCAAATTCCTTGAAGGACAATTTTAAAATGATAATTAGTGTTACTTTGAATAACAAAAATGTCCCACAGTTCGTTGGGCCAAATTTGCTCATTTTTTTATTAGTGCCAAGTTTTGATTAATAAAAATTCCTTCAAGTTTGCTCACTTTGGTAATTAGTGTCATTTTTTATTTTAAAAATACATATATTGGATGAAACCTTACATAACATAACTTTTATTTGTCTATGATGGACCAATACATTAATTGGTCCATTCTAAAACAACCTAACATCATGTTTCTTTTTTTTTTTTTACATCTCAAACAACAAACTAGAAAGCATTCTTAAATCTTAATCCATAATGGATTGCGCACTTTACACATTGCTTTTATGGGAATCTTTTTCGGCATAGTGGTTCCTGGCTTCCTGCTCCTGCAGTCGTATCATTTTTTTCTTCATCAATTAGTTTCCACTCAAAACACTAAATCAATAAGGCTAAAGTCAAGCCCAAAGTTCGTTGGGCCAAGTTTGCTCCAGGACAAAACCTTCTCCCAAGCCCAAATGAAAGTAATCTATTTACCTCGCCTTCTTTCTCATAAAGTTAGCTTTTGTACCTCCCATTTAGTCTTGTACACCCCATTTTAAAATTTGTTGAATAAAAATACTAAAATAACCCTCAAATTTCAGTAAAAACCAAAGCCTTTCCTCATACCCCTCATTCTGAAATTTCCGGAACAAGTGAGTCTGGATTTTTAAGTTTTTCATCGGAAATTTCAAAACCATTGAAAAATCCAGTACACAACATTCATACCGGAAATTTCATTTTTGAAATTTCCGGGAGATGTACTTGGAAATTTGAAATTTTCGGTAGTTTGTTTTCAATACCGGAAATTTCAAATTTCTGGGTACAACTCCCTGAAATTTCAAAAATGAAATTTCCGATATATAGGTTGTGTACCGGATTTTTCAAATTTACGGGTTGCTCACCGGCAATTTCATTTCTCACTGAAATTTCCGGTGGTGTTATTTATTTTTTTTAATATTTTGTAACTTTATTTATTTTATACATTTTTTTCATTCTATTTTTTACAGCGAGGACCGGAGGAGCAAAAACCAGCAGTGAACATTCTCGAGAAAAGAAGAAAAAGGAATGAAGAAATGGAGCAGCATGATTATAATATTCAGGATGAGTTTCAGCAGGAATGGAGCAGCATCATGATTATATTGATGATGAACAAGATCAGCAGCCCGAGCAAAACGACCATCACTAGCTGCCTGAACAACCATTATTTCCTGGAGGCCCTTACGATTTATCCGTCCTCAAGGATTATGAGCACCACATAGCTGTTAAAGTGTGGAATAGGGAGGTTAGTAAATAATATTTATTATTTTAATTATTTATTATTTTAATTATTTATTAAATAATATTAAATATTTATTACATAATATTTACCATAATATTTCTTTGATAGCATAATATTTATTATAATTATTTATTTTATTACATATTATACTTGTAGTATATTTATTTTAATATATTTGTAGTATATTTGTATATTTATATTGTATATTTAAATTATAATTTATTGTGTGTTTTTTTTAATGTAATTAAACACGATAGATGTGCCCTAAAAGTGGTTTCAAATTGCAAAAAGCAAGCCAAATTTATTGACATTAGATATGTATTACCTGCTGAGATTGATCATTCGATTACTGTGTCTGGATTACGTCCTCTGCAGCGATGTAGTCTACATATGATTGACGGTAATCTAATATCTGCATTTGCTGAGAGATGGCACGCAGAGACTAGCTCATTTCACCTGCCATTTGGTGAGATGACTATTACTCTCGATGATGTCAAGGGTCTTCTAAGCATCCCATGTTGTGGTGAGTTCTTCACACCTCCCGCTAATGTCAATGAAGATTTGGCGATTACTGCTGCTGTTGAATTACTAGGAGTTACTTATGATGAAGCAGTGGCCGAAACTAGGACTAATAGAGGTGCATCATACAGTTTTGAGTGGTTGAAAGCTGTATTTTTTACACAGATGTGTGAGGGATGGTACGATTGTGCAGCGAGGGCATACCTACTTCATTTGGTAGGGTGTACCATTTTAGCTGATAAAAGTTTTACACTAGTATCTGCAAAATATTTGTTTTTATTTCAAGAACTTGATACATGTGGTAAATGGGCATGGGGACCAGCAGCGCTTGTTGTTTTGTATGACTATCTTAGAGATAGTACACTGTCTGCAACGAAGCAGATCCGATGATATTTATCTTTATTTCAGGTAATATTATGTTATTTTTCATACTTATTATATTGTTATTTGATAAGATGCTTATTTAATTATTTGTATTTTTTTTATTATTTACAAACCTAGATATATGAGCACTTCTTTGACATTTGTAAAAGGGATCTGAATGAGCCTATTTCTTCAATGCCACAGATGTTTCGTTGGACTCCAAAACAAACATCTGGGAGCGTTGCATACTATAGAGAAAAATTGGATGCTTTGAGAGATTCTGAGGTTATCTGGGCAGTAAATTATGATGAGGACTCTACGACACGATTTCAGTCTATGTCGTTGTTTACTGGATATATTTGTTGGTGTTCCACTATGGTACCTTATTTACCAAAGAAGTGCATACGATAGTTCGGGTATACTCAGCAACAATCTCCTACACCACCGATGCTCGTAGTACGTGATGTGGATGTTGAATGGAGTATGTACAGGAACTCTGTACGAGCCCTTTGTACAGTGCTGCATCCGGCTTCATATCTGCACGAGTCTGTTGAGGGTTACATCCAGTGGTACTATAGGATATTTCATCCTAGGATGACCCTTTACGTTGCTGCAGATGTTGGCCCTAGTGCTAGTCCTACTGATGATGCTGGTCATATTGATGCTGCTGGTCCTAGTGATGCTGTTGGTCCTACTGATGTTGTTGGTCCTAGTGATGTTACTGATCTTAGTCATGGTGAATGGTATACACGGTGTCAACAAATGGGTGGTCTGATACAACAGAGTTTAGATTTAGATAGACTAGTTTCTGATGATGACATGCGTGTTTTATTAGAGAGGGCTTTATACATTTTTAGAGGAGGGGATTATTAGTAGTATTGATGTTGTATTTTTATTATTTAGACTTATTTGTTTAGACTTATTTCAATTGACTTAGTATTCAAACTTATTTTTCAGACTTATTTTTATTGTCTTATTTTATTATTCAGACTTATTTTATTATTCAAACTCGATTGACTTATGTGAATGAATTTTGTTACAAAAAGGAATGTAAACTAACTAATTGAAAACAAAATATATATTGAATAAAATTTGTTACAAAAGTGTCAATCATCTGCGAAAGACATATAATCTGATGTATTTTCAAAATCTAATGAACCCCAATGTTGTAGACGTCCTGCATAAGCTATAGCCCATGATGTAGACTCATCACTACGGTGCTCCTTCCAATGCCATTCAAGTGGAGGTAATGGACATGTTGATTTCAATTTAACTTGAACCCAATAACTTTCATTAACAAAACCAATGCTGATAATACGATCACGTGATAGGTCTCCATTGTGTGCACCCGTCAATGGGAATAAAGTCAAACAAAAAGTTTTTGCCAATGTAACAAGAACGAGATTATATTTTTTTGCTATCACGTAACCCAGATCTGGAATGCTCATCCACTTCTCCTTGGGTTGGTTTCCCAAATCAGTTACAAGTAAAGAGTCAGTCACTTCTTGCAAATGTTCCTTGAATAACGCAACATATAAATCAGTTTTGGACTTAATCTCTATATACAATTGTCGACGCATAATGCTCCAAGATTCTTCACTTTGGCCAAGTAAAGCAGCAATAGCACGATATCCACAGTTTTCATCTGCTTTAACATTAACTATGTCTTCAACATATGGATGAATTAGAAGAGGAAACTCGTCCAAATATTTTCTAACCTGACTCGTCATAGGTGTTTGCTGAGAGACTTGTTTGGATGCTTGCTGGGAGACTTTTTTGGATACTTACTGGGAGACTTGTTGGGATGCATCAACATGCTCATAATATGAAGGGTCGCGATATACGTCAAATCCATTCGGCTTAATGCCTTTTTTCTTCTTCACACCACCTTTTGTTTTGATCTTATCTGGTGGTGCACACATTGATGTTGTTTCTGGATATGCAATTTCACGCAACTTGCTCTTCAATGCCCTTCTTCCAGCAGCATTAAGTGTTTTCCATGTTTTCCAAATAACATTCATCTCTGATGTAATGTCCAACTCTGAATCATTTTCCAACTGTTCTTCCTCTTGATCACTATTCATTGTTAATTTCCTCCATTGTATATCAACAGACTTGACATGCCCGTGTCTTTAAAAAAAATTATAATAATAATAATAATAATATAATAAATAAATAAATAATTAAAACCAACCCCACTCATGACCATTCTCATGTGATTAATCATGAAGATGTGCAGTTAGTTGAGAGTCTATCATACGTTGAACATCCGGTAGCTATTTTAGATCGCCAAGTGAGACGTTTACGCTCAAAGGATATCGTTTCAATAAAAGTTCTTTGGCGTGGTCCATCTGGTGAAGAAAGTACGTGGGAACCCGAAGAAGTCATTCGTGCGAAATACCCACACTTATTTGAAACTCAAGGTCAGTAGTATTTAATTAAATAAAAATTCAAATAAATTCGAGGACGAATTTCTATAAGGGGAGGAGATTGACATGCCCGTGTCTTTAAAAAAAAATTATAATAATAATAATAATAATAATAATATAAATAAATAAATAAATAAATAATTAAAACCAACCCCACTCTTTTCCACCTCACCTTCACTTTCTCACTCACCACTTCACTCCTTCTTTTTCTCTCCCTCCCTCTCGGCCAAGAAACCCTTTCTCCATTTTCTTTTGTTTTTTTTTTCTTTCATCTTCTTTCCTTCTCCTTGCTTCTTCTCACTCCACAATAATTAAACCCTTAACCCTTAGAAGGAATTTAAAATCCCCATGAGCATAATTTCTCATACTCCTACAAATTCTCTTGGTTAGGATTTTGGGTTAGGGTTTGTGCTCTAAGAAAGGAGAAGGGTACCTATTTATTGAGAGTTGTTATTGAGACTCTTTGAGGTAAATATACAACTCTAATGCTAGTATGAATCTCTAGGAAATGTAGTTTTGCTTCAAAATCTTATTTTGTGCTTAGAGTAGATTTAATGAATTTTTATGGTTTCCTAGAGTTAGCTAAATTTTAGAATAACTTTTCTAAAGTCTTAAGAATATTTTTTATACTCAGATTTGTCAGTTGAGGTCCTGCCGGCTACTCTGGGAGTTGTTGGAGAACAAACGTAGCCAATTCTCCGTAGTTGTGAGTTGACGACGGTTATCGTCATTTATTTTTTTTACGCTATAATTATTATTTTACTCGTTTTCTATGTTAAAATATTTATTTAAAAATTTGGGAAACACAACCTTTGAAATTTTATCTCGACTTCGTCATTTATTTTTTTAATGCTCTTTATTATATAATATGTTATTAATTCGATATACGTATGCGTTAAAAGTATTTAAATTGTGAACTGTTATGCGATTGAATATATTTTCTGTGAATTACGATAAATTGAAAGATGATTTTAAATACGTGTTTTGGGAAATCGTTGCTATGATTATTAAATCTTTAACGGCGTTAGGTGCACCTAGTTACCTCGTTTTGATTAAGGAGATTTACCGGTAAGATAGAGTCGCCCCTATGTGAAATGTCATCCGTAGGAGGAGAGGGCTATCAACAAGATGTAAACTCCCTAATTGATGCGTGATGATGCGTTGCGGGATTGAGAGGAGAGGGATATCCGTTAGATGGAGCCACCCCTAAGGGAATGGCCACCCTTAGGAGGAAATGGCTATCAATGAGATGAAGCCGCCTCTTGGTTCTCAATAATTATTATTTTTACTTGTTTGATCTGAAGGTGCGAACACGAGAAGGGGGGGTTGAATTGTGTTTGCACAAAGTTGATACCTTTATGAAAATTTATAAATAATTAAAAATTAGTTTGGTTTTGGTGACTTACTTGGAGTAGAAGCAATCGAATTTAGAAGCAGCAATCAATGAAAGCATAAATAATTTGACGCGTAGAATTATCCTGGTTCACCACTAACTTGGCTACATCCAGTCCCCTCATTCAGAAGGCTTTAATCCACTAATTCAAAAACCTTGAATTACAAAGCACCTGACCCTCCAAGTCAGTCTTCCCAAACAGCCTGACAACCCCAGACTTTTGAGGAACTAACTACCTTGACCCTACAAGCCAAGTCTTCTCCTAACAACCTGACGACCCCAGATTGAAGAAGGAACTAAACCACTATCGGGTTGGATACAAGAGATTGAAACTTGAGTAGTTGCTTCTAACAAAGCTGATAATAACAATAACTCTCACACTTTAAGAAAAGAACACTCAAAAGATATTTCTAACTTGAACAAGTGTTTCTCTCTTTGAACTCTAAGATGAATTTGGAATCTTGAGCTTGAGTTCTTCTACTTTTTGATGCTTTTCTCCTTCAGCCTTGAGTGTCTATTTATAGTGAAAAATTGGGTTTCAACTTAGTCCTTATTTAATTCTGAATTGTATCTTGTTTAGATTGAGTTTGCAAATTCTTCAAATTGATTCTGTTCCTATTTTGTGTAGATTGACTTTGTAAATTCTTCAGAATGATTTTGTTCCAATTTTGTGTAGATTGACTTTGTAAATTCTTCATATCAAATATTCTTCAAATCTTCTTCAAATATTTTTCAAATCTTCTTCAAATCTTCTTCAAATATTCTTCAAATCTTCTTCAAATATTCTTCAAATATTCTTCAAATATTCTTCAAATCTTCTTCAAATATTTTTCAAATCTTCTTCAAATATAAATATGAATCAAATCTTATTTTAGATTTTTCATCCATTATAAATTTGAATCAAATCTTATTTTAGATTTTCTTCAATTATAAATTTGAATCAAATCTTATTTTAGATTTTCATCAATTATAATTTGGAATCAAATCTTATTTTAGATTTTCTTCAAAAACATGAATCTTCTTTCATACTCTTTGAAGTCAAATATACTATTCTCATAAAATACTTTTGTTAACATCAAAACTCTAAATGTAAAACCAACTTGGTTCCAACATGATCTTCTATGATGATTTTAATGTTATTCATTTTGATTTCGCTTCACTATTAATTGGATTTTTAATATTTTTATCCGAACGGTTAAATTATAAATTTAGATTATTTTATTACGTGAATAACATAATCGCCTCAAGGTTATAAAACAGTTATTCGTGCCTTTTTGTGTTTCCCTTCTAGTTGATGGTGATTGTTGTCTCCTCACTAAGTCTTTGTGACTTACTCCTTCATGTTGTTTATTTTTTTCAGATTCACAGGCAGTTGAATAGCAAGCTGATAGTAGGCTCAAGACTCGGTCATATTTTGTTTTGGTAAGCCTCTTTGATCGAGGACCATTTTTTTTTAAAGTCTGTTGAGTCATAATGTATTTTGCAGCTATTGGAGTTTAGATAGTCTTTGGGTAATGTACTGAATGTTTAGATTATGTTGTGTGAATTGGCTGAATTTAAAGTTTAAACAGGGATTTTGTAAATTTGGAAATGTTGAAATTACAGAGGATACTCTGTCGAAATTTCGTGAAAAATTTTATATATATATTTTTGAAATCATTATTTAGAACTATTTATTTGGTAAATTGTTAAGTTAGTTGATAGGCTTGCCAGGCTAGGGGTATAGCTTGTGCGCCGGTCACGGCGTTTAGTTTTGGGTCGTGATAATGTTGGTATCAAAGCTCGGTCGTAGGTCCTAATAGCTGCAAACATAGGGTGATAATAGATTCTTGTTAGTAAATTGTGTACCCGGGCACAACTTACTCTATTGTCTAAATCTATGTTTCAATTCATCATCAATATCTTTCCACATTTTCTTGTCGTCTTGCTCAATTTTTGATCAATGTTCTTTGATTAGGTGAGAATGCCACTCAAGACTAGGAATCCTACTATAAGAGAAATTGTTGATGAGTCAATTGCCCAATCCCAAGGAGCTCGTCGACGAGGTCGTGCTCGAAATAGGCGTAGAGCTAATGTTGGCGGACGTGGCTTGGATGCCAATGTTGAGGTACCTAGGAGGAGGCGTGGAAATCCAGCCATGGAAGAGTTTGCTGCTGGTCTGCAGGGATTACAACAGGTTGTGCAACAACTTGTGGGGGCTGTCGTCGGACAAAAACAGGAGGGTGATCAAAGACATGAAAATCCCAATGGTCAACAAGAAGTTAGACAAGTTGAGCATCAGACGACTGCAGCAACAAGGGGTATTGAAGTTACTTTACCAGACTTCATGAAGCTCAAACCCCCTACTTTTTCTGGGTCTAGTGCGACTGAGGACCCACAACAACTCATTGATAGTCTAGAATGGCTTTGGAGAGAATTGGGTTGTTCTGAGGTAAGAGCAGTGGAATTGACATTCTTTCAGCTAACAGGTGTAGCCCGAGATTGGTATGATATAGTGTCACGTGGTAGACAAGTGGGGTCACCTCCGTTAGCATGGAGAGAGTTCTCACAGTTGTTTATGGTTCGTTTTCTTCCGAAGAGTGTTAAAGATGGATTAGCTTATGAGTTTGAGCGATTGGAGCAAATAGAAGGTATGACAGTTTCAGAGTACAGTGCTCAGTTTACACTGCTCTCTAGATACGCTCCTTACCCTATCACTGAAGAGATGAGTGTCAAGAGGTTCATCAGAGGATTGAGGGATTACTTATTTAGATCTGTGGTTGGGTCGAATTGTTCTACTTTTGCTGAGGTTTTGAGTTTGCCCCTTCAGATTGAACAACGACAGAAGGAAAAAGGAGGCAATAGACAAGATTCACGGAAGAAACAAAGAGTTGAAGGATCCTACAATAACTATCCGAATCGCGGCGGTGGATCTATGTTTGGTTATCAGGGGCAACAAAGACTCATGTCTCAAAGAGGTGGTCATAGCGGGCAATCTTCTAGGACAGTGCAAAGCCATAGATCAGATTCTGGGGCAGCATCACAATCCACTTTCCCTCAGAGACATTTCGGTGTTTCAACTACACGGTGTTCTGTTTGTGGTAGGTTTCACTTTGGAAATTGTTCTAGAGATGGTAAGGTGTGCTATCAATGTGGCCAAGTAGTTCACATCAGAAGGGATTGTCCTGTAGACACGACACGTCCATCCTCTAGTTATGCATCGGCCCCAACAGCTTTGGCATCTTCTCAGGCTCATTCTGCATCTGTGCGACAAAGTGGAAATTCTTATGTCAGAGGTTCAGGAACATCTCAACAGGGAGGTAGAGGATTTGGTGGTAGAGGTTAGATACCAGCAGGAAGAGGTCAGGCTCGAGTGTTTGCTTTGACTCGTCAGGATGCTTAGACATCTAATGCAGTAGTTACAGGTATACTTTCTATTTGTTCGAGAGATGCTCATGTTTTGTTTGACCCTGGAGCTACTCATTCTTTTGTGTCCTCGTGGTTTGCTACTCGATTTGGTAGATGTTCATCTTCTTTAGAAGAGGCTTTAGTTGTAGCTACACCTGTTGGAGGAAATTTGATTACTAAGTCGGTGTATCGTTCTTGTGATATAACTATTGAGGGCAAGGTGTTGCGAGTAGATTTAGTAGTTATTGACTTGGTAGATTTTGATGTGATTTTGGGTATGGATTGGTTGGCTTTGCACCATGCCACTTTGGATTGTCATAACAAAGTGGTGAAATTTGAGATACCGGGGCAATTAGTATTCTCGTTTCAAGGAGAACGTTGTTGGGTACCACATAACCAAATCTAAGCCTTGAGAGCTAGCAAGTTAATGAGAAGAGGTTGTCAAGCGTACTTAGCCTTTGTAAGGGAGACACAAGTGGTTGAGGAGGAGTTGGAAAAAATTCCAATAGCATGTGAGTTTCCAGATGTTTTTCCTGAAGAACTTCCTGGGTTGCCAATGTTGAGGTACCTAGGAAGAGGCGTGGAAATCCAGCCATGGAAGAGTTTGCTGCTGGTCTGCAGGGATTACAACAGGTTGTGCAACAACTTGTTGGGGCTGTCGTCAGACAACAACAGGAGGGTGATCAAAGACATGAAAATCCCAATGGACAACTTGTTGTGTATATGCTCTTTGCAACCCTTACTTGTCTCAAATGAACCTTTTATCTTAATAATTTGGAACTTCAACATGTCATTCATACCATTCCATGCCTTACAGAAATCTCCTTTACTGTGTTCGAAAAATTTCTTCAATGACCAATGAGCAGACTCAACCCTAATATTCAAACATAAACAAAATTTGATATTATTTCAATAAAATTCTGTCATGCATGTTTAATCCTATATAAGTATAAATATAAAACAAAATGCAAAGTTTTAATGATGTACCTATTAGTTGTAGTATTTCCTAGATGCAATACTCGATTGGTCGATGCTTGAACAAATCTTTCCTAGTGAGGACTCAACCATGTGTCTTTGACATAGTCAAAGAAAATAATATTATCGACACATGCTTGCTCAAACATTTACAAAAGTTCCTCATACTCCTTCTCTTCAGAACAATAAACAGTTTTCTTCCACAACTCAAGAATGGGTTCCTGCATATCTTTCTTTAATATATACTGTTTGCATTTGGCTCCAACATTTTTGTTAATATGAAGTTGACAAAGTAAATTTGTTGAAGATGGAAATAAAACTTCAATTGCATTCATTAAAGAAAGTTCTCTGTCAGTCACGATCACCTAAGGAAATGGGGTGTTTGAAACAAACAACTCTTTTAACTTCTTCAATGCCCAACAAAAGTTTTCTGGACGCTCACTATCCATATAAGCAAATGCAACATTGAATGTCAACCCAGTTGAAGTTACACCAACAATTTCAAACAATGGTAACCTATACTTGTTGGTATTGTAGGTGTTATCCATGATCAATACAAGATGAAACATGTTCAACAAAGTTATGGAATCTGGGTGCGTCCAAAACATGTCCTTGACAACGTTGGAGTCTCCATGAGTCCTAGTCCAACATACATACTTCTCAGCTTCAAGTAACTTCAATAGATGTTGCATATCAGTTCTAGGTCCTTTCAAATTCTTCCTGTATGTCCTTCGTCGCTTATAAATTTTACAGATATTAGTCACATTCTCCTTATCTCGATCTCTCAAAGATGACAAGATGTGCCTCGGTGCAACGTGATACTTTGTCAGCTCGTCAACATGTTTCTTATCTTCATCTTTTAAGCGCCCCATAAATGCATTATTTTCAAAAGCAGCCACTAACTCATGGTTGTGAAGTCCACACACTAAACTAATAATCCATCCCTCAGCATTTTTCAATAGTCTCGATCAAAGTTTAAACGGACAACCACACCTTTTTGTTGAAGTATCCGAGTTACTTTTATTTGACTGATATTTTCCACCTCTATCACAACCAAGAATTAATTTAGACTTCCTTCCTCCCTTTCCGGTCTCTACGTCAGATCGAGCTACTCGATTTTGTCGGCCAACCTCTCTTGCCCATGATATGACAGCTTCCCGTGACTCAAAAATTTGATCAGTTATGAATGCTTCAGTCAAATCTATAGACACTGGTTGTGTTTTTTCCTTACCTATTTCAACAAAAATAAAAAGTTAACAAAAAAAAATACCGGATTTTTGAAATTTCCAGTCAACTAACTATCGAAAATTTCAAAACTCTGAAATTTTTGGTAGTATAAATAACGTACCGGAAATTTGTTGGTGAAATTTCTGGTTAACAAAGTGTACTACCGGAAATTTCAGAGTTTTGAAATTTCCTATAGTTATAAATTGGGTACCGGATTTTTTAGGGAAAAAATTACGTATCGGAAATTTAGTTGTGAGGTGAGATTTGATAGTAATTTCTTTTACGATTTACTGAATAAAAATCAAGTGGGTAATTTTAAGTTTTTAACAAATTGTGGAGGTACAAGGCTAAATGAGGGTACAAAAGTTAGCTTTCTCTTTCCCAAACCTTTCATGCTTAAAACATGTAGGATCACTCTACAAATTTGGATATCTATGAATGGCCCAAGCGTTAACCAACACAACTGTATTTTGTGAGATGTTATATTTTCCTAAGGTAAAATCTGCTGAAGACATATGAGGTACTAATAATGGAGCTGCAGGATGTAATCGTAGGGTTTCATAGACAAAGCTTTGAAGAGAAGGAAGTTTTGAAATGTTAGAACTCATCTACTAAGCGATTTTGTCTTATGTGAGCGTCTAATTTTTTGCCTACTTTAATATTTCAGAATGATTTAATAAATTGGACATAGCCCAATTTAAAATTACGGATGTAATAGTATTTCAAAAAAAGAGGACCACTATTTAATACAACGTCTAATTTACCAAAAACATAAATGACGTAAATTTAGACTGTTATTATTTCTTGATTTGGTAGAGTACCTACCAGATTGGCGAATGAAAGAATTCATCAAAAGGTGGATATGTTTCCACTTACTATGTGAAATTTCCTTCCACGTTAAAAAGTAGTATTTCTCTTCAAAAATATTATGATGTAGAAGATCAAAAAATCAAAATACTACTTTAGTAATTTTACTATTCGTAAATGCATTATCGAAATATTTGTAACTTCACTAACTAATTTTTGATCCGTATTCATTACTAAAATAGTAAAATTATCAAAATATTTGTAACTTGACTAACTAATTTTTGAAATTTTATGTGCTAATACTTTTTGTTGTTATCAAAAGATGAGGAATTTTTTTTATGTAATTATATGACAAATAAAATTTTATTAGAAAATATATGATATATGTATATATTTACAAATCTATGTACTGCTAAATTATCGATTAGCATATAACGCAGTATATATATACACCAATGAATACACATTGTCATCTTTAATTCGGACAAGTGTATGGCACAAGCTACACTACCACCATTAATTCTTCTCCCAATTAAGTGGATGTTATGGTTAGAGCTCTCAATAAAGTTTTAAAGTGCAAAATTTACATTGAAAAAGTACATATTAACTTCTTAATATTATGCTCTTATTGAAATAAATTTTTAAAATTCTGATTCATTATTTTATTATTTTTTGTGGGCTTAAATGAGGGAGTTCATAAGTTCAATATTTTGTTAATTGAGAATTTTTTTTTTGAAAGAAAAATTTTTGAAATTTATTTTTTTATGAAAAATATTGAAAAAATATCTCAAAAAAATCTAATACATTGTTTTCTCGAAAAATTTTGTGAGAAAAATCAAAAAATTCTTTTTTTTTTGAAACATATCAATTTTTTTTGCCGAATCAAAAAAATTTCGAGAAAAAAATCAAAACTTTTTTATCAAAAAGTTTTGTCAAAATTCTTTTTAAAAAACAATATCGAATTTTTTTAAAAAAAGTGGGCCCGTAGGCCCTAGTGAGCCAACCAAATTTTAGGGGCTTTTTAGTTTTTTGGGTTTTATCTTTTGGCGCCTTTTTAACTATGAAATTTTTTGTCCCCTCCAACATGAGGGTTGGGGCCAATAATGAGTAGACTTGTGAAATTGACAGCTCTAGTTAATGTACGCCACTTCGTAGGTGTCCATCAGAGATCAATGTTTAAAAGTCTGTGAAATTTTAATGGCAATTAATGATATTCTTTGATGGTTTTAGTTAACAATCTTTTTGGTCTTTACAGCTAAGACAATGACTCGATCGATCGATGTTAATTCGATAAAATAAAGAGAAAACAAATGTATCCCTCAAACTCAATTTGTTATACTGACACCAATCAAATCATTATTTCAGTCGTAAAAACAGGAGAGCTGTTAACTTATATTTTTAAAGAATGTCTTGGATCTTCATTAAAATTTCACATTACTTTTAAGCATTGGTATGCAATTAACAATTTATCAAATGTATATGCAACTACAATAGTATAGTTGAGTTAAAAAAACTACAATTGTATAGGATATATATTTTATGTAGTAAGGTGTGAGTTCAAACTTCGAGTACTCTCTTTGAAAAAATAAAATTTGATCAAACTGCATATATTAAAAATAAAAAATATAACCGATTGCATTTAATTTATATAATATTAATAAAAACATTAAGTATATTGATTAAATTACCTTCTATTATGACTAATAAATTAAATTATTGAAAATATAAAGTATAAATTAATTAAATAAAGTAGAGTTTATAGATACTTTCATTAAATATAATATAAACTAAGATTTGATATTAAGGATTATATATTGCCACTGCAAACTTATTTTCTATTAACTATGAATTTAAATTTGTCAACGCGTGAAATAAAAAATTGAAAAAGAAAAGTTATATATATTAAATTTGTTAGATAAATTGTGATTGATTGTAAATATAAAATAATGTTATAAGTCTTCGTACTTGGGTGTATGTTTGAGACTTATTTCTAGACATTTTGAAAGAAAGAAAAAAAGCAATGTATATAATTACTAACCGCAATGATTCCTTTGATGATTTGATAATTATAGTATTGAGGTCGTGATTGTTGTTGCATTAAGAGATGATCTATCATAGTAATATCATTTTGTTTTCCCAAACGATGCTCATCAATAAGCCGTTGTAAAAATGCGTGCCTCTTCTCCAAACCATCCAAATCAAACCATCTTAAAAATCCCAAAAATTTGTACCTCCTAAACTAAGAATCTCTTTAATGATGTCTCTAAACATCTTTGTTTCCTCAACATCACAACCATCACCATAGTACGTTTTCCCCGACAGCATTCTCGTTATAGTATTAAAAGTCATTCCCGAAAATATTGATGTAAGCTCAACTTTTGAAAACTCATTGTTATGAGTTTTTTTGCTACCGTTTGTAAGGGTCTCATCCCTTCTTATTTCATAAAAGGAATTTAAACAGTGAGATGAGAGAACTTCGAGAGATAATATACGGCGGAACTTGCGCCAACGATCACCTTAAGAAGACTATTGTCACGACCCAAAAACCGAATACTGTGGCGACGCACAAACTATACTCTTAGTCTGGCAAGTCTATCTATTAACTTAACAATTAAACGATTTTCATAGTTCTAAATAATAATTTCAAAAAAATATATAATATTTTTCAAGATTTCAGCAGAGTATCCTCTATAACCTCAACATTTCCAAATTTTAAAATCTTGTTTCAAACGTTTAACTCGGTTAATATTTTAAAGAGCGAATCTAAATATTTAATATATTCCCAAATAACTTTCTAGACTCAAAATAGTTCAAAGTACATCACGACACAACAAACTTTACAAAAGGGTCCTCGATCAAAGAGGTCTGCCAAAAAATGATTGAGACTTGAATCTACTAACAACTTACTACTCAGCTGCCTGAGAATCTGAAAAAATATGAACAACATGAAGGGGTAAGTCACAAAGACTTAGTGAAGAGACAACAACCACCACCAACTAGAAGGGAAACACAAAAATGCACAAATAATTGTTTTACAATCTTGTGGCAATTATGCTAAACAATACTACCTGAAATATAGATACTTCTCAACTAAAATATACACATGACAAAATTATTAGACTTATAATTTAGCTGTTCAGGTAGAAATATTTCAAATCCAATTCATACGGAAATGAGATCAAAATGAGCAACCTTAAAAATATCATAGAATATCAAACTAGTAAAAATATAAATTTTTGGGAACCAAGAGGAGGCTTCATCTCGGTGATAGCCCTCTCCACCTAAGGGTGGCATTTCCCTTAAGGGTGGCTCCATCTAACGGATAGCCCTCTCCTCTCAATTCCGCAACGCATCATAACGTATCCATTAGGGAGCTTACATCTCGTTGATAGCCCTCTCTTCCTAAGGCTGACATCTCTCATAGGGGCGGCCCCTTCTAACGGTTAACTCTCCCCAATCAACACGATGTAACTAGGTGCACCTACTATCGTTAACGATTTCATGATTATAACCACGATTTCTAAAACACGTTTAAAAATCATTTCTCATTTCATCATAACTCACGGAAAACATATTCAACTGTATATCAATTCAATATTTAAATACTTTAAAACTCATAAATAAATCAAACTACAAACATATTATATAACAAATGCCATGAAAATAAATAAAGGATGAAATCAAGAAAAATTCAAAGGTTGTGTTCCTCAATTTTTAAATAAATACTTTAACATAGAAAACTAGTAAAATAATAATTATAGCACAATGAAAATATATGACAATGATTGTCGTCTACTCACAACTATGGAGAATAGACTCGCAGAGTATGACAAGTTTGTTCTCCAACAACTCGCAGAGTAGCAGGCAGGACCTTAGCTGACAAATCTGAGTATCAAAAATATTCTCAAGACTTTAGAAAAAATTATTCTAGAGTTTAGCTAACTTTTAGAAACCATAAAAATCATTTAAATATATTCTAAGCACAAAATAAGATTTTTAAACAAAACTATATTTTTCTAGAGATTCATAATAGCTTTAGAGTTGTGTATTATCTCAAAGAGTTTCAATAAACAACTTTCAAAGAATGGGTACCTTTCTCCTTCCTTAGAGCACAAACCCTAACTCAAAAGTTCTACTCAAGAACTTGTGAAAATATGAGAAAGCTTGCTTAGGGAATGTATACCCTTCCTATGGGTTTATGGTTTAGGGATGATAGTTTGTGACTTTAAGTGAGAAGAAGAAGAAGAGGAAAAGAAAATTAAGAAAAGAAAAAAAAGTGAAAATGGGAGTGGGGGTAGGGAAGTTGTAGCGGAGATAGAGGAAAGGAATAAAGGGAGTGAGATATAAGGAAAGTGAAAGTGGGCGGGGTAATGTTTTATTCATTTATTTATTTATTTATTTATTTTTTATTATTATTATTATTATTATTATTATTACACACACACACACACATATATATATATATATATTTAATTTTAAATGAAATGATCTGTTTCAATCTCCTCCCCTTATAAAAGTTCGTTCTCGAATTCATTTGATTTTTTTTTACTACTACTGACCTTGAGTTCCCAAGTAGTTTCTTCACCAGATGGACCACGCCAAAGAACTTTTATTGAAACGATATCTTTTGAGTGTAAACGCCTCACTTGGCGATCTAATATAGCTACCGAATGCTCAACGTATGATAGACTCTTATTTAACTATACGTCTTCATGATTAATCACATGAGAAGGGTCATGGAGATACTTCCAAAGCATCGAAATATGAAAGATTGGATGAACTCCTAAGAGATCAGGTGGAAGTGCCAAACGATACGCTACCGGTCCGACCCTCTCTCAAACTTCAAATGGCCCAATGAACCTTGGACTTAGTTTTCCTTTTTTACCAAACCGCAAAACTCCTTTCATTGGTGAAACATGTAGGAATACATGTTCTCTCACTGAAAACTCCAAGGGACGATGCCTCTTATCAGAATAAGATTTTTGTCTACTATGAGCTGTCACCAAGCGATCTCATATCAATTTAACCTTTTCAATGGCATCTTGAATCAACTGTGGACCGACTAGTTTAGTTTAGCTTCTCCAACTTCAAACCATCCTATCGGAGACCTACACCATCTTCCATGTAAAGCCTCAAAAGGAGTCATATGAATACTAGATTGATAACTATTATTGTATGCAAATTCCATCAAGGGTCCCAACTACCTCCAAGATCCACAACACAAGCATGAAGCATATCTGCTAATATTTGTATAGTACTTTCAGACTGGCCATATGTTTGAGGATGAAAAGTCATGCTAAGCTTCAAACGAGTTCCTAATGAAGTTTGGAATGACTTCCAAAATTGAGCAATAATTATTGAGCCCCACGGTCATAAATTATAGACACCGGTACACCATTCAAAGAAATAATTTCATCTAAATAAAGTTTAGCATATTAAGATGCAGTAAAAGTAGTCTTCACAGGCAAAAAATGTGCAGATTTGGTCAACCGATTTATAATCACCCACACCGAGTCTTGACTTTGAGGTTCCTTGATATCATCAACTATGGTTGGACGAATTTGTACATGGGCTAAAAATAACCTCAAATGATCAAGCTCAAATTGAATACTACTTTCAACAATTTCTTGAAATTTTGTAACTATTAGCCTCTTTACTTCTGCTATATGAGCGAGACTATCCATGGATTTTCTACTCAAAGCATCTGCAACAACATTTGCCTTCCTTGGGTTGTATAAGATTGTACAATCATAATCTTTCAAGAGTTCCATCCATCTTCTTTGTCTTAAATTTAAATCTCGTTGTTGAAAGATATACTTAAGACTTTTATGATCGATATAAATCTCACAAGTTTAACCATATAGATAGTGCCTCCAAATCTTAAGAACGAAAATCATTGCAGCCATTTCCAAATCATATTTGGGATAGTTTACCTCATGCCTCTTGAGTTGTCTAGATGCATAGGCAATAAACTTACCTTGTTGCATAAGTACACAACTGAGACCAACTCTAGAAGCATCACAATAAACTACATTACTTTCACCACCTAGGGGTAATGCCAAAATTGGTGCTGACGTCAAATACTCCTTTAATTTTTGAAAGCTTGCCTCGAGGATAAAATTAGGTGTTGATGTCAAATACTACCAGCAATACCTTGCTCTCAATAGCTATATCACAAGAACGATACACAAACTTAGCAAACAAATTTCCTCCAACAGGTGTAGCCTCAACTAGAACCTTCTTTAGAAAAGATGGACATTTACAAAGTCAAATAGCAAACCTCGAGGATACAAAAGAATGTGTAGCTCCAAGATCAAACAAAACATGAGCATCTTTGGAACAAATAGAAAGTATACCTGTAACTAGTGCATTGGATGTCTATGCATCCTAACGAGTCAAAGAAAACACTCGAGCCTGACCTCTTCCTGTTGGTGTTTGACCTCTACCACCAAATACTCTACCTCCCTACTGAGATGTCCCTGAACCTCTAACAGAAGAATTTCCATTTTGTCGCACAGATGCATCATGAGCCAGAGATGATGTCACAGTTGTTGGTGTTGATGCATAACTAGAGGATAGATGTGTTGTATCTATAGGACAATCCCTCCTAATGTGACCTACTTGGCCACATTGATAGCACACCTTACCATCTCTGGAACAATTTCCAAAGTGAAACCTACCACAAATAGAACATCGTGTAGCTAAAACACTAGAATGTCTCTAAGGGAAAGTGGATGGTTACGCTGCTCCAAAATCTGATCTACGACTCTGCACTATCCCACAAGACTGCTCGTTATTGCCACCTCTTTGAGACATGAGTCTTTGTTTCCCTAGATAATAAAGCATAGATCCACCACTACAATTTGGATAGTTACTATAAGATCCTTAAACCCTTTATTTCTTCCGTGAATCTTGTCTACTACCTCTTTTTTCCTTCTATCGTTGCTCAATCTAAAGTGCCAAACTCAAAACCTCAATAAAAGTAAAACAATTTGACCCAACAACATATCTAAATAAGTAATCCCTCAATCCTTTGATTAACCTCTTGACACGCATTTGCTCAGTGATAGGGTAAGGAGCGTGTTTAAAGAGCTGTGTAAAACGAGCACTATACTCTGAAACTGTCATACCCTCCGTTTGCTTCAATTGCTCAAACTCATGAGCTAATCCATCTCTAACACTTTATGGAAGAAAACGATCCATGAACAACTGAGAGAACTTTATTCATGCTAACGAATGTGACCCCACTTGTCTACCACGTGACACTATATCAAACCAATCACATGCCACACCTATTAGCTTAAATGATGTCAATTCCACTACTCTTACTTCAGAACAACCCAATGCTCTCCAAAGCCTCTCTAGACCATCAATAAACTGTTGTGGATCCTCATTCGCACTAGACCCAGAAAAAGTAGTGGGTTTAAGCTTCATGCAGTCTAGTAAAGTAACATCAATCCCTCTAGTTGTAGCAGTCGTCTATTGCATAACCTGTTGCAATCCTTGTAGACCAGCGGCAAACTCTTCCATGGCTGGACTTCCACGTCTTCTTCTAGGCACCTCAACATCAGCAACCAAGCCACGCCCGCCAACATTAGTGCTACGCTGATTTCGAGCACGAACAGAAACACGACCTCATTGACGAGCACCTTGGGATTGGGCAATTGAATCATCAGTAGTTTCCCTTCTATTAAGGTTCCCTGTCTTGGGTGGCATTCTCACCTAATCAAATAACATTGATCAAAACTTGAATAAGACGACAAGGAAATGTAGAAAGATATTGATGATGAATTTAAAGACATATTTAGACAAAAAATGAGACTCTCATAAAGTGCTAATAGCCCATTGCAAGTAGGTTGTACCCGGGTACACAATTTACTGACAAGAACCGATTATCATCATATGTTTCCAGCTATTAGAACCTATAACCAGGCTCTGATACCAACTTTGTCACGACCCAAAAACCAAACACTGTGACCGGCGCACAAGTTATACTCCTTGTCTGGCAAGCCTATCTACTAATTTAACAATTAAACGATTTCCATAGTTCTAAATAACCATTTAAAAAAATATAGAATATATCTCGAGATTTCGACAGAGTATTCTCTGTAACCTCAACGTTTCCAAATTTTTAAATAATGTTTCAAACGTTTAACTCAATCAATATTTCAAATGGTGAATCTTATTATTTAATATATTCCCAAATAACTTTCTAGACTCAAAATAGCTGCAAAATACATCACCACTCAACATACTTTACAAAAGGGTCCTGGATCAAATAGGCCTACCAAAAAATGATTGAGACTTGAATCTACTAACAGCTTGCTATACAACTTCATGTGAATCTGAAAAAAAATTAACAACATGAAGGGCTAAGTCACAAAGACTTAGTGAGGAGACAACAACCACCACCAAATAGAACGAAAACACAAAAAGGCACAAATAATTGTTTTACAATCTTGTGACAATTATGCTCCAGAATACTACCTGAAATATAGATGCTTCTCAAATAAAGTATGCACATGACAAAATTATTACTCTTATAATTTAGCTGTTTAGGTAGAAATATTTAAAATCCAATTCATAGGAAATGAAATCAAAATGAGCAACCTTAAAAATATCATAGAATATCAAACAATAAAAACATAAATTTTTGGGAACCAAGAGGCAGTTTCATCTCGTTGATAGCCTTTTCCTCTTGACGGTGGCATTTCCCTTAGTGGTGGCTCCATCTAACAGATAGACATATCCTCTCAATCCCGCAACGCATCATAACGTATAAATTAGGGAGTTTACATCTCGTTGATAGCCCTCTCCTCCTAAGGATGACATCTCTCATAGGGGCAGCTCTTTCTAACGATTAACTCTCCCCGATCAACACGATGTAACTAGGTGCACCTACCGCCGTTAACGATTTCATGATTATAACCACGATTTCCAAAACACGTTTAAAAATCATTTCTCCTTTTATCATAACTCACAAAAAACATATTTAACTGTGTATATCAAAGCATATTTAAATACTTTATAACTCATAAATAAATCAAACTACAAACATATTATATAACAA
The DNA here is from genome assembly GCA_037974735.1 of Cicer chorassanicum. Lineage (NCBI taxonomy): Eukaryota > Viridiplantae > Streptophyta > Magnoliopsida > Fabales > Fabaceae > Cicer > Cicer chorassanicum. Next base: position 39,840,789 of record JBBPBP010009779.1, read on the forward strand.
ATACCATGAAAATAAATAAAGGATGAAATCGAGAAAAATTCAAAAGTTGTGTTCCCCTATTTTTAAATAAATACTTTAACATAGAAAAATAGTAAAATAATAATTATAGCATATTAAAAATATATAATAATAATCGTCGTCTACTCACAACTATGGAGAATCAACTAAGTTTGTTCTCCAACAACTCCCAAAATTGCAGGCAGGACCTCCACTAACAAATCTGAGTATCAAAAATATTCTCAAGACTTTAGAAAAATTATTCTAAAGTTTAGCTAACTCAAGGAAACCATAAAAAATCCTTTAAATCTACTCTAACCACCAAAACAAGATTTTTAAACAAAGATACATTTTTCTAGAGATTCATTCTCAGCATTATAGTTGTGTATTTACCTTAAAGAGTCTCAATAAACAACTTTCAAGGAATAGGTACTTTTCTCCTTCCTTAGAGCACAAACCCTAACCCAAAAATTATACCCAAGAACTTGTGAAAATATGAGAAAGCTTGCTTAGGGAATGTATACCGTTCCTATGGCTTTATGGTTTTAGGAGACTAGTTTTTTACTTTTAGTGAGAAGAAGAAGAATAAGAGGAAAAGAAAAGAAAAGAAAATGAAAATGGGGATGTGGGTGGGGAAGTTGTAGCCTAGATAGAGGAAAGGAATAGAGGGAGTGAGATAGAAGGAGAGTGAATGTGGGTGGGGTAATGTTTTATTCATTTATTATTACTATTATTATTGTATTTCTTTTTTTTATTATTGTTAGAATATTAGAAAATATCTTATAATATCTATTATATTATATTATATTATATTATATTATATTATATTATATTATATTATATTATATTATATTATATTATATTATATTATATTATATTATATTATATTATATTATATTATATTATATTATATTATATTATATTATATTATATTATATTATATTATATTATATTATATTATATTATATTATCTTGAGTTATTTCCTATGATCAATTTATATTCATAGAGATATCTTAGAATATCTCTCATTACTATTATGATTTATTCCTGATTTAGGATTGAGTTTATGTTTCTCTATAAATAGAGATTAGTATTGAGTCTTTTGTAATCAAGTTAGCATTAAGCTATTATCAATAATATTCAAACCCTTATTATTTTCTCTCCTCCTTTTCGCTAAAATCCCACAACTTCAACATGGTATCTAGAGCCTATTTCGATCCTCCTTGAATTGTTTGCCAATATTCCGCTTCCGAGTTCCCAACAGTTAGGGAATATAACCAAAGTTTCTCGTTTTTCAACGTGAACATTCCTTTTTCAAACCACGATCGTGTTACATTCCAACACCGGTTTCACTTGTTTTCCGTCCAGTTCGCAACTGCCGCCATCACCGCCACTGTTTTTGGAGACTTTTCCGGCAAACAACCATCTGCCGTAAAAAAAAATCAAAAATCAAAAAAACTTTTCGTTTTCCACCGCGTTTTTAGATCTCGATCCCCTTTTCTTTTTCCTTTGATTTTACCCTCAATTTCTTTTCGATTTCTCCGATCGATTTCACCCTTCGGTAGATCTTGATCTTTTTTTTATTCTATCAACCCCAATTTTGTCCTTATCGATTCACGTTATCGGTTTTTAGGGTTTCCGTCGATGATCTTCTCAATCAGTGTTACCAATAGGGATCGTAGATAAAGGGATTGATTTTGTTCTTGTTTGATTTAGGTTATTGGTTTTTTTCATATCGATTTTTTGTATTCGATTTTGGGAAAATTCAATGCGTATGATTTTGGCTCTTTTGTTCAAAGAATTTGTTTGGGGTTGTTAGATCTCAGTTAGAATCGTTGTGATTGTCCATCAATTAGGTGTCGTTTGTTCGTTTTTGTTCAATTTGGAAAATTCTAGGGTTAAGGTTTCCTGAAATTGGGGCTTTTGTTTGTTTTATTAAATTTATTTGGGGAAAGTTCAATTCCTTTGAGTAATCAGGATTCTCCAGTTTCATTACTTCCAAATTCAGCAGTTTGCCCTATAATTTGACAGAGATAGTTTTTAAGGAAATCATGGTGCAGAAACGTCCTTTTGAAGCTGAGGAAATACTTGAGGTGTCCTTTAAACTTCCAAAACATTCCAACCCCAACGATCTGCTTGTACCTTTATCAGAATCTGTTTTTCCCAATGACGATCAGCATACCCAGTTGCCTAAAACTTTAAAGGGAGGATGTGAACATGGTAGATTTGAATGTAATGAGAAGCTTGCTGGTGAAATTTGTGATGAACTTCCTAAAGAGGCTGGGGACTCTGAAGCAAGCTTTGCTATGGTAGGTATCCCTACTCCTTCTTGGGCCACCAGCAGCGCCACTGAATATCTCAGATCAAAACAACCTATACATCTTTCACTTTTTCCTGAGTATTTCAGTCTAGAACGACCAATATATTTTAGTCCACAACGACCCATAAGGACATTAACACGCTATGAAGACATTTATTCCATACTTCTTGAACACTCTCCTCGCAAGCCTGTATCTGTTAGAGCTAATCATCAAGTTGATGTTCCCCCATGGGATTTTTCCGAGGATACTTATGTACCAATTTCCTCAAGGTCTGTCTTAGATTCAAACTTTACTGCTTGGAGCAGGGATGAAGCTGAAAAAAGATTGATGGGGACCTGTATAATTCCTATGCCTAAGATGGAGTTAACTAGCATTGATCAGAAAGATGGAAAGGGAAGAACTAATTGTAGCTGTGTAGACAAGGAATCCATGAGATTTGTAAGACAACATATAATGGAAGAAAGAGAACACTACAACATTTTGGTGCTACAAGAACGCCTAATTTTCTATGGTAAAAAAACTGTTCTCGTAGAGTTAAATAGACAACGGTTTTTATATTTCGTTGCAGTAGAGTATTAAATTTTATTATTTCTATGACAACACATAAAAACCGTTCTCGTTGATTATTAATATAATTACGCAACATTTAGTAACCATTCTCTTAATCAACACGTTTGTTGAAATAAAAAATTGTTCTCTATGTAAATTTCCCAAATATTTCATTTTCCCTCTCACTAAACTTATTTTTCACGAAACCCATTTTCCCTCTTCCCTCCCTCTCGTGAAACCCATTTTCCTTCTTCCCCTCTCTCGCGAAACAGCCGCCTCTCGCAACCCCTCTCGTGAAACAGCCCCCTCTCGCGACCCCTTTCGTGAAACAGCCCCCTCTCGCAACCCCTTTCTCGAAACAGCCCCCTCTCACGACCCCTCTCGCGAAACCCAGCCCCATCTCGCGTAACCTTCTTTCTCTCGCCTAACTGTTACTATCACGAGCCCTCTCTCGCGTACCCCTTTCTTCATCGCTCAATCTCCTCTCTACATGAGAAAGGGGAAACAAATCTGCGCAACATTGATTAGAAAATAAGCTTGTGCGTCATCGATTGGGGTTTTACTTCTTGAGTTGCGACACTTTTTGGTATGTATTTTGAATCTTTGCTGTGTTTTGAGTTTTGAGTACATGTATTTTGGAGATTGTTGAATAAGGGTCAAATGCATGTGATGTGAGATTGTGTCTTTAAAGTCTGTGGTTGAGGTTAGGGTTATTAATCTGTGGTTGAGATTGTGTCTTTAATAGTTCTACATATAAGATGCTGATATATGCTTCATATGCTTCATTCTAGTTCTGTGAGAAGTGCAATGTCTAACCTGTTAGTTATATTGTTCTCCATAATTGTTAGTTTGATTATTATACTGTTATGCATAATTGTTATATTATTTCATTATTATAGTGTTCTGCATAATTATACTATTCTGCACAATTGTTTCATTATTATACTACTTATATTATTTCATTATTATATTGTTTTGCATAATTGTTAGTTTGATGTGGCTGTCAGTGGTTAGCCTTTTAGTTGCTCAATCCCGCCATGTTAGTCTTTCTTCCTCTAAAGTTCCTCGATTCTAGTAATTTCACACCTGTAAAATGCTCCTATGAACTTGATTTTTGCAGATATAAAACCATCCATGAGCCATCCAACAACTTGTAGTATACCTCAATTTGGGCTTAATTTGCCTTATTTTTGCATACAATACTATTTATAACTATATAAACTTTGGTAAATAGTTTGGACCACTTCTACATCATAGGGTAGAATTAATGGGCAGTTTGTGATAAGGTAAATAAATATCGTTTTCTAATTGTAGAAATTGGTTTTGATGTAGCATATCGCATTGTGGAGTATATGAACAAAATAGTGCTGAAACTGAAGCTCGCGTGCATCGTTTGAATGTAAGATTATTGTTATTTCTGTTACTAACTATTGTAGATTATTAAACTTTCTTATTTAAAGTGAGACTAATTGATTTATGATTTGTTTAAGTTTTTCTCTAAAAAAAAAAGGTTGATGATTTGTTTAAATTAGGAAGTAGTAATAGGCATGACAATTATTCTGAAATTAATTACATTCTGATTTCTTTCACAGCAGTAATAGGCACATGGCAGCATTCTGATATCTTTACTTCCCAGCCTTCTGATTCCGTTAATTACATTCTGATTCCTTTTGAACAATTTTTGCTTTCCTTTTTTTTTTTCAGATTGATTTTTATAGAGACTTTGATAGAAGCATCTAGGCAAGATTGAAATTAACTATTGATCTCGAAGGTGCTTTGCTTGGAACGTGATTTGAAAGGTATATTATATACCCTCCTCGAACTACAATTTCGCTCATGATGATATAATAATATATACCCTCCTTGAACTACAATTTTTATATTGTTGTTTGTTTTCTATATTCACACATGATGATATAATATTGTTATCGAGCACCATACTAATAGTAATATATTAAAAAGTAACTCAATGTATGTCATGTTTTAAGAAAAAAAATCAAATTACGAGGGTATCTAGATTTTGATCAAGGACGTACTAACATCCCTTTGAAATTATTTGTCATATATGGTAGTCTCCTCATAAACTCGATGGACAAGGAATGGACAAAATTAGCTAGAGAGAGTAAAGAGTATCAAAACGGTGTCGATTATTGTCTAGATTATGCATACACCAAAGGAAAACCTCGCGGAAAAGAGATTTCGTGTCCATGTGTTGAATGTTACAACACCAATTGGTTCACAAGGAAGGTAGTACGAAATCATTTAATAGCAAAAGGATTTCAAAAAGGATATGATTTTTGGGTTTGTCATGGTGAAGAGAGAGAAAAACCCAATGATCTTAATGATGATCATGTGAATAACGAAGAGGATCAAATTGATGAACTACTTTTTGAAAGATTTAGAGATGTTATACAAGAAGAATGTGAACTTAATGAAGGCCTCAACGAAGATGCAAAAAAGTTTTACAATCTAGTCGAAGAAGCCAAACAAGAGTTATATCCGGGTTGCAAAAACTTCTCAAAATTGTCGTTCACAATTCGCCTATATTTATTGAAGTGTTTGTATGGTTGGAGCAATGAATCATCTAATGCTCTCTTAGAATTGTTGAAAGAAGCTATGCCTTCATTGAACATCCCTGATACGTTCAATAAAACTAAAGGCATGATAAGGGACTTAGGGCTCGATTATAAAAAGATCGATGCTTGCCCTAATGATTGCATGATTTATTGGAAAAATTACGAGAATAACACATCTTGTCATGTTTGCGGTGCTCCACGCTGGAAGGAAATTGCCGAAGGAAACCATCAAGTTGGAAAAAATCATGAATCTTATAAAGTTTCAGCTAAAATATTAAGACATTTTCCCTTGATTCCTAGACTTCAAAGGTTGTTTATGTGTTCAAAGACAGCTAGCTCATTAAGGTGGCTTGAAGAAGAGCATTCGAAAGATGGGAAGTTGAGGCATCCTACAGATGGAGAAGCATGGAAATAATTTGATAAATGTCATCCAGACTTTGCTTTAGACTCACGTAATATAAGACTTGGATTGTCCAGCGACGGATTTAATCCCTTTAGAACCATGAATGTGTCTCATAGTACATGGCCTGTGTTATTAATACCATATAACTTTCCACCTTGGTGTTGCATGAAGGCTGAGTATTCTATGTTGTCTTTATTAATACCTGGACCACAATCGCCAGGGAATAATATTGATGTGTACCTTCAACCGTTGATTGAAGAATTAAAGGTGTTATGGGATTTGGGAGTAGAAACATATGATGCATCATTAAGCAAACATTCCAAATGCGAGCAACTCTCTTGTGGACTATTAGTGACTTTCCTGGGTATGCTATGTTAAGTGGGTGGAGTACAAAAGGGAAATTTGCATGTCCTTGTTGTAATTATAACACTAATTCGACCTATTTGAAGCATAGTCGAAAGATGTGTTATATGGGTCACCGTGCTTTTTTGCCTATGGATCATAAATATAGATCAAATGCAAGGGATTTCAATGGGAGGACAGAAAATAAGCCACCACCAGAATTGTTAAAAGGGGAAGATATCTTGGATTTGTTAGAAGGCTTTAACAATGCATTTGGTAAGATGAAAAAGAAATGTAATGATGGTCCATGGAAGAAAAAATCTATTTTTTTTGAGTTGCCATATTGGAAGCACAATATTTTACCCCATAATCTTGATGTAATGCACATAGAGAAAAACATATTTGATAATATAATTGGAACTTTGTTGGATATCCCAAGAAAGACAAAAGATCATGAAAAAGCTCGTTTAGATTTACAAGACATGGGCATTAGAAAGAAACTTCACCCTAAAGAGGTAGATCAAGGTAAAAAGATAGTGCTTGCAAAAGCATGTTTTTCCATGACTGCAAAGGAAAAGACTACTTTTTGTTCTGTACTCAAAAAAGCAAAAATACTTGATGGATGTGCTTCAAACATTTCAAAATGTGTTCAACTTGCTGAAAGAAAAGTTAGTGGATATAAGAGTCATGATGCACATTTCATGTTGCATTACTTGCTTCAAGTAGCTGTGAGAAGTGCAATGTCTAACCAGGTTGCTCTCCCTTTAGTTCGTCTTTGTTCCTTTTTTCGATGTTTATGTTAGAAGGTGATTGAGGTGGCTGATTTGGATATTTTGCAAACTGAGATTGTAAAAACACTTTGCCAATTGGAGACAATTTTCCCCCCGAGTTTCTTTGATATAATGGTTCATTTGCCAATACATTTGGTGAATGAGGTAAGATTGGGAGGGCATGTTCAATTTCGGTGGATGTACTTTACAGAAAGATATCTAGGAAAGTTGAAGAGTTATGTTCGTAATAAAAGTCATCCTGAGGGTTCTATTGCTGAGGGTTACTTGGTTGAAGAGTGCTTGACATTTTGCTCGCGATACTTGCATAGTGGTGCGGAGACAAGGTTTAGTAGAATGACAAGGAATGGTGATACATGTGATCTTGGTCATCCTATTGGGGGAAAGAAAAAAGGTGAAGGAATTTATTTGGATTGCAAGTCTAGGAGTCAAGCCCATCGTTACATTTTATTCAATTGTGACGATGTCCAATGTTTTATAAGGTAAATAAATAGACTTGTATTTGTAGGTTTTTAACGCATTAAAGAATTGTTTTACAATTACTATAACAATGTACTTTTATTTGTAGTGAGCATGAAAATGAAGATGTAAATGTGAATAAAAGAAAGAGGTGGAGCAAAGCAAAAAGTCAAGGGTTAGATTTTGTCAAATGGTTTAAGAAGCGGGCCTTGTTAAGCGATGTATCTGACAAACTTAAGAAGCTATCAAGAGGACCAAATAAAATTGCAAGACATTTTTCTGGCTATGTAATTAATGGATACAGGTTTCATACAAAACACCGTGATGCTAGATGTAAAACACAAAATAGTGGTGTGACACTGATGGCAGTAACTGAAAGTTTTGCAAGTACCAAAGATGAAAATCCAATAATACAATCAATAACTTACTATGGATCAATTACTGAAATAGTTGAGGTAGATTATTATGGTACGTTGAATTTTGTGTTATTTAGATGTTATTGGCTTGAAGTTGAAGAAGACAAATATGGCTTGACTTGTGTTTACTTTAACAAGAGATGTTACATGGACGATCCTTTTGTATTGGCATCTCAAGTCAACCAATGCTTCTACATTCAAGATCCTTCTAATCCAAATAGACATTATGTTATGAAGTCTGTTCCTAAGGATTTTTTTAACATGAACGAACAATTAAATTCAAATGGCCAACAACTGTATCAATGTGATCCGTCTGACCATCTAGTTAATCTAGCTGCAAGTGATGAGACTCGTGAAGTTGAATTTGTTAGGAATGATATTCCACCAACGATTATTGTTAATTCTTTACGTGGGTCATCTACAAAAGAATCTGATGACGATTTTAGTTTTGATGAGACTTTTTTGAACTAGTTTATTATTCATTAATTTTTATTTACTTATAATGAATGTTTTTTGGACTGATTGTTACAATTATTTGAACTTCTGTTTATTTACTTATAATGAATGTCTTTTGACACTTCCTATTGTCCTTGTTACAATTATTTGGACTGCTATATTTAGGATTGCTTGTTACTTATTTGGACTACTTGTTAAGATTTGGACTGCTATATTTAGATTTGGACTGCTGTTTTTAGGGTTGCTTATTACTTATTTGGACTGGTTGTTACTTATTTGAACTGCTGTTTTTAGGACTGATGTTTTAGGACTGCTTTTTTAGGACTGCTGTTTTAGGAGTATTGTTATAGGACTGTTGTTTTAGGACTGCTATTTTAGGACTGCCTGTTATTTGGACTGCCTGTTATTTGGACTGGTTGTTAATACTTCTGGTGTGTTGTTTTAGGAGTGTTGTTTTAGGGCTGATGTTTTAGGACTGCTGTTATAGGACTGTTGTTTTAGGACTGATGTTTTAGGACTGCTTTTTTAGGACTGCTGTTTTAGGAGTATTGTTATAGGACTGCCTGTTATTTGGACTGGCTGTTAATACTTCTGGATGTTATTTCTTCTGTTTGATTGCAGGAAAATGAACAAAGGGAATGGTTTTCGGCTTGATATTCAAGCTAAGTCCAGCAATGACTTAATGCGGCAATATAGAGTCAAGTTAGAAAATGTTAAATCTATAAAAGAAAGCAATCAAAAGGTAGACGAATCGAAGCAATCCTTTGAAGCTGGGAAGTCAATTCAAACACAACATAAAAAGCCAAACCAAAAGCTAGTTGCAATCCAACCAATTATTGAACCGTCTAAGAAAATTGTTGACAAGAACAAAGGGGTTGGTCAAAATAATAATATAAAGAGACAGCTTTGGTCTACAAAGGCTCCTTGTCTTGAAGGTACAATAGAATCACAACTCTCGGAAAAAATTGGTGACAAAAATAAAAAATCATGTCAGAATAGTAATCTTAAGAAGCAACTGAACTCTACAATGGCTCCTAAAGTTCAAGTTCCAACGGAATCAAAAGTCTCTAAGAAAATTGAGGAGAAAAACAAAGGACTCCATCAAAACAATAACCTTAAGAGGCAAGTTAGCTCTACCATGGGAAATCAAGTTCAAGGATCCACGGTACATCAACAAGCCTATAAGAAGAAAAAAAACTATTCCAAAATGTCCAGCTATGTCACTTGCCAAATATCTCAATAAGAATAGGGAACAACATGGAGTAGAGAATTCAGGAGATGAAGATATAGAAGAAAATGAAATGGAGGAGGGTATCAACTATGAAAGTGAGGAAAGTGAGGGAACCAATGGTATATATGTTTTTGTTGCGTATATATTGGATATAAAAATTTGCAATTTTTTTTACTTTTTTAATTACTATTATGTGGTTTATTGTCATGATTAATAAAAAAACGCGGAAAGACTATATGTCGGAAAATTCATTCACGAGAATTCAAAGATAGGCAAGAGATCATCTTGAATGAAGAAGGACAACCGATTGGGCCTGATGAAAAGACAATTTCTGAACTTAGTAGTTTTTTGGGGACAATCGCAAGAAGTTCAGATTTGTGTCCTCTCTCTTTCAATAATTGGAAGGCTATGATTAGGAGTTGGAAGGATCTAAATATAGATCCTGTGTGGGATTATCTAAATGTACTTACTTTTTAATTTGAATGTATGGGCTAGCATACTTTTATAAATATAGATCCTAATATGTTTCTTTTATTTTTGTAGCAAAAATACAAAATTCCAGAGAAAGGAAGGAAAGCTGTATTTGCTATTTTAAATGATGCTTGGAGAAGATACAAATGTTTTCTTAAAAAGGAGCATTTTAGTAAGTACAAAACCACGCACGAGCGGTTAAAAAATCTTCCTCATGAGGTACTAGAAGAAGACTTTAAGAACTTATTGGAATATTGGAAAGAAGATCACAGTCAAGTAAGATATAATTACTTGTTATATATAGTTGTTGTCACACATTTGTAATTTTATAAAAAAAATATTGTGAATGAATATAGGAAATCAGTCATCAAAATGCCAAAAATATAGCTCAGCTGAAATACAGGCACCGAATGGGGAATAAAGGCTTTGCAGTTATAAGGGAAAAAATGGTATTCTTTTTTCAAACATTGTAAGTGAATATTTAATTATTTTACTTAAATAAAATTCTCATATTCTTTTTTTTTCTTGGTTTAGTGTCAAAGTAATGAAGATAAAGAGCCTCCCACTCAAGCTGAAATGTTTATTGCTACTCAACAAAGTAATAAAGGAAAGGAGTTGGATCAAGAAATCAATCTTGCAATTGTAAGTTTAACATAATGTGTAATTTATTTACTATTATTTATGTATACAATTATTCATTTAATATTATTATTTATGCTAGAAAAAGCTTCAAGACTTGATTGAAAAAGATGGACAGTCATCTTCAGAAGCCTTTCAGAGTGTGTGTGGGAAAGAAAAACCTGGGAGATTTCGTTGTCACGGAAGAACTTCAACACCAACTCTCTTGAGAAGAAATGAAGAAATTGCAAAACTTAAAAGAGAACACGCTGAGGAGATAAAAGAGTTTAATGATAAGATACAAGAGATAGACGAGAAACAACGTAAGGAAATGGAAACAATGGAAGGAAAATTTCAGCTTATTCTTAAGACAATGTTGAACCCAAACACTGCAGGATTGAATATAGAGGCTTCAGCAGCTTTTTTATCAACTCCAGCTGATGCTAATAGTACTCTATGTTCTTCTACATCAACACATGCTCCTAATAATAATGAAGTAAGACTGAACTATATTACGGTTAGAAATATTATTGTTAGAATTATATTTATAATATTGTTAGAACTATATTACTATTAGAAATTGTACTGTTAGAACTATAATGATATTATACATTTAACTTTATTTACTGTTAGAAATAGGTACTGTTAGAACTATATTACTTTTATAAATTGCTACTGTTATGTATTGCTCTCACATACATGTGTCTTGGTTTGACTTTATAATCACATTTATAGACTTTAACATTTTGTCATTTACTCATGATTTTACTTACTGAATATATTATTTTACTTTGTAGATGAATGATGGTGATACAAATGAAGAATTTCAACATTTCGAGGCACAAGATGAAGAGATAGATGTTGATACTTAAGTTTTCTGTGTATTTTTTTTATAGATAAGGATTTTTTTTTTTGTTATTTTGATTGTCTCCTTATCTCTAGAGTTTAAATTAGAGAAATTGAATCACTGCGAATATATATCGTATGAATGATATTTTGTTTGTTTGCTTCACACATTGTTGACATAGACATATCATAAATATGACAATATATATATAGTATTACAAAATTTTATACTATTACAATTGTTATATTTTAAATTTATTATAGTATATTACAATAATTTTGTATTATCGCAATTATTATATTTTTAAATTTATTATGGTATTACAATAATAATGTTTTACTAAATATCTTAAATTATTGTATTTTAGAAAAATAATTTATTTAAAAAATAAATAAAGCTTTTGCAACGGTTTTAAAGTGTGGCCGTAACTTAATTGAAAAAGGAACCTACAAGAACGGTTTTAATTTGGCAACATCATAAAACCGTTGTCGTTGTCAATTTGAAAAACCGTTCTCTTAGAGGTATCTACTAGTACGGTTTTTTAAAAGCGTTGTTGTTTCTAAAAAAACCGTTGCGTAAGGCAAAGGCAACGCCTTGGTTCCCCACGGACAGAAAACCGTTCTCGTAGATTACGGCAACGATTTTTTTACGTTAAGCAACGGTTTTCATGCGTTGCAGTAGGACAAAAATGTTGTAGTGGAAAGACTATTAAAATCCATTGGGTTTGAGAAATTCACAAAATTAGGGTTTGCTGACATGGGAGAGCAAGTGGCAGAAAAGTGGAATGCAGAGAATGAACATCTATTTCACAAGGTTGTCTTCAATAATCCAGCATCCCTCAACAGGATTATCTAGAACTATCATCCATTGTTTTCCCCTCACGAACCAAAAAAGAGATAGTGAGTTACTACTTTAATGTCTTCATGCTTCGAAATCAGGCAGAGCAGAACAGGAACCACCTATTAAATGCTGACAATGATATTAATGAATGGCAAGGTAATGATGACAATGAAATTTCTACCCACGACGAAGATGATGATTATGTTGCCGAGTATCCGATATGTCAAGATGATTGTAACAATAACTCCAATGATAATCATTTGGAAGACTATGATGATGAGTTCGTTGCAGATGAAATTTTCACCGTTAAAGGAACCATGGATTATACCAAGAGGAACATTGGTGATGATTCCAAATATGTATTCTCATCGGGATCCTAGTATTAGGAAGAATGGTACTACAAATACTTTTATCAAGAATTCGGATAAGACAATTGATCACAAAGCTTTACATGATACTTTTTCTACATTTGGACATATTTTATCTTGCAAAATAGCTACTAATGGTTCTGGTCAGTCTAATAGTTTTGTTCAATTTGACATTGAGGAATCTGCTCAGAATGCAGTTGATAAGTTAAATGATTTTGATTCTGGGAATAGTGGGTGTCCTGATTCTGGGAATAGTGGGTGTCCTGATTCTTGGAATAGTGGTCCCATAGATTGTGGTGTCCTTGGGAAGTGGACCGTGGGATCAGATTTTTGGTGGAGGAAATCTCCAGCCTTTGCCATGGCAACTGTTGCAGCCCTTATGACTAGGCTCTTAGCTGACAGGTTTGAAAGATTTGCAATTCAATCGATGGGATTCTTCTTGGTGCACGATTATTCTCTCTCCGATGGTTTCAGATCTGCCCTTACTCTCCAATTTTGATCAATGAAAATATGTGTCATTGTTCAAACAGTCGTTATCTCTCTTGTTTTCGACGCATTTTCTTATTCTGTTGATCGATCATGACTTCGTTTCATTAGCTTCTTCTTCAGTGTTTGTCATGCAATTTAGTTATTATTAATAGATTATAATAGTGGCTTATATTCCCACCGACGATTATTCTGGTGGTGTCCCTTTTTCCACGTATGAATTATATTAGTGATGACTTTTTCCGTTGGTGGTTATTCTAACGGCGTCTTTTATTTTCATGACTTAGTTTATCTTGACAATTTGTCTCAGATGCACTGGCCTTGCCTTTCTCTCCTTGAAGCACGCCTCTCTCTCCTTGAAGCAGATTCAAGTTTAAATATTTTGAGTCTCCATTATTATTGGTTTGATGCTTCCAAATGCAGTTTTTTAGAAGAACGGAGTTTGCACTGTTCAATTGTCTGCCATGAATTTCTCTCAGGCTGATGATCAATCAGACTATCTAGCTAGGCTATATTTATAGCAATTCTCTCCAACTTCACATGCATCCCTAATTTGCCTTTCCACCTTTTTTTATTATTTTGTGGAGCAAAACATTGTTTTCTTGTAGCAAGCTAAAAGCTTTAGCTTGATGGAGAGTGTTAGAATATTAGAAAATATCTTATAATATCTATTATATTATATTAGAGTATCTTGAGTTATTTCCTAGGATCAATTTATATTCATAGAGATATCTTAGAATATCTCTCATTATTATTATGATTTATTCCTAATTTAGGATTGAGTCTATGTTTCTCTATAAATAGATATTAGTATTGAGTCTTTTGTAATCAAGTCAGCATTAAGCTATTATCAATAATATTCAAACCCTTATGATTTTCTCTCCTCCTTTTCTCTAAAATCCCACAACTTCAACAATTTTATTTTTAATTTTTAAGTGAAACGACCCTTTTCAACTGTATTAATGTGGTATTGTTGTAGCCGAGATATTTTCCGCTTAAAAACTTAGGCCGGTTTGCTAAATCGATGTCGTGTTTGTTAAAACATTCTTGTGAAAATGTTATTGAAGAAACGACAACGACAAAACGCCAAAGAGAAAAGAGGTCGCCGTATTTTTGGAATAGGGTGTACAAATATTGGAGTGGTTTTTTTTATTTAATGAAGGTTTCCAATTTGAGGGAGAGATTGTGGGCCTGGTGGAAGGTTATTGAAAGTTTTTGCGGTGTTGAATAAGAACTTTAAAGTGATGATGATAATGAAAAGGAGAGAGATGAGGGAAAGATAGAAAGAGTGACTGTTGTTCACTTCTTGTTGAATTTGTTACAAACGAATGTGATCCATCATATACTACTCCATATTGCCAATAAGGCAGGCAATTGCCCCACTTTCATTTTGAATTGCCTAACTTTCATTTTGAATTGCCTAAGTGGTCACGATCCACTATAGATTGGTACTTCAAAACTATCAAAAAATTTAACTAACAACATTCGATGATACTTTTTAAAAGTAATAGCTCGTGACCATCCTCATTTTTATGAATAAGGCGGTGACTTGATTGAATTCGATTAAACACGAGATACATATTTTAGTAATTATCTCAATAATAAAAATAAAGATGGTCATTAATATTTACTTTTAAATGTGCATAATCAATAGGTTTATACTATAAACAAATACTATAATCAAGTGATTAGGCTCCCTAAATTAATGTACTTCAATTAACGAAGAATCATTCGGGAGAGTCCGCAATCAAATACTAAACTCTCATTCTCATTGAAAGTGTTGCGTTAAAACTAAAAACTATACAAATACTATGAAATTAAAGAAGAGTTTCGTTATACAGATACTATAAGACCATTAAAGAAGAGTTTCCTTATACAAATACTGTCATGTTTTTCAATAGCAATAAATATTGTTTTGTGAAAATTTAATTACCAAGTAAAGACCATTAAATATAAGGTGAACACTCAACGCTATTTTCAAATTCTGGATTTTTCTTTTCCTTTTTTTTTTTGGAAAATAATCAAATTTAAATTGAAAAAACACAGATCTACAATTTTTGAATCTATGTCCTAAGACTTAGTTACCAATACATTAACCCCAAACTAAATTATTTGTTTTGTTTGTTGTTCGCAAATTTAATGTATATCATATTAATTCAATTTTTTTGTTGCAAATAAATTATAAAATATAGTAGCATACTTTAAAATTCTATAACTTAAATATATATTTTTATTTTTACATATTATAATTATCACTACAAGAAAAAAAATTTGTTTGCGGCGGTTGTAACCACCTCCAAATGATGATTGCAACGGTTCTGCAACTGTCGCAGATTCGTGCGTCACGAGGCCAGTTTGCGACGGTTCACAAAACCGTCGTTTCAACCGTCGGCAACATTTGTGACGGTTTTCAACCGCCTCTAGATGTATTTTGCGACGGTTGGAACCGTCGCTAAATTCGTTCAAATTTATTTGTTTCTAAACAATTGCGACACTTATCAATCGTCGCTATATTTGTTTTGAGGCAGTTTGAACCGCCGCAAACCTTATAATTTTAAATAAAAAAAATATAATATAATTTTTTCCTATTTTTTATTAATTAAAATAAAAAATATTTATAAATATCATCCACATAATTTAAATACATAATTATATAACTATTGTACCTAAATCCAATTAATATAATTTTTTTCAAAAGAAATAACACCAATCCATACATTGAATTTAACTAAAACAATAAATAAAGTAGTTTACATATTCAAAATATTAGTGGAGTGACTAAACATACAAAACAACTCCATTAAACATAGAAGTTCATTCAAATATCTAATTAGTCCCTAATGACGTTCCACAATCATCAGGTTGGTGGCTAGACTCTGATGAACGTCTACCATCTATTGGTGATTCTACGTTTGTTGCCTGAAAAAAAAAAGTATATATTTACCTCAATGAATATTGATAAATATTGCCAAATACTAATTAACTAAATTTCTCATATAGCTAGAAGCAATCATTACACAACTGATATTTTTAATCAAGGACAAACAGTTCTCACAAGATTTTTTAAATAGGTTTGCTATGAAAACAATTTTACCTGGTTTTCTTTAGAATTTTGCATTTGCAACAAAAAAGAAATTTGCTCTTTCAACATATCAACTTCAGAATCCCTTTTCTTAAGCCTATCGATTTCAGCTTGCATTTTCTCCATCTTTTCATTAGCTTCAGAGGAAGACATTGATCTTACAGAGTGAGATGTAGATGTAGTAATTTGAGACGGTGTTATTCCAAGTCCCATACAACAAACATATCCATAATGTTCTTTTCCAAACACATTAACAAATGCTTCATTATGAGAATGAGTCTTTCCAATTTCAGCTTGCAATTGCTCCTGCGCAAACATATGAAGCAAACTAAATTCTTATCTGTAACAAAAATGTCTAACTTTGCAACTCATTATTACTAAACAAATAAGTAATTTTATAGCTTTACAACTCACTATTACCAAAACTAACAGTTGCATCTTTGATTTATAAGGTGGTCAATAAGAAATAGTTACAATCAAATAACACTTCTATTGTTTACACTTACATATTTTTCCTTGGATTTGTCATTGACAAATGACCCATCAGACTTTTTATGACAAATTGAATACATTTCAGCCCTACTGTATTTTCGACCATCTCTCAGTTCCTACAAGTAAACACATGTAATAAGTATTTGTTCAATTAAGTATGCAATCAATAGTAGATTCAGTGAATCCTACCAACTCATCCCTCTTCCTTGCAAGCGTCTTAGAGCCTAATGTATGAAGGATCGTTAGCGTTTCTCTATTTGCAGCATTTTTATCAGCCTTCTCCTATAGTGATAACAAATGACATCAAAAAACTAAACAGTAGAAAACAAATGACAACACAACAAAAGAATGGTTACCATTGTATCTGTCTTACGCCTGTATTGGACAAAAATAGTCCAATGGTCTTGATTAATAGAACGTGGATAATTTTGTAGGTTTTCCTCCAAAGAAAGATCCCACTTATAAAATTTCTTAAACAACCTACATTGTGCATCTCGCCATTTCTTTCCAAGGCTCGTAAGGATATATTTTTTGTTGTCCCCATCATCGACAACAAATTTTGACTAGCATAATCGTAAAAAAAAATTTAGTTTACAATCAAAATAATAAATAAAGAATATTCAGTTGCCCATAACTCCTTTAATTCTTTGACTAGAGGTTGTAAGTAGACATCAATATCATTTCCTGGCATTTTTTTACTGGGAATTATCATTGACATTATAAAATTTGTATGTTTCATGCACACCCATGGCGGAGTGTTGTATGGAATGAGAATAACTGGCCAAATACTATAATTTGTACTCATCACACCAAAAGGATTAAAACCATCACTAGCCAATGCAAGACGCACATTTCGCGGGTTTGATGCAAACCAAGTGTGTGTCAAGTCAAAATGTTTCCAAGCTTCAGAATCTCTAGGATGCCTCAACATTCCATCATTCTTACTATCAATTGCATGTCATCTCATATCCTCGGCCGACTTTGAGGACAAAAATAATCTTTGTAAACGTGGTTTTAATGGAAAATAACGAAGAACTTTTGCAGGAACTTTCTTTCGATTATTGCCATCGCCAGACACTCCAACTGCACCAACTTTTGCTTTTGATTTCCATTTGGAAGTGTTACAAATTTTGCAGGTCTCCCTTTCTTCATCTTCCTTATTACCCCAATAAAGCATACAATTATTCGGACAAACAGAGATTTTTTCATAATTTAAACCAAGCTTGGTGATTGTTTTCTTGGCTTCATAGAATGAATTTGGTATATTTGCAAATTCAAATGCATCTTTTAATAACTCTAAAACCATTGTCATGGCTTTATCAGTCATTCCACATAAACATTTGATGTGATACAACTTTACCAAAAAAGATAGTCTTGAATATTTAACACACCCTTCATACAAAGGTTTTTCTCCTTCTCTACTTAATTCATAGTACTCTTTGGCCTCTTCATACCTTTGTTGACTTGCATTTGGCCCCGTATCTTCATTCCGATCAATCTCAGCATTTGATTCAATGGGTACTTCGTTTGGATGATCTTCTACTCCAAAAGCATCGTTGATCATGTTCTGCATATGATCATCAACGACAACTCTGTCTTGAACTATATTTGAAACACTACTAGGTGAGATAGTACTAGTTTCTCCTATGGACTCCCCGTGATGTACCCAAATAGTGTATCCCTTTGGAAATGGTTTGCACTTTAAGTGATCATACATTACACTTCTACTCTGTGGTTTTTTGAAACCACAACGTTTACAAGGGCATATTATTTCGCCATTTTCTAATTCATCTCGAAAGGCAAAATTAATAAATCCCTTTACCCCTTGATCATATTCAACCGATGTGTGTGGCTTCTTAATCCATGATTTATCCATTGCTTCAAAGAAGATTAACATATATTATTTTGACACACAAAGAACATAATTCAACTTAGAACAAAAAAAAGATTAACTTTAAACAGAATATTAGACAAGAAAACAATAAGATCATTACTCTCTTGTATCTATCTAATTCTTATCACTCCTTCATTTCTTTATTATATCAATTTTATCATTATATATATATATATATATATATATATATATGTGTGTGTGTGTGTGTGTGTGTGTGTGTGTGTGTATGTTTTATTCACAGAGAACTTGCCAAGGCTTTGAGTGAAACTCAAAAGGGTGCCATCAATCTCTCTGAAGTGGAACATGTTATCATGAAATGTATGTTATTTCTTTGTTTTATTCTCCTATTTGATTAATTATCGGTAACAAAACAGGAAAATAAATTATACATTGCTAACATGTCACTCTCCTTTCTTGTGTTTTTGTTTGCACTTCCCTTCAATACCTTTAGTTTTATAATTTATTTTTGAATTTATGGTGAAGTTTTATTATTTCACATATGTGTAGGCCTTTGTGTTCTGTGTTTTTTGTTTGCTTTTGCTGACCAAATTCATCAGACAGTGGAAAGAGAAAAGACATAATATTTTATTAGTTTTAGCAGAGTCACAGAAAGAATCATACATGAATTATACTTTGATCATTTTTGGAACATCTGTGGGGTTGCTTTAGTATATTCCTACAAAAACATGATATAAGTATTCGCTTACTTTCTCTTCTTTTTATATAAACTTTTGCTAAAATTTGTTTTCTTTTTATTTAACTTTGTTATATCAAGTAGGTCCTAATCTGCTTTTGTTTTAATTCTTATATCAAACAGGTCCTAATCTGATCTTATTTGTGGCGTTATTAATGCAGATGATCTTTCACTGGCAAAAGTATTCCAAACCTCATTTTTGATAGGAAATACACCATACCATATGAAACAACCAATTAAGAATCAGAACTAAAAGAAGACCAGAATTACCTCATTTTTGATAGAAAATAAATGGATTTTTACAATTATGTGAACCAAGTCAAATAACCTTCCCTATCAGCTTATATATATTAGAATGGAATTCAATAACAACAAACACAAGTTTTTACAATTTTGTTTGTTGTATGAATTGGAAAACCAAAAAGAACTGTGATAAAACTAAATCCTAAATAACTATTCTAAATGATGTAAATGATCTATTTGTAATAAATGTATTTTATATTTTGCGACTGGATTATCTATAGCTATAATTTGCAGCAGCAAAAGTCCTCAAAATTCAATCATATCTAAAGACAATTTGCAGCAACAAAAGTCATCAATTGAAGTTATCTTTTACCTCCAAAGATAAGCGAGAAAAATTGAAGAAAAAAAAGAAAATAAATGCAACGAAAAGCAAGTAAACCTAGAGCAATAAACAACAAACAAAGGTTTTGGGAACAACAATGATATCATCCCCACCATCATCAACAACAATAAACACAGAGCACTAGTTTTAGAGTAGTAGTCAACAACTATGGTGTTAGTTTTAGCATTACTTACAAACGGGATGTGTTACGACGTCGTCGATGGAGAACTGTTGCGTTGCGCCGTCACCGGAGAGAAGCAGGAAGCAGCGCCGCGCCGTGCCAGAGAAAGGTGTCGAGATTGTTCCTTCTTTTGCTTTGAATGCTTGGCAGCTTGAGAGATTGAGGGATTAGGTTGTTTGGCAGATTTAGAGACTAAGAGAAAGCTACGTCTCGATCGATTGCAATGGTTTGGGAATTTAGGTTTGGGAATTTGAGAGATTGAGGGATTTTGAGAAATCAGACTCAAGAATAGAAAGTGAAAGATTTTGGGATTTTGGTACCAAACAGCAACACGAGAGGTAAAAAAGGGTTTTGAAGAATTTTAAAGCAGGACGGCGGTTTAGATTTTCTGTCGCAGCAACCGCCGTAAACTTAGAGCGAGGGCGGTTTTATTGCAACCGCCGCAAACCATGTGTCGCAATACTTAAATTTTCTTGTAATGTATTATTAATTAAAGTTTATATATGCATCTCTGAATTTAGACTCTGAATCCACTAACCATTTATAATCACGTAAAAGATAATACACACACACAAATCATAACACATAAACACCCAAATTCATTCTTCAATAAACACAATTGACAAATTCATCTTAAAAATTCCATTAAGACACAAAATAAAAAAAATAAAAAAAAACATAGTTAGTCAAGTTAATTAATATTGAATTGTTGGACCATCATAATTCGAATTTTTAAGTCAATCATAGTTAATCTAACTAGTTTATCTTGAACTTCTGGAGCATCAAAATTAAAATATCTAAATAATCATTATTCTAACCAGATAAGATTGAATTGTTGGATCGTCAAAATTAGAATTTCTAAGTCATTGTTAGCCTAATTAGTTAAAATTGAATCTTTAAAATTATAATTGTAATTTCGGTGTCATAGTTTGTCATATTAGCTAAGATTTAACAGTTGGATCATTAAGATGATAATTTCTAAGTAATAATATGTCTAATTAGGTTAGATTGAATCGTTGGATGATTAAATTTAAAATTTATAATTCATAGTTAGTGTAATAAGGTTTGATTGAATCGTTGTATCATTGTAATTAAAATTTCTAAGTTATATTATAATTACGTTAGATTAAACCGTTGGATCATCTAAAAAGTGAATCATTCAATGGTACAATCTTAACTAATTAAACTGACTATGACTTAAAAATTATAATTTTGATGATTTAATAGTTAGATCTAATATAATTACACCAACAGTTAATTATAAATTTTGTTTAGGTGAATCAACAGTTCAATCTTAATTAATTAGTCTGACTAAGACTTATGAATTTTAATTTTGATAATCAAACGATTCAATCTAACCTAATTACACAAGCAATGGCTTGAAAATTACAATTTTCATAATCCAAGACTTATAAATTTTTTTGTAACTTAGTTAAATTATACTCTAATAAATAATTTTAATTGGGTTTCCAAATATATATATATATATATCAAACATATTACTAACTCTAACAAAATATATTTTTAGTACTTAATTCACAAAATAAAAACTAAGATAAAAACCTAAGCAATTCAACAATATATATATATATATATATATATATAATAAAATTGCATAAATTAGAGTTTAAAAATTCAGGGTCTTACATTACTACCTCTCTAAAATTTGTTTCGTCCTCGAAACTACAAGTCGATAAACAAATCAGGGTGTTGTTCCCTCATCTTACTATCCAGTTCCCAAGTCGCATCTCGAGTAGTTGAGTTCCAAATCACTTTGACCAATGAAACTTCCTTGTTCCTTAACCGCTTAATCTTCCTGTCCTCAATTCTCACACGTAGTATTTCAAATGACAAGTTATCCTTTAGGTGAATTGTGTCTGGTTCGACCACATGTGACGGATCTGAAATGTATTTCCTTAATTGCGACACGTGAAATACGTCGTGAATATTAGACAGTATCGGAGGCAACGCAACAGGTCCAATTCGAGTAGTAATCTGGTATGGACCAATAAATTTCAGGGTTAATTTCCATGACTTTATGGCTTTGCCAACTCCAGTCGTAGGTGTGACTCTCAGAAACACATGGCCACCCTACTCTAATTCTAAAGGTCTGCGACGCTTGTCCGCATAACTCCTCTGACGGTCTTGTGAGATCTTCATTTTCTCTTTTATCTTCTTGACCTTATCTGTAGTCTGTTGCACCATCAGGTCCTACAATCATACTTTCACAGTCCTTATACCAACACAAAGGTGTCTGTCACTTGCGTCCATACAGAGCCTCATATGGTGCCATTCCAATACTTGCGTGGAAACTATTGTTGTAGGTAAACTTAATCAATTGCAGTACATCATCCCAGCTCCCTCTATCATCTAATACACATGCCTTCCATAAATCTTCCAATGACTGATTCGTCCTCTCAGTCTGTCCATCCATTTGTGGATGGTATGCTAAACTCAATCTTAATTTTGTTCCCAACGCTTCATGCAACGCTCCCCAAAAGTGCGGCGTGAATTTCGGGTCACGGTTTGATACGATACTCGACGGTACTCCTTGTAATCTCACAATTTCAGCAATGTAGATCTTTGTTAGCTTATCTACCTTATAGATGGTCTTTACTAGTAAAAAGTGTGCGGATTTAGTTAATCGATCCACTATCACCGAAATAGAATCATTCTTTCTCCTTGTTTTTGGCAACCCTGTTATAAAGTCCATGAAAATGTTGTCCCACTTCCATTAAGGTATATATAAAGGTTGTAACATTCCAGCAGGTCACTGATGTTCCACTTTCGCTTTCTAACAAGTTAAACGAGTTGATACATACTCCGCTACATGCCTCTTCATTCCTGGCCACCAATAATTCTGCCTCAAGTCCTAATACATCTTTGTTGCTCCGAGATGGATACTCAATTTGCTCTTATGAGTCTCTTCTAAAATTGTTTTCCTCAAATCTATAACTGTCGGTACACAAATCCTCCCATTACATCTCAAAATATTATCTGGTCCAATCTTAAACTCAATTGTCTTCCCTTGCACTATTAGGTTCCTCTTCTCTTGGATTAATGCGTCATCTTGAAAATTTGCAATGTCTTCAAGTAGACCACTCAAAATCTTAATCATTCCGAATTTCAAAATCCCTGGTGCAAACTCTACATCCAAATGTAGGTTTCTAAATGCTTCCCGCAACTCTTGTTGTCTAGCCATTACTGCTGAAGATACTGACACACTTCTCCTACTCAACGCATTAGCCACCACATTTGCCTTCTCAAGGTGGTACTGTAATGTGAAATCAAAATCCTTGAGAGTCTCTATCAATCTTCTCTAACTTTTATTCAATTTCTTCTAATCAAACAAATATTTCAAACTCTTATGGTCACTGAACACTGTGAACGTGCATCCATATAAGTAGTACCTCCAGATCTTTAATGCAAAAACTACAACAGTAAGCTCTAAATCATGAGTAGGATAGTTTCTTTCATGAGTCTTCAATTGTCTTGAGGCGTAGGCCAGAACCTTCTTGTGTTGCATCATGTCACACCCCAAACCTTGGTGAGACACATCACAGTAAACAGCGTATTGTTCTTCTGGTTGTGGTAAGACCAATACTGGTGAGGTTGTCAACTTTTTCTTTAGTAACTGAAAATTTTCCTCACACTTCTTTATCCATGCGAACGACTGATCCTTTCTAGTGAGTTATGTCAATGGAGCTACAATCTTAGCAAAATCTTTAATAAACCTCATGTAGTATCCTACAAGTCCGACGAAACTTCGTATGTCAATGATAGTCTGAGGTGGTTTCCAAGTGAGGACTGTCTCAATCTTTGCCGGATCCACAAGGATTCATTCCTTGGTTATCACATGTCCTAAGAAGTTCACTTCTTCTAGCCAAAACTCGCACTTCGTTAGATTGGTATACAATTGCTTCTCGTGTAAAACTTCAAGAACTTGACGCAAATGCTCTCCATGTTCTTCCTCAGTCATTGAATAAATTAATATGTCATCGATGAACACTACAACGAACTTATCTAGAAATGGGCTAAAGATTCTATTCATGTAGTCCATAAAAATTGTTGGTGCATTGGTAATTCCAAATGGCATAACAAGATACTCATAATGTCTGTAACGGGTCTTGAAAGCAGTTTTCTGAATATCTCCTTCTCTTACTCGAATTTGATGGTAACCTAACATCAAGTCAATCTTCGAAAACACCGCGGCTCCTCTCAACTGATCCATCAAATCATCAATATGTGGTAAAGGATAACGATTCTCAATAGTTGCCTTATTAAGTTGCCTATAATCCACACATAAGCGCGAGCTTCCGTCCTTCTTCTTAACTAACAATACCGGAGCTCCCTATGGTGACACACTTGGTCTAATAAATCCTTTCTCCAACAAATCTTTAATTTGGCCTTTGAGTTCATTCAATTCCAATGGCGACATCCGATACGGCGCAATCGAAATAGGTCCGGTTCCTGGGTGTAGATTAATGAAGAACTCCACCTCTCTTACTGGTGGTAATCCTGGAATTTCTATTGAAAATACGTCTGGGTACTCCTTGACAAGCACCATGTCTTCTATGCTCACATTTATCTTTTGACTTTTTCAAAGTTCTGGCACAAATGATTTACTTGTAGATCGTTGACTTTAAACAAAGCCTTGACTATTGCCATATTTTTTAGACGCAAAAGTATCTGAGTGAGCTTGCATTAACCAGATTCAACAAAGGTGTGTTGATTAGAATCAAACAAATAGTAACATAAGCACGTTGATTCGAATGAGATGAATAGAAACATAGGCATATTGAGAGCACATTGATTAGAATCAAACGAATAAAACATATTTCAGAGTCACGAAGCATTGCCTTGATGATGATCTTTCTATGTGTAACAAAAGATCCGGTGCGGAGTCTTTAAAATCATAAATTAGAGAGTCTTCACACTTAAACAAATTCATTAAAACATAAATTATTTTCACAATATACTTTTGTTATCATCGAAATAATTTAAAGTTATTATTGTTCAAACCAACTTAATTCTAACACACGCTTCCCTAGATCTGCTCAAATAAACTTCTTTCGTATATGGAATAACAAGAAACATAAAATGTGTATAAGCTTCATAAATAGGTTAGGTTGTGAGAACCATTTGATAATCATGTATGGAACTTAAAATGAGTTCCTTGAAAAATAACCATTGCAAATGCTAAATACCAAAGAGTAATAATACTTAAGCATTTATTTAACAATAAACATTTTTTTAACACAAACAGTAATTCATCTAGAATCATTATAAAAAAAATACTACTGCTCTTCAAAATATAACCAAAAATTAATCAAACAAAATTAATATATATAGTTCAAATTAGTTAATAACTCATGTTCAAATTTTAAATAAATATATCAAAAAAATTATTTATTTTTACTTACATTGATATATGGAGAAAATAAATATATCTAGAATCATCTTGCAGACATAGAACAAACGAATTGGCAATATTTTTACTTCGTATAAGAAATAGGTATAACTTCATTCTCTGTTTGCGTTTCATCTGCCTACCATACGACACAGCGTTTCACGTTTCACAGTTGACAATCACACATCGACGCAACACCCACACTGTGACTGAAAAAAAAAGACGAACAGCAATAATTGATTGAGAATTAAAGATGTTCAAGAAGGCGGTGGAAGCAAAGTCTCAGCAGAGACTATCCGGTGCCGATAGGAAAAAGCTAAAACGAACCGTTAAAGACAAATTCCCAAGAGCTTCTGATTCTGACCTAGACACCTTACTTCCTCCTAAGGTATCATCATCGTCATTTTTCTATATTTATTTCCTATTCATATTATCAATATTCTAAATTTTTATTTTCCAATACTTAAATAACCTAATTGCTCCTAATCATAATCTTGAAAAAATGAAAATGATTAAATGTAGTTCATGTGTCTCTGTTTAGTTGTGGAGACACACATTGACACGTAGACCTGGTAATAATTTAAGATTAAGGAAGTAGGAAGCTATTGAAGAGGACATGTGTCTTGTGTTGTGGAGACACACGACATGACACATAGACACCGGTAATAATTTAAGATTAAGGAAGTTGGAAGTGATTGAAGGTACCAGGACACAACACTGACTGACTTGTAGACACTCTTAATAATTTAAGAAAATGAAAATAATTGAATGTTGAGCACTATATAAGTGAGAGGACTTATATTCCCAATGCTGGGTGAAGATGTGGTGTCCAATCCATTTATTTGGATGCTCATAGTCCAATGTGAGGATCTTCTTGACCCCTCATGACCCAACACTAATAGACATAGATAAGTTATAATTTAAGAAAATGAAAGTTGTTGAATATAACCACATTTCTCTTTGTAGACATTGAGATGTATCGAACACTGAACACACTTTCAATTTGAGGTCTCATTGTTTCATAGATCTTGAGTTTTCATGTTTTGTATTGATTAATCAATGCTGATCAAGGAGCTTATATATATTAATATCAATTAACATAATACATTCTGATTAATGCTAACCAATGAGCTTATCTATATTAATAATTATTAACATTATACATTTAATACCAGGCAGAGATAACAGTGGCCAAGTTTCAGAACCGCGTTCATGTGTATGCTGTGGAGGGAGGCTTTCCTGTGTTTTTCGATATTGATGGCCGTGGTTCAGACATTTTCCCAACAGGTAGCTTTTGCTTTTGTATTTTTTGGAAATGAAAATGAATGGAATTCATTTATATGTAAATAATAATAAATAAATTAATAAAGATCCCGTGTGAGATTGCATTTAAAAATGGTAGGAAATAGGCACGTGAAATTTTGCCAGGTGTTTCTTACGGATGTTGGTTTCTTACGGATGTTGGAGTAAGTTAACTTCAACTAGAGCTATTTGTGCATTTGGTTGCGACAGTGAGTTTGTTAATTTCTAGTGGCCATAATTTGTTGTAACTGATGTAGGAGTTAGTTAACTCCAACTAGAGTTAATTGTACAATCGGTTATGATAGTTATAGAGTTTATTATTTGGTAGTAACCATAGTTTGTTGTATATATTGTAGATGGTAGATGTAAACTTCATTTTAACCGATTCATTCTTTTTGCTCATAGTAATGAATTTCAATATGAGAATTCAATTATTTATCTCTCTTGCCAGTTGCCACACAGTTAACATAGTAGTAAAACGAGGTTTACATCTATCTATCATCTATACATACAAAAAATTATGGCTTCTAGAAAGTAACGAACTCTCTAACTATCATAACTGGATGCACAACTACCTCTTCATGGAGTTAACTAACTGTTACATTTATAATAGTGTTATTACTATTAGGGGAATGTTTTTCCGCATAATAGATAGATTGATTCACAAGCACTAAATTCATCAATTCAAATGGTTATGTTGCAGTTTATGCTCTCTGGATGGTCCCTGAGCTGCTGCCGGCTTTCATACTCAAGGGCGGTGAGGTTTCTCGGTATGTCATAGGTGGAGCTGACTTGATGTTCCCTGGTATACATGTGCCTCCAGAAGGTCTTCCGTCATTTGTGGCCGGGGAAACATGGGCGGTTAAAGTACCTGAAAATCCTGCTCCCATTGCGGTATTAATTTATTACATTTATTGTTTGCTGTAGATTGATGTTTGAAAGTTGGAAGTATCTGTTAAATTTGCATTTGTTCTTGTCAAGGTTGGGAGTACCATGATGAGCAGCGCTGAAGCATTGAAAGCTGGATTGCGTGGAAAAGTGCTGAGAATAACTCATTATTATCGCGATTTGCTTTGGCAAGTATTACTAGGGCCTTATTGTTCCATGAACAGTGCTGTCATATGTCGACCACGGCAGATTTCGGTGGTGGATTTTTTTACAATGGCGAGCTGTGGCGTTTTATGACGGATATGGCAGCTTAAAATGACTATTTTGCCATCTGCAATCGATAACACTGTTCCATTAGTTAGCTATAACAAATCTTTCAGAAAATCGAGTTATTTATTTATTTTTACTGGTTGGATGGATTTGTA
This sequence comes from Cicer chorassanicum, assembly GCA_037974735.1. Taxonomy (NCBI): domain Eukaryota; kingdom Viridiplantae; phylum Streptophyta; class Magnoliopsida; order Fabales; family Fabaceae; genus Cicer; species Cicer chorassanicum. The sequence continues at coordinate 39,868,951 of JBBPBP010009779.1, forward strand.
GGGAATCAGTTGAGGGCCGATTTGTGCCTAATGAAGGTTTTTTGGAAGATGTTGTGTTTGGGCATCCTTCTTTATTATCATCACCTCATGATTCTGATTTGACCGAGGCTGCTTGTGAGACATCAAATGACCGACAAAACAACACGAACAATGATGAAGCGGAGGGATCTCTAGATGTAAATGAGTTACCAGCTGACTCAAGCCATGCATTGACCACATGCAACAATGATGAAAATACGGCAGATCAAATAACTGCTGGCCTGGGTGATTTGAAGTTACCTGGTAGTGATTCCCCTAATGACTCAAATGACCAACATGCTTTATCAACTTCAGATATAGATTTGCTGTTAGATAAGTGCCTTTTGCAAGCTCTGCATACAACACTGAAGGACAAAGACCTTCCCATGCCCGGAAGCACTCTATGGTACGGCTAAATTTTCTCTTTGGGATATTGGCTGACCAAGTTGAACTATTGTGAATAGATTAGCCAAAAATCCTGCAAACCAGTATTTCAGTTGACAATTAGACTTGGTTTATTTTAAAAAATAATTTGGTTCAGTAACATAATTCACCAAAATATAACACTGTGCAGCACGCTTTAATTGGATGAGACCATGGGAGCTATGGTAGTGATTTTTCAAGTTGTTGATGCTTATACTGGCCAACAGTTTGGGCATTTTTTTATAAATAAAAAACAATAATTTTGGATACTAGTGCTGCAGAATTAAACATTAAAATAAATTGTTGTTTGAAAAGAGTTTAGGTAAGTGCTGAAAGTATTTGTATATTAAGAAAAGTAGAAAACTATTACCATTGAATATAATTAAGGGTTTCACTAATAAGTGTTTTACTTCACTTGTTAAGGAATTTAAAAATATAAGTATTTAATGGAAAGTACAGACACATGAGACAAATTCAAAGCTTTTTGAATTCTTAAAAAGTGTCATATGATAGGCGTACTTGTTTAGCCTTTGTTTTTAATATAAAAGATTATGTAATTGGAAGTTATTGTCATTTGATGATATAAGTAAGGAATACTTGCCGATTAGTACATTCGGTGACTACTAATGTGCATAAATGTATTTTTCATTTTTTCCCACTTAAATTCATTTCAGATTCCATAGTACATATGCTTTTAGTTAGTGAGTGCTGAACTAAAAGTTCAAATTTACATCCACTAATTATCTAATAATTATTTGTGTTTGGGCATTGTAGGTCAAACCATGTATTGCCATGTAGGCCTTCAGGAATGACTTTAGACATCAAGAAGTCATCCTACAAGAAGTTATCTAAGTGGTTACAAGCAAAAGCATCCTCTGGCTTGGTATGTCATCTACTGCTTTGTTTCCTAGGAAAAGTTAAATCGTTAATTGAAGCTTGCAGATATTGACTAGAGAACTTTTGATTGTTTTTTTAAGCAAATATTAGAATGCAAAAGCATCACATGGAAGAGATAGCATTCCAACTAGGTTGGCATTTCACCACTACCATTATCATTTGTAGCACCCCAATAAATATTTTATTAACATTAAAATAAAAAATACAAGGAGCTTGGGAGGTCGAGAACAAAACTCAAGAAAACAATTGTATGAATGATGAGCAAATGTCTTGTTAAAAACCATACCAGGAAAGCTCAATGGGAAAAACCATGAAAAAGAGGGCAGTACGGTGAAGAACAAAGAAATAATGGGGGATATAAACCAAACCATAGAAACAATTAGCAAAATCTAATACTAGGCAGATCATTCCTGTTTCTGAAAAAATCCTCCCGGATGCAATTTGGAAGAACTTCCCACCAGGTAAAATCATTTGATTGATAGTCGAAATTAACCAATCTATCTGCACAAGAGATGTCCTCTCTAAATGTGTGAGAATCTCGGAAATGGAAATTTCTTATCCGAGCAAGAGAACTTTTGATTGTTGATGAACTAAAAAATCTATAATGTGCTAAGACAGGTCTCTGCCAACTTGTAGTCTTTGTGAAATGGATCTTTCTTGTTCTGCCAGATCCACTGTTTTGCAATATTGTTTTTTCATCTTGATCTACTCATTCTGATTTCTAAATTGTTGTCTTATGTTTCTCCTAGTCTCTGAATTTTGTTTGATTTGTCTCATTTTCTTTGTATGCTTAACAACTGATGTTTATCTGTTAGGATGAACTAAACTGTAGCATATTCAGTTACTTCATAACTTCTATAGCATGTTAGATACATAAACCAAACAGATATGATTAAACTTAAAGCTGCTATAGTAATTTTTATTGAAGAACTGGAAGGGAGATAAGAGCTTGGATTATAGTATGAAGATAGAAGCTTGAAAGAATTCAAGAAATAACTTCCTTATCATGTTAGATATGTAAGCCAAACCATTATGGTGAAAGTAATAATTCTGGCAGCATTTTGCTTTTGTAGTATTGTTTCATGATGAATTGAATAGATATAGGTGTTTGGATAAAAGTACTCCATTAGTTTAGAGTGAAAAAGTGTCGATTGGATGTTTTTATAACAAAGCGAAATATCTGAATTGGTAGCAATGAAAAAATAAATTGAATAGGAACTGGTGATTCAATTCTAATTTTTCTCAGCTTTCATGATTGATGATGGGATTATAGATGAAATCAACTGAAGAAATTACTCTCTCAATTTGGGATGTTTATTTCTCATATTTTCTTTAGTATACTAAGAGTTGATGAGATCTTGAAAATTTGAGACTATTTGTCGGATTTTTAAAGTTTATCGATGTCGTGCTGTGGCTGACTCACATTTGTTAGGTGGATAGGATGGGAAATATTGAAAAATTCCCGCTCAAAATTAAATGTAATTTAATAGAACACATGGCATAAGGGGAGTGGGTGGGAATTGATTCCGGAATAAGAGGGATAGGCATTTAAGAGGGGGGTGTAACAGAGTTGGAGAGGTATGTAAAGAATTAACAATTGGTTTGTGTGGTTTTGGGTTCAGTGGAAAAGTTGGCTCTCTCTTAGAATTGGCTTTATCTTTTATTGTTTTGTTTTTGTTCATCGTCTTCCAAGGAGAACAGCTCCATCCATTGCCATTTTTCCTTTTTAGCAGTTCTGTTAAATGCATTAACAGAGGCTATCTCCTCTTGTTGTAAGGAGTTGTTTCTTCCAATTCAATCTAGTTCTCCATTTTTATTTGGGTCCTATCATGCTGTAAATGAAGGATAAAAATAGGTTTTATAATACATCTCTGTTTTTGAGCAACTTGTGAGAAAAATTTATTGACCTTTTTAATTTCTTTTTTATCATCTGTCTACTTCTAGTAAAGCTTCTTGCATTGAACTTATGTTCATTGTCATTTCTGGGTTCTTTCTTAATGTAGATTTGCATTTTGAACAGATATCAGTGAAAGAAGATAAGCATAAAAAAGAAGTCGTGTTATTTTCAGTTAACCAAAAACATACTGATTATTCATCCTTTAAGCCTGAAAAAAGGCCAGTGGAGAAAACCGACCAGTCCAGTGTCCACTCTGTCGATGAAATTCGTTCGTCCAAAACTCTGGAAGTGGCTGAAATCTACAAGCCAAGTGTACATGTCAATCCCATATTTTCATCTGTAGGAGCTGATGCAGGGAAACTTTTTACTGCTTCTGAAGCCTCTGATATTGTCTTCACATACGTTGAAAAAGAAAATCTTGTGAAACCAACCAATAAATCCATGGTGGTTCTAGATGCAATATTATGTGATGCACTGTTCAAGGGGGCTATTAAAAAAGGAACTACATATCCTACAGAAATTCACAAGAAAGATTTAGGAGCCACGTTTGTGAGTCGAATGCAACCTCACCATGTTGTGACTAGAGGGAGTGAATGTGTAGTTCGTAAAGGTGCACTTAAAACAATGCAGATATTGACAGAGCGGCGGCAAGGCAACAAGAAGGTAACCAAACTCTCTGGTATGGAATCATTTCTTATAGATGCTGAAGCATTAGCATCAGAACTGCAGAAGAAATTTGCTTGCAGTACTACTGTTGCAGAACTACCAGGTATTTTTTAGCCATATTAAAATTGTAAGTTTTATATCAGTTTGTGCTTGTTATGATATTTCTTCTGATTTTTACATGTGTCATGTTAACATAAAAAAAATGTGGGATTTTTTATTAGGTATTTCCTGTCGGATGCTGTTTTCCTTTGTTTAAATTTGATCACATGTTGTCGTGTCTGATTTCATATGCATTAATCACACTAGTTAAGTTGCAGTTGCATGTCATTTGGTTTCTCAGTTTTAGTACTTAGAGTGTGACGGGTTGTACATTACATGGAGAGAGGCTACTGCAGCCTGCAGGTGCATTTGATAAATATTTATCAATTTCCTTATAAGTGTTACTGAACAAAACCAAGGATTATGCTTTTACAAGCATGTTAAAGTCAAGAGTTTGTTCGGTATGAGAAGAAAAAAATTGTTTTAATTTCCTGCTTTTACTTTTAATTAATTTTTTTGAGGAATGTTTTTACTTTTAATAATAAAGTTGTTACCTTGTTTTTTTATTTTGTTGTCTATTTTCAAATATTTGTACATGAACAGGGAAAATATATAAAAAAAAATCATTTTACTCTGTACAAATATTTAAAAATAGAGTAAGAACAACGTGGCAATTTTGTAACTAAAAGTGAAAACATGAACATGAAATGTAAACAATATTTTTAGAAAACCAATTTTTTTATATTTGACCTGTTTGAATGAGTTTTGGTTTCTGGTTTTTAAAATCTCATTTAAAAATCTATTTTTAAAAACTGTTTTAAAGAGCAAAATTAAAATAAAACATGTTTGGTGATCCTATTCTTGAAAACTGTTTTGAAAATGATAAAATAAAAAAACTTGTTTGATAAATTATTTTCTACAATATTTTTTGATAGCGGATAAGCTAATTGAAATGTTTGGTAAAACTAACAGTTCAATTAGCTTAAAAATGTAAAATGACATAAAATTACATTCTTAATTAATGATTAAACTTATGTCAATTAAAATTTAAAATATTTTGAAATTCATAATTCGAAAATTATTTTTTGGTAATTTAATTTTTATTTATCTAATATATATTTTATATTTTATTATTAAACTAATTTTTGTTCGCTAAAATTTTATTTTATAAAGTATTTAACGCATATATGTCAATCGGATAATAGTGAAATTTAATAACACATGTAATAATATTCATTTTTTAAAGAGAAATGATTGGTTTCTATTTTTTTGTTTGGTTTTATACCGCTCCTAGTCGAGTGATTGGTTTCTATTTTTTTGTTTGGTTTCTTATAGTTTCCTTCATTGAAAGGTAATTCTATTCAAGGCTAGATACTACTCTTAGTCGAGATTTGAATTCGGGTTCATCACGATGTGAGAGTCTAACTCACTCTATTAGACTCTATCCCCATTGGTTATTTCTATTTTAACTTAAAACAATTATAACATGTACATATTTTTATTTTAAATTGTAAGCATAAAATTGACAGCAAAAATTATAAACTACTAAGATACAAATTCATAAGCTACTTGAAAAATAGCTTATCAAAAAATATTATAAGTTAGTGATAAAAAAATATAAGCTATTGATAAAAAAAATATAAGATCGTGATGTAATAACTATTATCAAATAGGTCTTTGAACTTATAAGCTATAAATTGTCTTATGTGTTTTTCCAAACATAACCTCTATATAAAATTTAATTATATAATTTTTTTATTCACAATTTATTTATTTAATAAAAAATAACATTTCAACAAAACAAAATTACTGTAAAGATCACACGAAAATACATATGCATACACATCACGCATTATTATTATCATTCACTTCAAAATTTGAATGATATTACTAGTAAATGAGGAGGTGACGAGACTATAGCAGTTGTTAAGTAGGACTGTAGGAGTATCAAACCAACTTTCAGCGTTTTTTATTTTGTTAAAATGTCTTGCTTTATTTACTATTTTGTCATTAATGAAAATTGAGTTTTCCGTATCTTTTCAATTTGGAAAAAAAATACTAAAACTTAAAACCAAAACATCTTTCAGCTCTTTCTGTTTTTTAGTTTTCAAAATCAATAAATAGACAACAATTTTCAAAAACACTTTTCTAAAATTGATTTACCAAACATTTTTTTTCAATTTTAAATTTTAAAAGCTGAAAAAGAGTTTTTCAGAAGGAAATCAACAACATTAACATAACATTGTGAGTAAGGATGAAGTTAACCAACAATATTGCTTATTTCATTGAATATTTTAGTTTGCATATGATATATTGTCTCAAATATTTGTTTGCAGGTAAGAAAGGGCATCAGGTTCTGGTTCAAGGTGGAGTTATTGATGACCTTGGAAAGCATTTGGTTGAACAATATGGAGTTCCAAAGAGATTTATTGAAGTTCTTGATAAAACCAAGAAATGAGCTATACATAAATGTGGTTGTTTGTAGTAGTAGTTGGTAGCATTGCTGGGAATGCTTGCTTGGATTCAGGAAATGTAATACATTTTTTCTCTTTTTCGTACATCGGTACTATTTATTAGGTTGAAGTGAATACAGAAAAGAGTAAACTCAGAATAGGAATTGAAGTGAAACTATGAATGGGAAACACGGCCGTTGAGATAAATCAGCTTGATCAGTTGAGGCTTTATCACTCTTTTCCGTACTTGGATATTGTGAAATCAATTTTTCTTAAAGTATTTATTTTCTTTTCACCATTCAATCGATCTAAGTTAAATGGATTGCCTCTTTAGATAAACAATTTAATTAAGTGTAGATAAATAATTTAATTAAGTGTAAATAAATAAATGCAAGTGCTTATATATATATATTATCTATATTTAGGAACTCTTTATATCTAAAAATTGTTTTATAAATTATTTTAAAGAGCTTATTGTATATCATCATAAAATGTTTTTTATAAGTTCATTTAGATACAAGGTTAAATGCTGATGTCATCAAATAAGCTACAAGTAATTGTCATAAGTAAATTTAATCTGTTTTTTTTGTTAAAAAAAATTAAAGTGGAAAGTGTCTTAGTTTAAAGTGTAATTTTTAATTGAATTAGGAGATCGAAACTACATCTTATTGAATTCTAGTTTAAAGTGTAATTTTTAATTGAACTAGGAGATCGAAACTACATCTTATTGAATTCTAGTTTAAAGTGTAAGTTTAAAGTAAGACTCCACACATTGATCAACCAATTATCTAAAAGAAAGAAAAACTATTTGAGAAAACATTTGCAACCCATTCTCATGTCTTTCGTATAATAATAGAATAAAGTTGAATGTTATAACATAATTGCCATTAATGAAAACTAATGATTTTCCGTGTGTTTTCTAATTGAAATTTTAAAAAGGAAAAGAGTAAAACAGAAAAGGAAAACATGTTCTAGCTGTTTTGCTTTTTCCTTTTAAATACAACCAAATTGAAAACCATTCTCAAAATCAAATTTTCAAAACATTATTAACAAACAAGTGTTTGAATATTTTAATTTTCAAATAGAGAACTATGTTTTTAAAAACTGAACTCAAATAATATATTATATAATATTCATTCAACTCCAAAGGTCAGAAAACCTGTAATTTAGACAAATTTGTTTTTTTTTTTTCTATTTAGTTGAGTTTATGTCCTTGTTTTTTATTTTCGTTTTGTTTTTAATAAACTTTTAGTTTGAAAATTTTTTTAAACTAAATTTCTTTTTTCCTCTTAAAATTGAAGTGATACGAGTAAGGTAAAACATTACGGAACCCCAAACGGAAACCTAACACATGAGCTATAAATACACCTTCCCTCCAAATATCCGTGTTACATAAACATTTGAAAACGAGAGACGAATCACTAAATATCCGTGTTACATAATACTGCGATTTTGAAGATGGAAGAGTATTTGCAGTACATGAAGATTCTACGCTCTCACATGAACGGTACCTTCCAAAATAACCAATCCAATCCCTTTGCATCACTCACACCTTTATATCAATCAATCTGAATTCGAAATCTAAAACTGAATCCAGATGCGGAGGATCAAGCCGCAAAGATTTCTGCAGAAGAACAAATGCAATTGACGATTATTCGCACTTTGGAAAACGACATTGATTCAGGTTTCGCGTTGCATTTTAGTGCTTATTTCATCGATCCAAACAACGTATATAGTCTAAGAATCGAAACAATCAAAATTTGCTAAATATATTCTATGAACTGTGAACATTTGTATTCGTAGATTTGGAATCTCATACATCAAAATTTCTCACTAGCATATGCAGCGGTTTAGTTTTCCTTCAAACTCGCATTGCGTTTTAATGTCATTTTCATCGATCTAAACAATGTTTACAGTCTAAGAAGTGAAACAATCAAAATTTGTTAAATAAATGGAACATAATATATAAAGTTCTTATTATTTTTATGAGCAGCGAAATCCGAAATTGCTCTAGTAGTTGAAGATACCGATAAAATGAATAAGGCGAAAGTTGAGATATGCTCAAAGATATTGGAAAAACAGAAAAAGATTGCCTCGTTGGAGTCTGATACATCCAGACTTACGCAGGTAAAACATATTGTTTATATAACTCAAAATTGCGGTGGCAGTTGCGGTTATTACGATGCCAATTTTGATATTGTGGTAAAATGCTTGCGAATATGGCGCTAATGCATCTCTACAATTACGGTTCTGATACCGTTGCAGAGACTTGTAAAATCATTTTTGTTGTGGTTGTAATTGCTGTTCAGAAACACATTTTGGAACTATTGTGTCCTTTCTTCTTGTGAAAATTATTTCCATTTGCAATGTGTCCCAACACAATGTTAAATTGAAGCAATGATGAATTCCATTTTTATAACCAAACTTGCTTGTTTTTTTCTTTGGTGTCATCAATGGTCCCGTTCTAGTGGAATGCATGATATTAATATACTGTACTCAGTTATTGTTTTTTCATTTTGTTAAACAGTTATAAATGAGAGCTTATATCACAAACACTTGGATTTAGTTAGTTATTTGTGCATTGACATGCATGTTGAATAACTATTTACATTCTTAATGTAAAATTAGAGTATGAGGTGGATGTGAAGAAAAAAGAGGACCTAACTGTTTCCATTGGGACTAGCTTGTGAGCATATTATAAGCTAATTTTAGAATTTCAACTATTTACACAAATGTTTATATTATGAGACAAGTTCAAATAAACTAGCATGTAAAGTCGTGAGCTACTATACTACATAAATTAACTTGAAATACAAAACTAATACGTAGAAGCTAGAAATTTATAACTAACAATAAATTTTAAACAATTAATTAATTGTTGCGTCTTTGATTTGATTTCCAAGTGAAGTGTTAAGTCTGGAGTCAATTTGGTGAGTATGAAAACTTCATTTTAGGATTGATTATGAAGAACTTGTTTCTTGTTTTGACATGCGCCTTTGTAATGATGAACTAAAAAGAAAAGAAAAGCTAGGAGAGAAACAAATATGTGATGCCTTGTTCTGTGTTCCTGATGTTGTTCATGACTGTTTCTTCCGATAGACTATGGAGCTTATTCAGCAAGAGAAAGTTGGATTATCTGCCAAACTATTAGAGAAGAGGTAAATGAGGATACTGAGAAAGTGATCTTATACATTTCAATATTTGATGCTTATCCATCTTTCTTTCTTTTTTTGAAATGGATGCTTATCCATCTAAATTGCTCTTCTCTTTCAGAGCCTACTATATGAAGGTTGCAGAGGACATGAGTGCCAAATTCCAAAAGAATCAGGTTTGCTTTTATTGTTTGATATTAATGGGACATGGTTCGTTACCTATGGAACGGCAGGCTCAATGCATGAAATAATATCTTTGGACAACTGAAAACAAATGTTGACATGAGAGGGGTGATTGACTGATTGTGTTAGGGAAATAATACCATTTGTAATACATGGCCAGCAAGGATCATTAAGACCCTTAATATTTTCAATTGTTCTTTCACTGAGTTCGTTGCTACTAATAGAAATCTGTGGCAGGAATGGATCAGAACTAAGAAGATTAGCAGGGAATTGGAGCATGAGTTTGTATGTTTTTTCCTTATTTATATAAATATTTTTAGATCAATATATAGCACTTTGGATTTGAATCCTCTGATCATGTGGGCATTTACATGAGGAGCTTATGTGGAAGATCTTGGACCCCAGACCTTAAAAATATGCAAGTGCATTTTGAATGGTAAGATATTCCACATAAGGCCATCATGTAAAGTCCACAATTGTATCTCATAAATTATTGACTGAAAGATAAAGAAAAAGTAAACTTCCTTCATTTGTCAGGTCTTACATACCTGGTTTACTGACAAGTCTCTTCTAGTCACTTTTATGTTGAATTTATGCAGGTCAAGGATAAAGTTGATGAGCAAAGAAGTGAAGCTGAAGGCATGGCTAAACACTGAATTGAAAGTCCATTTCTTTGTTTATTAATATTATTTTTTGTTTGTGCTGAATTTTGATATTCATTTTAAGAAGGGGCAAATCATGGATTGTACTTACAAGCATTTTATATTTCAAAGCTGTTATATGAAACTCTTACCACTGACTTAACACTTTATGAATTGTGAAATTAAATTGATTCCGAACATTCTTATCATATACTTAAGTTGCAGGGAGGGCTGGTGGTGATGGTAACCGTGTCATAGATAACCTGGTATATTACCTCTTTCACTAGAGTGTGCTGCACGGAGTTAGAATCTGGTAATTTATCTTTGTCTGACAGGGGAGTGATGCAAGGAAGAACTTAATCTCTGACTTGGATTCAGCTAAAGCAAAGCTTGATGAGATTCTTATTCTGAAATCCAAGATTCTTATGGACATCAACAAGGCACGTAACTGCATCCTTTTTAAGACTATCAGTTATTCATTACTCAAGTTTTTGGTTGTTCATTTTCTTAGTTTTGGCTATTTGTCCCATTTTTTATATCATATGGTTAATCATTTGAACTTTGTTCCTTATTCCCTTTCTTCTCTTTACTTTTTCCTTTTACACTTTTGTCATTTCATCCGTAGTTTCTATAATGCATGCTAGAATGTGTGCATGGTGCATCCTATTTACCGTGATCAAGGTTGAACCCTGCATTCAAAATGAAAACAGAATATTTTGAGCATCTAAAATAATTGTCTTCAATATTCTAAAGTTTAATATACTGAATTTTTAAGCATGTAATGTTCAAATTGCATTGATAGATGGACACATTTTCCTAATGCTCTTTCATTTCTTACAACAATGAACAAGAGAACCAAACGGAGCGGGGTCAACTTAACGTTTTGTTTCCTCCAGTTTTTTGCTGTCTCCTAGTTTAGAATTGTGGTTCATTTAATTTAAATAGTGTTTTATTATAATCGTGGATAAGTTCTTGTTCTTCACAAATGAACTGTCCTTATTACTTTTGAAGGTTGGCAATTTTATAATTGCAATTGCCAATTTTTAAGCTTTTACATTAGATGCGTACATTTTTCCATTAATTAAAGTTTCTATTGGTGGTATTGAAAATCAATCGTTTGCATTCAGAGGAATCCAAAGATTGGCTCAAAAAAATAACTATGAGGTGGAAAGTCTATTGTGCAACTGTTACCAAATATGTGACTTCAGCCATATATTAGGATTTGGACAAACATCAGAATGAGAACTTTGAATGTGATTTATATGATGCTGATATGATTGTATGATCTTTATACTTTCTTTGCTTCTTATTATTATTATTATTATTATTATTATTATTATTATTATTTCTTTTTCATTTTAGATTAAACTTGCTATTGAGGATGTCAAGGTCAAAGAAAATGAGTTTAAGGTTGGTTATTCTGCAGGAATTTTAGAAATGTGTGATTATCATAACCTTCCTTTAAGATGGAAGAGTGGGAGACATTTTCATTATACACACAAGCACACACACACACATATACATATAGAGATGAAAAAAAACACATGCATATTACACACGTGCACACTAGCAGAGATTTCACAGAGATTTTTCTGTATACTGATTTGCCCTATCTTGGACTTGTAAGCTTCTTTCTTTTCTCTTCTTAATTGGAAACAATCAATAATTTTGTGGCTTTTAAAAAGTGATATCGCAGAAGAACTTATTTAATTATTTGTTCTAATGAATGATCTAGCCAGAGCTAAAAGCAGCTGATATAAGTGCTCTTGAAGAGGAATATAATGCTCTTTTGTCAGACAAAGCTGGAGAAACTGAATACTTGCAGTCTATAGAGAAACAAGTAGAGAAACTCAAGGTAAACGACATTTAATCCACGGGAAAGTTATACAAGGTACTCAAGTAATTATCTACAAAATTGTTATAACGTGTATTGAGATGCAGACATGAAACAGAAATAATCAAGTGGCAATTTTTAATTAACATTTTCTGTCTTAAGTAAAACTTAAACACGGGTTTTAATTTTCTCTTGAAAATTTTCCCCTGCATTTATGGATATATGCCTCTGATTTTGTAGGAAATCTGTCATGTGATAAAATGTGCTTGTGGTGAGGAATACACAGTTGAATTGAATACACAGTAGCAGTGTTCGAGAACATGAAAACTACTGGAGGCTGTTAGTTCAGTTGTTCATGCTGACCTTGATTAAGATAATATTGTATGCCCGTTCACAATTGATACATTTTGTAATGAATGGATGGATGGATCCTTGGATTCTGATTGTATTTTCCATTCAATACACAGATTTAAACTGATTCACGGCAATTCTATCAAAACAAAAGCTGTCCTTACAAAATGAATGAATGTTATATACAAACCATGCCTTGGTAGTTGGTTCCAACTCTCGTGCTGAAGACAAATGAACTGTGTAGAATACAAGTCATGCCATGCCATAAGGAAGTAATTCTCGCTATCAAGTCTCATGATGAGTTAGCGTGGACTTATTTTACCATCGGTGAGCTTTCCTTTCAAAGATGATAAAAATAACTCACAAGAGAAGTAAGCATCAGAGCTTGATGGATAGTAAAACTCATAAGGTTTCATATTGTATAAAATAAAGATTGTGTAAAATGAATACATCATACTATATTTATAGAGCTTATGAATGATTAACTACTAACTACTTTGTAACAACCCTTAACTAACTTACAAAAGAGTTACAACTAATTCATCTAACCAAATACCTATAACTAAAATCAACTATATTTCTAACACGCTCCCACAAACTCAAGGTTAGAGGATTCTTAACTTGAGTTTGGATTACAATGATTAGACCCAAACATGAAAAAAACTGATCAAACCCAAGGAGAGGAAAAAAATAGAAAAAAAAAAAAAAAACTAACAAAGTGCAAACACAGCTAGTGTTGTAACAACAAGGACAAATGTACGCCTGGATGGTGAATTCCACTTGAAGTAGTTCTAGAAATCATAACTAGAACACCAATGCTTTTCCATTTTTCCCAAAGGTATCATCCATAAAACTTGTATACGAAGAAAGATTCCCTACCTCAGAAAAATTGATCCACAATTCAATTGACTTCACTATTTATAATGCTCTTAGGATTATGGCAATAAAGCCAGGCACCATCCCCAACTTTTTAACACAAGCAGGCGAACCCATGATCCCAACACCAAAAATTGTGGTGGACAAATTGAAAACAACATCAGAAAATTAAGCTCCATTAAATTCAAGAAAAATTTGCATTTGTCTCTTGAACCTTAGGTTTCGTAAAAAAAAAATTGTCGTCATTAATTTTAATGCTAGCGCCGAAAACGATGTCGTGGAGGTGGAGCTGAGATTTATTCATGTAATGACTTCTTCCAACACGAAGACAAAGTTTGATTTGCCAACTTGTCATTCCTTTATTATTGACGAAGATTGTTCCTCTAGGATCAAATAAAGATTCATGTCTAAAATGTTGAATTTTAATGTTCAAAACAAAATTCTATTCAATGTTCAAAACCAAGACAAGATTTGAAAATAGAAAAATCTTATGATAATTTTTCTTTCAATTTGTATCTAGATTTTTCATCAAACTCCAAAACAAAATAGAAAATCAAGAACAAAATAAAAGTGCGGAAATTAAAGAGTTAGAGTTAGAAATATTCACACAACTATTTATACATACTTCGTTCTGGCTCGTATAGTACATCGTGTTCCCATGCAAATGAATTAGAGTTTTCTTCCTTTATTATTATTGCGAATGGTTATGAAATCCTTCAACGGAAGTTACAAACACTTGTATGCACCCTCAAATAGTTGTTTATCACTTCACTACTCGATTGAGACCCAACTTGATCAAGAAAGAGTTTTCAATCTATGATATGGTCTTGAATGCTTGAGTATGAAAAATGAGTGAAATTATTCTTGTGTTTAAAAATGACGGAAAAACCTTTTATATGATGCACGAAAGAGGTAACCAAATGAAAAATGAGTTCTAATAAAAATAACCACTTTGTAACTGCCATAACAACCTTACAATTGTGAAATTTTAAGTCTGCAAGCTAGGTGAGTCGATTCATAAGATAGGTGAGTTGACTCACACTAATTAAAAAAATCAGATTTGAAGTCTGAAGCTATGTGAGTAGATTCACACCACTGTGAGTCGACTCAAATAACTCTCTACCTTGCTGACGAGTTGATTCATACTCTTTGTGAGTCAATTCACAAGTCTGGGACTTCAAGAACTCAGTTCTTGGAATTCATGAGTCAATTCATAAGTGTGTAACTCTGATTTACAAAGTAAAAAACACTTAGAATAAAATGATTTGACATGAGTATCAAAGGTTACCAATACAATATGATCTTGTTTCAAACTGAATGCATGCTAAAACACATGTAAATAAGCTTATGCATGATAAATTGGTTCTATGGAAAAGTTAGAGAAGGAGAATCAACAAAGCACGCACTCAAAGCACCATCTAGCATAATGAAGTTAAAAACACTCAAAACACAAGTCTAAAACAAAAACTACCTAGCAATCACCTTACAATTACAATCTCTCCATTTTTTATGATGACAACTTTTTGCAAAATTTATTGATTGGCTTTGTTGATGAAAAAAATGTGTGCAAGCTCCCCCTAAATTTGTGTCGTTAGTGTAACAGTGCGAACAACCTTTAAGAAATCTTTGATCCTTTAGAAAATTTTGCAAATGGCTCTTTCTACCCCTTTGACATTATCAAAAGGAAAAACGCAGCCACAAAATTAGTAGTATCGAATAGTTCTTGTGCAACACAAATAGCCAAAAGTTGAAATCATTCTACCATACAATCCAAACAACGCTAAAAATGAATCACAACACATAAAGCAAACAGAGGCAAGAGATGGAATCATATCATCAAAGCATATACATAGCTAAGAATTGATACAAAATCAACTTCAAAACACTAACATAAAGCAATATAAAATAACATCTAGAACATATACTCAAGGCCAAAACACATATGAGATAAAGATTTATTTATTATCAAAGTAGATGTTCCATGAGCTTTGACTCCTGAAATAGTTAATCAAGATAATAAATATGCAAGATGCATCTCCTACTCAATGCACGACACATTCAAAATTCCCAACTCTTTTCTAATATTCAAAATGTTTGGTAAAAATATCAAGGAGTTGGTTTGAAGTATGCTCAAAAATGCAATCTCCCTTTTCTACATGATCTCTTTAGAAATGATGCCTTATATCTATATGCTTCGTTCCAGAATGCATAATCGGATTATTAGTAAGATTTATAGCTCTAGTGTTATCACATTTAATTGGAATGTGATCCAATTTCATGTCATAGTCAAGTAGTTGTTGTTTTAACCATAAAATTTGAACACAACAATTAGTTGCATCCACATATTTGGCTTCATCCATTGATAGAGCAATATTAACTTGCTTTTTACTGTTCTATGAAATAAGATGATTTCCAAATAAAGGACAAATCTCACTTGTACATTTCCTACCCAACCTGCAAAGTCGAAATCAATATATCCTATTACGGGTCTTACTAAAGTGGAATGAAAAGTCACAAGAAAGGGGCTTGAATGTGACCCTTTTAAAATTTAGTTTCTGAACTATAATTGATACTTTATTCAATATTAAACTTGGTAATCAAAAGTTGATTAGTAAGCTCTTAAATGACCAAAATATTTTGGACAGTTTATATGAAATTAAAAGGTTGTAAATAAAAACAATGATAGTAAAGTGTGTTTGTGCAAACAAGTCATTAAAAATAAGGGATAGAAAAATCACACACAAGAAGTATACTAGTTCACCCAACTCGGGCTTGTCCTTCGCAACTTTTCTCTTGATCACACCTTGATCAATTTGAAGGTTTAAACACGAGAAGTGAGGTTGAATTGTATTTGTCTAAGTTGGATTCTTTTTAATTATTCAAGAGCTGGTTCGGGTTTAGGGATTTTAACTAAAACAGAGGCAGTAGATCAGACTTAAGTAATCAGAGACAAAAGTAAAGTAAACAATGCAGAAGTAAAGTGACACAAGCAGATTTATCTTAGTTCACCATCAACTTGGTACCTATATCCAGTCCCTTCACTTAGAAGGATTTAACCATAATTCAAATCCTTGAAATACACAACACTTGATCTTATAAGTCAGTCTTCTCAAAACAACCTGACTCCTACATAATTTTTGAGGCAAAGAAGCACATTGACCCTACAAGTCAAGTCTTCTCCACACAACCTGAAAACCACAGATTGTTGAAGGAAACTAAACCTTGACCCTACAAGTCAAGTCTTTTCAACACAACCTTAAAACCACATATTGCTTGAAGAACACTAAAGTCATTATCGGGCTAGGTTACACAAGGTTGGAACGAATTGTGTTTTGCTTCTACTAAGCAGATTGTTACCATTGATTTCTCGCACTTAAACACTTAGAATTATTGTTCACAAGAAGATATGGTCAAAATATTGTTCACAAGAAGATAAGGCCAAAATCTTGTTCATAAGAAGATGTAGTCAAAATATTGATCACAAGAAGATATAGTCAAAATATTGTTCACAAGAAGATATGCTCATAATTTGTTCACAAGAAGATATCCTAAGAATTTGCTCACAAAAAGATATGCTCATAATTTGTTCACAAGAAGATACACTCAGAATTATTCGCAAGAATAAACACTCAAAATTATTCACAAGAAGATACACTCATAATTTATTCACAAGAAGATACATTAAGAATTTGTTCACAAGAAAGATATGATCCAGATTTTACAAGGAGAAAAAAGAAACCCTAATGTATTCTATAAATAGATACTCACAACCAAAATATCTTTAATTGAAGGAGAGGTGCCATACCAACTATGTCGTGTCCAATGATCCGGTCTTTCTACTTTCATCCAAAAGTTAATGTGCCTCCTTTGATCAAAGTTAGGTTTTGAATATAGACTTTTCTCCTATCATATGTCGTGAAAGATAGACTTTTATCCTGTCATATGTCGCGAGCATCCATTGTCTAAGCATCATGACTGGTATTTCAACTTGGCTGCTGAAAACATTTGCAACATAGATAATTTTGTTCTTAGGTACCTAAATTTGGTTGGGTCCTGGTTTGTTAGTCTTGAAAGGTTTCTTGTCTTTTTAACATGGAACAAGAGATTTTGGAGTGACCTTTCTTGGAGCAAACAATACATAAAACATCAGGTTTGATAAGTTTAGACTTAGTTACTATTTCATGGTATCCTATACCTCTTTTACCATTTATACTAACTCCATAAATCATAGAAGCATACTTGCTTCTTTCTATATTTTTAGCTAGAAAGTCTTGGAATGCTACTTCATATTTATCAGAATTACATATGACATTTTCTGAAGGTTTTGAGACATGACTATCTTCCAGAGTTGTATTTTGTATTTTAAGCTCAACACTTTCATTTATTAAAACGTTAATTTCTTCAGCCAGGTTTGGATTTACTTTCCTAAGCGCTTTCATTTTAGAGACAAATTGTGGTTTTTATTTAAGAAATCATTTACGACTTTAATTAATTCAAACTGGATTAAGTGATAAAGTACCTCAATTTCTTCATCTATTGATTCACTTTCAGAGTCAGAATTATGATCAATGTTGGATTCAGAGTTAGTATGAGCCATTAGAACCAAATCTACTTGCTTTCATCATCAGAGGATTCATAATAATCACCCCATGTATCCATCAGAACCTTCTTCTTGGGATATGAAGTCTTTCCTCTAATGTTTCCCTTTTTGCAGATTTGGACATTTAGACTTAACATGCTCAGGTTCATTGCATCCATAGTAGATGATGTATTTCTTGTTAGACTTTCTCTTTCCCTCTGCTAGATTGCCTGGAATTTCTTTGAGGGGATAGCTTCTTCTGTTGTGCCACATCCTCTAAATTTTTCTGGATATGAAAGGCAGTTCCTCATCCTCTAAGTCAACATTTTGGTCATCTGAACCATTATTCTTTGATTCTGTTGTTACCTTCAAAGCCTTCTTTTGCTTGGATTTCAAAGTCTTCTACTTCTACTTGGGCTCATCCTCTTCAAGCTCAACTTCATGTGATCTCAAGGAGTTAATCAGTTCTTCCAATTTAAGAGTATTTAGATCCTTAACTTCTTGAATGGTTGTAATCTTAGGTTTCCACTTACTTGGCAAATTCCTTAGAATTTTCTTCACATGATAAGCGGTAGTATAACTCTTTTCAAGAACCTTTAATTCTGAGACCAGAATCTGGAAAATATTGTTTCAATATCTTCATCTTCTTTCATCTTAAATAGTTCATATTTTCTAACTAAGAGGTTGGCCTTTGCTTCTTGTACTTGCTTGTTTCCTTCATAAGTCAGAACCATATTGTCACACATGTTTTTTGTTGTTTCTTTGGATTTGTCAAACTCCTTAAAGGTGATTAGATTTATAATGAAGGTTTTGGACTTGTGATGCATCTTGTACAACTTCTTCTGTTCAACATCCATCTATTTCCTTGTAATTTTTGTGCCATAAGTATTTGTTGGAGCAGTGTAGCCATCTTCCACTAAGTCCCAAAGTTCAGGATCTTGTTAGATAAAGAAGCTTATGAGTCTGTCCTTCAAGTACTTAAATCTTTCTCCATCTAACAGAGGCTTCTTCACCGAATCAAAACATGTTGAATCCTTGGATCTTTCCTCAAACACTATAAAGTGCTTAGTCTTGAGATTGGGCTTTTAATGTCAATTGAAGTTGCAAACACGAAAAGGGGGGGGGGGGGGGGTTG
>JBBPBP010009779.1:39888153-39936090 GCA_037974735.1 Cicer chorassanicum
AGGGGGGGGGGGGGAGGTTGAATTGTGTTTGTCTAAGTTGAATTCTTTTTGCTAATTTATTTAAAACTGGTTCGGGTTTGGTGACTAACTTAGAATAAAAGTAGTAGCAATCGGGTTAAGTGATCAAAGGCAAAAGTAAAACAAGAATTGAAAAATTAAAGTGACATTAGAATTTATCCTGGGTCACCACCAAATCCAAACAGAGGCTTCTTCACTGAATCCAAACATGTTGAATCCTTGGATCTTTCCTCAAACACTATAAAGTGCTCAGCCTTGAGATTGGGCTCTTGATGCCAATTGAAATTCCAAACATGAGAAAGGGGGTCAAATTGTGTTTGTCTAAGTTGGATTCAATAATCGCTTCGGGTTTGGTGATTGTAACTAAAACAGAGGTAGTAGCAATCAAGCTTAAGATGAAGGTGCAAACACGAGAAGGAGGGTTGAATTGTGTTTGACTAATTTGAATTTTTTTTGCTAATTTATTTAAAACTGGTTTGGGTTTGGTGACTTACTTAAAATAAAAGAAGTAACAATTGGGTTAAGTAATCAGAGGCAAAAGTAAAACAAGAATTTCAGAATTAAAGTGACACAAGAATTTATCCTGGTTCACCACCAACTTGGTAGCTACGTCCAGTCCCCTCACTTAGAATGATTTAATCCACTAATTCAAAATTTGAATTACACAACACCTGACCCTACAAGCCAATATTCTCAAAACAACCTGACACCTACAATTTTTTTGAGGAACACAAACACCTTGATTCTAAAAGCCAAGTCTTCTTAACACAACCTGAAAACCTACAAATTTCTTGAGGAATACGAAAGCCACTATCAGACTGGGCTACAAAAGTTTGGAAAAAATTGATTTGCTTCTAACAAGCTGATTGTAACATTGACTCTCACACTGGAAAACACTTATAAAATATTTCTTTGGAGCAAGTGTTTCTTTAGACCTTAACCTTATGAACTTTAATGACTTAGGAAATTTTGTGCTTGTGAGTTCTCTTATTTTCTTCTTCAACCTTGAGTATCTATTTAAAGAATAGGTTAGGGTTTCTCCTTTGTCCTTGCAAAATCTGAATCATATTTGCAAATAATAAATGTATCTTATTGTGAGTCTTTCTTCTTGTAAACAATTCTTGAGCATATATTCTTGTAAATAATTCATATCTTTTTGCAAATTTTGATAAACTCTTCTTGTAAATAGATCATATCTTCTTGTAGATAAATCTTGATCAAATCTTCTTGTAAATAATTCTTATCTTCTTGAGATAAATCTTGATCAAATCATCTTGTAAATAATTCATATCTTCTTGTGATAAATCTTGATCAAATCTTCTTGTAAATAATTCATATCTTCTTGTAGATAAATCTTGATCAAATCTTCTTGTAAATAATTTATATCTTCTTGTGACAAATCTTGATCAAATCTTCTTGTAAATAATTCATATATTCTTGTTGATAAGATCTTGATCATATCTTCTTCAAATCTTGACCATATCTTCTTTTCAACTTGGTCAAAGATTATCTTCAATTATAAATCTAAATCAAATCTTATTTTAGATTGTCTTAAAAAATATGAATCTTCTTCCAAACTCTTGCTTGATTTGAGCTGGAATGGATTCGATTTGTTCTTGGATCTTCACAAGTTTTTGATTTGGCTAAGTCTTCTTTTCATACTTAATTCTTTCATTTTTAGTCGTTGATTTTCCATCAACGACATTGACTTTCTTGTTGGAGTGAGATGATGTGTTTCTTAAATAATGATAGTCAGAGGCAAAATTGCATGACTTAGAATTAGTGGCATTGGGCAAAGCACCTTGTTGAAACTTCAGAGTCAATGAAACATTAGAGGTTGCATATCAGAGGCAGCATTTTGATCAGCGGATTGTGAACAAATTCTGAACGTATCTTCTTGTGAACAAATTATGAGCGTATCTTCTTGTGAATAACTATGAGTGTTTCTTCTTGTGAATATTTTTGAGTGTATCTTCTTGTGAATAATTCTTAGTGTATCTTCGTGTGAATAATTATGAGCATATCTTCTTGTGAACAAATTCTGAGCATATTTTCTTGTGAAGAATATTTTGATCATATCTTCTTGTGAACAATATTTTGATCATATCTTCTTGTGAACAATATTTTGGCGATATCTTCTTTTCACCTTGGTCAAAGATTTCCTTCAATTATAATTTTGAATCGTATCTAATTTCATATTGTGTTCAAAAATTTATTCATGTGAATCTTCCTTCATACTCTTGATTGATTGGAGCGGGAAAGAATTCAGACTTGTTCTTGAATATTCAGAAATTCGGATTCGACTAAGTCTTTTCTTCAGAATGAATTCTTTTAATTAGAGTCGTTGACTTTCCATTAGAGCCACTGACTTTCTTGTTGGAGTGAGATGTTGTGTTTCTTGGATAATAAAAGTCATAGAAGAATTGTGTGACTTAGAATTATTGGTTTTGGACAAATCACATTGTTGAATCCTCAGAGTTAGAGCAACACTAGAGGTTGCATATTAGAGGCAACATTTCGAGTGTGTTGCTAATTTTGATTAGTGGAATATAGGCTATGAATACATGCCTTGAAGAATATCTTCAGAGTTAATGATAGCTTGATATAAACTCTTTAGAGGCATGTTGTATTTGTGCACATCAGAGGCATGCTTCAAATTCAGTCTTCAGAGGAAAGTTGAAGGTGTTATGTTTTAATCCCTCCATCCAAAATCAGAAATAAGTTTTGTGATTAGGGTTCTCTCCTCCTTTCTCTATCATCGCATCACCGTCATCTTCATCTGCTTCTTCGTTCAACCATGGCATCATCTTCGTCTGCAACAAACTTAACTCATTTTTAATTGTCTAAATGTGGGTTTAGAAAAGCAATGCATACATTTATCTCTAACACTGATGAAAATCTTCAACGGAGATTTTGGGGTTGTATTTATTGGGATGTGAATAATTTGCCTTAAATATGTTATTTTTATGTTTATTCTTTGTAGTTATAGTTTACATGTACTAAGTTTAATGTTTAATTTTTTGTTTTTGTTTGTAGACCCTTTATAGTTGTCAATTATTTTCGAAGATGGTGATCCGATGTTACTGATCTGATAACGGTGATGCGATGATAGAGAAAAGAGGAGAAAACCCTAATTCTCAAACCTATTTTTGATTTAAGATGGAGAGACTAAAACAAAACACTTTAAATTTTTCTTCATTTCTTTTTTAATCAATTTAATTACTTAATTTTATTTCCTTTAATTATTTAATTTATTTCTCCGCTACGTCACTCCTCTGTTTACCACATAACTTTTGTTTTAACATTAACTAACACCAGAGATGATTTTAAAACTAAACTAAACTTACATGGTTTAAATTTTTAAAAAAATTATGCGGATGAAAATATGAGAAAGGTGCGAACTTACATGGATGAATCAAATATCTAAGCCTTTAATTTATTTATTAAAAATTCATTTATTATACAATTTAAATTTAATTATGTAAATTTATTTTGGTAAAAATTTAATTATATATGTATTATATATATAATTGATTATTAAAATTATAAAATAATAATTAAATCATTTATATAATTAAATAAATAATTTTAAATATATATAAAATTCAATAAATTTACATTTTCAAATATATAAATTAACAGTTTTTCAAAAAATACTCAATAAATATTATATTAACATATTTTCGAATTTAAAAAATATGCCCCATAAATACAAAAAATATTATATTTTCATAAAAATGCACAATAAAAACAATATACATTTTTTAATACAAATTTACATAAAAATTCAAAATCGAACATCTAATTTTTAATTCACATTTTCATATGAAACACATTTTACACTATGAAATATAACATACAAATAACATTTCACACAACATTATGTCCATAAATATGCTAACTCTTAAACTAAATTAAAAAATACATAATATATAATAAAAAAATACATAATATATATATATATATATATAATACATAATTATATATATATATAATTAATTTATATACTAGTAAAAAGATGTCGAAAATGGAGAAAAGAGAGACTAACGGAATGAATGTAGAGAAGATATGAGAGTAAAATAGAGAGTTTTAAAATAAAGAAGAGAAGAGAAGGAAGAAGTGAAGAAGAGTAGAAATGAGGAAGAAGAGAAAAAAAAAGAAAACAAAAGAGAAAAGAGAAAAGAGAAAAGAAGGGAAGATAAGATAAGAAAGAAGGAAGCTTTTTGTGTGAGATTAGTGAATGTGGGCACAATTTTGAAATAATTTTCAATTTTTTTAAAAAAATATTTGCTACACAAAATTTTACCGAGTGCTTTAGCTCTAGTTATGTTTTAATGTAACAATACCAACGGCTTTGACCCCCACAAACTCAAAAAGACCATATGTTCAAATGATTTTGGCCCTAGAAAAATTACTTTAGCATTTTCTCAAGGCTTTGACCAGCAGTAAATACCTAGAAAGATATTGTGGGACTTAAATGCCCTAACTATTCCAAGGGCTGAAAAGCCCTAGGAATGACCCTAATATATTCATTCATTGTTGTAGTGTTTGTTGATTCATATTACTACGCCTACAAAATTTACCTAGAAAGGCATCGCGAGGGCTTAAAGGCCCTAGCTATTTTTCAAGGGTTGAAAGCTCTAGGAATGGCTTTAGGTATATCCATTCTTTCTTGTAGTGTTTGTTGATTCATATTACTACACCTGCAAAATTTGGGGTAATATTGTCCTAGTCGTGTTGCATTAACATGGCAACTTCAATTCTTCAATTGCTCTTTGAAAAGGTATTCGTCCTACTATATACTTCACTTGCCTCCACACTCAACACTGTCATATTATTGAAATTGCATATATTTTGCTGATTCATGTTACTACACTTGCAAAATTTGGGGTGATGTCCTATTCATGTTGCATTAACAAGGCAATCTCAATTCTTCAATTGCTCTTTAAAAAGGTATTTGTCCTACTAGAAACATCATCCCATTAAGGCTTATATATGTTTTTGGTATATGTAAATATAAGTCATTTTGCATTTTTTTAATTAAAAAATGTTGATAAAGCAAATATTTAGTGATATGGCACATGTTCATTATATCATTAATGTTGATTGGACATTTTTTTTAAAATTTAAAATTAAATTCATTTCATTAAAAACTCAAAACTAATTAAATATTAAAAAAATATGACATGTTCATCTTTAACTCTAAAAACTCAACAATATTTATCTTGAACCCATATCATGAGAACTAATGTTCATTTTCCCACAATCATTACACCCAACCCTAAGAACCTCTTCCTCTTTCGTCTTTCTCTCTTCCACTTTTTTCTTCCTCTTGTAATAAACTTTTTTTTTTCTCTTTCTCTTTTACTTTTCCTCTTCCTGTTCCACAAAAAGTAGTTTGCAAAATGAAAAAAAAAAAAATGTGTTGGGTATCAAATGAGTGACGACAACAACAAGAAACCCTTTTCCTCTTTCTTTTCCTTTTTCTTTTTTGTCATTCATATGGTTTCGTGGGTCAACCGATGATCCATCACCTTCTCCTTTCAAATTGAAACTTCTTGTAAATGTAGCAAGCTGGAAAAGCAGTGCGGCCATGAAAGGGGACAAGCAGAGAGAGGCGCGAGGGAGGAAGGTGAGCTCCTAGGAAGCTTAGAACGCGCAACCAACAGCAGTCCCGATCACCATCGCGGCGGGCTATAGAGGTGGATAGGGGAAGACGCGCGACTTCGAGCATGGTGGAGATCCATCCATTGGCGTTGTTTAAGCTTCTCTTTATTTTTTTTACCCAACTCTTTCTCTGGATTTTTTTGTGATGTTGGTTTGATGATTAAGGATGAACGAACCCAACCTATTATGAGACATAAAGCAAAATTTACGGGTCTTTTCAAAGTTAATAAATAAATTATTAATATTTTTATTAAAAATTGATCTTACGTACTTTTTTTTATGCAAAATCATTTATTAAATTATTGTAATCGATTTCGTTTAACAATTCTTTTTCAATCGATAATAAAGCTAATTCATTTAAAAAAAATATATAAAAAAGGTTGATCTCTGGTACAATTGAAAAAAAGACTAATAATTTAGAATATAAATATTTACTTAATACTTAACAGATTACAGATGAAAAAGAGAGACGAATAAATTAAAAACATATACCTTAATATATTTTGGCCACTGATAAGAGCTACTTACAATGAAAATATTTATTGTTGTGTTGACCAAAGGTGAAAATTTTTTTGTCGTGTTGACACGAAAATTTCAGACGATTGATTCTAAGAGACATTTTTAGTAAAAAATATAAGATGGTTTGTAGTGTAAAGAAATGCATTTAATATTAAAAGATTCTTTTAACGGTATAGTATCTCATCCTCATAAATAGTTGCATCAATTTTAATTCGCTAATTAAATTTTTTTTGGAGGCTTTATTGTTTTTATATATAGTTAAAAGGTTTTAATAATATATTATTGGGTCTCTATAGAAATCTAAGAAGTTTTATTTCAGTATGCATCCGCAAAACTTCTAGATTTCAATTTGTATCTGAGTGGTTTACATTTTTAAGTATATTTAATCAATTAATTAAATGGATTAATTTTAAATATTAAAAAATGCCCAATCAACATCAATGGCGTCACCAAAAATTTGCTTCATCAACAATTTTTAATTAATAAAATACAAATAAGAATTTTTCTCAAAAACAATTTGAAATTGCAAATATATAAATAAATAAAAAATATTTATAACGACTAAAATCAAAATAACATATATATTTAATGACATATATTTACATAGATCAAAAAATATATATAAGCCTCTCATTCTATTGTTCGTAGTGATGTTGAACATTTTTAAAAACATATATCTAGTAACCAATCCATTTATCTTGTTTTTTACAATGTCATAATGCGTTTATCTTGTTTTTTACAAGGATGACATTGTTATTACATGAGATGAGAAAGTTGATATTCGGGATCTCAAACAACATTTGTTTCAACACTTCCAAACCAAAGACAGACTTATATTCTTCCTTGGAATTAAAGTTTCTCGATCAAAGACACGTGTTTCTATCTCCCAAAGAAAGTATGCTCTTGACATTTTGGAGGAGAGTGGAGTGACAGATTGCAAATCCATTTACTAAACTATGAATCCAAATACCAAACTAATGCCAGACAAAGGATTTGAGACCCAAGTAGATATCAAAGGTTGGTTGGAAAGTTGAACTACCTTACTATGACTAGACCTGATTGGACAACCTTACATAAACAGCAACAAGTTGTTACTAACTAAGAATGTCCCATACAATTTAATTGAGGTAAATTGCAAATTGGTCCCCCAAAGTCCTAATTGGAATAAAATAGGAAGATGGTTGTGTTTAAGACCGAACAGGATGGTAATACATGTTCAAAATCATTTGCAAGTCAGAATGAGATTTTAGCTAAGGACAAAAAAATATGTTCAGAAAAGGCTTACACTTCTACAATCCTATGGTTGAATTAATCAGTGTAAACATTATGAACTTGGATTCAACAAGATAACTAATTTATTTACTTCGAATTTTAACTTTCAAAGTCCAATTAAGCTTTCCCTCTGGCAACGAGATGGACATTGGTAAACGCAGTGGTACCTCATATTCTCCAACAGTCGATATAGGTGATGGAAGATGGAGATTTTCAGCTGTGATGTTCACAAAGAGTTGTCTTGCAATCTAAAAATGGCACAAAACTAAGTCAGTCAGTACCAGAAAAATAATAAGGGATAAAGAAGAGATATACTATAACACAAAATTAATAAGATGAATAAGGATCCTAATTTTCTTTAATATAGGCAAGCAATTTTAAATCAGATATGCTAATTTGTAACATAAACTGACACCTCAAATCAAATAAAAATTTCTTTAATACGATAATGTGTTGTAGAGAGAGCACAAGCTAGAAAAATCATCTGTGCATTCAATAACTTGCAAGGATTATTTTCATAGAAATTATATATGATATATTACTAAAACTGTCATATCACAAGGTCTTTCCTTTCTCTTTAGCATTTCCCTTTTCTATATATACATAAGCAACCCTCTTTCAATTTGATAAAAATCAGATGAAGTTCAATTTGGATTTATTAACATGAAGAACTTGATCTGCCTTTTAACAAGAATATCAAAAGTATTGCAGTTGATCCCAGATTGCAAAGGTAAGTGTGTCAAGTAAATTATTGAAAAATATGGGAAGGTAAAAAGTAAAAGGAAATACAGAGACTGAATAATCTGAAACTGATATAGATTTGATTAGACAGCAACTCCTAGTCATAATTTTATACTACTACTTAAAATCCTAATTCTAATTAAACAAGGAAACCAAGCATGAAATATAGAAACTGTTGAAGAATCAAGAGAAATCATATTTGATTCTCTTTTATTTTATATTATTATGTTTATTTTAATTTTATGATTTTGTCATTATTATTCAGTATTACTATTGTAATTTCTTTTCCTATATAAACAGCTTAAGGCTGTAGTAATAAAATATGAAAGTATTATATTATTTTGTCTTCTACTTTCTTCATGGTATCAAGAGCTCTGGTTAGGGTTCTGTAAAGAACCCATCAGGGTTTGCCGCTCCAACCAACTGAGCTATGGCACAAAATACCCCATGGAAGGCAGCCTTTATGGGTAGCAGCGGCAGCAGCGATGATGGTTTGGGTAAAAAATCAGAAGTAGTCAACAACGCCGACAGTATTGGTTTAGGCAGCGGTCCAGGCAGCAATAATGGTTTATCTAACAATGGTTTTTCCAACATTTTTGGCCATGAGGGAACTTCTAATGTCCTCAAGGTTGAAATTCAAAAACTCAATGGAAAAAATTATGTTGAATGGTCCCAAACCACAAGATTGATACTAGACGGTAAGGGAAAATATGGTTTCCTAACAGGAGAGGTGCAAATGCCTGCCACTACTGATCCGAATTACAGGTTTTGGAAATCTGAGAACTCTGTTATTATCGCTTGGCTGCTTAGTAATATGGAATCAATGATAAGAAAACCTTTTATGTTTTTGCCTACTGCAAAGGAAGTTTGGGAGGCAGTCAAAGAAACATATTCTGACATTCAGAATTCTTCTCAAATTTTCGATCTCAAATCACGATTGTGGCATGCCAAACAAGGAGATAGAGATGTCACTACCTATTATAATGAGTTGATGACACTATGGCAAGAATTGGATCTCTGCTATGATGATCATTGGAAGTGCTGTGAGGACAGTGTTTTGTTTCTTAAGAGACAGGAGAACGACCGAGTATTCATGTTCTTGGTTGGGCTTAATAAGCGGCTCGATGAAGTCCGAGGCAGAATATTGGGAAAGATTCCATTGCCATCACTTCGGGAAGCGTTCTCAGAAGTTAGAAGAGAAGAGGCGAGACAAGGTGTTATGATGGGTAAGACACTTTCTGTTGGTGAGGTTGAAAGCTCTGCCCTAGTCACTAAGAATGAAGACGGGAAGAGAGATGGCAAGAAACCATGGTGCGAACATTGCAAACGTCTAGGGCACACACGTGATACATGTTGGAAGCTCCATGGAAAACCTCTAAATTGGAAGATAAAAGAAGGAAACGAAGGTCATGCCCTCCAAGCTGGTACCTCTAATCAAGAGAAGCAGTCCCCTTCAAGCTCATCTCCTTTCACCAAGGAACAATTAGATAAATTGTACAAACTCCTTGAGTCTCAAACTCCTTCTTGCTCTATAGCTCAGAGAGGTAATTTTCCAAATACTGCTCTACTTAGTGTCACTCCCATCCATACTTGGATTATCGATTCTGGTGCTACTGATCATATGACTGGGGAGTCGAGTCTATTTTCTTGTTATAGTCCTTGTGCAGGTAACCACAAAATTAAAATTGCAGATGGCTCTCTTTCAGCTATTGCAGGGAAAGGTTCTGTTATTCTGTCACCTGTGTTAACCGTAAAAGATGTCTTACATGTTCCTAATTTATCATGTAATCTGTTATCCATTACTAAATTAAGAAAGGATATAAATTGTCAAGCTAACTTCTTTCCTTCTCATTGCACTTTTAAGGATTTGAGCACGGGGAAGATGATTGGCAATGCTAAGGAGAGTGGAGGACTCTATTATCTTGACAATGGACTCGACTTCAAAGACCAACAAAAAACAAGTATTTGCTTTGAATCTATTTTTGTCTCTTCTAATAATGATGATATGACATTTACGGTTAGGACATCCTAGTTTTCCGTATTTGAAACATTTGTTTCCTAAATTATTTTCTAAGAAGGATTCGTCTTTATTTCATTGTGAAACTTGTGAACTTGCTAAACATCACCGTTCTTCTTTTTCTACACAACCATATAAACCATCAAAACCGTTTGCAGTTATTCATAGTGATGTTTGGGGTCCTAATAGAATAAACACCTTTTCTAATAAAAAAATGGTTTATAACTTTTATTGATGATCATACTATAATTTGTTGGGTTTATCTATTAAAAGAAAAATCTGAAGTTGGACAGGTTGTCAAAAACTTTTTTACAATGGTGCATACTCAATACCAAACAAATATTCAAGTCTTCAGAAGTGACAATGGTAAGGAATATTTTAATACACTTTTGTCCGATTTTTTTCTTGCAAATGGGGTTGTTCATCAAAGTTCTTGTGTTAATACACCCCAACAAAATGGAATTGCAGAGAGAAAGAATAGGCATCTTCTTGAGGTTGCTAGAGCTTTACTATTTGCAAATCACGTTCCAAAATATTTGTGGGGTGAAGCTGTTTGAACTGCATCATATTTAATTAATCGAATGCCATCTAAAGTTTTAGATTTTCATACCCCTCTTGATGTTTTTCGAAATTATTTTCTTTTGACTAGTGTCTCTGCTGATTTGCCATTAAAAGTTTTTGGTTGCACTGCTTTTGTTCATGAACATAAACACCATGACAAACTCGAGCAACGAGCAATAAAATGGGTGTTTACCGGTTACTCTCCAACTCAAAAGGGGTATCGGTGTTTTGAACCAAAATCAAAAAGAATTTTTGTAACCATGGATGTTACTTTTGTTGAAAATCAACCATTTTTTACTGACATTCATCTTCAGGGGGGAAAATTTTAAGGAAGATTCATCTTTTACGTTTGAAAACATCATTACTGTAAGTGATATAGTGTCGTCACAAAATTCTGAGACTTATATAGATGCACCAAAAGAAAATGCCCAATAATCCATATTGAAACTCAATCCACTTATGAGTGAGGTTTCGATAGATTCGGGGGCGACAATTTCAAATCAAAATCACAATAATGAAGGACCACCTGAAATGCCACAACATAATGACTCAGATAAAGAGACACAAAGCAGGTTTACTACAATTGACCCTACTTGGAAGGGAAATGTCTTTGAAAGAAGAAACCATAAACAGATAAATGAAGGACCCATTCTCCGACCCTTCCAAGATTCCGAACCAATAGATAATCCAACACATCATCTTGATACAGGTAAGTCTTCTTTTGTTCTTAAAAGTCATGTCGAGTATCCTGATATAGATCTTCCTATTGCAATTAGAAAACCTGTTAGATCATGCACTAAATATCTTTTGTCTAATTATGTGTCATACTCAAAATTGTCTTCTTCATTTGCTGCATTTACCTCTAAGTTGTCTGCTGTAGAAATTCCAAAAAATATACAGGAGGCTCTAAAAATTCCAAAGTGGAAGGAAGCTGTTTTTGAGGAGATGAGAGCTCTTGAGAAGAATCAAACTTGGAGAGTCATGACGTTACCTACAGGAAAGAATAATGTTGGTTGTAAATGGGTATTTACTGTAAAATATAATTCTGACAACACAGTTGAAAGATACAAGGCACGCTTGGTTGCTAAAGGGTTTACTCAGACATATGGCATTGATTACTCAGAGACTTTTGCTCCCGTTACCAAATTAAACACTATTAGAGTTCTCTTGTCCTTGGCAGTGAATTTAGATTGGTATCTTAACCAACTTGATGTAAAGAATGCTTTTCTGAATGGTGATTTGGAGGAGGAAGTATACATGGATAGTCCACCTGGCTTTGAAGATAAATTTGGTTCAAATGTGTGCAAACTACAAAAATCCCTTTATGGTCTCAAGCAATCCCCAAGGGCTTGGTTTGAAAAATTCACTCGGTCGGTCAAAAAGCAAGGATATATGCAGGGACAATCAGACCATACTCTGTTCATGAAGTTCTCTAATGTTGGTAAAATTGCAATTCTAATTGTATATGTAGATGATATTATTCTCACAGGAGATGACATTGTCGAGATGGAAAGATTGAAGAAAAACTTGACACAAGAATTTGAGATCAAAAATTTAGGCGCGCTTAAATATTTTCTTGGTATAGAAGTTGCTCGCTCAAAGAAGGGAATTGTTGTTTCTCAAAGAAAATACATCCTAGATCTCTTGGAAGAAACTGGGATGAGTGGGTGTAAACCAGCAGATACTCCTATGGAATTAAATGCTAATCTTTGGGAGAAAGGCAGTGTTCCTGTTGAGATTGGAAGATACCAGAGGTTAGTCGGCAAACTTATTTATCTAGCCCACACTAGACCTGACATCACTTTCTCCGTGAGTGTTGTAAGCCAATTCATGCATTCTCCCTATGAAGAACACTTGGAGGCAGTTTATCGGATCTTAAGGTACTTGAAATCCAATCCTGGAAAGGGTTTGTACTTCAAGAAAACTAATGACAGAGAAGTCTCTATATTTACAGATGCTGATTGGGCAGGATCAATTACTGATAGAAAATCCACCACTGGATATTGTGCCTATGTTTAGGGAAATTTAATTACTTGGAGAAGTAAGAAACAAGGGGTTGTTGCTCGAAGCAGTGCAGAAGCTGAATTCAGAGCAATGGCTCAAGGAATCTGTGAACTTTTATGGATTCGTAAACTCTTGGACAAATTAAAAATGAAAGTTGACTCACCCTTAAAATTGTTCTGTGATAACAAAGCAGCAATAAGTATAGCTCACAACCCTGTACAACATGATAGAACCAAGCACATTGAGATTGACCGCCATTTCATAAAAGAAAAAATTGATGCTGGAATTATATGCCTGCCATTTGTGACTTCCAATCAGCAAACTGCTGATATCTTGACAAAAAGTTTGGCAAGACCCAATTTTGAGCGACTTATAGCCAAGTTGGGCATAACAGATATCTATGCACCAACTTGAGGGGGGTGTTGAAGAATCAAGAGAAATCATATTTGATTCTCTTTTATTTTATATTATTATGTTTATTTTAATTTTATGATTCTGTCATTATTACTCAGTATTACTATTGTAATTTCTTTTCCTATATAAACAGCTTAAGGCTGTAGTAATAAAATATGAAAGTATTATATTATTTTGTCTTTTACTTTCTTCAGAAACCACTACGCGACAATCTATGATCCTCTAAAAGTGTAAGATACACAATAATATTATGAAATATATTTTAAACTTCCAAGTTTCAACTAACAACGGCAAGAAAGATACATTAGCAAATCATAATAATGAATTTAGAATTGCCAAGTTCAATGCAGAAAGAAGAAGAGGATACATGATGGTGAACATGAAAGGAAGAGTTAGTTATTACAGAAATTGTAAAAGTGGGAGTCTGATATATATATATATATATATATATATATATATATATATATAGCATTCAGCCACTTTGGCTTGGCTCTGGTGGTTTCTTGTTTCTTTTCCATACATGTAGTTCTTTACAATAGGCATCGACACTCTGACTGACATTTGAATTGTCCCAAATACCAATATTGTTTCCAAGAGGTTGAGATTTTGTTGGTCTGAATAATCAACAAATCAAAGAGATCGAACAGGCGAAAAAAGTTTCTCTCAAGGCATTAATCAGTTGCATTTATTTATTTATTTTTTAAACTGTCAACTCTTAATTTGTTACTAAGATGCTATCAAGAAAGCATTTAAACAATGACAAAGACAAACACACATTACCTAAGCCACAAGAGCTTTTTTTGTCACTGGTATACGTAACTCCAAGGGGTCATCTTTTGATTCACGCAACTTTGCCTTTTGAACATCAATTAACCTCCGCAAGACCTATTAGATTATCACATTAAATCCATGTTACAATAACGGATTTGACTCCTCTAAAGTGAGAAGTTGGTGAAGTGGATGTATCAATGGTTGATATTATAACCACCCATGATTGGTCATACATGTCACAAAATAACAACCATTCAATTGATGATCAATGATTGACACTACTCACTTTAGAAAAGTCAAATCCTACAATGATAGGTCCTCAATTTATAAATGCGACAATAAGAATTAATGAGAAGGTAATGAACATATGATAGTGTATTTTATTGATGATAAAGGGAAATTGAGCAAAGGAAACAAGCCTTCCTTTTACTCCTGAGAGCTATGCTCACTCCAATAAAAGAGAATCTTCCCTCCACTAACAATTAACAGAATTGTTTCCCCCTCTCCTTACTAACCTCTCCCCTATATAAGTGATGGGGCCAGCTCACCTTTCTTGGATTTTCTAGCATACACTCTTCATACCTTAGGTGCACTATATCAATTCCTTCTTTGTCCCCATCAATTCTCCCCCCTTGAGTCACAGACTTGTCCTCAAGTCTGAGGGCTGGGAATTGTGTTAGCATTACAAACTCATCCTCCCATGTGGCTTCTTCAACAGGCTTGCCTTTCCAATGAACGAGCAATTGTTTGACGTTCGACCCCTCCTTAGTGATAGTGCGAGTGGCAAGCACTGCTGCTGGTTCCCAAGGTGCAACAGGATCACCGTCGAGGCCCAGCGATAACTCATTCTCAACCCGGTAATTGCCAATCGCCTTCTAAAGCAATGAAACATGGAACACCGGATGAATGCGGGCTGTAGCAGGTAACTGGAGACGATACGCAACTGCACCAACCCGTGCTGTTATTTCAAAAGGCCCATAGTATCTTGGAGCAAGCTTCGGATTGATGCGTGCTTCAACAGAATTCTGCACATGTGGCCTTAATTTGAGAAAAACCCATTCACCAATTTTAAAGCTCACATCTCCTCTTTTCTTGTCAGCTTGGTCCTTCATGCATCCACGAGCTCGATCGAGATGGTACTTCAATTGTCTCAAAGCCTCGTCACGATCAACAAGTTCCCTTGTTACAGCTTCTACCTTGGTCTCCCCTCGAAGGAACCGTGTGAGGGCTGGTGGTGGCCTCCCATAAACCAATTCAAAAGGAGTCGAATCCGTAGAGACGTGGTACGTCGTATTGTACCAGTACTCAGCCCACGGCAGCCACATTACCCACATCCGAGGCTGATCAGCTATAAAACAGCGAAGATATGTCTCCAAGCAACGGTTAATGACCTCTGTTTGCCCATCCGTCTGTGGGTGGTAAGCGGTGCTCATTTTCAACAAGGTCCCCTGTAATTTAAACAGTTCACACCAGAAGTTGCTTACAAAGATCGTGTCGCGGTCACTCACAATAGAAGAGGGAATGCCATGCAGTCGCACTACCTCTTTTGTAAACACCTCGGCCAGCACACGGGCATTAAAAGGACGCTTGAGAGGAATGAAATGGCTGTATTTGGACAGCTG
The DNA here is from genome assembly GCA_037974735.1 of Cicer chorassanicum. NCBI lineage: Eukaryota > Viridiplantae > Streptophyta > Magnoliopsida > Fabales > Fabaceae > Cicer > Cicer chorassanicum. The sequence goes on from JBBPBP010009779.1 coordinate 39,903,760, forward strand.
ATCGACCACCACAAAAATCACGTCAAACCCCTTGGATTTAGGAAGACCGGTGATAAAGTCCATCGATACATCTTCCCAAATCTGTTCCGGAATTGGCAACGGCTGTAACAGACCCCCAGGGGCAGCAGCGACATATTTTTGACGTTGGCAAGTATCACATTCTTGCACAAATTGTTGGATAGTCTTCTTCATGCCAATCCAATACACATTCAGCGCTACTCGTCTAAACGTGCGATGGAAACCGGAATGGCCCCCTTGTGGGGTAGAATGGAACTCTTTCAAGATAATCGGTATCCATGGAGACTGTGCAGAAATTACCAGTCTCCCCTCATACAACAACACCCTCGCACATAAGAAAACCCAGACCGAACCGGTTTGTTCTCCTTGAGCGCAGAAATGACTTTCTGTAGAGCAGCATCTTTGTGGACCTCTTCAATCACTTCAGCCCTACCTAACCACTCCGGGACATGTATCAAGGAAGTCATTTCCCCACTATCATGCACACGGGACAATGCATCTGCACCTTTATTCTCAAGTCCGGGCTTGTAAATGATATCGAAATGATATCCAAGAAGTTTTGCTGCCCAATTTTGCTGATTCATGGTGCAAATCCTCTGTGATAACAGCTGTTTTAGACTCTTTTGATCGGTACACACCGTAAATTTTCGCCCTATGAGGTAGGGACGCCAATGTTGGATAGCAAGAGCCACCGCCATAAGCTCTTTTTCATATGCTGATTTGGTCAGATTGCCCTCTCCTAAGGCTTTGCTAAAATAAGCAATTGGCCTCCCTTCTTGAATTAAGATAGCACCCAGCCCATTCCCAGAAGCATCACTCTCAATAACGAATTCTTTCTGAAAGTCTGGAAGTGCTAAAACAGGGGTAGACGTTACCTTTTGCTTTAACAGTTGAAAGGCTTGCTGAGCACCCTCTCCCCACTTGAAATTGTCTCGCTTCGTCAGCTCAGTTAATGGCCTCGCCATTTTGCCATAGTCTTTGATGAATTTACGGTAGTAGCCCGTTAGCCCCAAAAAACCTCGCACTCCTTTCACATTCTTTGGAGTGGGCCACTGTAAAACATTCAACACCTTAGCGGGGTCCATCGCTACCCCTTCTCTAGAGATGATATGACCCAGGTATTCAACACTAGGCTCCGCAAAACTGCATTTCTTCCTATTAGCCACCAGACCTTGCTGCTGCAGAATGTTCAGTACAGAGGATACATGATGGAAATGGTCTTCCAAACTAGGACTGTACACTAATATGTCATCAAAAAATACCAGCACATATTTTCTTAGAAGATGCTTAAAAATGTCATTCATTAGGGCTTGGAACGTCGAGGGTGCATTCATTAATCCGAACGGCATTACGAGATATTCGTAATGGCCTTCATGAGTGCGAAATGCAGTTTTGTGCACATCTTCAGTCTTAACTCTCACTTGATGGTATCCCGATTTGAGGTCTAACTTTGAGAAATAATGAGCATCGTATAATTCATCTAAGAGTTCATCAATCACCGGAATAGGGAACTTATCAGGAATAGTTACCTTGTTAAGAGCACGGTAATCTACACACATCCGCCATGACCCGTCTTTCTTCTTCACGAGTATCACTGGACTAGAAAATGCACTTTGGCTAGGACGGATGACTCCGGACTGCAGCAACTCTCTGATTTGATTCTCTATTTCATTCTTGTGGTGGTAAGGATACCTGTACGGGCGAACATTAACAGCGCCAGCTCCCTCCCTGAGATGAATAGCATGCTCTTGTCTTCTCTTAGGAGGTAACCCTTGTGGCTCTGCGAACACCTTTGAGTACTTCGCCACTAGCCCATGATTTTGAAGAGAATGGGTCAGGTGTGAATCATTGACTGTTCTGCTCAACTCAAGACCCTTTGGTTCCCCTTGTGCTCTTGCAGATAACAACATTCCCCTATACCATAGCTTGGGTCTTCCCAACAAACTCTGCAAGGCCACGTGGTTTTTATGTTCACTGCCTTCCCCACGCAGCTCCACCCATTGAGAGTCAATGGGGGAAACGCAAGACCTTTTGTGCCCAATCGACCCACATGCCCCCAATGGAAGCTAACCAAGACATTCCGAGGACAATGTCAATTCCATCCAAATCAAATAACCAAGCATCAATGGTAGATGTCATGTTCCCCAGATCCAGCACCAATTTCCTGCAAACTCCTTGTGCCACCACTTTAAACCCATCCCCCAATTTGACATTGAGGAGAGTAGTTCCTTCCACCGGCCATCCCATTGACCTCACCAGCTTGTGCGAATTGAAATTGTGTGTCGCACCACTGTCTACCAACACCAGCAAGGGTACTCCTTGCACTTGCCCTTTTAACTTGATGGTGCGCACATTCCCTAACTCCCTGGGACTCGGATTTTTAATCTGAGCCAAACTCATAATGCTGAGTTCAACTCCTTCATCATCTTCCTCCTCTGTATCAGCTGCAAGGACTTGCATCTCGCCGTCGTCGTCCTCCTCCGTCACCATTACACGAAGCTGACGATCTGGGCATTGGTGACGAGGATGATAGGCGCCACCGGACTTAAAACACAAGTTTTTATGCCGCCTTTCTGCAATCTCGTGGGCTGAGATATGACGGATCCCACGATCACGGGAAACAGATCGTCGTGGGTCTTGACGGGTTGCAAACTTCTGATTCGACCCATTTCCTGCTTTCTCTCCGCCGTCGTTGGAGCCCTTGACTACGACCCATTCGCTGTTTCGCGCTCGACCCGGTTGAGTTGACCTGGTTCCAGAATTAGGGTTGGATCTATAAGTAAAACCTGACCCGAATCCCTTAGGCCCATAATCGCGAGGCCCATTCCAGCCAATCCCCTTCTCTTGTACCTCTGCTTCCACAGCACGTGCTAGATTCATCAGCTTCGCACGTGAGATTGGACCTAGCGCTTTGAGGCTACGAACTCTTCCTCGTATCCCATCACGGAGGCCATGGATGAAATACCCCACAAATTGAGCTTCCGGTAAACAATCTACCTGTGCAACCAACCTTTCGAACTCCTTGATGTATTCCTCCACACTACCTTCCTGCTTCAACGATGAGAGTTGCTCAAACACGCTCCCATCACCGAGACCGCCGTACCTCTCCAACAACGCATCTTTGAAATCTTCCCAGGTCAAATCAGTCTCATCTTCAACAAGCGCTTTGAAAAAATGGATGGTAGATCCTTCCATACAGAGTTGAGCCAAACTAACCTTGATCTCAGGGCTCGTATCCTGCACTCGAAAATAGACCTCCGCTCGAGCAATCCAACCGGCGGGGTCATCACCGGTGAACATTGGAAGTTCAATCTTTTTCACCGATTGACGGAATTCATCAAGCTTCTCTCCCTGCATCTTCCGGATCAGCTTCTTGATTTGCTCGTCGTCCGTGTGATTTGAGTCTCCATCACTCTTCTGTTTGACAGAATCACCCATGTCCTTGCTTGGAGTGATTTGAGTGATGAGCGAGATGAGCCTTTCTTGGTCTGCAGCAGCTTGAGCTCGCATCTCAGCAATTGCAACCTCGAGGGTTGACATTCGGTTCTCCAATGCATGAACCTTGTTTTCCATTTTCTTCTTCGGGGGCATTCACCAAAAATTCATACAGTCACTGGTTTGTAATGTATCCGGTAGGTCGGACCAAATTGATAGGTCCTCAATTTATAAATGCGACAATAAGAATTAATGAGAAGGTAATGAACATATGATAGTGTATTTTATTGATGATAAAGGGAAATTGAGCAAAGGAAACAAGCCTTCCTTTTACTCCTGAGAGCTATGCCCACTCCAATAAGAGAGAATCTTCCCTCCACTAACAATTAGCAGAATTGTTTCCCCCTCTCCTTACTAACCTTTCTCCTATATAAGTGATGGGGCCAGCTGACATTTCTTGGATTTTCTAGCATACACTCTCCATACCTTAGGTGCACTATGTGTCCCACTAGACACGTCATCAATTCCTTCTTTGTCCCCATCATACAATAACATATAATTAACTATATTAATATATATGGCAAATTCCCAAAAGAATGACAATAAATATAAAGCAATCATCTAATTGGAAAAGGAAATAATTCGGTGAAAAGGACCACAGAAATGGTGTTGATCAAACAGACTTGGAAACTTTGAAGAGTAAACTACTACTAACCAGCTTAGCTTTATCAAGACGCAGGGCTGCCTTTTCATACTCTTTCATCATATCTGCCTTTGACTCACTAACAAGAATAACATCTTTTTGTTTTACTTCTTCACTAGGTTGATAAATCTGAAGCATTTAAAACATAATAATCAGGGGCGGAACCAAACTTATACTGTAGGAGGGGCCAAATACAAATTAACAAATGTTAACCTACACTATATTGAATAGTATTAATGTAATTAATTTTACCTTTTGAATTATATAATTGTTGTTAAGATTAAATTCTAACATACAAATAGTTAAATTCATATTTTAGAATAAGATTTTTTTATGTTCAAAGATTAAACTATTATAACAATTTCAATTTTGAAATTTGATTTGGTGTCAAATTTGTGATAATTTTATATAATTTGATCAATGCAAATATGAATCATGGGGAAGAGAGATTTGATTATGCATAACTTGACAATAAAACTAGGTAGCTAAAGGTACCTAGAGTTACTAGCTAGGCCAACTTGTACTTAGTCAACATAAGAAAAAATACAATAAAAATACTAGGTTAAATGTATATGCAGCATCTTGTTTCAACTGTCTTTCATATGTAATGGCTAGTGCCATTTTATTTTTGTCGAAGTAATTTCAAGAATTTGGATCCATATATTATACGACTTAAGGAAATGGTAGGAGGGGCCCGGGCCCTGTACAATAATAAGTAGTTCCGCCCATGATAATAATAGCAATTAATCAAAGGCCAAGTAATAAGTAATAACTTGTTATAAAGACTGCCTATGTGAGTATACAAATGTTTATGTGCCAAGCTTACAACCATAGATATATAATGTTGAGAATGTTTGCTGCACACATTGACATAAACAAAGAAAGATAGAGAAAGGATGTTGACTTCAGATCATGGTTTTAAATTGCAGTAGCGGTCGCAGTTATACTGCAAACCTTAATATTGAAGGAAAATGCGAGTAAATGCGGCCGATGTGGCCTAAATTGCAGCTGCAAGGCCGTTGCGGCAACTTCAAAATTGGCAATATTGCGGCAACTTTAAAATTGGCAATATTGCGGCCACAATTACGGTTGCGAACTGCAATATAAAACCATGCTTCAGATATCCAACAGCATTATCATATCAACAGTTTAAAAAGTTACTCAAGAAAAGTGTTGTCAATTACAAATTGCAGTATAACAGTTGTTCAAATTATGCTATTTGACAACATTTTATATTAAATAACTTATCGTAGAACAATAGCAATTTGTTCAAAATTCTACTATACTATTTAACAACAGCGCTCGAGAAGATTGTAATAAAATGCATAAAGATGACTGACTAATAGTATAGATAAGTACGGAAAACAGACATTATGGACCAAAAGAAAACCTTACGCTGTTCGGTGAGGAGATAAGCAAACTTATCAATGTTAGGGAGAGCAAGAAGTTTTGGCATGAGATGGTTGCGAAAATATCCAGGGGCAACTTTGACAGTATCACCAGCCTTTCCCAGCTTATCTATGTCCTACAAAGTTGAAATTACAAATATCATAAATTTGAATCAAATCCAGCCCCCAAAAAACAAACAACACAAGATAGACTAGAGTTTTAAATAAAGGTCTACAAGGTTTATAATGCAACTGCTATTGAGGTCACTTCGGCCGATTCTCCACAATATCAAGGATCAGGATGCAACCGCAACAGAAACCATTACCAATTTACTGTGACCACTATTTAAAACCCTGAGATAGATAATAATAGTTTTCATGTTGGTGAAATCACAATGTGATGGAAATTGAAGTTGCATCAGCCACATTTAATCGCAACTTGCCACAAAATCAAGTATTGCAAGTGCAACCGTAACTGTTACTGGTACTTAAAAGCCTGAGATTGAGATAGATAATTACAGTTGTAAGGATGACTTGGAGCTTCCAGTTGTATCTAAGTCCTTGAGATGCATACAAGAGTGGGTTTACCACAACACTATCACTAACACCATCTTTAAATCTAATGATTTGTCTAATCCCATGTCTTCCAAATTGAAGATAACCCATTCAGATTCGGATTCAAAAAATCTTTAAATTCAACAATCACCGCTTTTTATCTGTGAAAAAGACTAAAAAAAAATAAAGTATCAGTTTCAAAAAAACAATATAATTTACTCAAAACGTGGAAGAGAAGGAATATCGAAAAAGAAAGATGGAAAACCTGGACGGACGGGAGGCAAACGACCCCGGGCAGTAGAGTTCAGTGCGACCGGAGCTTGTTTCTGAAGGGAAAAGCTTCGTTTTGATGGATGGAAGTGCTTAGGTTTTTAATGTTTTAGGGTTTTAAATTGTTTTTTCAATTTTGCTTCCCACACCCCTCATTTTGCTTCCCACACCCCTCAAATTTTTTTAAAGACGAATAATACCGAAATTGCCCTTCCCTCTCTATTAACTCAACCCCATCATCTTCTTCATCTTCATAACCTAACCTTCAATCTTCATACTTTCCTTCTTCAATCATCTTCAACATTCTTCAATCATTTTCAACAATCTTCAACATTCTTCAATCATTTTCAACCATCTTCAACCCATTCATCATCTTCAACCCATTCATCATCTTCAACACCTTCATCACCTTAAGTAAACATCCTTTTTTATTTGTTTCAATGATGTTGTTGTTGTTGTTAAATCTTTATCACCTTCATCTGTTTTTTAATCGTTATCAATGGTGTTGCTGCAACCAATGTTACCCTTCGTTTCTTTATCGCGACGATTCTGGGTTTTATGAATCTGAGTTCACGTACGTGAACTCAGTTCACGTAGGGTTCAATTTTGGCAGTTCACGTACGTGAGAAGGGATTTCACGTAGGGTTTAGTGTAGGGAGTTCACGTAGGCTTTATGGAGTTCACGTAGACTTAGGTTTATGGACTTGCATAAATGGTTATATTGTTTTGTTGTTTTGATAATGATTATGATTTGGTTATGCAGAAATGGTGCGAACAATGCTTACTGATAGAGCAGGTCGTGTTATAATCGATGAGGGCACTTCGAATGATGACGGTCGTCGTGTTAGACCAACCGCTTCTGCACGTGCTCACCGTGCTCAGCGTGAACAACGAAGATTACGGCAACGAAGATTGCGGCAGCAACAAGCAGAAGAGGCGCAAGCGGAAGAGGCCCAACCAGAAGAGGCCCAACCAAAAGAGGTCCAACAGGAGGAAGCAGATGACGGATATCCGGGTGGTCCGGTTGACAGGTCTGTCCTAAGGACATATGGGGATCACGTTGCGACACGACTATGGGACGGCGAGGTAATTTTCTCAATCAAATTAAATTTTTAATAGTTGCGTAATGTGTTTGAACTTATATTTGCTCGGTTAATTTATTTCAGGATCGCGGAGAGTTAAGGGTTTTTAGCAACGGTAAAAAGTTGAAAGAAGCTATTATTGAAAATGAAGAGGTTAAGGACCTTGTTAAAAGCTCCGGGTTATATGCATTGCTAAAATGCAGCTACGAGATGATCGACAAAGGGCTCATTTCTGCCTTTGTCGAGAGGTGGCATCGCGACACCAATAGCTTTCATCTTCCAATTGGGGAGATGACCATTACTTTGGACGATGTCTCGTCGCTGCTGCATATACCCATCACCGGTGCATTCTTCAGCATTAATATATTTAACAAGGATGACGGTGCAGAATTATTGGGTGAGCTTCTTGGGGTTAGTCGGGCTGCTGCATATGCTGAGTTTAACGTGACGCGGACAACCACCGTTAGGTTTAGTTGGTTGCTTGACGTATACCATCAGCGATGTGGTGAACAACATTGGCAAATGGCTGCGAGGGCATTTCTTTTGTTTTTGGTGGGTTGCACCTTGTTCAGCGACAAGAGTGCCTTCGCAGTGAGCGTTGCCTACCTTGAATGCTTCAGAGACCTCAACTCATGTGGGGATATGCATGGGGTGCTGCTGCGCTTGCTTACCTATACGACAATCTTCGAGAAGCGAGCATGCATCAGACTAGAACGGTATCAGGGTATTTGACACTCTTACAGGTAAACTCTATGCTGCCACACATTTGCTTAAGTTGTTTATAGACTGGTTTGCATGTTCTGGAGTTTTAGTATTTTTTTGGTTTATTATTCGTTTGATAGTTTTAGTATTTTTTTGGATTAGTTTGCTAATTTCCTGGTCTGGTTTTTTATTGATTTCCTGGACTGATTTGGCGATTACTAGACTGGTTTGTGTGTTGTTTTTCTAGGATGCTTTACTGGTTTATATGCTATTTTTCTGGGCTGGTTTTTTCCTAATTTGATGGACTGATTTGGCGATTACTAGACTGATTTATGAGCTGTTTTCTGGGCTGGTTTACTAGTTGATTAATGTAATTTTCTGGGCTGGTTTTTTCTTAATTTCATGGACTGATTTGGCGATTAGTAAAGTGATTTATGCGCTGTTTTTCTGGGCTGATTTACTGGTTTATGTGGTTTTTTTGTGGGCTGATTTTTACTTAATTTCGTGGACTGATTTGGCGATTAGTAAAGTGATTTATGCGCTGTTTTTCTGGGCGGATTTACTGGTTTATGTGGTTTTTTTGTGGGCTGATTTTTACTTGATTTCGTGGACTGATTTGGCGATTAGTAAAGTGATTTATGCGCTGATTTACTGGTTTATGTGGTTTTTTTGTGGGCTGATTTTTACTTGATTTCGTGGACTGATTTGGCGATTAGTAAAGTGATTTATGCGCTGTTTTTCTGGGCTGATTTACTGGTTTATGTGCTATTTTTCTGGGCTGGTTTATTGATTTATGGGCTTGTTTACTGATTTATGGATATGTTATTATATATGTGCAGGCATGGGTCTATGAGCATTTTCCAGCATTATGTGCAGATTGCAGTAGACTCTCCCGTATTTATGTTGAGGACTACCCTAGAGCACTTAGATGGAAGCCAAAACGGGATAAGGGTTTGGTTCTTCCATTTAGGAAAGCACTCGACAAGATTGATGTTGATGACATATGCTGGACACCCTATATAGAGCATAGAGCGAAGCGACCATTTGAGGTTGTTTCATTATTTTGAGGGTGGATACGCTGGGGTCCCAAGATGTATGCTCACTTGCCAGATAGGGTATTGCGTCAATATGGACATGTCCAAACCATCCCTAGTTCACCTTTGGAGATAGTAGGTCAGACAACCACACCAGAGGAAATGGACATCATGTTTACGCAATATGTTGTGCATGTAGTTGACGCTGGCGCAGTTGTACAGGGACATGCAGATTGCACGAATGAGTACATGGACTGGTTTCGTCAGATTCGTAGAGAACCAGTCCATGTAGGTCCTTCGGTTGCGGAACCTGCGGATGATGGTCATGATCCAATTCAAACAATGGTAAATTTATTTAAATTTAATTTATGACATAATTAAATTAATTAGTAATGTAATTTTTTTAACTAAATTAATTAATTAATGTATTTTTTAATGTAGAACCGAGCAATACAAATTGCAGAGGAGCTTCTTGGTCGACAGTTGGTATTACCTGATGGGATGACACTCATCAACGAGTTAATTTTGGTGTTGCGATCTCAGAGTGGTGGTGGTAGAGATTGGACCAATGTAGTACCATATCGTAGGAGACATAGAGGGACTTAGGCATTGGTTACATTTGTGTAATACTGATTTGGATATGTAATTTGGATATATATATATATATATATATATATATATATATATATATATATATATATATATATATATATATATATTATATTCGATTATGAAATCATTTTGAATTTAGACGGTTTATAACAAACGTTATATTTGAATTCATACAATATTAAATATCAACAATTCAGTTTACAATAACTTCATTTATAGTTTGCGGAAAAATCTGCAACCAATGTTGCATGCGATCATTGTAAATAAATTCCCATTGTCGTGCTTCTTCATTGCAATATCGTTTCCACAAATTACTTGCTGGTGGTATAGGGGAATTTGACTTTAAGTAAACTTGTTAAAATTAATAATTTATTAAAATCAATAATTTATTAAAATATAAAAAAAAAATTGATAAAATGAAATTAAATATCACGATTAATACCTGCACGAAATGACAGTTCTTAACAAATGCAATAACAATCATACGATGATCTGACATAGATGTTGGTGGTGGACTTCGAAGTGGAAAAAATGTTTGTGATTGGTTAAGTGATAATGCGACGAACACCAAGTTAAATTTCGAAGCAATCACATATCCCATTTCTGGAAGTGTCATCCAATTATCTATAGTTGCAATTTGTTCAACATATACACTATGAATAAGTTTTTGAACAAAATTTTCTCCACCGTATATTATCTCGTAATGAGACATGAACTCTTGAAGCTCTACCAGACACTGTTGACGTATGAATGCCCAAGAGTTCTCACCCATTCCAAGTAAACCTGCAACTGCACGATATCCACAATTACCATCTTCGCCGACGTCAATAATGTCATCTATGAATTTATGAATTTCAACTGGCAACCAATCGTTGAAAAGGAGGACTTTTGGTTGTTGAACTTTGCTGACTGACGGTCGGGGTGTGAGCTTTTGGACTGATGATCGAGGTTGTGGTATTTTACTGGTTGTTATAGTGTTACATGCATTTGTGCCACTGCATCGAACACTTGCATCCACATACTCCCACCAAGATGGATCACGCTTGGTTGATTTATCTCTTTTTGATACTTTACTTTTGCCTTTTTTTGGTGCACCTTTTGTTTTAACCTTGTCAACAGGTGGACACATCGACGTAGTGGATGGATACGCAATCTCTCGTAATTTACCTTTAAGTGAAATTTTGCCAGGTACATCAAGTTCTTCAAACTTTTTCACTATCACATCTATTTCATGTTTCACATATAACTCCGAAGGTTTACTCGATCCATCATCATGGAAAGATAATTTACTCCACCAAACATGAATAGCGTCTAATGGAATGGAACGTGGGATCATACTATACCTGGCTATTTCACATGCACAAGGTAGACCATGTGTTGTCCTAATCGTGCAACGACACTCAGTCTGATCAATACCTACATACTTCACGCGATCATACTCTGCCGCAATGTGATCTATTGCATTTTTAGACACAACACCACATTAATTGGCGTATAATCTGTTACTATATCGATGCACCTTTTGAATGATGCTCTTTTCAAATGATGCCATTATCTCATTGTGTTGTAATACAATCATGCTATTGATGGTTTCCCAAACACTGCATATATCACCAATACTATCTTGTAATATCCTTTTCAAACTCCAATGTGCCGACTCAACCCTTTGTGTTGTGGTGTTCCCAAAGTGCATAACTCTATTTGTCCACGCCTCAACAAACCTTTCTTTGTGAGGAATTAACCACTGCTCGTGTACATAATCATAAAAAATAGAACAGCTACTACAAATTCCTTCAAAGATAGCCAACTTCATGTAGTATTGAGCCTCATCATAATTGTAAACAAGAGCCTCCCATGCCTCCATTATTTGCACCTGCTTCTTTTTTGGAAACACAGTCATCTTGCACTTGGCTTTGACATTCTTGCATATATGAAACAAGCATAATAAACTCATTGCTTTTGGAAAAACATATTCAACCGTGTTCATCAAAGCAAGGTCTCTATCAGTAACGATGACTTCAACTTCACCACTTGTAATCTGTTCTTTCAACATTTGTAGTGCCCATGCGAAGTTATTAGCATGCTCAGACTGTAGATATGCAAATCCCACACAAAATGTCATTTCAGTAGATGTAACACCAATAATCTCAAGTAATGCCATTCGATACCTACAAGTCTTGTATGTGCTATCCATAATCAATATTATGTGAAAATTATTTACAAGAGTGATAGCGTCTGGATGAGCCCAGAATATGTCCCTCAACTCATCTGAACCATCTACCTTCCTATATCGATAGACGTATTTGTCACGTTCCATCAATGTCAAAAGATGTTGCATTTCTGTTCTATTACCTCTAAGTGATGAACGATATGCTTGACGTGCATTGTAAACTTGTTTTATTGTCGTCAAACTTTCAACATTATAGTCGTCAAACTTTCACAACCAAGAATTAATTTTGTCTTTGTTCTTGGTCGTGCTGTCGCAGTTTTAGATCTAAAAATGACAACGACAATTCCATTTCCCTTCCAAAATTTCTAGCCCATTTCAATAAATCATCTCGCGTATCAAACATAATGCCAGTGGTAAACACGCCAGTCAAATCAATCATAACATGTTCAACTCCGTCATTCATATCGTCTTCAATTTCGGGTTCAACACCGTCATTCATTGCATCAAAATTAGGTTCCAAATCATCATACATTTCCTCAAATTCAGGTTCCAAACCTTTATACATTTCGTCACTGTTGTCTCCCCCTTGATCCATTTACCTGCATCCAAGAAAATAACATAAATATAACATAAAAAAATCCTAAACCCAAAAAGCAAAAAAAAAAAAAACTCAAATACACTTGAATTCAGTTCACTTATGCGTACGTAAACTGAGTTTACGTATATTTACGTAAACTGAGTTTACGTACGTTTATGTAAACTGAGTTTACGTATCACCTACGTGAACTGAATTCAAGTAAACGTACGTAAACTCAGTTCACGTACGGCTCATATGCTTCATTATTATGACATGTACGTGAAACCAATTCACGTACGTTTACTTGAATTCAGTTCACGTAAGTGATACGTGAATTGAGTTTACGGACACTTCCGTCAACTCAGTTCACGTACCTTATGTGAATTCATAAACTCCATTTATGTACGCAATATTAAATCACGTACGTTTACGTAAACTTAAATCACGTAATATCTGAAATTTTAAATAAATTTCACATACGTGAATTCAATTTCAGTAAACGTACGTGAACTGAGTTCACGTACAAAACCCAGATTTTGAAAATAAAAACGAAACTCAGAAACAGAACACCATACATACCTAGTTGGGTAACTTTAAACACAATGTGAATATGATGAAGATGATTCAAGATTTTTGAAGATGGAATGTATGAAGATGATTGAAGAAGATTGAAAATGTTAGGTTAATGATGATGAAGGTTATGAAGATGAAGAAGGTAGAAATGATGGGGTTGAGTTAATAGAGAGGGAAGAGCATTTTGGGTTTTTTATTTTTAAAAAAATTTTGAGGGGTGTGGGAAGCAAAATGAGGGGTGTGGGAAGCAAAATTGTTGTTTTTTTACTTTTGCCTTTTTTATTTACTGGAAGGGTTTTAATTGTTTTTTATTTATGAGAACAGAGTTTTTATTGTTTTTATTTATAAAATTCCCGGGAGATGACATTTACCATTCTTGCTCGCACTTTCTTTTAGTTTTTAAAATATAGATTTAATTTTAGTTTTAGTTTTTTTATTGTTACTGATTGATAAATTGGTCTCCTTATTTTAAAAATGGACAATTTTAATCCCTCCCTCCAATTTTTTAACTATAAAATAACGACGTGACATACTTTAAATAACGTGTAGAATGATTAACACTCATAAAATCAGAATAAAATAATGTAAAAACTTAACTTTCAACTTTATAAATTTTTCATATTTGTAAAATTAGAGGGATCAAAACTGTAATTAAGCCTAAAATGTATTTATCTATCTTATTCCCACTAAATAAATTGTATATAATATTTTTTTGTTACACTAACAATTTTATCTGTCATTTATCAAATATACATTAGAATATATAGTCTAGTTGTGTCATTAATAACATAATTAGATGTATGATTGTATCACTACAAATTAAAGTAAAAATTCTAATTGTGTCATATAGTAAATGACACGAATAGATGTAAGTGTTGCAAAAACAATATTAAATGTAATTTTTTAGTAAATATAACATAGGTGAGTGATTTTTCAAAACTAAAAGGTGTAGTGTCATTTAAAGAAAACTTAGGATATGTAAATGCAATTTCCCCTAAAATATACTATATACTTAAGATAAGTAAACACTATAATAACTATGTTACCGCCCTAATTCATTTTAGACTTAAATATATGTTTAGTCTTTGTAATTAGCGTTTCTTTTTATTTTTGTCCATGTATTTTTTTTAACTTTAACTTTATAAGTTCAAATTTGTTTTAAAATAGTCCTTAATATTAATAACTGTTAAAAAAACTGAGATGACAAATGGAGAAGGGACAAAAAAAAAAACGAACTTACAAGATTGAAAATCAAATTAAAGTATATATGTTTGGTCCCCGTAAGTTTGCACTTTTTTTATTTTCATCCCTCTAAGCTCATGTTTTTCTGGTTTCCGTCCCTTCTCAATTTGCTATCTCAGCTTTTTTTTAATAGTCACTAATAGCAAGGACGATTTTAAAACAAATTTGAACTTACAGCATTAAAGTTGAAACAAAAACAATTATAGGACAAATATCCAAAAAAACGCTAACTTACAGAAACCAAATATTTATTTAAGCCTTCATTTTATCATGGGATAATTAATCATAACTAAAATCTTAATTCATTGAGAGTATTCTACGTATCGGATGAATTATATTGGCTAAGAACCAATATATATTAGATTTATCGACATGAAGTCGAATATAACCAAAATTTTAATCAATTGAGATTATCCACTAATGGGATTAACTATATTAGATTGAGAATTTATATGGATTCGACTTATGTGAAGTAGAATATGACCAAAATCTTAAAAGACTATTTCACTTATCAGATGAACTATGTTGTCTAAGAATTAATATAGATCAGACTTATTGGAGGGACTATATTGGCTAAGAAATAATATGGATTAGACTTAGCCATGTCAAGGTGAACATGACCAAAATCCTAATCTAGTGAGTCTATTCGACTTGTTCGATGAACAATATTGTCTAAGAATCAATATGGATTAAACATAGCCATTTGATTTCAAATATAACTAAAATCTTAATTCATTTAGACAATTTTACTTATCAGATGAACTATATTGACTAAAAACTAATATGGATTACATTTTAGTCATGTGAAGTAGATAGAGTATGACTAAAATCTTAATCCATTTAAGTTATTCCAGTTATCTGCTGAACTATATTGTCTAAGAACAAATATGAATAAACTTACCCATGTGAAGTCCAAAAGGACAATAATATTAGTTCGTTAAGGTTATTCCACTTATCGGAAGAACTATATTTGACTAGAACATATACTAGTCACTCTAACTATACCAAGTCTTCTCAAACTTCTAGTTTTGTACATTCAAGCTTTTCTTGAACTGCTACTATTGAGCCATGGTACAAATGGATTAAGGTTTCTTTTGTGTGTATCAAGATAACTCTACAACAGAGAATATGACAATGTCACTTTTTAAATACAAGAATAACTTTCTTTTTGAAAATGTGATCACTGAGTATTTATGCAGCGTAATTGCTCAAAAGAAATCACAATTTGTTTTCTCGTATTTCTTCACTATTTTTGCAATGATGCTTGAGTGTCCTATTATAGTACTAAATTGATGTCATTAACTTGATGACTATTACAGGGAATGTTGCACAAATCTTGTTCGAAATGTACTATCAAGACATCTAGCGTGAATTTTGAAAAAGATTTTTATGCCTTTTTTCCCATTTTATTAACTTCTTTAGAAAATATCTTATTCATCAAGCAAGGAGGATCAGAGGAAGTAAGCATCAGATGATTCAAGATAAGTTGTTGTAGATTCTACAATTAGAGGCTTGACTTGAGTCAAACTTATTGATCACAAGATGTTTGAATGTTGAGCTTATTAGAGGATTACTTTTCTCATATGATCAAAAGATTTGACTTTTATCAGAGCGTTGACTACAAGATCAGTTTGTTATGTAAAGTGTAATGCCCCAAAATTTAATCCAAAGCATTACTTAAAAATACTTATTGATTAGAAAAATCACGACAATTTTTTAAAGTAAGAATACCTAAACTACTATTCCATTAAATAATTAGTAACGACCACGTTAATTTAATATTATAAAAAAAATCCTTATTAATGTCTATTCTTATCTTTGAGTATTAACTTGTCTCAATACAGAGATTTTGTTTTACTACTCAAAATGTCATTGAAGAGTGATTTGCATGAGGACAACTTTAATACGAAAAGCCTTATCCTAAAACAGATAAAAAAAACTTTGAAAAGGAGATAAAATTGACATTTGAGAAAATAGATGTTCTACAAGAGCGCTTTATCTAAATTTTCAGAAAGCAATAATTATCTTTTTGACCATATTTTTTCAAACCGAGTTTTGAAAGAGATAAACACATTTAAGGAAGGATTTAAAAAGCATACACTATTTCAGACCATTTTCCTAGTAATTCCTGCCTATAAGGATCTTTGCTCTTACATGGTAAATGTAATAGCCCGATTTTTTTTTAAACAAAAAAAAAACAAATTCAAATTCATAATAAAGAGAGAAATACCTTTGGATAAAATATTTAAGTCGTATCACAACGACAAAAGTCAACAATAATTATAAACAACGGAAACAGTTTTGAAATGAAAATCCAAAATATTTAAAACAGAAAAATACACCGGGGCTATGAGACCTATCCAACGTAGCTCATACCTCTGGGGTATTCTCGGCAGACACCTGTACAAAAGCACTGCCCCAAGAATTTTAACTTCCCCACGTCGCATCAAAAAGTGGTACAAAAACCCACCAAAATAAAAGTCAAGCTGACAATATATGGTATAGGTACAATCTTTCAGAATGAAAGAAATACAACCACAACAGATAGACATCTAGCCCCTATACAGCCATCTAATCTGATCATGCTACAAAAAACTATAACCCAAGTATTCTCCACGCGCCCCGCAGAAATCCTTCTGACACAGCAGTGGTCAGGTAAGTCTAACTCTATTCCCATCTACAGAGTACTAACTGGTAGGACGATCCTGATTCGCATTTGAGGGCAAAGCCCAGGTTTCCACAATAATTGTAAAGGTCACCAACCGAAATTAACAAATATCACATAGCATTTAAATTTTAAATGCACAAAATAACCTTTCAACTTAGCATACATCTAGAAAGGGTTTTCATATGCCAACATGCATAATAAAAGTTGCAAAATGAAGTTTTGGACAAAACTGCACTGTCGTATTCGAATACAGCATCCTTGTATTCGAATACAATGCTATTTCACAAGTCAGTAGCAAAATTGAATATCTGTATTCGACTACACCCTGCTTGTAGCTGAATACAACTGCTAAAATTTGCAGATTTCAGTTTCGAAAATGTTTCGCAATCATTCAACACTTACCACACAAAATCAATCAATCACACTCATCAATTACGGCACATTTACAAACAACAACCGAGTATGTATATACAACCATCATAGTATATCAAACATGACTCGCGTGCCAAGCACCCTAATGCAATGCGTATATGCCAATGCACATGATTCCAGAATTCCAAACCAAAACCCTCCTCGAAGGGCGTAAATCATAATTGTACAGCCTCTCCCAGACCAGTACTAATTATCAAGGTGCAATCTCTCACGGATCAGCACAATTTACTATTGTACAGCCTCTCACAGACCAGTACTATTTTCTATGCGTGCAATCGCTCACAGATCAGCACGACTTACAAGAGTGCAATCTCTCACAAATCAGCACGATGTGAAAATCCCCGCAAGGATAAGATGAACCAACTATTCACATGGCATCATCTCGTGGCCCATCACGGTAACCAAGTACTATGAAATGCATGAGCATACTCTAACTCTTTTCACCACAACCATTAAGTAAATGCAGCTATTAAAAGATTCCCCTTTTTTAATACTCATTTAACACTAATGACTTTTCAATCTTTTCACAGAGCATACTCAGACATATTAATTCATAATCCAACAAATTCACATCAAATTCAATCTACAAACCACATTAAATACAACAATCCAAATTCCACAAATCCACACCAAATCACTACAAATTACTCATTTTCAAAACTCGTCATATTTCAACCACAATACACCCATTAGTTTCCATAATTGCAAACATGCATTTACACCAAATTTATTTCCTCAAATCACTCCTCAAACACATCAAAACTATTTCACATAAAACGCCTTAAATTCATTTTCTGCAAATCCACACATCAAACACGACAAATTCAATCAATTCGAATTCCAAAATTTCACACCAAATTTAATTGTGAATCATTCGTGTTCACAACTCCACATTTTCAAACATAAACCACCAAATTTAATCTCCAAAATTTTCAACCATAATCCACACATAAATCACATCTCCAAAAATTCATAATATTAATTATGAACACATAAACCACACCAAACTTGAATCACCACAAACCACATCTCAAACACATTAAATTCAACTTCCACAATTTCACCTATAAACACATTAAATTCATTTTCATCCAATCTACACATAAGATACATCTCCAAATTCATAATATTAATTATGAACACATCAATCACATCAAACATGAATCACCACAACAACATTAATATCTCAGAGTTCTCCCCACCACTAACTCGGTGCCAACAGCCACGATTCATTTTCGAGACTCAAGGAGCTAACTACATAAACATAAATATTTATAACAATTTGTTCACAACTAAAGTTTATCCAACCACAACAAAATTCTAAAATTATATCTTTTTCACACACCAAACTTTTACAACCAAATAATCTACATTATTTAGTTAAAATTAAATAAAACAAATATTGTCCAAATCACATGTACGCATACTCGACTATTAAAGCACCAAAATTTTGAGTTAATAAAATACTCTAAACTTTTTCTTTTTAAAATTTCAACTTTAGTTCAAACTCATTTATTTGAAACTAACTCATTTCGTAACTCAAACATGTCAAAATCAACTTTTTTTTTTGTTAACCATTACTGACAAAATCGACCACATTAATCACATTAATTCAATCTCAGCAAATCGCAAACAATTCACATCAAACTACATCTCAACCGCGTCAATTTTAAATTCCGCTAATTCATGCATAAACGAATTAAATTCATTTTCACCATTTTACACATCAAATACACCAAATTTCTTTTCCATAAAATCACATATAATGTCCTAAATGCAAACTAAAAGTTTGGAAGGAGCCCTTACCTCAATGGTAGCTCTAACAACTGATTACGGCACCACGATTAATTCCGGTGAAATATTTTATTCGCACGTCACTTCGAAAACTAGCTCACTAGCACCGCAGCGTGGAGGTGAGCAACTTTCCCTTCTTTCACTTCGCGAGATAGAGCTTAGATCTAGGTGAAAAATGAGGTTTTGTGTTTGTGGGTTTTGGTTTTTTTTTTAAAACTTAAGAAAAGAATAAGAAGAAAGAAACAGGCACGCAAGGCAAGGATTCTGTGTTTTTTCCTTTCCCGGTTTCTCATACATATATATACTGACATCCCTATTACTATATATATATATATATATATATATATATATATATATTATAATTAAACAAAATCAATAAATATCTAAATATTCTTACACACATCACTTCACTCACATCTCAAACTATTTTGATAAAAATATCTATTCTCATTGCAACTCAATTGACAGGTAAATTTTTTAGCAACTATAGATATTTTTAACAAAATAGTCCGATAATAAATTTTCCGCAACGTAATTAAATTATTTCTCGCCAAATAATTTTAAACGGTTCTCATAAAAATATCATTGGCATTTAACACACAAAATACCATTAAAATTGGCTAAAAGCCTCAGAACTCAATACCAAAAATATACTAAAATTGCATAAATTAGAATTTAAAACTAAGGGTCTTACAGTAAAGTGCTCAATTAAGAGACTGAACTCTGATATCAATTGAAGGTGCTGGAAAGCACTAGAAAAGGGGGGTTGAATTGTGTTTTTCGTTTCTCAAAACTGCATATATTTCCATACAAAAATGTTATTTATCAAAATATTCAACTTACTATTAAATGAGGTTTAGACAACGTAAGGTTAAATCATAAAGAACTAAGATGCAAGAAATAGAAGAGTATAAAGGAGACACAAATATTTTATACTAGTTCACAACTAATTATTTCTACATCTAGTCCTCCCCTTGCACAAAATTTTTGCCTCAAAACAATTGAGGACTTAATCCACTCTTTCCATAAATGGTCATACAAGTATTCTTTACTATGCCTCTTTAGGCTTTGGGTATTTTTCTCTAGCCTCTCCAGGATGTCGTTTCCAAAATCTTCTTCAACATACTGGCTTCCTACCATTGAGGTTCATGAGGGTCGTTGTAGCTTTTCAGGTACCTCTTGAGGATGAGAGAGTTGTTGCCATTATCGGGTTGATTTACATCAATTTAAGTTTGTATCTAATTTGACACAAAGTTTGTTTTTAGGATTCTAACTCTCATTAAGAGGATGTTACAGATTAAATCTTATATCAGTTCAAGTGGGTGAAAACACTTTGAATAATTTACATCAACTCTAATAACTCTCTATGAAAGGATAATTCACTCATTCTTTTGATTTGATGTGTTCTTTCCTTTTACATATTTTCTTCTTAACACATAGCCTTTTTCATTTTCTCTCATACATTCTCTCTCACTCGCTCATGGTAAAGGACTGAGTAAGTTCTTCTAAAATACATAGGTGAAGTGTATGTGGAGAATGTTATCATTGGAGATCTTTAATCGTCATTTAAGGCAGATCAGTCTATAATAAGTATCCATATATATCTTCGTGAATGACTTTGTGTATCTTGGTATTGAGGACAAGGAATCAAAGGATACTATGATCAAATAGAGGATGTGAAGTTTCTTTGTCTTCTTTGGGCGGTGATTTTTTCTAAGCATTGCCTTTTTAAGAGCGTTAACTTTTTTTAGAGCGTTGATTTTTTAAGAGGATGCATAATAATTCAGAGTCATACGATTAGTCGCTTAATCTGTTTATCAAAGGTGGAGGCACTTACTTGCTTGTTACGCTTATCAGAGGTAGAGGCTTGTCACGCTTATAAGAGGTAAAGGCAAATTATTTCTTGTCAGCTGATGTATCATAGGCAAAGGAGCATAATCCATGTTAAGTACAGCAGAGGTAATTTAACTACGACATTGCTTTGCGTTTCCAGAGGCAACCAAGGTACAACGTCACTTGCATCCCAGAGTCAATTGAAGCTTGCGACCACAAAGGCATGTGTCCCCAGACTTAGGTTGTAGAGCTGAAGTGAAGTCTTGATTTCTTTTGCCTTCGTCTAGTCATAAGAGCATATAACTTATATTGCAACGCGTGCTTTGCTGCACTGGTTTTCGCAATATTTCTTTTGCTTTAAGATACTAGTAATATAAACTACTTCAGAATAGATAATTATTAATATAACTCTTGCATTCAATATGCACACTTAGCATATATAGTTAAGGGATAATTGTTCTTTATTTGTTTGTTTTTGTTATTATCAAAACAACAACTAGGGGATTGTATCTAAAAACACTTTTACACTAACAACCGTAGCATGCATTATCAGAGTGCCAGAGGCAGAACATAGCTTGCATCTTCGGAGTGCGTGCACCAGAACAGAATGTAGAGCAAAAGAGAATTATTGGTTTCCTTTGTCATAGTACGGTCATTAGATGATATAGTATCATATCCTATACAAACACCTTGTCTTTGAACAACACACTTAATTAAAACATTAATGTATTAAATTGTTCCCACAAAATACCTTTTGCTATCATCAAAACAAGAGAATGAATTGTTCTCAAACCATCTTGGTTCTAATAAATGTTTCCACCTGTAACTTCATCACCACAATTAGTCAAAATAATAGATCTTTACTCAAACATGACTAAGTTCTCAACTTTGACATCGAGCTCTGATGCCAATGGTAGAATGGGAAACACAAGAAATGGGGTGTGAATTGTGTTTCATTTTAAAATATTTTTAACATGACTAAGCTCAAGGAAAACAAGGCAGATGAACAAAAACAAAATACAATAACACAAATGATTTATCCTGGTTAACCACCAACACGGTAGCTACGTCTAGTCGCTTCAACCTAAAGGATTTAATCCATTAGTTCACCAAAGAAATACACTTTCAGTGAACACCTACTAGTCAAACTGAATGTGTTCATGTTTTCTCAACCTTTTAGCTTAGTACAATCAAGATGTTGAAGAAAACAACCACTACTGGGCTAGGTTACAAGAGAATAGGTTTAGGTTTTATGAAAAGCTCTCACAAGAGAGTGTTTATGAAGTTATACTCTTACAAACTTACCTCAACATTTAGGTAAAACGAGTGATTAAGAGCAAGAGTGCGTTTCTTGTACTTTTCAAGAGAGGAATGCACGTCTTTTTGTAGATATCGTTTAGGGTTTTTGGTTGTTGTCATGATTGCAAGAAATCAACATAAATCATGAGGTTTTATATCAAATCTTTAAAGATTTATTTTCCATAGAAAACTTTCCAAAACAAATATTTGTAATTCATTCAGCGTATCTTGGTATGAAGACATAGAAGCAGATGATACAATGATTAGAGCATGTCTCATAGTTCTTCACATAAGTAGCATATTAAGGATGTGCATTAGAGGATGCACAAGGGCTTTGTCTTCTTCGAAGCATTGACTTTCATTATAGCATTGCCTTCTTTCAGAGCATACATCATAAGTGTTAATCAAACGATCAATTTCTTGATACGAGTATCAAAGGAAAACGATTGGATGCTTGATGCATTCATCAGAAACAAATGATTGGATATATGTCACATTCATTAGAGGCAGACGAAACATAGCATAGCTTGTATTATCTGAGTCACCAGAGGCGCATTTCAGAGCGCGTTTGCCAGACTCAAAATACTAAATAGAGGCGGAGTCTTGGTGTTCCTTTATCTTAGACCAATCATCAAATAATACAACATAACATCCTACAGGATTCACTTGATTTGAGAACTGCACACTTAATCTTAACGTTAGTGCTTTAAATTGTTCCCACAAATTGATTTTGATATCATCAAAAAAAGTAAAGGTCATAGTTCTTCAACCAACTTGGTTCTAACACCACCAAATTGGCCAATTGCTTGCATCATGTGGAACATCATTGGTTTGAATTGAAATTGAGAAAAATTTATCGTCCAGATTTAAAGATAGCATAAATAAAAGTTAAGCCCAACATAACACATAACCATAAAGATCAATTCATACTTCATTAATCTTTAGCTAAAACGAGTTTAGCTCATAATGAGCTTTAAGCCAAACATGAAAATGGAATGAAACACCAAAGCAACCATTACAACTTAGAATATTATAGAAAGGTAGAATCAAGGAAGGAACACAAGCTTAGGCAACAGTTACAACAGCTTCTGTTTCATCTTGGATGCAAGTTATTTGCCTCCAACACAAATATTTCATAAAAGTAGCTTCAATGGTGTCTAAAATAGATGATGAAAGTGTAAATGAGGAGTGATGGCTAGGGTTGTGATTTCAAGGTCAGGAATTGTCTCCACCTTTCTTCAAATATTGTTTTCTTTTTATATGGCAACCCATCTCTCTCTCTCTCTCTCTCTCTCTCTCTCTCTCTCTCTCCTAGTACCATCTTTTTTCTTTTTGTGATAAATCATCTTTTGGCCCACATACGCTCATGGGGTCTACATCTTTGCATTAGATGGTTTCTCACCAGGTCTATCACGCCTAATGTTGTAGCTTTTCCATAACATTTTCACTCTGGGACAATAACTTCAAATTTTCCCTACTCAAGTAACAAACCTAACATAATTTCTTTTTAAAACTGTAATTACAAGCAACTACACCTAAAATTACTCAAATACTTATATTGATACTAAACAGCTACTATAATGAAAACAACTACAAAAGACAAACAAATCCTAGCTTAAATGTGATAAATAACTCGTTATTTCTAAGAGTTATCACACCCCCAATATTGAACTATTGATGGTCCTCAAGTAATGGCATAAGAAATTAACTAAACATATTAGAATAACTTTGCAAATAAATCACATGCATTGAAGAGTGGTCCTTCATTGGGTTGATATCATAATGGAACAAATCAAAACTTTTGGACAATTTTTTTTTTATCAACCCATATCATCCTTGTGTGTGTGTGAAGTTAACATCGTTAAGTTTGAATCTCAACATTATTAGAATTAGATTTGCAAAACAATTAAGTTATTACCTACATGCATATCACCTTTAACACAAGATAATTAAGCTTTTTATACCATTTGGCATAGAAGACATTTACTATTACCTTGGACAACTCAGCCTTTATTCCTTTTATATTTTTTTTTCTACTCCATCTTTTGGGATGAGTGATGTTTTTAAGATCATCTAATTACTACTCAGTGAAGTACACATCATCCTACCTTATGACATTACTGATGGTATTAAGATCACTCAATTACTACTCAATAGAATGAAAAATTTATTTATTTACTCATATATATATATATATATATATATATATAAATAGTATATTTGAGAGTAAGTTGTCAAACTTCTTTTAATCTTCTTCATTGATTACTTTTTTATTCCGTGCTAAAGATTAATCACAATTCAATTCCAAACTTACTTGTCAATCCTTATTTCAACTTATAATACCATAATTCTCCCTTATGGACATATTTGTTGTGCTCAAATAAATGGGTTTTCTTTATCATCTATCTTAGATTTTAACCATTCAAGTTCAATCAACCACCGTAATCAAAACATGAACAAACCAGTAACAATAAGTTAACTATTCTATCATGCATTATTCAAAACACATTAAAAAACCATCCCCTTTCCAAACTATAATATAAATAATTGTATAACTACTCATACTACAAGTTTGAAAAATTGTTTGGTACACAACTACAAATAGAAATTACTAGTCATAACACGGGAAATTAAAAATGTAGAATTTAGAAAAAAGCTTACTACCATGATTGATGCTACAACATTCATCGGGTTGTGTCCACTTTGGTAGCTTCAGCAACAGCTTCATCTCCATCTTTCTCTTTATTCTTGGGTTGCCTCCCAAGAGAGCTTGGTTTAAAGTCCTCAACACGTGCGAATGATGTTAGATATATTCCATAATTGAGAAAGAATTTGATCTCCTTGGGGTACTCTACAAGCAAATGGTTTCTTATATAGGTCTGATAGAGATAAGGACATTCTGATGGTTAGCAAGAGTGAATTGATAGTGATGAGAGCAAAAAGGACTTTAGGTAACATCTACAAACTATTGTGTTGTACCATTGTAGGTGATCCAACAAAATTGTGGCACATGCGTCTGGGTTATCTCAGTGAACATGGGATGACATAACTTCATAGAAGATATTCGCTGAAGGGTGTCAACAGTTGTAAGTTTGATTTGTCCAAATATTGTATACTTGGAAAATAGTGTCGTGTTAGTTTGAAATTTGGGAAACACAAAATAGAGGGAATCCTAGACTATGTGCATTTCGATGTGTGGAGGCCTAACAAAGAGCCATCTATCAGTAGTTTTAGGCATTTTGTGACTTTTACAGATTATTTTTCATGCAAGGTTTGGGTGTATTTTCTCAAACATAAATATGAAGTTTTTGCTAATTTCAAGGTGCAGAAAGCCAAGGTAAAAAACCAGATGAACAGAAAAATCAAGTATTTGCGGACAAATAATGGGATAGAGTACATTGTTGCGAAATTATTTTTACATGAAAAACTTTTATTTATAGTCATCTTTAATGACATGGGAAATATTTTTTCCAACTCACAAATTTCATCCAAGTGTCATGTCATTAATAAGAGTGTCACATCATCAAAAATGGTGGATACCAAAATAATCCCCATAATTAATTAATAGGGGGGCCAAAAACCGGTTTTAGAAATGAAGGGACTAAAAGTTTATTTTGGGCAAAATAGGAGGATGTAACGTGTAATTAAACCAATAAAATATATATACAATTATCAAATCATAGGAAACCCGCATACAAAGAAAATTATTCATAAAAGTAATTAACATATATTCCCAAATAATTTTATCACCAAATTAATTATTCGAAATCATATTTAATCAATAAAATAGTTTATTAGAAAATTTGTGGTGTTCCAAATAACATAGGAACATGCAACGATGTTCAATCTATTATTCAAAGTCAACCAAAACCCAAATTGGATGGAGATAAAACTCATCACACCCTAGCATGCTAATTATAGGAGATGTGAGCAATGTAGAACGAAGAGAACACAAGAAATGGGATTTGAATTGTGTTTTTAAAAAACTTTTGTGCGGCTATACTAAAAAATAAGGAAGATAATGTACGAGTATGAAAACAAAGTAGCGAGAGACACAACAATTTTTCCTAGTTCTCCACTAACACAGTAGCTATGTCCAGTCCCTTCCACTTGAAAGATTTAATTCACTAAATTGTCACTGAATCATACTTACACTTGAACACCTATTAGTCACACTGATTGTGTTCAATCTTCTCAACCTACTAGTTTTGTACAGTCAAGCTGTTAAAGAAGGAAGCCACTACTAGGCTAGGTTACAGTAAAAAGATATTAGGGTTTATCTGAATAAGTTCTTGCAGAGAGTGTTTACAATGTTTGCTTTAGAGAAAAAAATTCTTAGTACAAAAAGAATGATAACAACAATACAGATATGATTGTAGCTCGTTGCTTGTATTTTGTGTAGTGTTTGATATTGTTCTATCTTTCTTCGTTGAGGAATGTACGTTCTTTATAGAGTACAGTTAGAGTTTCTGGTCTTTAGACAACTAGCTGATTCAAGATGTGTATCAGATGATGCGCAATTTGATTTGTCTTAACAGTGTTTGACTTTTTAAAAGCGTTGACTTTTTCAAAGCATTGACTTTTTCAAAGGAAGGAACTTCAGAGTTAGATGATCAGACGTTGGATGTGATTGTTAGAGCCAGAGGCAGACAAAATGTTGTTACTCTAATCAGAGGCAGAAAAATTCTTGTTATGCTTATTAGAGGCAGATGCGGAAAAATGTGTTCTATCAGAGGCACTGCAATGCAATGCTAATTCGCGTATCAGACTCAGTGAGAGGAAGGAAATACGTGTTGTACTTTTGTCTTTGTCTATATACAGATGATACAATGATAGTCTGTTGACCAAGCATGTAAAATCAAATCTATGCACTTAAATTCAACGTTAGAGAATCAAATTGTTCCCACAAATGATTTTGTTATCATCAAAACACGTGAGGGACTTATTTCTTCAAATCAATTTGGTTCCAACAAGTAACCCTCTGAAAACCGTATCTGCAATCAAGGAAAAGTCAATGTTTGAACTATTGTCTGAAATTAAACTTTCATCAATCGATGAAGCCTTATCAGATGATGGATGGATTGTAGTAATGCAAGAAGAATTGAATCTATTCAAGAAAAATGATATATGGGATATGGTGCCCAGATCTAGAGGAAAGCAACATATTGGAACCAGATGGGATTTTTAGGAACATACTAAATAAAAAAAGGAGAAGTGGTAAGAAACAAAATTAGGCTAGTAGATCAAGGCTGCAATCAATAGGAAGGTAATAGTTACACCGAAACCTTTGCTCTTGAGGCAATGTTAGAGGTTACTACAATTTTACTCTCATTTGAGCTTTTAATAACATCATCTTGTATCAAATGAACGTGAAAAGAGTATTTTTAAATTGGTATAAAAAATAAAGAAGTGTATGTTAAACAACCTCTTGATTTTGAAGAAAATGAATTTTCATATCATTTTTTTAAATTGGAAAAATCTTTATATTGTCTTAAACAAGCTCCCATAGATTGGTATGAAAGACTGAGTAGTTTTCTGTTGAAAAACAACTTCGAAAGAGGCTAGGTGGACAATACTTTGTTTAGAAAATCGACTAAAAAACGACCTTTTTATTGTTCAAGAATATGTGGATGACATCATTTTTGGTTCTACTAATGCAAAATTATGTCAAGAGTTTTCACAAGTAATGCATATTTAGTTTAAAATGAGTATGATTGGAGAGCTGAAATTCTTCCTCGGAATTCAAATTCAACAAAGCTTTGAAGGTGTCTACATTTATCAAACTAAATACATAAAAGAGATAAGGAAGAGAGATCACAAAACATGTTAGCTACGTCTAGTCCCTTCACCACCAACATGTCTCAAATGTTAACTACGTCTAGTCCCTTCACTCTAAAAGATTTAATTCACTAAATCAAACTGATTTTCACAAGCACTAAAACTTTTACTAGTCTCTTGATTATGTTCTAATCTTCTCAAACTTCTAGCTTTGTATTGCCAAGTTTTTGAGGTTGTAGCCACTATTGGGTCAAGTTATAGAGATGAAGGTTTGAAGTGTTTCTGTATAACTCTTACAAGAGGATTTTGTAGTAAAAACACTAAGATTATCTCAAAATCTTTTTCCCTTACTATATGCAAAGAATTATTACAAAGAAGTTTCACTCGTTTTCTATATATTTGAATTGATGCACAAACTTCTTTATATAGAGAAATTTGATGTCATTAGGGTTTCTGGCTGTTGCAAGAATTGTTGAGCAAATCTGGTAAGAAATGTAAGGAACGTACAATTACTTAGATGTTTTTGAATCTTCACATTTATTCTTTATCCTTTCTTGCCTTTATGATGATTTAGTGTATCTTGATAATTAAGTCAGGAAAATCAAATGATGTACGCATTAGAGGATCATATTGTTGTGGATCATCCAATCCGAGGATGACTTCCAATTACGGATAACAAATTATTTGACTTGTGATAACTAAGAGACAATGAATGTTGAAGTGATGACTTATATTCACAAAACATATTCTCAACAAAAGATTCGTAATGCAATGCATGTATGTCAGTGCGTATGATTCCAAAATATATAACCCGCTGCAAAGTGGTGTGAACCTCTTGTCCACATATCCTCTTGATCTAATGTGAAGTCCCTCCGGACAGTCACAACTCAATAATCCCCGCAAAGATATGGCAGTCCCACTAAACAAACTATTGGCGGGACCAACACTATAGAAAACCACCCACAACTATGAAATGCATTATTATACTTTGACTCTCAAATACAATTATCATGTTAATGAAGTTCTTAAAAGACTATTCTTTTAAAACTCATTCAACACTAATAATTTCATCATAATTCTTACAAAGCATACTCTATCATTTATCATAAAAATCATAATTCTATATCAGTAACATGTTTAATACATATCTAACAGTCATGAATAAGCAAGTCAAAAACATCAACAAATACATATATATAGTTATGTACAACAATTTAATAACATCAAGCGTATGCATACACTTATGTTTACATATCTACACATCCTACATGTAAAAAAACTAAAAATTAGAAGAAGTCCTTACCTTCTTTTGATTTCATAAACACCGCAACGTGATCTAAATCGGATTCTAACACACCTTCAATCTTTAATTAATGTGTATTAGGATTAACCTAACTCAAAGTACAAATCCAAATTGACTTAACTTAATTTTAGGGTTTACTTTCTTGATTAAAGCTACCTTGATGCATGTTTTTGTGATGTATAAATACATTTTTAAGAAATCATTTCTCACATAAATGACAATTATTTGAGCCATTTACTGAAACGAAATTCATCCTTATGATATTAATTATTAGTCTAAAATAGGTTTATTTCAAAGATATAATTATTTTATGACTTTTCTAAAAAGATAGCCAATTTTTGCAAGTATAGTTTAAAAATCTTTAGTACCCGAATTTCCAACAAGTAAACTACAATTTTGCAATTTTTGTACATTATCAAACAATGCCAAATTTTAGCAAATGACCACTCTAATTAAATCTTAAGATGTCAAGTTATGAAAATAATTTTTATTTGAGTTTTTATTTAGCCATCAGAAGTAGTTTTCAGGTTGAAGCTTTAGGTGTTAAAAATCAATTTATTTACTGTTTTGTAAAATTGAGTCTCGTTAAATTATTTTTACATAAACAAATACGTAAAATTTATGCTTAAAATGTAGATGATTTTGTCTAGATTTATTTCTTAAAATAGATATGAAATTAAGATTAAACAGTAAACTTAATCACTTCATGACATGACTTTTCGACAACAGGTCCCCTATACATCCTTTTGACAATAATTATGAAAGAATAGGATCTATTGCATGAAAAATTATAAAATATTTTTCAAGAAACATCATCTCCAAATTCAAAGTCATTAGTTTTATAAAAAAAAATCACTGAAACTGTTTTGGCCAAAATTAATCAAAACAAAAATTTTACTATAGCTAAAATAAAAAATTATTTTACACATGCTCCCAAGCCTTTTCTGAAACAACAATTTTTGTAAAAAACCCTAACATACTAAATATCAGTTTCAAACAACTTTACAGGTATGAAGTCCAATATTTACAGCACAAAAATGAAGTAGAAGTTATATACCCAAGTTTTTAAAAATTTGTGAACAAAGCTGTTTTACCCAAAACTTTCACAATTCAAAACTTAATGCATGCAAAATTTATGACTTGATCATGCTTTAAAATTCAACATGCAAGGACTAAATTGATACATACAAAACTTGAATCGAACTGTAATGTAACATATATGCTCCTGATCATCAAAATAAGAATAAAAATGGAAACTTTCATTACCTATTTGAAGGGTGTGGTTCTGCCCCTAACTAAACGAAAGGAGAGACAAATTTTATTGTATAAAAATTGGTTCATTGGAATCACAAGGATGGGGGGAAGAAATTTCATTCACAAGACATTTTGATTTGAAGCATGGATCATGGAAATGCAAGAGGAAGAAGATGATGGTGTTTGAGAGAAATGGATTAAAAAAAAGTGTGATAATGAAAGAGGGAGCATTGTTTGATAATTTAAGGGAAAAAGGAAGAAAAAAAACTTTGCCTTTTGTTACAACTATTTTATTTACTATTCAATTACTTTGGCGAATCCTAATTTATGTTAGATCCAAACCCCTTGCACATGTCTTTCCATGTTAGCCACTAAGTCAACTATATATCTCATTTCAATAAAATTTGTTCTTGACAATTTTACTCGTTGTCGGGAAATTTTACCGTTAAGTAGTATTGGTAATAACAATTCTTAATAATTAAATTATTATCCTAGTCAGATAACTATTCTCCCGCTCATAAAAATTATCTAACTTTTCCAATCGATTTCGTGAGTGGACAATCGATTTCCCCTCAACCGACCCAGAGCTAGTGGAAGACAATGATTTTTATGAGATTCTCGTGCCTGAGATTTACATGGTAGTTTTAACTACAAAGGAGTTAGATTCAAAGGATTCATAGGCAAAGGTAACGTTAAGAGAGGTCATGTCTATTATGATTTGTATTGTGTGTTGGCGTTGTCCTTGTTATTGTAGTGATTACTCCATCATCACTAGGTTGGTTTATAAAGCCTTATGTGCCACTTTTGTACTGATGTGATTATCGTATACTTTTGAATGACTATACTTTGACAATTGACATTGACTGTTGTGGTTCTATTTTTCATTTTTTGGGTATTCATGGATGAGTTGAATTCATGGAGCAACATTTATGCAAAGGTGCTTGCCAAGAATACCTCAAGGTTATGAGTGGTGGTTAATTCGATCTCATAGCCTTGAAGTATTTTCAGGTGTATATTTGGGAATGTATATGTTTCAGACTGCTTTTTCCGATAAATACCTATGTAATATATTATTAGTATATTTAGAGTTAATATTTGTGTGAACTTATTTCATAGAATCTTTAAAGTTGAACGATGTTTGAAATTTTGTTAGCTTTATTTAAACTTTAAAAGAAAAAAATTTATAGATATTTTTAAGAGAGATGTGTTTTATGGTATTTTATTTGAAAAATTGTTTTGAAAGAAAATATGTTTTCTATGTTATAAATCAGGGTGTTAAAAATAAGCTTTGAGACTTCTGATATCGAGGTAGACATTTATTATTTCTTATCATTAGTTTTCAAATTACGTTGTTTATTTATAGTATTTGTAATTTATTTTGATTGTGACATATTTGACTTTTTTTCCATTATATCCCTCTTTTTAAAAAAAGTAACCAAAATGTCCCATTTTTGAAATCTGTTACCAAATTGCCCTGTTTTTTGAGCCTCGTTACAGGTCGCAACGGGGGGTGCGACCTCCTGAAAGCAAAATTTTGGCAGGCCCAGTTGGAGGGCGCAGGCCGGGAGTGCGACCTCCTTCTGGGGTTTTTTTTTTTTTTTTTTTTTTT
>JBBPBP010009779.1:39961295-39978893 GCA_037974735.1 Cicer chorassanicum
TTATATACTTTTATAGTCTCTATTTTTGTTTATAAGGACTTATTTTATGAAAAATTTCATTAAATATAATTTTAAATTTTATTTTAATTTATATATATATAGTCTCTATTACGATTTATTATATTATTTGTAAATGCTCACTTAATTGATTTATAAAGTATGTCATAATTTTTTATTTAGTAATTTGTAGATGTTAATAATAATATATATAATGCTTTTGAAAAATAAAGCAATTTATATACAAAACATCGATCTTATTAATGATCGTATAAAATTTATTTAATTTTCATAATAAACATATATATATATATATATATATATATATATATATATATATATATATATGGATATAGACCGTAGTTGGATGTATGATAGAAATTATCCCGGAAGGAAGGGTCTTAAACAACGTTTTGCTAACAAGGTTGAAGAGTTTCTCAATTTTGCGAGAGTGCAAAAAATTGTCGAAGATGAAGGGGGGATGAGATGTCCATGTTGTTTATGTCGATGTAGACGGTTTAAGAGTGAAGATGAAATAAGAGTGCATTTATATGAAGATGGATTTCAGCATAACTATTGGATTTGGACTAATCATGGGGAGGAGACTCCAACAGCGCCTAGTACTAGTACACATGTGGAGAATAACGTAGGTCCTTCAAGTAGAACTAACATGTTAGGTGTAGATTATTATAACTATCAGCAGTTCCCGCCTCACCAACAACAACAATCAAGGCCTCAATACTTGCAGCAACAACCAATGTTCCAGCAGCAGCAACAATACTCTCAATACTCCCAACAACAGCAACCACCACCAAATTTCCAGCAGCAACAACAACAGGATCCTCCAAACTCTGCCTTACAGCAACAACAACAACAACAACCAATGTTTCAGCAACAACAATATTTTAATAATTATCAGTATGTTCCATCATTTTCACAACAGCTTCCTCAACCTCAAGCAGATTCAGCTCCATACCGACCAACTATGCCAACATCTGGCTTGATCAGACCAGATTTAAATCAACCTCAACCAGCTATGGCTCCGCCGACTAGTCGTGGTGTACTTGAAGATGAATTGCAATTTCAAACCATGCTGTCTCCAACACCAATTAATAATACTTTTGAGGAACTTTTGTCGTCGGGTAATATTCCATCAAATAATGATGGAGGGAGTGGAGCTAATGATCAGAGCAATTACTACGATGATTGATGGATTTGAATAATATTTGCTATTTTTATTTTTGGTTTGTATGAATTTATGGTTTGTATGAATTTGCTAGACATTATTATTTAATTATGGTATGTTTAATTTTTGGTTTGTATGACATAATTTATTAATTTTGGAATGTTTTGTTTTGTTTGGTATATATAATTTAAATTTATAATTTTATATAATTTATTAAAATATAATATTTATTTTAAATTGAATATAATTTCAAATATAATTTATTTTGTTTGATATATATAATTTATTAATATATAATATTTATTTTCAATTTAAATTTTTAATTTTTAAATTATATTAATATTAAATTTTTATATATAATTTCATTTTTTTAATATTAATTTCGAATTTTATAAATTTTTTTTATTAAAGTCAGACATTTGTGGTGGGCTAAGCCCTCACAAACTGATCATTTTATGTCATGTCATCCTTTGTGGCGGCCTAAGCCCTCACAAAGGATAGATTTTGTGGCGGCCAAAGCCCTCACAAATTTGTGGCGGACCTTTCCGTCACAATTTTGTGAGGGCTTAAGCCCTCACAAATGGTAACAAAAAAACTTGA
The DNA here is from genome assembly GCA_037974735.1 of Cicer chorassanicum. Classification (NCBI taxonomy): domain Eukaryota; kingdom Viridiplantae; phylum Streptophyta; class Magnoliopsida; order Fabales; family Fabaceae; genus Cicer; species Cicer chorassanicum. The sequence continues at coordinate 39,963,079 of JBBPBP010009779.1, forward strand.
ATTTTGTGGCCGTTTTAGCCGCCACAAACCTTTGTGACTGGCTTATTTGTGGCTGCTAAAGGCAGCCACAAATTCTCCTGTTGTGGCTGTTTTTCTCCCTTTGTGAGGGCATTTGGCCCCCACAAAATCATGTTTTTCTTGTAGTAAACTAGAAGATATTTAATGAAACTCTTTCCAAACTGATAGGTCACAAACATGTAACATTCTTAAAGATATCTTAATGACTTGCAAAGACACTTATGTAACTCCATTGAATCCATCCATTGTCGGTCAAACAAAGCTTGAGATAATATCAGTAAGATGAATGAATTCTATAAGCCTCAAGATGTACTTAAACTCATCTATTCATTTATACACATCCATTGTACTGCATTATTTTATAAGCCTCAATTGTATTTCCTCCTAATTTTCTATTTCTGCCCAGTAAAGTACATAACCACAACATAGATGTTCTATTTTGATAACTAATTTTAATAACTCTGATAATTTGTGTTTCTTTCTCAACAGTTATCAATTGTGTTATAGTCTTTTAATTTAGATATCAATTTGCATGAATTTTTTCTCGTGGGTCGCACGGGTACTCACACTAGTTCATATGGAATTAAAGTTTTGATTTGAAATTGAATATTTGATTTATGGCATGATTGTAAAGTCTGATTATATCATTATCATATCTTCAACAATAGGATCTTTCTTTTATGATGTTATTTGGATTATATTATTATACTCACATTAAGTGATGTCAATTAGTAGTGCCATATTAAAGAGATTTAGACTACAATTATGAGTAGTGCCTTGTAAACATAAGACATTTCTCATTTAATTTAATAAATTAATTTATCTAGTAATTTTGGTAGAGTTGGTTGAAACAAGTTGCACAAAGCAATTTCTTTTGCGTAAATTTTACTCAACCAAAATTACAAAAGATGTAATATAAAATTATCCATGTGAGTTATCGTCGGCCCGACGGAAGACACAACTTTGCCAGAAACCTCCGCTGCATAGATTTGGTTCAATAAGAATCACATAAGATGCATTATAGAATTGTTCATGCGAGCTGTTATGGTTGGCCAAAAGGCAGACGCAATTTGGCCGGATAATTTCATATATGTGATGATAAATATGTGGTGATTATTAAGTTTTATTTTTCATGTGGATAATGAGGATGTCAAAAGACACTCATTATTTGACAGATCTTGTAATACCATAAGTTAATTGTCTAGAATATAACTTGAGCATTAGCATAATTCGACAAAAGAGATGATTAGTACAAATCTCGACACAAAGTCATGAAAATGTATTAATACACATATTAATCCTTCAGAAGAAAAAAAAACAAAAAAATATGGAGTACGTAACACATCCATGGCTCAAAATAATTCCCTAGAAATTTTTAGCAAGCTATAACATAAACTAATATGCTTCACTTCTCCAACTCTTGATCTAAACATTTTTACCTGTAAAATATTTAAATAACGTGGAATGAGATTACATCTCAGTGGGTCCCAAGGAATGAAACCAAATCAATTAGCATTCTAAATCAAAGATATAATTTATCTTCTGAGTTTCTCTTCTATATATAATTTTGACTCTTTCTAAGTATTTAAGCCATTAGACGTGAGTAATCTAATGACTTAAACTCTACCTAACAAGCATGTCATAAAGACTACATTAGTTTTACTAATGTCCTCTTCTTGTAAGTAACTTTATTTTGGTAAGATTGTACATAATTACGTCCGTAAGTGGTGCCCCATTTACCCTCACTTACCCCTCGCTTCCGTCGTATATAGACGGAGAATTCATCTAGCTAGGATGAATCCTATACTTCTCACCTTAATCAAATATCTAGTAGTTATATATAACAATCCACATACACACACATATATATTTATCTATAACATCATCCATTAATAAATATATTAAAGACTTCCACACACGAAACCTTGAAAATTCTTATGATAACATAACTATTAAGTAAATTTTATCATACTAATCATATAATGTAAATTGAAATTCAAGATAACATGCTTAAGATAGATTTTTCCCAAAACAGCCCCAAATTTATGTTATAACAACGCAATACTGAGTTTGACTACAGAGTCAACTGATATGAACTTATAAGTATCAAGATTGAGTAAATGAGTACTCTTTGGAAAGCTTGTGATGTCTACTTTATAGATAAAATTTTTATTTTATTTTAATTAAGTCCCTAATTCTTGCAAATTATCAAAATAATACACAATGACAGAAAAACAGAAACAACAACTCTAGTCTAACTTGTAACCCAATTTTAAACATCAATACAGAATCAAACATTACAAATTTTGTACTCAATTTGAAGGTAATTGAGTCTAGTTTCCTGAAAACTAAAAATTATTCAGAACTAAGGTCTCTAGAAAACTTTATGACCAAAACATCACACATATGTCCTGCGAATTTTAAGTTAACAACATTCCTTCAATCACACTAATTTCCTAACAATCTTTGCAAACAATAATGCTACAAAATATGAATAAATCAGTAATGAACACATCAAAACAGCATCACAAATTTCAATTTACTCAAATTAATTTGTCACAATATTGAAACTCAAGGTTTGTAATTTCAAACACAGCAAAACAACATCACAAATTTCATGTCATCAAGGAACTTCACATGCATAAATCATTTTAATTTCAAAACCCCCAAATCCAACCAAGAATAAAATAAAATAAAAAATCCCTTTCTTCATTTCAAACCCTTAAACCCCAAATCCCTAAGCTATGGAACACATTATCTCATACATGCATGAATGTGAGATAGAAAAAGGGAAATCCACCTCTTGATTTGGAAAAGAATGGAGAGAATGACGGTTCTCTCAACTCTTTCTACTTTGGCCTCTAGCAAATTGCACTTCTCCTTTCTCTTTTCTTGTTTTGTTGTTTTCTTTTTGTTTTTTTTCCTTCTCTTCTTATTTCTCTCACTCCTTATTCTTCTCCAACTTTCCATTTTTCCTCTCTCTCCTTTCTGATTTCTCGTTCTCTCTTCCCCCTTCTTCTTTTTCTTTTCTTTTGTTTTAATTTCTTATTTGTTTCCCCCTTTGTTTACTACTTTCCCCCCCTTTCTATTGTTATTATTAATATTATTATTATTATTATTATTATTATTATTATTATTATTATTATTATTATTATTATTATTATTATTATTATTATTATTATTATTATTATATTTATATTTATATACTAATAAGTAAAACATAAAAATTACTACCTATTATTTATGCTAAAGAGGGATGTTACAGATCTAGATCTAAGAACAATATTTAATCATTGCATTGAGAGTACCGTTTGCAGTTAATTCATGCAGTCAAATGATATGCCTACTAATGTGTATAATTAAATTATTCAATTATTTGACCGACTTTTATTTATACCTATGATGGTAAACATGTGACAATTATAAGGATTTCTTGTTTAACAATGTTAATTGTTAGTGTTTGATATTTGTAACAAAATACCACTAGCAATTAATGTTATTGTCTAAAGACTTTATATTAATGTTGCATTAGATATTTTGGTAAACACATTTTTTTTATTCTCTTTAAACTAATTTAGTTTATGTATTTGCTAAATTAAATTAATTTTTTCTTTCCTAAAAGCAATAAGTTTTAGGATATAGAAGAAAATCAATATTTTTCTTGGATCTAGATCTTGTATAAGGATGTAGAAACTCTAATTCTCACAATTTAGTATTTTTGAAGGGAAAATTAAGTGTGAAAAGTGAGTTCTTCTCCAAAACTTATAGGTCGTTTAATCATAAAGCATGGTATTTTAAAGACATTAGAGGTGTTAATTAAGGTGACATTTTTGTCATATTTTATTTGCTTAAACTCAACACCCTCAAAAACTAGAGTATCACGTGTCAGAAGCGATTGACTGTAAATAGAAATTCTTTTTTGGTATTCTTGAAATACTCTATTTGGACACTCATGACACTTTTTTATGATTATGATTTTTGGAACTACAAAAGATTAATGCCAATATAGTGTTTTTTAATGTCAACATTAACGAAACAATATAGTGCAAACCGAAAGTAACTTTATGTCTATAGACACAAAGTAAATGATTGGCAAATTGATGTGATCCATCGATGAGTTAATGTATAAGTCTCATTAATGATATCACAAAGTTTTATAAGGTAATTATCTAATTTGTTTTTTAGATTACTATTGTGGAGAATTGTGGATATTATAAGATCACTAGGGCCAAAGTTATATTTTTAGTAAAATGTATCGATTTTATTTTACTTAGTCATCAATGATAAAGACATGTTGTGTGAAACCAAGATATCTCTAACAGATGTTTAGCGATGTAAGATCTTATGGACGCCTTTTTTTGTATGAGTATGATACTTAGAGATTATTTTCAAAGTTTCATTAAGTTATAATAAAAGAGTTATATCAATAAAGTTGTAAATAAATTTGATGCAAAAGACAATATACTAAGGATACCCCCAATCACTAAAGAGATATTATTTTAATCTCAATATTTGCCCTATAAAAATATAGAAATTAATAAAATTAAGTATTTCTCTATGCTTTAGTTTTTGTAAGTCTTAAGAATGATATTATATATACGCATTCAGAAATAAATTATAAAATAAGATCATTTGGCACATACAAGAGCAACTCATGTTTAAATTGCTAAAAAAAGCTACCATAAGGATTCCTGAAGAGAACAATAGAGCTTATGCTCACAAATTAAATATCTAACAATTTGGAGATCATAAGTATGTTCGACTTTGATCTTTTAAATGTCCATAGAAAGTGGAAAACTTAATTAAAAAAATGGTTGATTTATTTATGTCAATTGGTTGCATATAGTAAAAGGTATTAAAAGATTAATGAAGTTATATTGCGACATAAGTCAATCGTAAAGTGTTTTAACAAATTTTTATAAAGTGTATTGATATACATATTATTGTTGTTGAAGAATAGAACATATAGAGATAGACGTTATGCTAGTTGACCCATAAATAAAATATTTGCACCTAAAGTCTTTCACATGGTTGTTGTTATTTAGGATGTCTTGGATTAGTGGAAGTCTTTGTTCCTTTATGTTCTGTACTTTTAGAATCGATATAGACTTTATGTTGTGACTTTCTTCAGAAATAAAGTTTATAATGTTGTTGTTGTTGTTGTTGTTGTTTATGTATCATGTGTGCAAATATTAAATTAGCACCTAAGAAACTTCAGTAGGACCAGTTGGAAATATGCATGATATAGAGATCATATTGCATGAAATTTCGATGCCACTCATCAAAATTGATCTATGTCATCAAGTGCTTTGATGTGGTGGTCGTCGTTGTGATTCCATTATTAATGTATAAGGTGGACCAAATTGCAAAGAAAAATCTAAAGATAAATAGCATTTGGATGCATGTCTAAAGAATTTTTAATATAATTATTAGGTTTAAATATGTTTTTGGTCCTTGCAAATATGTTTCTTTTTTATTTTAGTCCCTGTAATTTTTTTGTTTGATTTATACCCTTGCAAATTCTAACAAATTTTAAAAAAGTCTTTTATGAATCTTTTTTAGTAAAAAAATTGTGACATGACTAATTTTGGATAAAGTGACACATGGTGACTGTATAATTGTTTTTGACTAGACAATATTTAATATTTAAAATTAAAATTTATTTATTAACTCATTTAATCATTTAATTAAAAACTTAAAATTAATTAATTAACCAATTAAATAATAAAAAACTAAATAATTTTCATTTTCAACCCCAAATTTTTTAGTAAAAATTCATTAATATTCATCTTCAACTCAATTTCTTCTTTTTCAAATCACAAATTCTCAAATCTTTAATTCAAAGTGGTAATCCAGGGATGCATTGTTGAGTGAAAGAAAAAGAAATTAACAAATTCCAGGACTTTACTCCGGTGGTCAATGGCAAACTGCTCACGCTACTTTCTATGGAAGATCTAATGCTTCCGCCGGCACTATGGGTCAGCAACAGCATAACCTTTTTCCTTTTTTTTTTTTTTTTTTCTTTTTTCTCATTCTTGTTCGCTACAATAAAAATTATTGACTAACAAAAAATATTATTCCACACTAATTTTCTAGTTATTAAAATCAGTAACAGAATTAGAATGTGATTTGAACTTTTCACTCTCTAAATTTCACTAGCTAATATAAGTTTATTTAGTAGTGAATTTCGTTATACTTGAATATTGGAATGTGCATCAAATTTCTATGCAACTTATCAAAATTGATCTATGTTATCAAGTGTTTTGATGTGATGGTCGTCGAGTCGATGTGATTCTATTATTAATGTATAAGATAGACTAAATTGCAAAAAAGAAATATAAAGATAAATAGCATTTGGATGCATGGCTAAAGAATTTTTTATATAATTATTAAGATATTTTATCTAAGTGGGAGATCGTTAGAATATTTTATTAAATAGTTTTATTTAGTTATTATATTCTAATACTATTATGTGGACACATATCTTTATCTAATTATATTAACTATTTATCAATTAAGAGCTGATAAATTCTAATTTAATGCATTTTTTAGAATATTTTTTGGATTATTTTTAGGGAAATTATATGCTATTATATAAATTAGTGTGTCATCTGTGCGTCGCATAGGGACAAAATACGATTTTGAAAAATATATTATTTTATTAATCTATATATATCAATTTTCATTGATAATATATTTTTAGTCTAACTAATTTATATAATTTTTTTTGTAGAAACTATGTAATAAATTTTATTAAATTTATTACATAAAGTGGTCACATAAACAAAATATTCAAAATTATTGTATAAAATGTACCAAATAAGATTTATACCTAAAAAGATTAAATCTGTTAGATATCTCATTCACTTTGTCATAAATATATAATTGGGCAAATTTTGGAGTTTCTCCTTCCTCTGGAATTAGATTGCCAATTCTGTGGAAATTTTGTCCACTAAGAATAAATTGAGGTGGTCCTCCACCCCCACTCGAGTTTGATTGGATCTTTCCACCAATGGAGGTGAAACAAAACATACTATTATATACTCGAATATTTTCTTTAAAATGTTTACTCCTTGGATCTTGTCCATGTATTAAGTTTAGAGGTGTAACAATCCAATTTTTAACTGTGCGAGTGCATTTTTTTTAAACAACTTAATAAAATAATATGTCGTAACACAAAACGACAAGATTCATAAATAATAACATCATATATACAAACAAGCTAAAATAATTTTTGGAGCAATAATTCAAAGTATACAAATATAAAACACACCAAAGCTATAAGACCTATTAGACATCACTCATACTCCTAGGGTATTATCGGCAGACACCTACACAGAAGTACTGTTCCAAGAATGCTATCCCCCCATGGTCATGTAAAAAAAAATGGAACATGGACCCACCAAACAAACGTCAATTGTCAAGATATATCATAAATACAGTCATCCCAAAACAAAATAAGTACAACCACCAAAAGAAAGACACTAAGGCCCTATAAAAAAAAAAAACTAATATGATCATCCACTAACAACTACAGTAACAAGGGTGACCTCCACACACCGTACAGGTTCCTTCTGACGAGTATCTCTCATCAAAACAACGTCCTTCTCCTTCTCATCAGCCATAGAGGGATCAGTCTCCTCAAAGGTCAGGTCCACCCATGAGATAGGTGGCTTTGGCGGCGCTGGAATCTTATAACAATTCACTACCTCAGCTCTCCTACTTGTCCTCACCACTCTCCCCGTATATGAAACTCTGCTTGAGATGGGGTCGTATACCCAAGCAGTCGGCGAATGTCGGTCAGGGAAGTCTAACGACGTTTGCGTCGTTAAGGTAACAGTCGGTAGAACAAACTCGACTATCATCTGAAGGCAAAGACCAATTTCCATAATAATGTAAAGGGTCATCAACCAAAATTAACAATTAACATTTAACAATTATGTCATAAAGCAATAACACTTAGCAATTACGGCATGATAACAAACAATAATAGAACATGTATATAAATATATATAATATTATAACAAACATGACTCGCGTGTCAAACACCCTAATGCAATGCTTATATGCTAGTGCACATGATTCTGGAATTTCGAAATCCTCCTCGAGGGGCGTAAATCATAAATGTACCGCCTATCACAGATCAACATGATTTACTAGAGTGCAGTCTATCACAGGCCTACAAGACAAAAAAATTCTCGTAAGGATAAGATGGACTAATCAACTCATGGAACCATTATGTGGCCTATCACAGTCACCACTAATACTGTGGCATATCACGGTCACCACTAATGATAAAATGCATGAGCATATTGTGACTCTTTTCACAACAATCATTATGTAAATGCAGCTATTAAAGACTCCCCTTTTAATACTCATTAAACACTAATAATTTTTCATTATTTTCACAGAGCATACTCAAGACACATTCTCATTAATAACATTCATAACATGTAGCAACATGTATTATCACTCAAGAATGCATAATCACATCAATATTAATTATCACATATTCACACATCAACCACACATATAAGGTTCCTATGTGAAAATTAAAAATTTGGAAGGAGCCCTTACCTCTAGTTTTTTCAACAATTATCGCTAATCAAACACAACGAAAATCTCGCATATGCCAATACCTTTAATCAAATAGTGTTTGACTTTGTCAAATCAGTCCCTGAGACTTTAACTACCTTACAAACCCTTTCTTACTCCTAATCCCCTTAGAGTATATTTTACTAAAATTGTTTACAACGAGTAAGGATTAATAGTATTATTATCTACAATACACACTTTCAACATATAAAACATATTTTTAGAAATTAACATCCTTTAAATTTCTCATAGAATTCACTAACAATTATTCGAAACATCTTCAATTATTTTTCTCCAATTTTTTCACACAAACCACAAATTTTCTCAAATTTGCCATGACTAAGTTTTTTTTGGTTTCAAATAAGTACAAGTTTGATCTACTACATTTTTAAAGACTAAGTGTTCAATCAAAGTATTTACCTCATAACAACATAACTACACAAAAGAATATCAATAAATATTTTTCTAGTTTCAAAATTCTAACACTTTGAAGTAGTTTCATTCCTTTCAAAATATATTAAATATTTTTTTCTTTTCTTATCAACAAAGCTTGTATTTTAATTCATGAAACTTGGAATCCTAAAAAAAAAAAAATCTAACTTAAGACTTTAACCTTTACTTAATAAACTTGAAACTATGCAAGCTTTTCTAAAGATTGAAAGTATACATATAAAAACTTAAAACCACAATTCACTAATTTTCCTTAAAACACAAGTTCAAATATTTGATAACCACATGTATACATTCTTGATGATGCATAACAACTATTTTTAAAAAGGCATAAACTAAGAAAAATCATTTTCCTTTAATCACCACAACAACATTAATATTTCAGAGTTCTCTCCACCGCTAACTCGGTGTCAACGGTCTCGATTCCTTTTCGAGACTCAAAGAGCTAACTACATAAACATAAAGATTTATAACAATTTGTTCACCACCAAAATTTATCCAACCACATCATAATTCCAAAATTAAATATTTTTATCTTTAAAGTTATATCACTCAACCATTAAAGCACAAAATTTTGAGTTAATAAAGTACTGTAAATTTCTTCTTTAAACTTAATTCAAGAGTAATTAAAAGAGTAACATTTTTAACTCTAAACATATTAATTTCACAATCTAACTATTTGCTCAAACTCATAACTTAGTTAAAATTTGAACTTTTTCACAACTTTAACAACTTTAAATTTTCTTGTAAAATTTCAACTTCAGTTCAAACTCATTTATTTGAAAATAACTTATTACATAACTCAAACATATCAAAAATCAATTTCTTTTATTTTTTTTTACTAATACTAACAACATCAACAAGAATGATTATTTTTTTTTTCAAAACACCAATAACAACAACAACACAAGCATGAAGAATGATTAATAACACAAGAAGGAAAATCTCTTATTTATGGACAAGAAATTTGCAACAAAACACCAAAAAAAAACTTATCATTTCAATCCAACACAACACCAAAATAGAATAGTTTGTTAAAGAACTAAAAATTTTATTTTTCCCCACAACAATCAAGCTCACTATATTCATATAAATGGGGAAGAGAAAAGAAAGTTTACCTCAAGTAAGTTTGCTTGAAAGCTTCACAATGAGGAGGGGAAGATTTTGTCTTCATAAGATTTTGATCTTGACCAAAAATGGAGGTTTGTGTTTTTTTAACAAACCACCAACACTATATCATTTTTTGTGTGTGTTTTTTTTTTCTAAGAAATGATGAAGAATGGCAAGGAAGGAAACAGAATGAGAGAAGGATCGTTGCTCCCTTTTACATGGCTGGGTTTCTTTATTTTTTTTTTTTTACTTACAAACAAAAAAAATTAGTATAGTTAAATATTTAGATATATTACTAAAAACATCATTATACAACATTTAGTCACCCTTACACACATCACTCACTTCTCAATCTAATTTAATAAAAATATCTACTCTCGTTGCAACTCAATTGACAGATGAATTTATCAGTAACATGTGACATCTTAAAACTTTTTTCGATAATAAATTCTCCGTAACTTAATTAAATAATTATAGGAGGCCTTTTTAAGTATGGAATTTGTACTATTCCTTTCGTACAACAAAGTGAAAACTTAGGTAGGTTGCTATTAGCACTTTTCTCAACTCGCTCCTCATACCACATTTGAGCACCATATTCAGAGCATGTATAACTATTTCTGTTGAATAAAACAAACTCAAATTTTAGGCAATAAAGTCAATTATGATACTATTGAGGTGTCCTTGATGAAAATAGGTTATTGAGGTGTGGATCTGACCTTGTGTTTTAGCAAGTGCAAAAATTTCACAATGGAAAGTAGTCCTTTGACCACTTGTGCTTGCACTTGTTGAGTAAAAGGATAGAGATACAGAGAAAATTAGGATTTCATAGTCAAAATTTTCGAAAATGGAACCTATTGATTAGAGAAAATACATACATTCATTGTTCACATGTTGGAATAACGAACCACTTGGAAAACTAATTACGAACGAAGGTATCGATTCAAGAACATGGTAAGGTTGAGATACACGTTTCGTAACATGCAAAGAAGCTGGATTTATTACATCTGACATAGATGTATCATCCATCAATTGAGTAGCGCATATACAATATAAATCATTGACAACAAAATATATATTAAAATAAAGAAACATGTCATTTTAAATGTAATGAACCTTATAATTTGTAAATGCCAAAATTTAGTAGGTTAATAATTATCAAGAAAAAAATAAGAAAGCATACAATATGAAAATGGAATATACTAACCAGAAACATGTTTTATTGGTTGTGTTGGCTTGTTTCTCATTATGTTTTTCCTACGAATTCTAGAGGAACTTGAAATACAAACATAGTTTTGTCATTATCATTTTGAGTTGATTTTAATAAATGAATGTGAATATATATAAAGAAAACATTTTGAGTTGGTTCTTAATAATATTGGATTGCCGAATCTGCATCAATGGTATGGTCACAAGAGGTTGTAGTCAAATCAGTAGTAGGATTCTCACGTTTGTTTTTCAACGTGATCGATTCTATGTCAATTGAAGTTGTGGCAATTGAATTAATATGAGTTGTTCCATCTATTGCTGCAAAAAAAATTGTAAAATAGAAATCATTGAAGATTGATATGAATGATAATGATTAAATTTAATTAAGCATTGAATATGAGATTATGTAGGTCTATTTACCAATGGTTAACTCAAACAACGAAGTTCTTGCAACAAAATTTGTCTAGTGGTTGAAACACTAAATCTACTTGTATGCATATGTGGTGTACTATTTTCATCTAACAAACATTAGAAAAGTTTATGTTAATTTCATAAACTTGATAGTTAAAAATTTAAGTCCATATATACATAATTTGTTTGGATACATATAGTTGTGCGACACACAGGTTGTGTGTGTGTGTTTTTTTTTCCTTTCAAAAAACTGCACAATGACAATTCCAATAGATTGAATGGCTTATTTTTTAATTCTCTAACTAATCTTTTTTCCTTTCAAAAAAACTTACTATAAAACAATGCTTGTAATATTAAACAAATAAAAATAATGATTATTGAAAAATTAAATAATTAGATTCAATGGAATAGGAATTTTTAAAATAATAGACATAGTCATATTAAGTAAATTAGGTAAATTAGTAAAATTAAAGTAACTAACTGAATAATGAATTTTTATTTTTATTACTCAACATAATATGTAACTTATATGAAATATATGACACTTAAGAATTCATATAAATTTTGCTTCATTCGATCAAGTGGCAAAATATCCTTCATTTTAGTACTACTTCAAATACTAAAGATAAATAAACTTCCCATTACAAATAACAATTACAATACACATAAAAGTTATGATCTAATTTGATATCCATAGTCTTTCAACATGTATCCATTAATTAACAATAAATTTATAATGTAAAATGTATAATACATTAGTAAAATTGAAATGTAACCATTGAAAATTTTAAAAAATGGTAAAGCCATATCCATAGAAACGTAGTCTATGAAATCCAAACAAAACTGAAAGCAAACAAACATAACATTAAATTATTCATAAATGGAAATTGATAAAAATTTAATGTAGGGATCTAACATTGCAAAACTAACAAAGTTCAACCAAAACAAAGGCTACCATTGTTTAATTCAAAACAAAACAAAAAAAGTCATATATTTGTATGAAACTTGATTCTCAATCTTTCTCAATTTTGATATTTTTCACATTCTTTGAATTAGCTCCATCATTGTCATCAGCGACTTCCCTGAATCCCTTTTAAGAGGGCTGAAATCATCGTAATCATGTTCAACTGGTACAGGGACAGAGTTTGGGACTTGACATTTCTCCTCATTAGCTTTTTCTTCAAACTTGGTCATCAAATCCTTGGTTACACCACCATCTACATCATTGTCAAGTCCAACAACAACCTTAATCACGAATTACGAAAATCAGAAACTAATAAATATTGATTTAGATAATTGAAATAATTTATAAAAGCTAAAAGAATATAAACTTCTTCAACAGCAATAGATCTGAATTTATTTTATAATATCCAAGTCACCACATAGTTTTTTGACACGAAATGATTTTTCAAAATTTGAGTTCACATCATTTTTGGCTTCTATCTTAAATGCAACTGCTTTTCAACAAAATCTCCAATTTCTTTTAGCACATTGTCAAACTGTGTATCCTAATATTCACATTATTGATAAAAACATTAATTAAGATCATCAAAATAAACATAACCAGAACACATCAATAACGAAGGTTGAAGATACAATAAAGTTAAGAAAATATACTCGCTTGATCCATTTCATGAAGTAAGTTTAGACATGATTTGTTTGTCAATGAAACTCCATCATAATCAAATATAACAAAGGTAGCAGAAACAATGTCATCAATGACTCTAACTTTGATACGGTACATTTTACCAAAATTAGGTAACGAAATTTATTAACATCAATAATAGTTTAAGGAATAGATAAATTAACATAAATGGATTTTATTTGTTAAACACACCTTGGCACAATTGTCCATACATGTTTCTTACATTTTGGGCAAAAAACCTTTTAGATTCAATAACAACTCCTTTGTTGCAAAGACATGCTCCATACCACCAATCACCTTCATCAAGAACATGTTTAACTGTACCGAAGACAACACAAACCATGTTAGGAAATATAAATTATAAATAAAATACATGATTAACAAAACTAAATGAAGTGTAATAGATATGACATTGAAACTGTGAAAATTACATTTTGACAATTTCCTCTATAGTCGTGCGTTGGAAAAGACTTAAAAATTCTTCTTCTAAACTCAAATGAGAAGTATCCTTCATATGAGTCAATGGTTGAGTTGGCGAGCCAAAGTTATCCGAGTGTCTGATGATGTAGTATAAAGTTAGTATTCCAATAAAAAAATAAAATTGAATAAGTTATTTGGTAGTACTTCTAGTTTACTTTTAACCTTACTTGAGTTTGAAGAAACTGACTCAGGAATTTCAAGATTGAATAAAAGCTTAGTACAATTAATTGCATTTTGTAGTTGGCTTTTACGTTTAAACATCTTCAATTTTAGAAATTGAGCAAATACAACAACATTTTGATTATAACCGGATTGCAAATATGCATTCAGGTCATGAACATAGGGTCCAAACAGTGCACATTCAATCCTTATACTACATAAAGAAAATGAAATTAGTCAATAATTAATAGAGAAAGTTATTAAACACTGAAATTTTTTATATAATATAAAAAGTCTCACCCATCTGACTCTAACTCAATAACTTTAAATTTTGTACTGACACCATTCCTTTCATAAACTCTCTCTTGTCCCACTCCAACTATAACTCCCATGACATCTATTTAAAAAAAAGTAATGATTAAACTGTGAATAACTAAAATAAAATAACATTGACAAATTGAAATAAATTTACCAATCAAATAATTCATGTCAACATTTCGAATTTCTGGGAATGAAATGAATGAGTACGGAGAGGTTGTGACCAAATTGACTCCTAATTGGTGTCCGATTGTTCTATACGCTCCAGAGTTAGACACAACACCAAAAGAACAAAAATTGTACACAGCACCCTCACGAATTTTAGTATCAAATCGCGAAATTAGAGCTTTTCGCACTGTTGCTTGAATTTTGTCACCCTAAAAATATGAAACACAAATTTGTTAAATTAATAACATAACAAACTCAGTTTGTGCATAATTTAAAACTTGAATTTATAAAAGAAAGAATTAAACCTTTTCCATCGCATAAAATTTATATTTGGCATTTATATCAAGCACATACTACAGTCGCACAACTCTAACAACCAAATTCCATGACTCCTGTTTTGGAGAAATTGAAGCAACAAAATTTGTTTTTTTTTACACACATCGCATAAAGATAAACAGAATAATAAATAACGGGTTACACGTTAGTACTATGTCTACGGTAAACGAAAATTCAAAGGGAAATTATGTATAGATGAGATGATATGAATACGGTAAACGAATATTCAAAGGCAAATTGTGTATAGATGAGATGATATGAATGATATTTATAATGGAGGCGCCGTAAATGAGAGATTATTTAGAAGAGACAGTTAACAGAAGACGGCGGAAGAAGAAGAAAAGTCGCAGAACGCACAGAGACAATTCTTAAAATAAAATAATATTTTTAATATTGATATTAAAAATATTGCTGATATTGGTATTATTGAGAAAATTTGTCTTCATCCGTAATTTATTTCATGTACTCTTCATTAAGAATTTGAAGGAGTGGTTCCTAAAGTAGTGTTTGAAAACCCATTTCTTTCAAAAAAAAAAAAACTTAGAAGGCAATGAAGCACCTGAAAACTATGCAATAAGTAGCCGCGTTATTGAAGGAAATCAAACGATTCAAGAAACAATAAATTAGGTTTTCAATTTTTTTTGTCAAAAAAAAGTGTTTTGAAAAACTAAAGAGGCGTAAAAGTTTTTTTTATTTATCAAAATCTCTTAAAAGTTTTTTTTTGCGGTTGTAAAAATAAAATAGAGTTTCCCAATATTATGCAATAAATAGTTGCGTTTTTTTGTAAATCTTGATAACTTTAATCATCCAAATTAAAAGTTTCCTTGATTTTGATTTGTGCAGATTGAAAGAAATCAAATGATTCAAGAAACAATAAATAAGGATTCAAACGGAGAAAGTGTTTTTTTTTTTTTTGTCA
>JBBPBP010009779.1:39983614-39999423 GCA_037974735.1 Cicer chorassanicum
CCACTACAGTTACTAATATAGATGAATTTTAAATTATTTTAACACTCAAAGCATATTTTAACATTTTTATAATAAATGTAGATACTCTAAAATATTCACAATATATTCAAGATAATTAGTTATAAAATAAATAATCAAAATACATTATAGTCAAATGCACAGGAAAATATCACAATAATATCCAACACGTGTTCACACGTAAGAACACCTAAAGTCTTATTCCTAAAAATACTTACACTAAAATAATATTATTTTTAGAAAATAATTAAAATAATTACATATAATATTTATAATTTATATTATTCATTAAATCAAATATGTATACAATTATCACACCATAGGAAACCCACACATAGAGAAAATTAATAACAACATTTATCAATATATAATATATATTCTAAGACACTTTTAATATCAAATAAATTGTTTAAAATCCAATTTAGTTAATCAAATAGCTTCTTATAAAATTATGGGTGTTACATTACAAGGATGGAAACCAAACAAAAATAATGCAGGGACTAACATCAATCATTAGTATGATTTTAGAAATCAGAGACATATTTAAACTAAAAAAGTTTTATCATGTATAAGTGTTGTTTCATGTTGATTTAACATGCATTCACTTTGTAGCATGATCATATTGTATTGGCATGGTTTAAAACACTTCAAAAATCTTTTCTATGTGACTTTTAACTTTTTGATTCAACTTACCAACTTATGAATCGATTTACAAACATCAAGAACTCGGTTTTTGTAGTCCCATGGCTATAAATCGGCTCAATTGCCATGTGAATCGACTTACCAGCAATGCAGAGAGTTATGTGAATCGACTTACACCTTTATGAGTCGATTCACACAGCTCCAGACTTTAAAATTGGTTTTTCAAACACATGTAAATCAATTCATAGAGTGTGTGAATCGATTCGCCAACTCTACACTATTGAAATTTGACAGTTTTAATGTAGTTATGGGTGTCACAAAGTTAGTATTTCTCACTAAAAACTTTTTTCATTGGCCTAACTTTTTCATACATCATATAAAAGGTTTTCTAAACACTTTTGCAGACAAGAATACTTTCACCCGTTTCTCATACTCAAGCATTCAATATCATAGCATAGATTGAAAACTTTGTTGTTCATGTTATGTGTGCAATTGAGTTTTGAAGCAAGAAACAACAAAGAGGTTATATTGATTGTTGGGGTGTCTAATCTAAATACAAATTCTCGAGGGGATATCAATCGATTGCATGTCGAAGGACGGAAGAAGGTGATCTTCAAGGTTTTATAGAGAGGGATCACTTTGTGTCTATCTTGTAATGATTGAAGTGTGATCTTCATCTTGCAGATAGGTTTGTTCAAAATTTGGAGAACTATTCAAGATTATGTGTCAAGGGGCATTTAGGAAGAAGGGTTTGTATGAAAGGTTTTGTAACATTCGCTGAAGGATTCTGTAAATGTTCAAAACCAATATTAAAGGAAGCAACTCTCATTCGATTGGATGGGGACATGACATACTCTACATGCAAGGACAAAGTAGAGGAACTTGTATAAATCGTTGTGTGATTCTATTTTTACGTACCTTTTTAATTTCTCCAAATTTACATTTTTACTCTATTTTTATTTTAATTGGACTTTGGTTGCTTTTGTTCAATTTTAATGCAAAATTGATAGAAAAATTGCTACTAGAATTTTTTGATTTAGAAACTGTTCATGATTTCATGTGTTATTATTTTGTGTTTTTAACATTGAATTCAACACCTTAGAATTTGATTCAATTTGAAAAATATAACATCTAAGCATTTTTATTAAGTGTGATTCATGTTAGAACACAATATTAGAACTGATAGAAATTGGAATTATAGAGAATAGAATGAATTGTATTGAGTTATGGCAGTAGCTTACAGTACAAGTAAAGTCATCAACATTGCCTATTTATCAAACACTTTCAATAGGAACACATTGTAACTAACTAACTAACTACCTTTCTTAACAATATTTCAACAATACTAACTAACTTGCTAACTAATTATTTGATCATTTATGAATTATTACATTTAACACTCTTCCTTAATTCAAAATTGATCAAGTGTTGCTAAGCTAAGCTTGCTTCTTATCTCTTGGAACTTCACCCTCTTCAATCCTTTGGTTAGGATATCAGCCTTTTGATCCTTTGTGCAGCAATGCTCCAGCTCTATCCTTCCTTTTATTACTTGATCTCTTAGAAAGTGAAATCTAGTCTCTATGTGTTTACTTCTTCCATGGACACTTGGATGCTTGGATAAGTCAATTGCTGATTTGTTGTCTACATTTATCTTGATTGGTTCATTGCTTCTCAGCCCCATTTCAGTCATTAATGTTGTCAACCATAGAGTTTGACAAGCTCCCATTGAAGCAGCCACATACTCGGCTTCACAAGTGGATAATGCAACTATACTTTGCTTCTTGGAACACCATGAGATTGGTGATTCATTTATCATGAAGACATAGGCAGATGTGCTCTTCCTATCATCTTTGTCGCCACACCAATCTGCATCAGTAAATCCAATTAGCCCAGCCTTGCTTCCTGCCTGCTCTTTAGCATAATGCAGTCCTAGTTCACTTGTTTGTTTAATATATCTCAAGATTCTTTTAGCTGACAAGTAATGGGGAGTTCTAGGCCTTTCCATGTATCTACTCACCAGTCCCACACTGTATGTTATGTCTGGTCTTGTGTTGCATAGGTACCACAATGATCCTATCATTTGTTTGAATGTGGTAGAATCAACCAGCTCTTCATTGCCTTCCTTGGACAGAATCGGGCCTGCTTCTGTTGGTGTATCTGCCCCATTGTAGTCTTGCATTTTGAACCTTCTTAGTACATCATTAGCATACTTTTTTTGATGCATGAAAATTCCATTTTCCTTGATTACAAACTCCATATCAAGGAAGTATAATAGTATGCACAGATCTGTCATCTCAAATTCTTTCTCCATTCTGATTTTAAATTCATTGATCTCCTTTTCATTGCTACCAGTCAACAATAGATCATCTACATACAAGCATATTATCAATGCAGGTGTTGGTGTTGTTGTGCTTTTCTTCACATATACTCCATGCTCACTTTTACATTTTTCAAATTGTTGTTCAATGAGGAATTTATCAATCCTTTTATTCCAGGCCCTAGGAGCTTGCTTCAGGCCATATAAAGCTTTCCTCAGTTTGTACACCTTTTCCTCCTTTCGTTTTATTTCATAACCTAGTGGATGGCTCACATAAACCTCTTCTTCTAGTGGTCCATTAAGGAATGCAGATTTGACATCCAGCTGATGTATGGACCAACTTTTGTAGCTAGCCATTGCTACCACCAGCCTCACTGTTTCAATCCTTGCTACTGGTGCAAATACTTCATTATAGGTTAGTCCAAGTCTTTGCAAAAATCCCTTTGCTACAATTCTGGCCTTGTACCTTGCAATCTCTCCATCAAGCTTCAGTTTAACTTTGTAAACCCATTTCACATCAATTGGTTTCTTGTGTGCTGGCAGGGTCATCAGTTCCAAGGTCTGGTTCTTTTCTATTGCTTTGAACTCTTCCTCGATTGCTAGCCTCCATCTAGGATCCCTCAAGGCCTCATCATCATTGACTGGTTCTGATTCAGCCAACAAGGCAAAATGAACTAGTTCTCCATCTGCATTGATGGCTGAGTCAGCAGTAACTTCATATGGCTGCAATAGGACTAAAGGTTGCCTGGTTTGTTCAGATTTCCTCACTGGTTCAGGAGCAAATTGGATGGCTGCTGACTGGTTCTCATCCAACTCCACAACAATTGCCCTGCTGACTGGCATGTTTGGACCAGCTGGCTTGTCTTGACTTGCTACACTGTTGGAGCTGGCTTCACTTCTCTTCTAATCCCATCCTCTTGATTCATCTACTAGTATGTCCCTGCTTGTGATTACTTTATTCTTGTTTGGGTCATACAACTTGTAAGCTCCAGTTGAATCATAGCCCAGCAGTACCATATGCTCAGACTTATCATCCAATTTTTTTTCTTCTGTTTTGAGCTGGCACATGTCTGAAACATAGTGAGCTAAACACCCTGAAGTGACTCACACTTGGTCTCCTTCTTGTCCAAGCTTCCTCTGGTGTCTTGTTTTCAAGCATTTTTGTTGGACACCTATTTAAAATGTAGGCTGCTGTTGAGGCTGCTTCTCCCCAAAACTTGTGAGGCATTTGCTTTACTTTCAGCATGCTCCGGGCCATATTCATAATGGTTATGTTTCTTCTTTCAGCAGTTCCATTATGTTGTGGAGTGTATGGTGCAGTCACCTCATATAACACTCCTTCCTTTTCACAAAATTTATGAAATTCATGGGAATTGTATTCCCCTCCTCCATCTATTCTTATGATCTTCATCCTACACTCACTTTGGTTTTCAGCCATCACTTTAAATTTTTTGAAAACGTCAAGCACTTCACTCTTTCTTTTTATGAGATATATCCAGATTTTTCTTGTGAAATCATCAATGAATAACACAAAATGATTTTTACCTCCTATTGACATCTCTTCAATTGGACCACACACATCATAGAAGATTACCTTCATCATTTTAGATGATCTAGTTGGCAGTTCTGTCTTGAACTTGTTCCTATGCTGCTTGGCCTGGCAGCATTCTTCACATAATTCTTGTGGCATCTGAATGTCAAGCATTCCCAGCACCATGCTTCTATTTTGCAGCATTCGAAGACTCCTAAAGTTCAAGTGTCCATACCTTTGATGCCACAACCGACTCTCATTTCTGGTTTCTGCAGCCAGACATTGATTTTCATTTATTTGGATTTCAATCTTGAAGGTCCTGTTTTTAGATAGTGGTGCTTTCAACACCAGCCTCTTGTCACTATCAAACATCCTCATATGTCCATTCTCCATATTCATAGAGTGTCCCTTTTCCAGCAATTGTCCAAGACTTAACAAGTTGTTCTTCATATTAGGCACATATAATACATCACAAATGAAAGATTGCTTACCATCTTTTCTCTAAATTAGGATCTTGCCAACACCTTCAACTGTAACTGAGCTATTGTTTGCAAATCTGATTTCCTTCTTTACTTTCTCATCAATGCTCACAAAACATTCCTTGTGGCCAGCCATATGGTTTGAGCAGCCTATGTCAAGGTACCATAAGCCTGGGCAGTCATCCTCTAGATTAGTGGCAACCACTATATGATTGTACCTCTCTGTCAATGTTCTCAGGATTTTCTCAACCATCACCTACTCAGTTATCACTTCACCATTTGCTTTCATTTGATTTGTCACTCCCTGCAATCGATTGAAAAAATCAGCAACATTCTCATTCTCCTCCATTTGCAGCAATTCATACTTTCTTCTTAACATTTGAAGTTTGATCTTCTTGGTCTTTTCACCACCTTTGTAATATTTCACCAAGATATCACATGCCTCTTTAGATGTAGATACCTTTGAGATCCTTTCAAAATTGTTTGCATCCACACTTTGTTGAATGTAGAACAATGCCTTGCAATCCATTTTCTTGCAATCTTTGAAGGTTGTCTGCTGCCTTTCTGTAGGATTAGTTCCAAGTTGTTCATAGCCATCTTGCACCATCTCAAACACTTCTTGAGCTCCCAATAATGACCTCATTGATGCAGACCACCTTTCCCATCAAGGATTGGCAGGTTTGATGGAAATTCTCAGCTCCATTCATGATTCCTTTCTTTCTCTCACACTCGTGTATCCCAAATTTTAAGTTCCTCACACTTGCACTCGTGTTTCCCAAGACTTAAAACCCAAGCTATTGATGCCAATTGTTAGAACACAATATTAGAACTGATAGGAATTGGAATTATAGAGAATATAATGAATTGTATTGAGTTATGGCAGTAGCTTACAGTACAAGTAAAGTCATTAGCATTGCCTATTTATCAAACACTTTCAATAGGAACACATTGTAACTAACTAACTAACTACCTTTCTTAACAATATTATAACAATACTAACTAACTTGCTAACTGATTATTTGATCATTTATGAATTATTACATTTAACAATTCATTGAGTCTTTGTTTTGATATCTTTGTTAATTTGATTGAAGCATCAAAAATCTTTTTTATAACATTTCAATAAGATTTTCGATTTTTCATGCATAAGTTTCTAATGATTTGTGTTGCTTTATAAAAATACCATCAACGATTCAATACAAATATCCAATACGTTAAATACTCAGAGTCTATTGCAATTAAAAATTTAGTTTTTTAATGTACAGCTCAAACTTTTTGAAATGATATTTTAAAAATATCGAACTCTTCTCAACCCCTCCTTATAGACTTTATTACAAGCTATTTTGTGGATAACAAATTGGAAGGTTATCATTATTTTGTTAAGGAGAAGAAGAGTAATATTTTAGTGTCTGGATGGAGTGGTTTTGTGTTGAAACTAAAATTTAAAAATATTAAAAAGAGTAAGCCGTAGTGGCATCGGAATCACTAAAAAAACTTGGTGGATAACTTAAAGGTGGCTAAGGAGGAACTTAATACAGTAGACATAAAAGTTGAGTCAAATGTTTTATCCGATGTTGAGGTGGCTGAGCACTGTGAGTTAACATTAAAAAAAATCAATTATCTCAATTGAATTGTAGTATTAAATGTAACGTACATGTGCATAGTAGTTGAGGTTTGGTCTTAGATCGTTGAAGTGAAGTGGTTCTTCTAGTTTGGGATCCTTGAGAGCTTTGAAAAATGGTAAAACAAAATTCTTCTCTCCCTCTTTTTTCTCTTTAGGCTGTGAAGCCCTTTATAGTTGGTGAGTTTTTAAAATTTTCTTTTAAAACTATTATAGATCCATGCTTTGTGATGATAAATCTAAAAATGATTTTGAGTACTTTGGAGTTTTTGCAGAAAAAAAAATGTATTTGCAATTTTAAAATTTTCTTTCATTAATGTTGTAGATATATACATTGTAATGATAGAACTCAAAGAAAAAATAGATTTGAGATATTTTGATATTTTGCAAAAACTTATTTATGTTAGAATGTTATTTTTTTTCGATAATGTTGTAGATCTAGGTGTTGTAGTAATAGATCTTTAAGAAACATTTGCTTTAATACACTTTGATGTTTTACACAAAAAAAATGAGTTTGTATTAGAATGGTGTTTTCTTCACAAAAGTGTTAGATCCATGACTTGTGATAATAGATCTTAAAAAAAAAAATTAATTTGGAACCATTTTGAAGTGTTACTCAAAAAAATTGTTTTAGTAAATTGGTCTTTGAAGTTTTTGTTGTTTTGATTGTTAAAAAGACTTTTATATGTATATTTAGAATCATGGATGAAAGTATATTTGAAAGAGGATTTTTTTCCCCTTCCATTGGCCATAATGGCCGAACCAAATACAAATCCTGGGGTTTTAGAATTTTAAAATTTCATTTGTGCAAATGGGAATGTGATCTTTGATTTAAAATGGGTTAAAAATCTAAAGTTGTTTATTTGAATTGTTGTTGAACATTTAAGGTTTTGAAAATGTTAGTGGATTTGAATTGGTGACTTTGAAAATTTTTTTAAGTGTTTAAGTTGTAAGAGAGATTGGAAACTTTTGGTGTTATGAAAAAAATTTAAAGAAAGAAAAGAGGCAAAAGAAGTCATATGCTTTTAGAGAAATTTGGAAGCAACTGTAGTAAGTTGTGTTTTGAAAACAAGTGGTTTAGTGATCCATTCCAAAATGAATTGAGTTTTGAAAATTTATGAGGATTAAAAATTTCTTGGAAGTGATTTGAATTGTTTATGAAGTATTACAAATTGTCTTTATTATTCTTCAAGAAATTTGTCAAAAGTAAGTATTGGTGTTTTGAGGTTTAAAATTAGAAGTGTTTCACTTTCATAATAAAAAAGTATTAATCAAGTGTATCTTAATATAATATAGGAACTTTTGTGTTTTGTTAGTTTGGAGAAAAAGAAAACCCTAGAGGTGGTTAAGGAGTTGAGCTCAAATTGGTGAGGCTTGTTTGGGGTTTTGGGATTTCATTTTTTAACTTTGTGAAATTTACTTGGTTATAGTTTGGTTATGTAAGAAAGCTCCATGAGGTAAGGACTTGTTTGTTCTATGTGATTAGTCTTTTTGGAATTGTGTATTGTGCAATTGATGTGAATGTTTTATTATAAGTTCGTGCATAGCATTGCATTGTCTTGTGATTAGTCCACTGTATTAATGTGTATTAATTTCTCCTATATGATTAGATGTTATAATAAGATGTTGATTTCGCTTGAGTGATTTTGATGTTATAATGTGATGTTATTTTCTTAAATATTTTGATATACTAAGATATGTTAAGATACAATTCTATTTAGATTGTTTACTTGTTAAGATACGATACTATTTAGATAAGGTAATATATTTGAAAATATGTTTCATTTTATATTTAACAAGAATGCAATTTAGTAGCTTCCTTGTCCTAAATTTTGGGATTTCTTTTAATATTTTAATATCTTGCATCATTTCCTTTAGATGCAATGGACATTTGGATTTGGGTATTTAATTATGTTAGTGATTATGAGGTTATCATTCCAATTGTTACGCGGACTTTGTGGGGGCATTAGGAACATGTATATTTTCGTGGATGAAAGCTCTTCTATACCTTCATTGATTGCTAGTATGAATGAAATTAAAATTCACATAAAATGCTTATCTTCATTTATTTAGACAACATCTTTGGATACTGGGACTTTGGTTCTTATAGTATATTGTAGTGATCTATCTAATTTTTCTGTTAACCCCTAAATTTTTTATTGCATTAGTCTTTGTAAGTTGTCAAACAACTATCTACTTGTAACACCCGATTTTGATAGTAAAATTTTTTTTCTTTCTAAAATCAAATATTTCTCAAAAAAATTTAATGCAAATTAATTAATTATCCATTTTCAAGGTAAAGAATAACTTCTAAAACCAAACCTTTTTATTTCGAATGTAAATTACATTAAGGTAAATAGTAAAACAATCAAGGCCTATCGACACTGATAATTCGATTAACCCTAAGCTCATCATACACTCTAAAACAAAGTCAACTAGTACCATCTATTGGAGGAAAAAAACCTTTTTGATATATGTTTTAATGACAACAAAGCTTATTAAATAAATGATTAAGTTTTATGAATGGTGATCTACTAATGATTGCACTTGAATATTATTTAAGGAACACGAATTGCATAGGTGACCAAGCAAGAAGCCATTCACTTCATCAAAGTGCATAAAAATTGATGACAAGATCATTCTGGAAAAACGAAGGTCATTCTGGTTTATCAAAAACAGAAATCTGAGAAAGCAAAATTGTTCTAGTTATTAAACAGAAAAACGAAAATCATTATGGTTTTCATAGCATTCAGTCCAAGAACATTCTGGACAAAGATTTCATTAATCAAGATCGTTCTAGGCCACAAAAATATATCAACCTTCATTACAAATAAACCAGTCTTCAAAACGAAAGAACATAATTATACAACAAGATTGCTTTGGACATATTTGATCAACCAAAAGCAGAACAAAGTATCAAGAACAAATAGAAAGATCAATCTTTAGATTGATGGCTAAGATAAGCAAGTACAACCTAGATAGAAATGATAAAGTCACTGCATCACTGACACACGTACAGAACAGCAAAGTTTGGCATGCAACACGTGTCAGAAGCTCAAAATCCAGTAAATCACTCAAAAACAGAAACGAAGAACGTTCTTGTTTTCACAGCTTTAATCCAAGAACGTTCTGGTTTACAAAGAACAAAATCTACTGTAATTTAAGATCGATCTGGGCTACGAAAGTACATCTATCTACACCACAAATCATCATTATTCATTATAGAGGAATTTAATAATCTACACAAGATCGTTTTGGATAGATTCGATCAAAGAGGATCAACAAAGGCAAATCAAAACATCAAGA
The DNA here is from genome assembly GCA_037974735.1 of Cicer chorassanicum. Lineage (NCBI taxonomy): Eukaryota > Viridiplantae > Streptophyta > Magnoliopsida > Fabales > Fabaceae > Cicer > Cicer chorassanicum. Next base: position 39,993,529 of record JBBPBP010009779.1, read on the forward strand.
TCAATCTTTAAATTGATGAGCTTTGAGAAACGACAGGCATGACAGCAAGGACATTGCTACTGCACCTTTTTGCAGAAATCACATCATGTTTCTGAGACAAAGGACTAACACTAGACATCTACTAAATCACTCATCCACGTTATAGTTTTGCAAAAGAACATTCTGGTTATTCTCTTTTAAAGACATAATTAAAACAGATAATTTTCCACAGTCCAAACCACATATTTAAGAGTATCAAAACTGCTGAAATCAATGGTGAAGCCCAAAACTCGAGCTGAATGCCCAAAGGAGGAAAACAACCTCAAGATTGATCTCCAAATTGATGAGTTGTGAGCAAGGACACAAGTACATTGTACTTACAATATTCTGCAAAAAGCTCTGCATAATTCTGATTGGAAACAATACGTAACTAACATTTCATAGCCCATTCACTCACTTATTCACGTTTTCAATCAAACCCAAAAGCAAGAACGTTCTGGACAGCAATATAAACACATGTTTAATTACTTTAAAATATATTTAACACTTGGGAAGTGTGTCCAACGACAATATTCAGTTTAAACTAAATATTCAAAGCCTTTTATCATCTATTAATTGAAGATCAATTGGAAGATGAAGGCAATAGTTCAATTTACAAATCTACCAACACTTGTTCAAGTAAGAACAAGTCAAAAATTCTTCAAGCAAACTCCAGCTCTCTTCACTATATTTGTGGATCATTATTTACTGAATTTGTCTTTCATTTATCTCAAACAAGTGTTGAGAAGTTTCAAGATCCCAAATTTTTTTATCATACACATCATTTGTAACTCAAGTCTATATTTTATGTTAGATTGAGTGTGTGTGAAAAAATCCTTTCAAGGCTGAAAGGTGATTGTAAAAATCCTTTCTAGGTTGAAAGGTGAATATTGTAATTGATCAAGGTGTGATCAAGAGAAAATGTGTGAAGGAGAACATTCTTGATTATGAAGCACATAGTGAAAATCTCACAGTTGTGAGGACTGGACATAACCCACTTTGGGTGAACCAGGACATATTGTTGTGTGAATTCTCTTTCCCTTATCTCCATTTATTTATCACTCAATTAGCACTGATCACATCGTGAAATTTTTATTGTTATATTACTAACGAAGAACGTTCTGCTTTTATTGTTTATCAAACCAAGATCATTCTTGAGTTTATTTAAATTAAGCACATGAATCAAAATTTTAAAAGGATCACAATTCAACCCCCCCTCCTTTCTTGTGATTGACATTGCTACTTCACCATCAATCCTCTAGCTACTTCCAATTGCCGCATTGGAATAGAAATCGAAGCCATGACTCTGCTACACCTTCAACATCATCTTAAACTCTCCAAAAACGAATTGTAATAATCTAGGGCGTTCAGCCCTGTCCACAACAAGTAAAAGGTCACCAATTGAAATTAAGACGAAACAATTAGCAATTATCAAAACATAAGCAACAATTAATAAAGCATGCACATCTCCCACAATATCGAACATGACTCATGTGTTGAAACACTCTAATGCAATGCATAAATGACAGTGCATATGATTAATGAATTTTAAATCCTCCACAAAGGAGTGTGGACCTCTTGTCTACGGATCCTCTTGATCCAGTGTGAAGTCTCTCCAAACAGTCACGACTCAATAATCCTCACATGGATATGGTAGTCCCTCAAGACAAACTATTGGTGGGTTCCAACTCTATGGAATACGACACGCAATTATGAATGTTTAAATATACTGTAACTCTTTCTCCACAACTATTATATAAATGCAGTTATTAAAAGACTCTATTGGAACGAAACTCATTTTTTTACTTAGAGTTTTTATGATAACAAAAGTATTTTATGAGAACAATATATTTGACTTCAAAGAGTATGAAAAAATATATGGTCAAGATTTGAATAATATTTCAAGCAGAAAAAATATATGGTCAAGATTTGAAGAATATTTGAAGAAGATTTGTTCAACATTTGAAGAAGATTTGATCGAGATTTATCTACAAAAAAATATGAACAGAATTAATCTGAAGAAATTGCAAACGCAATATGAACAAAATACGAACATAATCAATCTGAAAAATTTACAATCTCAATCTAAACGAAAAAAGGAACAGAATCAATTTGAAGAACTTAGAAACGCAATCTGAACAAAATACAATTCAAAATTAAACAATGACTAAATTGAAGCCCAAATTTTAACTATAAATAGACACTCAAGGCTGAAGAAGAAAATCATCAAAAAGCAGAAAATAGTAGTATTAGAGTTCAAAGAGAGAAACACTTGTTCGAGTTAGAAATATTTTCTTAGTGTTCTTTTCTTAGAGTGTGAGAGTTATTACTATCATCAGCTTTTTAGAAGCAACTACTCAAGTTCCAATCTTTTGTATCCAATCCGATAGTGATTTAATTCCTTCTTCAATCTGGGGTTGTCAGGTTGATAGGAAAAGACTTGGCTTGTAGGGTCAAGGTGGTTAATTCCTCAAAAGTCTGGGGTCGTTAGGTTGTTTTGGAAGACTAGCTTGGAGGGTCAAGTGCTTTGTAATTCAAGGTATTTGAATTGGTGGATTAAAGCCTTCTAAATGGGGGAACTGGATGTAGCCAAGTTAGTGGTGAACCAGGATAAACCTACAAGTCAAATTATTTATGCTTTCATTGCTTGGTGCCTTTGAATCCGATTGCTTCTACAACAAGTAAGTCACCAAAACCCAACTAGTTTATTTATTTATTTATATATTATCAAGAAGTCGTTAACTTTGGCAAACACAATTCAAACCCCCTTCTCGTGATTGCACCTTCAATTGGCATCAGACCTCGGTGTCAAGACTAAGCACTTTACAGTGTTTGAGAAAAGTGTTTATCACATTTTGCAAACAAATAATGAATGAAAAAGGTATTAAGATTGTAACAATTATAAGTGATCATGGAGGAGGATTTGAAAACAAGTTCTTTGAAAGTTTTTGTGATGAGAATGGAATCTCTTACAACTTCTCCTCTCCTAGAACACCCCAACAAAATGGAGTTGTAGAAAAAAATAAATAAATCACTCCAAGAAATGGCCAGAACCATGTTAAATGATACGAATGTTGCAAAACACTTTTGGGCTGAAGCAATTAATACTGCATGTTATATTCAAAATAGAGTCTATATTATATCTATATTGAATAAAACACCATATGAATTGTGGAAAGGTAAAAAGCCTAACATCTCTTATTTTAATCAATTTGGTTGTACTTGTTATATGTTAAACACTAAGGATGACCTTGGTAAATTTGATTTTAGATCTCAAAAGTGTTCCTTCATTGGATACTCTGAAAGATCCAAGGCTTCTAGAGTGTTTAATAGAGAAAATCATATTGTGGAAGAATCCATACATGTTAAATTTGATGACAAACAACTTGACCTTGAAAAGTCAAAGCAAGATGATGATAGTACAGGTTTATCGGAACCAAAGGAAGCAAATGCAAACAAACCAGAAGAACTTGAAAATTCAGAGGATACAAGTAAATCAGAAGAATATGAAAAATCTTCAAAGGATGAATCTGATCAAGTCAAAAATAGTCAGAAAAGAAAGATCTGGATGGAAGTACCAGTCATCTCATCCTGAAACTCTAATCATTGGAAGTACAAATGATCTTTAGAGACCAGATCATCACTTAAAGATACCAGTTTGTTTGGCTTACTCTCATCAATTGAGCCTACCTCTATTAATGAAGCATTGGCAGATGATTGATGGAATCTTGTAATGCAAGAAGAGTTAAATGAATTTGAGAGGAATGATGTTTGGGATTTAGTACCTAGACCAAAGAAGAACATTATTGGAACCAAGTGGGTTTTCAGAAACAAGCTAAATGAAAAAGGTGAAGTGGTTAGAAACAAGGCAAGACTTGTCACACAAGGCTACAGTCAACAAAAGGGCATTGATTACATTGAGACATTTGCTCCAGTGGCCAGGTTAGAAGTTATTCGTATCCTACTTTCTTTTGTTGCAAATAATAACATTACATTATTTCAAATGGATCTTAAACGTGCTTTTTTAAATGGTTATATAAGTGAAGAAGTCTATGTTGAACAACCCCTGGTTTTGAAAGTTCTGAATTTCCAAATCATGTCTTTAAACTTAGGAATCTCTGTATGGACTAAAACAAGCACCTAGGGCATAGTATCAAGGACTTAGTAACTTCTTTCTTAAAAATAATTTGAAAGAGGACAAGTAAATAATACACTTTTCAGAAAATCAATAGGAGATAACATTCTTATTATTCAAATTTATGTTGATGGCGTTATTTTTGGATCTACTAATGGCACTCTTTGTCAAGAATTTTCTAAATTGATGCATCTTGAATTTCAAATGAGTATGATAGGAGAACTTAAGTTCTTTTTAGGGATACAAATTCAGCAAAGTTAAAAAGGTATATACATTCATCAAACTAAATATACAAAAGATCTTCTTAGGAATTTTAAGATGAGTGATTGCAAACCTATGGCTACACCAATGCACCCTACTTGTTCACTTGAAATAGATGATTCAGGCCAAAAAGTTGACCAAAAAACCTATAGAGGAATGATAGGATCCCTACTTTACCTTACCGCTTCCAGACTTGATATCATGTTTAGTGTATGTGTATGTGCAAGATTTCAAGCTGACCCTAGGGAATCACATTTAACTACTGTTAAGAGAATCCTTATATACATAAAAGGCACTACCAACCTTACCTTATTCTGCAAGAAATCTCCTAAGTACAAACTTAGTGGATACTGTGATTCAGATTATGCTTGAGATAAACTTGAGAGAAAGAGCACTAATGGCAACTGCACATTTTTAGGTGACAACTTAATATCTTGGTCAAGTAAGAGACAAAACACCATTGCAATGTCAACAGTAGAGGCTGAGTACATTTCAGCAGCTGGTTGCAGTTCTCAACTACTTTGGATGAAGCATCAACTTGAAGACTACAAAATCCTTGAATCCAACATTCTCATCTATTGCGATAATACTTCTGCCATTTGTCTAACCAAAAACTCTATCTTACATTCTAGAGCTAAACACAAAGAAATCAAACACCAGTTCATTAGGAACTTTGTTCAAAAAGGGGTACTAAACATTCAGTTTGTAGACAATGAACACCAATGGGTTGACATATTCACCAAACCACTACCTGAAGATAGGTTTGACTTCATCAAGAAAAACCTAAACTTTACCTTCATACCTGACTGATGTTGTGATAAACTTTAAAGTAGTTTAGTTTTACATTAGTTTTTACATTTTCTTGTACTATATTATATTCAAGTTATTAAAAAAAAGATGAAAAGAAAAAAATGAAAAAAAAAGTCTCACTTTCAAGTTTTTTTGTCTGATGACAAAAAGGGGAGAAATATATTTGATAAAGTGGAGAGAAAATGATACTTAGACTTAGGGAGAGTCAAAAAATACAAAGAAAAATTGTTATAAAAAATAGGTTTAAATATGTTTTTGGTCCCTGTAAATATGACATTTTTTTATTTTGGTCCTCGTAATATTTTTTTTTTGGTTTACATCCCTGTAATATCAAAATAGATTTATTTTTAGTCCTTACCGTTAAGTGGACGTTACAAAAAAGTTAACTCACAAAGGGAAACAGTTTTTGGTCCCTGTAAATATAACACTTTTCAGTTTTAGTCCCTGAAAAATATTTTTTTGAATTTCATCCCTGCAATATTAAAATATCTTTTTAAATATAAAATAACATACAAATTGATATTTATTAATAATAAACTTATGCCAAGTGATGTTTAAAATATTTTTACTTCAATAATTTAAAATTTATTAATTTTCTGTTTTATTTATTTATTATTATTAAATTAATTATATTAGTATAAAATAATTATTAAAATAACTTTAGATTTAAG
>JBBPBP010009779.1:39999849-40075500 GCA_037974735.1 Cicer chorassanicum
AAGCGTAAAAGGAGATTTTAATTAAAATTATAAAACTTAAATCTAAAGTTACTTTAATAATTATTTTATACTAATATAATTAATTTAATAATAATAATAATAATTAAATAAAACATAATATTTTAGTGATTTTTTGAAACAAGAAATGAAAATTAATTTAATAATAATAAATAAATAAAACAGAAAATTAATAAATTTTAAATTATTGAAGTAAAAATATTTTAAACATCACTTGGCATAAGTTTATTATTAATAAAGATCAATCTGTATGTTATTTTATATTTAAAAAGATATTTTAATATTGCAGGGATGAAATTCAAAAAAATATTTTTCAGGGACTAAAACTGAAAAGTGTTATATTTACAGGGACAAAAAACTGTTTCCCTTTGTGAGTTAACATTTTTGTAACGTCCACTTAACGGTAAGGACCAAAAATAAATCTATTTTGATATTACAGGGATGTAAACCAAAAAAATAATATTACGAGGATCAAAATCAAAAAAGGTCATATTTACGGGGACCAAAAACATATTTAAACCTAAAAAATACAAGTTTTGTCATCATAAAAAAGGGGGAGATTGTTGGAACCAAACTCATTTTTTTTACTTAGAGTTTTTATGTTAACAAAAGTATTTTATGAGAACAATATATTTGACTTCAAAGAGTATGACAAAAAAGATATGGTCAAGATTTGAAGAATATTTGAAGAAAATTTGATCAACATTTGAAGAAGATTTGATCAAAATTTGAAGAAGATTTGATCAAGATTTATCTACAACAAAATATGAACATAATCAATATGAAGAAATTGCAAGCGCAATTGGAACAAAATACGAACATAATCAATCTGAAGAGTTTACAATCTCAATCTAAACAAAAAAGGAACATAATCAATTTGAAGAATTTAGAAACGCAATCTGAACAAAATACAATTCAGAATTAAACAATGACTAAATTGAAGCCCAAATTTTAACTATAAATAAACACTCAAGGTTGAAGAAGAAAATCATCAAAAAGCATAAAAAAAAGTAGTCTTAGAGTTCAAAGAGAGAAACACTTGTTCGAGTAAGAAATATTTTGAGTGTTCTTTTATTAGAGTGTGAGAGTTATTATTATCATCAGCTTTTTAGAAACAACTACTCAAGTTCCAATCTTTTGTATCCAACCTGATAGTGGTTTAGTTCCTTCTTCAATCTGGGGTTGTCAGGTTGTTATGAGAAGAATTGGCTTGTAGGATCAATGTGGTTAGTTCCTCAAAAGTCTGGGGTTGTCAAGCTGTTTTGGAAGACTGGCTTGGAGGGTCAAAGACATATTTGAAAAATGACATTTTCCCCTTATTTTATTGGATTTACTATGAGGCATTTGTGCCAAATATGGACTCAAAATTTCTTTATATGATTACTTGTTTATGTGCTTGCTAATTTTAGAGAATTGATTTATTTTAAAAATATAATGAAATTGTGTGTCTTAAGTTATGATATAATAATATTGTAATTATTTAATTAATGAAAATTCTTATGCAAGGTGAACCTTAAGCCAACACCAAAACTTAAATAGTAATTAAGGATAAATGAATTTTGACACTAAATGAGTAGTAATTAATTTGTGAAGATGTAACTTATTTGGAGTACAGACCATTGTGTAGGAACCTTAATAACAACAATCATAACGGTTACGACATCCTCCATTCGCTTTCCTACTTGAATTATATGTGATATAAATGCATTGTGATGTTATATGTATTGCGTGTTTACGAGTGATATTCAGAGATTAAACAATTTGTGTATTTTGATTGTTAATGGGTGGTTAATCAGATGACTTTGTGTCTAAACTAGGTTAGATTAAGACAATGTTGAATAGTTTTGGACGCTTTGGTTGAGGGATTTGTTTTGTTACTAACAAAGGTGATGACATTCATCCATGCATCGGTGGCCTGGACTTAGTCGCGAGTACGTCGCGACAGCTCCTCAAAAGGGCAATGTGATTCAGAAAAACATTCAACGGTGGGGTATTGAACATGAAACTCTGAAGAACATTTGTCCAATGGTGGAATCTTTTTTTCTCTATAGGGTGGTAATATTCTGGAATCCTGCATTGACATATAGTATAACAAATAGGATTTGTGAATTTTGGTTGATTTGTATCTTTAGTGTTTTGTGATTTTAATTGTTAAATGAAGTATTTGATGCATTTATATTTTTTTGGAGATGACTCTTACATTTGAAAGGACGTCACATGTAGTGTTACTCGAGCGAATAATGTCACGAGACAACCTAGTAAGAGAAATGCGAGAAAGCACCATAGCATGTAGTTGGAGGCTTCAAGATACTTTTGTACTGGTGTTAGATTTGTTGGGAGAGTTTTCCACAAACGTCCATGGTTATGACCAGCTATGATTTAATTTTGGATAGTAAAACGCCAAGATTTTTGCCTTTAGGAGTTTCTTTTATTTTACGAATTAAGCTTACTTTTTGTAATTGTGAATACTTTGATTCATTATTTTTTAAAATACAATTGAACAAGCTATTAATTGGTTTTAAAGTAAATGAGTATTTAAGATAATCTTATATATAAAAAAAATTAATGACTCTTTACGTTTAGATTTTGTTAGTTACTGTCTCGAAAAAGTGGGATGTTACAGGTGGTATCAGAGCAGTTCGATCTAGATTGGATTGTGGGCTAGTGGGGTTTTTTTAGTCTTGTTAGTGTTGGTCATTTGTCTCAGAAGTCGTCAAGAGATGGTGTGTGGGTTTATGCACAACTCGAACCCTGATTGGAATATTTCCTCACCCAAACATTGTGTGTTTATTGCACAAGTACATGAATCCTAGTCTTAATCAACTTGTCAGATTGGCGCGGCGGAAGCATGGCGAACCTTAGTGGTCCTTGAAGGGGTTGTGATATGGAGGTCGACATTAAAATTGTAAGTTAGTTGATAGTCCAAACTCTAGAAGAAAAAAATCATCGAGGGAACAATAGAGATAATTGGGTCGTGTTCAATTTGACATGTAAAACATTAAGTGTGAATTTCTTGATAGTCATATTCATGAGACTGAACGATTATGATAGTATTCATTAGTTTTGGGTTGATGTAAAATTATTACTAGTTGCATGATTGAGTAGGTTTGGCTTTGTTAATGCCTAAGAGTATTCTCTAGAGTAAAATATATATTTTATGGTCAAGAATCAAATTTGTGAAGCGTGTGAGTACTTGTAGGATATGATAGCATAAGTTTTATCTTTTATGTTTGATAGTATTGTACATTGAATGAATGAGAATGATTTGAAGCAATCAATCAAAGGCTTGACCAAAGATCTCAATGTAGTTGATACCAAGGGCAATGATTAATTATTGATTATTATGGGGTGAATAGCAACAATGGTGTTGTTGACTGATGTTGTAATGAATTAAAGATATTGAGGTTTAAAAGTATATTAGAGACAATCCCCTTACAATGGTGTGTTAAGAATGAATTTTTTTTGATTAAAGAGATGATTTGAGCTTATGAGTTGTAATTGGCGAGTAAGTGATACTAAACCATAAGAAAGTAAGAATTTAAGTAGTAAATCATATAAATTAGATTTTTAGTCATAAGAGTAACGATGAATTAAAATCCTTGTGGGAATAATTCAAGTTGAATTTAGTCAGAGTATTGGATCCAAAAGATTGAACATAAAAAATAATAACACTTGATAGTGGTTTGAGAACGATGGTACGTTGGGTATATTGGTGGGAAGTTTTCACAAATGTTTGACTCTTTGACATATGTTGAGACTATGATTACAAATGAAATATTGTGAGGTGTCGGTTTCGGTCTGTAGAAAACTTGAAAGCTTGCTTGGTAGGTTAAAGTAATATATGACTTAATGAAGGTGACTTTAGAGTTGTAAATTTGTAAAATAATGTTTAGAAAGTTGGGCTTGAAGGATTTTGAAATATTTGTGGCAATATAGATAAGATTTTCTTCTTGACAGATACTTCTTTAGTGTCAATTTCGAGGACAAAACTATTTTAGATGGGTAGAATGTAAGACCCGCATTTTTCTCTATTATTAGTAATGTGTAAAATATATTTTTATTTTTTCTCAATAATTTATATTGTGCTTGTCATCATTTTATTCTTTATTCAATTTTTATTTTTAAAAATTATTTATGTGTATGATATGATTTATTTAATTTGACTGAATATTTTGCTAAATTGTGTGAAAATCATTTTTTAAAAAGAATATTTCCTTGTGAAGTATTTGAAAGAATACTTATAATAATGACACAATTTAACTATTTTTAAAAAATAATAATAATATTTTAAATTAGTCAAACGCCCAAATGTTAGTTAGTGAGAAAAACCATATAAATCTCTAGTTGGTTATTAGTTTAGGTTATTAGGTTAGGTTAACAAAAAAAAAAAAGGAAAGAAAGAGAGTAGTCTAGTGGAACGACGCACAAAATGAAACATAGAAGAAAAAGAAGAAAATTCGGTTCCAGTAGTCATGGTTGTGCAACAAGCTCGCTCTGATTTCGTTCAAATTGTAGTATGTCATCTCTACTTTTGAATTTGACTTATTAATATAATCTATTAATATTTTTACTTTATCTCTGACTCAATTTGATAAAACTTTTGATTTTGAAATGATTACTTTTTGATGCAAAATTTATGTTTGTAAATTAAAGTATCGATTTTTATGGTAAAATTGTTACTAATCAAAAACTAATTTTTAGTAAATGGCTTTATGATGGTTGATAATTTTGAAGATGGTGTTTGATATTATTATTATCGTGTGAGAAATCCTTTTTAGTTTTAAAAACAAAATCCTGTAACATTGTTATTGTTAAAATGATCACTTTGTTTCCTCTTAGAATTATGACATATTTGAAGGCTTGTCTTGTCTAATGTTTTTGTGTGTTCTAGGGATGTAAAGAAATAAAATAAAAGAGAAACATTTTATTTTCTTCAAAAAAAATTATGTAGTTTGTTGTGTTGTTGTTGGAGTTACTATTTTGCTTGTTTATTTGGGATATTGGATATGCTTAAAAATAAATTCCCTTTGTTTTCTAAAATTTAATTAGGGTTTTATAACATAAAGTGATCCCAATGAAAATTATATTATTTGAAAAGTTTTGATTCATGGCCTTAGTCGGTTCAAGTTTCAGATTTTTATGATTAATCAGTTCTAAGTAGTAGTTTCATGGTAGCATATCGTGACATGCAATTTATTTTCTTAGGAGTTTTCTTGATTTTCTTATGATATTGTAATACAAACCTATTTTGATTAGAGAAAACGTTTATTTGGTTATACTTTTATGTTGTGATAGATGTTAAAAATAATAATTTTATGGTTATTGATGTTAAAACTCGTTATTGGCAACAAACTCGTTATTGATGTTAAAAATAATAATTTTTCCATAAATAATAAATATGTTGAAAGTAGTTATGGTTATTTATTTTAGAAGGTTAAAGTTATGATTTTTAGGAGACAATTATGTGGATGTTGTATTGATTTATAAGATAAAAATAATTTTATGATAGAGTTGTTAATTTGTTTGTAATAATTAAAATGGATTTTGTATTGAAGTGTCGTTAAATTTTATTGTTAAATTTTTGGAAGTGAACTAAGTAAGTCTTAGGGATCCTTGAAGCTTGTTATATTAGAATTTTGGTCCAAAAAAATATTTGAAAAATGACATTTTCCCCTTATTTTATTGGATTTACTATGAGGCATTTGTGCCAAATATGGACTCAAAATCTCTTTCTATGGTTACTTGTTTATGTGCTTGCTAATTTCAGAGAATTGATTTCTTTTAAAAATATAATGAAATGGTGTGTCTTAAGTTATGATATAATAAAGTTGTAATTATTTAATTAACGAAAATTCTTATGCAAGGTGAACCTTAAGCCAACACCAAACCTTGAATAGGAATTAGAGATAAATGAGTTTTGTCACTAAGTGAATAGTAAATTAATTTGCGAAGGTGTAACGTATTTGAAGGAAAAACCGTTGCGTATGAACCTTAATAACGACACTCATAACGGTAATGACATCACTCCATTCGCTTTCCTACTTGAATTATATGTGATATAAATGCACTATGATGTTATGTATTGATTTTGTTTGTGTGTTTACGAGTGATATTCAAATATTAAACAATTTGTGTGTTTTGATTGGTAACAGGTGGTTACTCAAGGTGATGACTTTTTGTCTAAACTAGTTTGAATTAGGACAATGTTAAATAGTTTGGGACGCTCTGGTTGAGTAATCTATTATGTTACTAACTAAGGTGATGACATTCATGCATGCATTGATGGCCTGAACTTAGTCGCGAGTACGTGACGACAATTCCTCGAAAGAGCAATGCGATTTAGAAAAAGACTCAACGGTGGTGTACTAAACATGAAACTCTGAAGAACTCAAAGTTATGACTAGCTATAATTTAATTTTGGGTAGAAAGCGCCACAAGTTTTGACTTTAAGAGTTTCTTTTGTTTTTGCGAATACTCTGATTCATTATTTTTGAAAATACAATTGAATAAGTTATTAATTGGTTTTAAAGTAAATGCATATTTAAGATTATTTTATATAAAAGATACATATATGTCTATTTACGTTTAAAATTTTGTTATTTAAGGTCTCAAAAAAGCGGAAAGCTACATTCAACATATATTTTTTAAATGATATTTTCACAAACATATTTACAACATTATAAAAAGTTTATTTATAAAAATTGAACTTAAAATTTAATTGTTGCATCCATATTTTCATTAGTTTTAATTTGAGATTTTTATATTTAATTTATCTTAAGTTAAAAAAATCTGTATTTTCTTAATTGAACTTTTTATAATATTCTAAATATTTTATAAACAATTTATTCAAAATTTTTAACAAACAATTAATAACAAAGATTAAAACTAATTGCATAATAAAATTGTAAATATCAAAATTGAAAAGATAAAATTTGATGTGGACTAAAAATATATCTCTATTATTAATTAAGAAATGAGTTTTTTTTAATAGAAAAAGTAGATTAGGCTGTTTTGCAATTTGAAAATCAAGACGCGTAATAACTTTACATCATTGTTGTCATCGTCTAGTATGGCGAAACATAAAACGGTGAAATTAATTTTAATTCTTTTTTTTGGAAAGAAAATTAGTTTTAATTCTAGAAACTAGAAAAAATTAAAATAAACTAAAATTGAAGACACAAAAGTAGATTCAAAATAAAAAATGACAAGACACAACACTGAACTGAGACCAACATTTCAAAAACGCTGAAAGCAGAGAGAGAGAGAGAAGAAGAAGCAGAAGAAGAGAGAGAGAGAGGTTACCTTTTAGAATTTTCTGAATCAATCAATATTCAAATTAGAAAGAAGAATACTCAAGTCCACCATTTCTATAGCTTTTAGAGAGAGAAACTGAGAGATCTGGTTTCAGATCGTAGCTTAGGGTCTGGTTTAGGGTTCGGTTTCGATCGATCCCTATCTTTCAGGCACACGTTTTCAACTACTAATACTTTCTCTCTCCTTTCGGTTTTTGATTCGTTGATTCTGATCATCGATGGCGGCGATCGAGGAGTTGTCGGAGCTCGCTGATTCCATGCGTCAAGCGGCGGCGCTACTTGCCGACGAAGATATCGACGAAACCAACGCTTCTTCCAATCCCAGAAGACCTTCAACTTTCCTCAACGTCGTTGCTCTCGGCAACGTCGTAAGTCTCCACCATTTGATATTCTCATTTTTCATCGTCGTCTTCATAGTTTATCTGTTATTATATTCCGATTTCAATTTCATTTTCAATTTCCATTTTGTAGGGTGCTGGTAAATCAGCGGTTTTGAACAGTTTAATTGGACATCCAGTTTTGGTAAGTTAGGTTTCAATTTCAATTTCTAAAGATGAAGTGAAAGTGAAAATGACAGTTAAAATTTGTTTTCTTCAGCCTACTGGTGAGAATGGAGCTACTAGAGCTCCAATTTGCATTGATCTACAACGAGATACTTCTTTGAGCAGCAAGTCCATTATATTGCAGATTGACAATAAATCTCAGCAAGTTTCAGCAAGTTAGTTACCTTCTCAAATCACACAGATCAAAGTGGCTGGCTGATCTGTGCAATTTTGTGATACCGATTAACAACCAATTCGTATCCTTATTTTGTTTTGATTTTTATAGGTGCTTTAAGACATTCCTTGCAGGACAGGTTGAGTAAGGCTTCCTCAGCGAAGGCTCGAGATCAAATATATTTGAAGCTACGCACGAGTACAGGTCTGTATATGAATATTGATAATTGATTTGTTGTCTTAATGTGTTTGATTTAGACAATTAGACAGAATAGAACTATACAGCTTTCAAAAGGTAATAAATTTCCGGATTACCTCTGTTTCCTGTTCAATATTGTTGTGTTTCTGGACAATATAGTGGTCTTCTGATGAAATTGGAGTGTGCTTGTAAAAAGTAGTCACTCTTGAAATTTCAGTAGCTCCCAGAAAACCATTTTCTTGGTTCTCTGTGTAACTTGTATATTATGAGGCCAGATCATTTCTGAAAGTTGCCTGTATTTGAACCCTGTAATATTGAAATAAATTTTCTATATAAATATTGAATCACTTATTTATTAGACAATTCCAGTTATGTGTGTGGTACAATTTTTTTTTTCTTCTAACATTATTTCTCACATCTTATCCTCCCAGCACCCCCTCTCAAGTTGGTTGATTTACCTGGGTTGGATCAGCGCATCATGGATGAATCAATAGTAAGTGCTGATCTTCATTTACTTATCCTTTTTTTATTTCCAGTTTTCTTTGATGTTATGGTCATTGAATGGTTTTGGTATTCTGATAATATTTTCTTCGGCCTTTCTATAGGTTAGTGAATATGCAGAGCATAATGATGCTATTTTGGTAGTTATTGTACCTGCCACTCAAGCACCCGAAATTGCTTCCTCTCGTGCCCTAAGAATGGCAAAGGAATATGATGGAGAAGGTAGGCTATTCATGCTTTCCTTTTTATTTAAGCTTGTATGAAAATATGTGAAAATTTTCTCCTGTGGACTTGCTCGCTTCCTTTCTCCCTTAGTTTTGTCATTGTAGTTAATTAGTTAACTGTTAAGGCAAAAACAATTTTCATAGGTACCAGAACTATTGGCGTTATTAGTAAAATAGATCAAGCTGCAACAGACCAAAAGGCAATAGCTGCAGTTCAAGCACTTCTACTGAATCAGGGTCCTGCAAGAGCATCAGATATTCCTTGGGTTGCATTAATCGGTCAATCAGTTGCAATTGCTACGGCGCAGTCTGGATCTGCTGGTTCTGAAAATTCTTTAGAAACTGCATGGAGAGCAGAGAGTGAAAGCCTCAAGTCAATATTGACAGGAGCCCCTCAAAGTAAGCTTGGAAGGATAGCTTTGGTGGATACTCTGGCACAGCAGATTCAGAATCGCATGAAGCTGCGGGTGCCTAACCTTCTTTCTGGGTAATTTTCGTGTTGTGCAATACAGCATTTTGATTTAAACTATAATTGTTTTTACCTGGTTATTGTTTGTAGGGGGTACTAAGAACTGGGCTATAAGTTAACAGTTCTTTTTCTTGACTTTTATTTTATGTTTAAGTCCTTATTGTTGTTATCTGTAACATTTTGGCTGAAGACCAAATGGTCTGTGTCTTTGTGATATAAGCAATTGTTTACTGTTAAAGAACTGGTTGCTTTAAAAGGACAAATGATTTGTGTGTTTCATTCTTGTTACAGCAGCCTCTTAGTCGATGTGCACTTTTTTATACATCTTCATTTGATTATCTGACCTGCAGTTTGTATTGCTTTTATTTTTCCTCAGATATTTTTGTTATTGTTTTAAATGACTTAATCATATCTGTTGTAACTTACAAGTCCATACGGAAACAAGCAAGTATAGAAAATGTAAAAAAAGAGTAGTAATATCAACTCACATGCCACACTTTAGTGATTGTTTGATAGAAAGTGGATTTTACTAATCTTAATAACTGATATATTGTTCAAGTTACAACACTTTATTGATTGTTTGACAGAAAATGGAATTTATTAATCTTAACTAATATATTGTTCAGTTTACAAGGGAAGTCTCAGGTAGTTACGGATGAACTGGCGAGGCTTGGTGAGTCAATGGTCACCACTGCAGAGGGTACTCGTGCTATAGCCTTGGAACTTTGCCGTGAGTTTGAAGATAAATTCCTACAGCACATTACCACTGGCGAGGTATGCTGTCTCAATCTTGTATTTTAGTTGAATTAATTTTGATACCATTTATTGTTGAGAGTGCTATTTCTAATTTCCTTAGAATCATACCATTCATAGCTTCATTTTTTTAATATATCCTAGCATTTGTAGTTGTAGGATCGGTATTCATTAAAAAAATGATCCAATTTAACTTTAAGAAGTTGAAGCATTAGATGCTTTGGAAATGAGAAGGAGCTTATTTGAATTTGATTAATTTACATGTAGGATATTCAGAAGTCTTTGTTCTAGTGCTTTGGTTAAGAAGTATAACTCATCAGTATGCAACATTTATCAGTTGCCATATTTTTAGTATGAACTTACGACATATTTGTTGATAAAAATGTTTTATAATAGTCATAGGTCAACTGGAAAATGTCGATATTATTAGGTTAGACGTCTTGTCCCGGGTTCGAAACCTTCGAACCTGGTATCTCACAGTTGTGTGAGTTAACTATTGTGGTATTTATCATCTCTTCTAAGACAAAAAATGTTTCATAATACAAAGATAAAACAGTACAAAAAGATGAGATTCCTCATATTTGATAAAGTAAACCAAAACAAAAGCTTAGAAACAGAAGCCCTGTGAAACTCTGAAGAGCTGTCCAATCTGTTTGTTTATCTTAAATATTGTTCTCATTAAATAAGTAATGTGAGAAACACCAGGTAGAAGCCATAAACACAATTCTGTCCTAAAGCAGATTTAGAGGTGATACATTGTTGAAGATACAAGCATTCTTTTCCAACCATACGAACCATAAAATTCTGTAAACCATGCATTCACACAAGGTTATGTTTTATTTCTTTTAACCATTTGCTTGCAAGGTAGTCAAAACAAAGATTTTACTTGGGATCAAGTAAGGAAGTGAAGATCGTAAATCATGAGATCGTAACACGGATCATAAGGTCCTATACAATTGACATGCATGATATAAAATAGCATAAAAAGGCCAAAAATTCTTTCAATCACTACAAACATTGAATTGGGATTTCTAGAGAATTTAAAATACTTTTTGTTTATAAAAAAATCTTCCGGTATTCAGTTAAGATTTTATTAGATTGGAAATAATTCCTGAAGTATTCGATTCAGATTTTCAAGATTTTTTTAAGAGTAATGGTATTCAATTGAGATTTTTTACAAAAAAAAAAGTCACGTGGTATTCAAAAATATTCTAATTTTGATCAATTGTTTAATAAATTGGATTTCAATGGACTTTGTGGGACTTTTTAGTGATATTTTAGCATTAAAAAGTCTTTCTTCAAAACATGAGATTTATTGAGATTCTCATTTTTTTATTTCTTTTTATGTTTTTTTTCCTCTTTGTTATCTCTTTCCTCCATCTTCCTCCTTGCTCACATCTATTTAATTTTTTTATGTTTACATAAATGTCTCAATCTTTTTCATTATTTTCTACCATTTTCTAATGTCTTTTATGCATTTATATCTCTCTCATGTCACCAACACTCTCCTCCTATAGGACCACCACACAAATGAGATTGTTGTTTTACATTTCTTCTTATTTTTATAGAAATATTTAGTCATATTTTTCCCTTGTCAGTTGTCGAGTATACTTTTTTTTTATTGAAGAATCATCACAAACAACATTAAAAAAGCGAAACATTTTTTTTCACTTAAAAATGACTTCAATTTCTAGTTTCACTTAGAGACATATAATTAATCTTCAAGATATTACATATCATGATAATAACTCTTAAAATAAAAATGAATCTTTAATCTACTTCGTAAATTCTTAAAAATGCAATCGAGATGATAGCAATGAAAATGTTGCATATAAGGGTAACGATCATCGAAATGAAAATAAATTGTTAATCTCTTCATACATCATTGAGGATTATGCTGATAAAATAATGATGGAGAATATGCTTTTGAATTTGTGGAATTAAATTTTTGGGAAATAATTTGAATTTTATAAAAAAGCATGATAAAATAATGATGGAGAATATGCTTTTGAATAATGATGCATTGACATACTGATTTTTAGTCTTCACAATAGTGCCTATCCTGCTATCTGCAACCCCACTATTTGGGTTCGGTGCTACGTGTAACGCCAGGGATTTTTAATCCAAAACGTTACTTAGAAAAAAAACTTATTATTTAGAAAAGTTTACGAATTTTTTTTTTTGAATACTTAGCATTTATTCATTTAAATAATTAGTAAGAAACACGTTATTTAATATCATTAAGAAAATATTTATTCAAAATTTAAAACAAAGTAAAGGCAATTATTCCTAACGGAAGGGAACCACTTCCGTATTTCTAAAATTCTAGTACATTTTAAAAGTTTGTGACAAAAGATTAAAAAGAACTTAGAAATATTGCGACAACTCTATTATTACAAAATTGTCTCGAAAAACCCATTTTTACCCCACGTTCGTCGCACATCAATACTCATTAACTACTCTTGAATCTCCTTGAACTCATTAGTACCTAAAATGTTGTTGTAAGGGTCAGTTTTATTCCATCATCCACATCAAACCAAAGCTAAACATATGAAAGAATAACACAAAACATATAAAAGTAAAAACTTCCAATTTAAAAGAAAAATGCGCAAACCGGTAGATTGTATATCAAACATATGCATAGTGCATGCTCCTAAAACTATATGATCCGGATATCAACCTGCCACTAAGGCAACTTCCACACAGAAAGGTCACCCATACCAATGGGGAAATCAAACCTGCCACTAAGGCAACTCCCACGAAGATGCATATGCCATGACATGATGATATAGTATCAAACATATATATACTCCCACACAGCCCACTAAGGATCATGTCATATGCATTCAAAATTACTTTTCAAAATCATCTCTTATTCACATATCACTAAGAACACATACAACACATCCTTATCATGAGTATCACATAATCATAGACAAATAATCATAAAAATTATGACTTTCACCACATACACATAAAAATAGAAACTTTATATCATATAAGCCATAAAAATTAACACTTTAACATATATGACAAGAAAATTCAAACTCCAATTCATATACATAATAAAAGTTAAAACTTTATCACATATAAGGTAAAAATTCAAATTTTATTTCATATTCATCGTAACACTAATATTTTATCACACATAGCATAAAATTTCATACTTTACTCCATAGAAGTCATATATTACAATTCAATCTCAATAAAAAATGGGGTTTTATCATTTTAATCCATTAGTCTACATTTATTCATTTTAAAATAGAAGTAATCACGATTATTTATTTCATGTCATCCAACCAACGGCCTAACTCTAATTTGTGTGGGGAAAAACCCTTACCTTGGCCGCTTTTCTTCCTAGTACAAAGCTTTAAGTCCCACGGAGTTGTTCACAAGGAAAAGAAGTTTCAAGCTTGGATACACGAAGAAAATGAGGTGTGAAGGTGATGGTGGCTAGGGTTTCGGAATTCTTTTTGTTTCTTATTAGTGAGTATACATAAATTGTGGACTTAGGGAAATTTAAAGTGGAAATTGTTGGTTAGATAATGTTGGGCCTAAATGAAGAATAAGAGGGATGAAATGTCACTTTTTTTTTTATTTTAACTTTGATCATAAAAACCAAGCCACAAACACATAGCCCAAATTTATACTCATTTAAGTTGGTTGGGTCACACTAAGCCTCGAACCCTTAGCCCAAATTCTTCTTGCACTAGGAAAACACATCTACATATAATGTATCTCTGCTTATATATATATATATATATATATATATATATATATATATATTATATTTAAACTCCCCATTTAAATAATTCTTACTAATAACTTTATCAACTACAAAAATCGAACAAGGCAAATAATTATAACACATAATTTAATATTGAATAATATTGATAGGTTCTAATTAGTTTTAAATAATAATTTTGAGGATGTTACACTACTCGCCTCTGCTATCTGGGATTAACAACATAGATAGCAACAAGGACACAAAACTGACCATCGACTGATAGTCGATCAAGCACTATGATTGTACTGATCTTCCTGAAGTTCTTAAGTTTTCAAGATCAATATCTTACCTAGGATTGGGAGAGAGGTTGCAAGATCGGAAAACAGAGGATCATATGATCCTACCGGAATGAAAAATTATATAAAAATGTATTTCTGTGTGCGCATGCATATAGAAAATGAAAAAACTAAAAATGACAACATTAAAGCAAACTTAAAACTGAAATTTCATAAGGATAAGTTCCATAACATTAACATTCAAAACCAGTCATAATTAGTCACATACGTTATACTTGAACATAAGGTGCCGTCGCCTCCACTATTTCCATCCCCTATCCTGCTATAACCTTGCATTAAAGCCATTTTTTTTTCATTCATATTGAACAAAGACAGCATGGAGATGCGGACTGCCAATTGATGAGCAGATACGAACAGAGGGCCGAGAGAGATAGAGCTTCTGAACATTGAGTGTCACCCAAGAGCGAGACTTGAGAGAAAGGGTCAAGGGTCCACATATTGTCGATGCAAATACTTTCTAATTTAAGGAACAAAAATGTGGGTTAGGGAACCTGGATGATGAAATCCGATCCTGAAATCAGCTTCTTCAAGATCACTCAAGGTCGCATGATCGTACCCTGCGATCCTACTACGGTTTACATGCTACCTGACTCGCTCAAGGGTAGCAAGATCGTAAAATTCTGAGTTCATTATCTAACTTGCAATCTTAACTACATTGCAAAATTCGTTAGATCTTACAGATCCTATGTGTAAGCATCGCTGTTTCACACGACCCTTCCAGATTGTGTGTCAGATGTGATCGGTATGACCCAGGGCTCCAAAGAACGTAAAATAGTACCATCTAATTGATTTTGACTACCATGTTTTCTTGGAAGAGAGCATGGAGAAAATGTTCCAATGAACTAATACAAACACAGCACTCTTAACAAATACTGAAAAAGGAAAATCATCCAACAAACCTTTTATTTTATCATTTATTTATCAATTGCTAAACAAGATAATCCAAAATATAGCTCCCAGCTGAATAAAGGAGAAATTAATGAGGAAAAGTCTTATTTCTGAATAATTGATTAAGTCTTATTTTGAAATTTCCACATTTAGTGACAAATTGCTTTTCACATTGGGTTAATGGTTAATTGATTTTGTGTTTGTTGCTTGAGCCATTTTTCCTTCTCCTGAACTACTATAATTTTATCTGGCAGGGAGCTGGTTGGAAAATTGTTTCCTGCTTTGAGGGGAGATTTCCTGATAGAATGAAGCAATTACCGTTAGATAGGCATTTTGATATCAACAATGTAAAGAGGGTAAGTCTTGAGCCACTAATTTGCTGATAGCATTGTATATTGGCTTGTTAGTTTTTTGGTGTGTTGTTACTCTCACTGACTGTTTTGTTTATTAATAGATTGTGTTAGAAGCTGATGGTTATCAGCCATATCTCATTTCCCCTGAAAAGGGATTAAGATCACTAATCAAAGGTGTTCTAGAGCTTGCGAAAGAGCCATCACGTCTTTGTGTTGATGAGGTATTTTTATTCTGTATGTAGAATGAGTTTGAATTATTCAATTGTATATAGTTTTCTTTGCTCAGGTTTCTTAATATCACGTCTCTGTGTTTGAGGTATTTTTATTCTGTACGTAGAATGAGTTTGAATTGTTCAATTGTATTTAGCTTTCTTTGCTCAGGTTTCTAAATATGACGTCTTTGTGTTGATGAGGTATTTTTATTCTGTATGTAGAATGAGTTTGAATTATTCAATTGTTTTTAGCTTTCTTTGCTCAGGTTTCTAAATGGTTTTAACCTTTAGCTTCTTCCTGGTGATGCCTTGCAGTCTTCTTTTCATCTTTTCATTTGGTTTGTCAATTAAGTATAACATTTGAATCTAGTCTCCATGTACTTTGTCCTGACTCCCAATTCTTCCATTTGGTTGTATTCATTTCTACCTATTGTCAGAATTGTGTAAATGTTAGACTCACATATGTTAGGAGGATAGGATGGGAAAGATTGAAATTATTTACTCAAAATGGATGCAATTTAACAGAATGGCACACATGGCATAAGTGGGAGTGAGCGGTAATTGATTCAGGAATCAGAGGGAGTTTAAAAGGTGGCACCACAGACTTGGAGACCGGTGTAAGAACTAACAATTGCTTTGGGTGGTTTGGGGCAGAGAGTAGAGAAGTTGGTTGTCTCGCAGAATTCGCTTTATCTTTTACTTTTTTTTCATTGATCGTAATTGTAAATAAATTAATAAGCTCTTATTACTAAAAGGATATACACACCGAGCTGAGGAAGACAAAATAAGAAATAAAGGGAATGACCATTTTGTTAAATCTGAAGCATGACTGAATGCTGATATGTCAAGGAATAGTGGGAGGTTGGAATTTGGTTGGGGAGACACGAGAATACAAGAGGGAAGGATAGTTGTGAATGACAAGCATTAATTGGGAGAAAGAAAAGGGGGTTTGGGGTATACGTATTGTCCATCTGCCGAACTCTAAACTTATTTCTAAGCATGACTGAATGCTGATATAGCAAGGAATAGTGGGAAGTTGGAATTTGGTTGGGCAGGCATGAGAATACAAGAGGGAAGGATAGTAGTGAATGGCAAGCATTAATTGGGAGAAAAGGGGGTTTGGGGTAGAAGTTTTGTCCATCTATCGAACTCTAGACTTATTTCTATTTTCTGCTAGTTAATACTTTAAAGGACTTTTTTGCATGCCAACTTGGACATAAAGTAGAACGAGATGATCTTGAAGTTCTAAATCTTTAGTCAGAGAAAGATCTTTTTATCCAGATATTAGAAGTCCTACACTGTAAATCATGTAGTAAATGTCGGGAATTGATCATTTTATGCAATTTTTATGGTTTGTTCCATCTACTTTTCTTATTACCGATGTAGATTCTTATTGCCTTATGTTCTAGGTACATCGTGTGCTGATGGATATTGTATCGGCTGCTGCCAATGCTACACCTGGTTTAGGAAGATACCCACCTTTCAAGAGAGAGGTATTGTTCTTAGTCGTTGATTTCCAGTTTCTCATGCTACCTTTATCAGCGTGCTATGTTAGTGTACATTTTAATTGCTTGTGTTCCTTCAGTTATTTTCTTCTTAACTGAAATGTGGACTTTCTTTCGTTCTAATAAACTTGTTCACATTTTTTCAAGGTTGTGGCCCTTGCAACTGCTGCACTAGAAGGGTTTAAGAATGAATCAAAGAAAATGGTGGTTGCACTAGTTGATATGGAACGTGCTTTTGTGCCACCCCAACACTTCATTCGCTTGGTACAAAGGAGGTAATTTGGATTTGTATGATTTTTGAATGGATCGAGATCCTCTCCTGTTTGGTGAATGATTTGTTCTCTACTTATCTGTTTCATATATAACCTGATTTTTTCTGACAAACGAATAGCCACCTTACATTAGCAAAACAAAAAACAGAAAATCAGGAATAATATCTAAAGCTTTGAAGATGCACACCTAAACCGATTCCTTTTTCCGCTTAGTGCAGTTTGTTTCGTTTTTTATTTCATTAAAAATCACTTTTAGATGCACTAAATCAATTTTTTAGAATTTATGAAAAAAAATATTTTTTTGAAAACTTCAGAATCTGAATAAAATCAGATTTCTGATTATGTGGAGAAGCTACTTTGATTAGCTTATGAAAAAGGCTGTAATTAATTCTTTTATTTAAAATAAAATTTTATATTTTATAATTGAAATAATTAAACAAAATCAACTTTTGCTCTACGAAAAAGTTTGAAAAAAATAAATTACTTCTACACAGCCTTAAAAATCATTTTTTTTTTTTCTCTTTAATATTAACAAAACTGGCTATTATTTCATGCCTACCTTGCATTTCTTTCCATCTTATATTCACATTTATTTCCCCAACTGAATTGCCACTTCCTACTGTTCCTTGGCAGCTCAACATTCAGTTATGCTCCAGACTTTATAACATGAATATTCCCTTTGTTTCTGTTAAGGTAGGGTTCCATTACTGAATGAAAGCAATAATGGATAGCCTAAAATGGCAACTTAAATAGCAGAAAGCAATAATTCGTTAATCAAAAGAAACTACTGCAAGGGTCCTGGGAATAAGTTCATTAGTCCTCTGTGACACGGACTAGAATAAGTTCACCCCGTCCTCTCCCCAACCTTTGACTACTCTCTCGCATGAATATTTTATGCATAACAGAATGCTAACGGTATACCACCTCATGCTTCACTACACTCCTCTAACTATGTCACTTTTTCTTCTTTCTCAAATATACCCTTCACACTCTAGGCTTCTCACCCGGCTGACTCAGCACAACATCATCTTCCAGAGTATGGGTCCTAAGTGTCCTATTTTGTTATCATTGTTTTCCATGTAGTGGTCTCTATCAATACTGCATTGAAAATCACTTTGCCCTCGAGGAAGAGTGGTCAGATTCTTGTGACAAATGTGAAAAAACATCGATGATGGTCTTCTTAGGATTTGGGTTGAGCCCTACAAAACCCCTACAAAACCGGCTTGTAGGGTGAAGACTACCCACTACTTATAAACACTTTGTCATGTCTTATCTCATCCAATGTGAGACTCTTAACACACCACCCTCACGCCCAAGACTAGACATCTGTGCGTGACCCGAATGACCCAATTGCAGTAACTTGATAGTGGGTGGTCCAATGGATCTTGGATAGGCTTTGATATCATCTTAGAATATGAGTTTGTTGAAGTTGTGGGATTTTAGATAAAAGGAAGAGAGAAAATAATAAAAGCCTGGATACTATTGATAATAGCTTTATGCTAACTTGACAAAAGGATAAATACTAATCTATATTTATAGAGATATATAGACTCAATCCTAAATCAGGAACAAAACATAATAATAATAATAATAATGAGAGATATTCTAAGATATCTCTATGTTTATAAATTGATTCTAGAAAATAACTCAAGATAATCTAATATAATATAAAAAATAACTCAAAACGACTGAAACACTGTGCCGGAAGGCAGACAAACGCGCCTACGCTCAAGGCTGTTGGCGTCGGCGCGTGTGACCGAATTTGGTGATGCGCTTTGGAGTGAGCTGATCTAGAATAGGTAAAGCTGATGGAGTAGTCGTTCGCTAGAAAAGCCGCCGGATACAAGTGCGACAGTGGTGACAACAGTGGATCTGGATGGAAAATGTTGAAACGAGAAGAGGTCACATTGAAAAAGAGAAAACTACGATTACATTCCCAAAATTTTGGGAACTCGACGAAGGAGTAGAGGCAGGATCGTTCAAGGAGGAGCGAAATAGGCTCTAGACCATGTTGAAGTTGTAAGATTTTAGATAAAAAGAGGATAGAAAATAATAAGAAATTATAGTTTTATGCTAACTTGATTATAAAAGACTCAATACTAATCTTTATTTGTAGAGATATATAGATTCAATCCTAAGTCAGAACAAATCATAATAATAATGAAAGATGTTTTCAGATATCTCTATGATTATAAATTGATCTTAGGAAATAACTCAAGATACTCTAATATAATATAAAATATATTATAAGATGTTTTCTAATATTCTAACGGATCCCAATGTTTGAAACATGTTGAATATGTTATACTTAATACATAAATACTTGCACTGAGTTCCCATTTTTTGATGCATGATAGACATGTCAATTTAAAATTTGCTGGCAAAATTGAAACTTCCTTGCAGAAATATTTCATAATAACTCCTAATACAAACTATGATATGTAGCTTTGTTGTGTGTATTTGTACGATGATTTAGCACACTGTTAGCTTGTCTTGACACCTTGAAGTCTTGGTTGGAAAAATTTCAAGCTGGATTTATTTTCTTTGACATACTCACTAAGAATAATTGTTATTATGCATAATTAACCATCAAATTATTTCTAGTCCTTGCTTATACAAATACATTTTGTAGGTGTCTCAAATGTATATTTGTGAGGCTGTTATTTGATCTTTGTGACTATATTATTTACTTTAGGATGGAAAGGCAACGCCGAGAAGAGGAGTTGAAGGGCCGATCTTCGAAAAAAGGGCATGATGCAGAGCATTCTATACTTAACCGGGTAGGCGTTCTCTACTTGTAACAAAAAGATTGAGTTTTTAAAGAATAATAAAGATTTTATTGCTTTTCTATTATTCCTATATGTTTATTTGTTTTCTATTATCTTAGTTTTAGTTATTTGTTGGATTTAAACTGCATTTTGTTTCATTATTTTAGGCCACTAGTCCACAAACCAGTGGGAACATGAAATCACTAAAGGAGGAGAAGGATAAGGATAAGGAAAAGGACAAATCCGGTCAGGCAGAGAAAGAAGGGCAAGAAGGCTCTGGTTTAAAGACTGCTGGTCCTGAAGGAGAAATAACAGCAGGTTTGTCCTGTGCTGTATGCTACCAGAATTCAATAGTAGATGTTTCATGCATTTTTAACCCCTAATTTAGTGCTCTGTCTAGTAATTTCGTGTTGGAAATATTGGTAAGATTTGACATAGCGACTTCCTGAATTGATTTATGATTAGATGTTATAGCATTTTTTGATCCACGTAGTCGAACCCATCAGGCAGGGAAGGCTTTAGTTATTGTTGTCTCCCTGAAACATTAGGAAACTTATTACCTCTCAACTCATCTGAGAATATTATAAGGAAATCTATAAATTATGGTCCATTATCTATTTGGTTTCAAAAGATATTTGATGGTTTCACTGATGTGCTACATTTTAGATTTAGAATGGCGTGACTTAAAAGAAGCCCTAACTTTTCAATAGGAATCTAGCTTTCTTAACCATGCATCTGAATGATTAAGTTAGTGGTCAGATTAGCTTTGCTTTGCTTTCTGAAAAGTTTATACTCACATGCTTTGTTTGCATTAAAAAAACTAATCTAAACATGCAATAATTTCAGTATGTACCAACCTTTTGATTGTAAGTCTTCAACTTGTGATAAATGCACTATAAAATATTGTATTAAAATAACTGCGTCACAATTAACTGTTCTTTCTAAACAACATTGCTGAAGCGAGGTTCTAAATGACATTAAAGGACTATAATTCTAACAGCTGTTCAGTTTCTGGTTATCTAACCTAGGATGTGTAGTTCCTAGTTTTCACAATATTGCACTAGTAATGCATCACTTTGGGTTTGGGATTGAGCTCCTCTAAAGTGAGCAACTCAATCAACTCACTTTAGAGAATAAAGTGAGTAATATCAACTGTCGATAAATAAATCAGTTGTTGATATTATATGCACATGCATGACCAATCACAGGTAGTTGTAATATTACCCCTTGATTTGTTCACTTTATTAACTTCTCACTTTAGAGGAGGCAAATCCTTGGGTTTGGAAGTTGGAGCTAGCCAAAATATATATCTCAAAATTATTAATGAAGTGAATGCTTTGTTTTTTATTGCTTGCAGGGTTTTTGTTGAAGAAAAGTGCAAAAACTAATGGTTGGAGCAGGAGATGGTTTGTGCTTAATGGAAAAACAGGAAAGGTTGGTAATTGTTGGGGTTTAATTAGTGTACTAACTTCTATCGATACTGTTGAAGAATATATGATATGATAACCTGAATATACCTCATATACTTCGTAATGGAGACTAGTAACGGAATGACATAAATATTACAACCTATATTTTTCTTCCCAAAGCACATTATACTCATAGATGTTTGTAATATGGGTTATGATAGTCCATGTTCTTTCCAATTGTTTAACATATTATTGCATCTTTGTTTTGTGGATGTGCTGTTAATATGATTTGCTATATGTAGTGTTGACTTTGATCTTTTCTTTCATAGCTTGGGTACACAAAAAAACAAGAAGAAAGGCATTTTCGTGGCGTTATCACATTAGAGGTATGAATTACTCTCATTACTCGTGCACACTCATTGAATGAACTTCACAGCTTACTGTGTCTTGTACAAATAAATTTGAGGCAATAAATTATGATGGCATTCATGATACAGCAAAGGACGATTCTTGCTTAAATAGATATTGTAGGTGTCCTAATTCCTAAGCTTCTTGTTTGACTGGAATAATTTAGTTATTGCTGTCAACTTCCTTGTGATTGTGTTTGCCTAATGCATTGTTTTTACATATGTTTTTTTATTTTTATATATTTGAAACACACTAGAAGGGCTGGAAATTTTTAAATGGTTTTTATTGTTTGTTTGAAGGGTTCTTAAAAACAAAAACTGTGACTTTGTTAACTGATATGTGAAATAAAATCTTATGATAGTCTTTTTTTCTTTATAGATCAGTTATTTTTATTTAAACCGGATTAAGCATTTTTGTTGTAACTTACTGAATTACTGTTTGTCTTTCAAGTTGTGGAGTTTTGATACTCTACTCTGCTGGGTTTTAATGATATACATACCCAACCCAATGTCATTATGTGTTATTTGTGAACCTTCTGGAAACTGATATTTGTGATTTGTTTTTATTTTTTATTTATGTTTGAATATTGGTAACTTCATGTTTAGGTCTATACCATGGATATATGTTACTTTAAGCTTGTTAATTGACATTCGATGATGGTTACATGTATATAACACTTATGGCTTTTAATCTTAGATGCTTACTTTTTTACGTGAATGCAGTCTGTGAAATTAATAATTTCTATTTCTTATTATTAAAAGGAATATTGTTTGTGATATTAAAGCATAATGATTTGAATGTTTTATTTCTTTGGTTTAAGATATAGAAGTACAGTTCTATAGCTTTTATATGCGTTCTTGATTCATATATGGAAATTGATTGACAGTAAGATGTATGTAAGGTGTAAAGCAAAATCATTTTATTTTGTTTTTAGTCTTTTTTCTTCTACACCTACATTCTTGGGGCTGGAGTTGTTTTTTTTTTCTTCATGCTTTCAAATGTGAGGGGGCACTTGACAGGCTGGAGTCCAGTGTTTTGATTATTTTCCGGAAGAAAGGATATGAATAGGGTGAGGGGTAGGTGGTTTGTAGACTCGTACTTATCTGCTTATGAAAAACTTTTGCAGTGGCTATTGAATCTTTAATCTCATTTCTCCTGACCAAAATTACTGAGTTAAGTATATGTTTTGTGTAAGAGGTGAGGTCATTGTACTCTATAAGATAGTCAGTGACCTGTAGTTCTGTTTGGATGATAAAATTGCAAAGTTGACTTCCTTTCTTCGAAAAATGCTTATATAATCTAATTGTAAAATCACTTCCTTGGTGTTTTATTTGAATTTGGATGTTCTACAATGTAAATTTGTTATTGCTCCTTTACATTTCTAACTGTTAACTGTGGTGTTAGAAATCAACTGTAAGGCTGATATTTTACTTTGTTGGCTTAGGTTTTTAAAGTATCAATTAGTTGGAACTAGACAGAAATGCATAACAGTCTTGATATATTCGTTATGCAGGAATGTAACATTGAAGAGGTTCCAGATGAAGATGATCCTCCACCAAAAAGCTCAAAAGACAAGAAGTCTAACGGACCTGATTCTAGCAAAGTCAATCTCGTATTTAAAATTACTAGTAGAGTTCCTTATAAAACAGTTTTGAAATGTATGTTCTCCTTTTGGTATCTATGAATCGTACATGGCACTTTTATTTCTTAAAAATTTTGAAAACATTTTAATTACAATATCTTCTCTCTTGCAGCACACAGTACTGTTGTTTTGAAGGCTGAGAGTGCAACTGACAAGACTGAATGGATTAATAAGATAAGTAATGTTATACAAGCAAAGGGAGGGCAAATAAAAATTTTATCTGAGGGTGGCTCTGCCATGAGGCATAGCCTCTCTGATGGTTCCTTGGTGAGTTGCTGGCTTAAAACTGTTGTTCATGCGTGTAACTTCATTTATGGAGTTGTTATTAGGCTTATGTTAATTAATGTCATTCCTCCAAACAAGCCACAATTAACATATTTAACAAAAGTTTTACTAATAGGATTTTATTATTATTTAAATTTTTTGCACTGTAATGATTTTTTAGAGCTGACTTTTTATTGGTGTTCTTTACTAGTACCATAATGTATTTTTATATATGAACATTTTCAGCTTATTTATCATTATTATTCATGAAAATAGCATACTGTAATGTACTCCATCCGGAATGAGTTATAAGCAAAAATGGACCAAATTGCGTATAATTAGAAATATTGTTAATCACATTTAATCCATGCATTCCCAATAAAAAATTAAGTCTATTCTCTAAATTACCCTTAATGATTGATAAATTGGGTCATTGAAAATATAAAAAGTTATATTAAATGACGGATAACAAGTACTAACATTATTAATGTTGGTTGTTAAAAAAAAATTATCATTGAATTGGAGAGAAGTTCTGTATTTTTACTTATAATTCATTCCAAGAAATATGAGCTAATTTTGCTTGTATTTCATTCCAGAGAGAGTATATATTTGTCGAATAAGCCCAGTTCATTTGACTTGAGCAATTCAGTAAAGAGAAATACTTTTTGTGTATCAAATTTTTTTATTTCCCTCTTATTGATAGTCTTGGCTCACATTGTCATCTCTTCTATCATTATTGGTCATTTTGATATTCACAACTCCTTTGTGAGAAAACTTTCTTGCTGATACTAGCCACTAAGTAAGTATTTTCATATTCCTCAATTTATGAGACTACTATTTAATTTTGGAAGAAATAGCCAGAAACTTGCTGAACAGAGGAAATGAAAGGAAAATAGTGCTAGTGGTTAATGTCATTGGGAGTGGTCAGAGCCAATATATAATCGGAAACATTATACTCATGGAAAATTCTTCAATTTTTTTTTTCTTTTTTGTCACTCTTGTAAATGTGGAATTTATTTATTTGAATTCATACAAATAATGTCAAGGATGCTGATTCCTCTTGCTCATCATTTGGCAGAAATACTGTCTAATTTTAAAGGTCCATTCCTAAAGTTTCTTAAGGGGTATGGATAAAGTAGTAAGGAATTGCAAAGAAGACATTATTAAATTAGAAAAAATAATGATTTATGAATAATAGGTAATCTTGAAGATGTGGTTGTTGAGTGGTCGTTATTTTAATTTCTTGCCCTATCTCAGGATACAATGGCTCGAAGACCTGCTGATCCTGAGGAAGAACTTCGATGGATGTCCCAAGAAGTCCGTGGCTATGTTGAAGCTGTTTTAAACAGTTTAGCTGCTAATGTACCAAAGGTAAGTTTCTTTTTTTAATATAGTGTTTGCTTTAATTTTTTTTTCATCCTGCAAATGTTAATTTTTGATGCATTTCCTGGTTGATTGTTTGGCAGGCAGTTGTCCTTTGCCAAGTTGAAAAAGCTAAGGAGGACATGCTGAATCAATTATATAGCTCTGTCAGGTTCAGAAATTTGTTTTGCATTTATATTTGTTCTTTGTACATTATATTTGTAACTGAATTTTTTAGAGGAATATGGATAGTTTATTATTAGTTTCTGAAAATATTTGACTGTTTTTCTGTCTTGAATTGATTAATGTCTTTTGGGGAAGTCATCAACATATCAATTGCGGTTACTTGTAGATATAAATTTTTAAACCTGACTATATTAGAATTGATTGTTCATTTATGTTGTATCGTCAACATTTACTCTTCATCGTAGCATACTTTAACGGGACATACACTTTCTATATAGAGTTGTGCTGTTTATTACAAGTTGAATTTGCACAAATTTGGTATGTGAGAGAAACCAAAATAATGGAGAAAAAAGATGAAGAGATAGAAAATGAAAATTTTATTTCCAATTTTGCAATCAAATGTTTTGCAAAAGTCATAAATTACTTTTGTACCAATGGGCATCAGGCATGTGTATGTATAAGGTGTAATAATTTTGGTTTATTATGCAAGTATTAATGTTTAAGTTGCATGCTAATTAATCTGGATGCTATCTATCCTTTTGTATGATATGACAAATTACTTTGATGTAAGTTGTGAACATTTGTATATCTTCCATTATTAGTGGTCAAAGCACGGCTAAGATTGAGGAGCTGCTTCTAGAAGATCAAAATGTAAAGCGCAGGAGAGAGCGTTACCAGAAACAATCCTCGCTTCTGTCCAAACTGACACGCCAACTGAGTATACATGACAATCGTGCAGCTGCTGCCTCTAATTGGTCAAATGGGAGTGCAGGTGTGTGTAAGCTGCTTTTGTGCTCATTTATAGATTTATCAGTGTTCTTTTAACGCATTAGAGTATCTACTTTTTTAGGTCCCCAAAATTATCTTTGATTAATGATAGTAATCTAGAAATATGATTCCATTTTTTATCTTATTCAAACATTTTTTTGCTGTAGAACATTTATATCTTGACGTATTAACATTGATTAATTAGGTTTTAGATAATCTATGAATATATTGGTATTAATATTTTCTATTTTGATTAGATAAGCAGTCACCATTTTGCACATTACTTTGTAAATATCCTGCTATATTAATTATCTGGGCAATGAACCTTAATTTATCTTGAGTAAATACTTGCTTAAATTGATTCTGAACTATTTTTGCTTTCCCCATTTATATCAGTTTCCGATTAGGTTTTATCTCTTATTTTTTTTCCACTTTGTGTACTTATATTATGCGCTTGTTTTGCAGAGAGTAGCCCGAGAAGCAGTGGACCAGGTGATGACTGGAGATCTGCCTTTGATGCAGCTAGCAATGGCCCTGTTGGCCGTAGTGGTTCATCAAGATCTGGGTCAAATGGTCATAGTCGACATAATAGTGATCCTGCTCAAAATGGTGACGCGAACTCTGGCAGCCGCCGGACTCCTAATCGGTTGCCGCCTGCTCCACCAGGTTCTTCGGGTTACAAATATTAACAAATGGAATATTAAAAATGGCCAATGTTTCATGTTTTGTTACAGTTTTAGAACGCGAGATTGCTCCTGCCCCATTTCATACCTTTGAGGATAAGGTCATCGTCGCAATTCTTTGTTCGTGCCAGGATGTTTAGGTGATGAAAAAGGTTTGTGTATATAGAAAGACTAGTTTGTTAGTAAATATGTTTTCCGGGCTTGTCCCATTTTCCGGAAGTATGGTATCAAGTTGGACTTCAAAAGATTGATCGTGTTTTTCTATTCAATATTCTTTTTACTTTCATACCTTATAATGTTGTTTTCTTTTTTTTTCTTCGATTTTGGGATTTTGCACTCAATTTTGGATGCAGCTGATGTAATTTGCTTTATAATATCATGATTGAATAGCACACCATTTTGGGTTTACAAGACTAACAATTGGAATATTTTAATAAATGGGGATTTTTATATCTCTGTTGCTTCCTGTCTGCAGAGTACACTTTCAAGTGAATTATTATTGTTTTTTAAGTATTTTTCTTAACGTCTGATTATGCCACGTAGTATGATGTTGTATTCATTTGTGAATGAAACGGCTGTATGTTGCTTTAGTTACTACATTTTTTGAGTATTTTACTAATGGAGATGTTTTTTAATGTCTACCTGTCTAGAGTACATATTATTTTGTTAGCTTAATTATTTGTTTGAAAGGAAAAAATCAATAAGGTAGTTTGATGATGTATATTGGGGGAGTTCTTCAGTATACCACTTTTATAAGTGGTTCATTGTGAGTCAATATTTACAAATTATTTAAAATTCTAACAACAATCTAACAATATTTTTCAATAATAATAATACTTTGACTCATTTTTATAAATAAAATCATGATTAAAGTAATGTTAATTTAATACGTGATATATATTTATTTGTTTTAATTAAATTGATGTTATTTAAGTTAATATCTAAGTTGGAAAAATGGTTTAAATATTATTTAAGAGAAGATTCGTGATTGTTGGATTTTAAATATTTTTAAAATTTGGTTATATTAGTAGGATTTTATAATGTTAACCTATTGTACTACTGTTTTAATTGGATTCGTGGTTTCTTTTTTGTTACAGGTTATGGGACATTCGATAAAAACGCTGTATCTTTTTATAATCTACAAAAGTAAATGTCAATTTTTCAAATGTATTATGAATGAATTTCATAAATGTGTTGTTTTTTTTAAAATAAAAGAAAAAATTAATTCATTTTTGATAAAATACATTGATATGATATAGAATCAAAATTGATAAAATTAAAAAGGAAAATCTTTGAACAAACTCATGGCATCTAGATGAATAGTGCAAAATAGCAATTTAGCACACGAAGATAATATGTTTATAAATATGATAAAATTCGAATGTTTGAAATATTCTTGTCTCTAAATTTATAACGATGATGTTAAAGTAATTGATTGAAATTGATAATGAATTAAAATTATTTTGTCAATTTAAATCAAACGAACATCACATCGAAATAATAGAGAATACCTAAAAGTACTGCACCAAGGTTGAAACATAAAAAAACGCCACCTAAAAGTACTGCACCAAGGCTGAAACATAAAAAACGCAGTGTTTAGACAACAACGAAATCTTGAAAAGAAAAAATCTATGTGAAATCTACTTATGTGATAAAATAAAAGAAAAAACAAATTGCATGTGTGATTTGGACCAAAAAATAGTCTTAAATCAATTTTATGTAATAGAAAAAGAAGAAAATGTTGTTTTTTTAAATCTACAAAGTAAATGTTAATTTGTTGAATGCTTCATGTATGACTTTTTTTTTTCAAAACAGTTTTATTACTGAGTGATTTCAAACAAAGTTAACTAAATAATGAGACTAATTACCATCTTCATACTATTACAATAGTTACATATAAATAAAAACCTACAATCAATGACTAGAATAAATTTTGCACTTGAAAATTATTAATAATCACGGGCAAAATTTAAAGTCAGTTAGCTATACTTTGAATTAAGAAAGAAACTCACATTTGATTACCTTATTTGCTACGAATTGTTAATTTGGAGGGAATTTGTTTCGAACTTACTATCACAACAATGTGTTACTTTTCCAATACCCATGCGCATTGTTGGTTTTTATTTATTTTTATTAACAAACAATATATTAGAGTAAAAGAGCTACAAAAAGAAGCACAAAATCCACAAAAAGCGAAAATTTCAACTTTAAGTATTGACAAGCTAAAGGATACAACTTTACTTACAAGCTAACACCACCATGAAAATTTTAGACTTAATTGTACTTTTGATCATCTTATTTTAGGTGAATCGCAAAAGTAGGCCCCCCATTTTATTTCTTTCCAGTTTTGGTTCCTTAAACATAATTTGAGTCCAAATCATGATGAGTTGTCATTTTTTTAATGACGTGTCAAAAAATGGTGACGTGGCAGACGTCTATGTGAATTAAAAGTTATTACTATATTATTTCAAATTAAAAAAAATTCAATTTATGTTTTTAAAAGTTATTATTATATTGTTTCACATTTTAAAAGAAAAGTCAAAATTAAAATAAAAAATTTGCCAAGCATCAGCCCCAATTTGAACGCATCAGATGTGAACCATAAAATAAAAAATAAAAAATTAGATGTGAACGCATCAGATGTTCAACGCAAAAATTAGCAAGGCGTGTGAACCCTAAAATAAAAAATCGACCACTTGTTCATCATCAACCGATTTGATCTTCTTCTTCATCTTCGTTTTCCTTCCTCTTTTTCATTTAGGTTCTTCTTCTTCATCGTCCGTATTCTTCATCTGGGTTCTTCATCATCGTTTTCTTCATCCTTTTCATTTTTGTTCATCCTTTGTTCTTCCGTTGTTTCTTCTTCTTCATCTGGTTCGTTTCTTCTTTCTTTGTTCCTTGTGTTTTTTGGGGAAAAAATATCTTCTCATTCGTATTCAGTTACAAGCAACAATTCTCATTTGAGAATTAGAAGGAGAGAATGTTTGTGTGGACTTGAATCTCCTTTGTGTATTTCTTGGACGACTGAAAATCCAAGTCGAATGTTTCATGGTTGTGGATTTTATAAGGTAACTATTTGTCAAAATTATGGATTTTATTTTTTGCTGTATTGTTTTGAGATTATGAAAATTTATTGAAAGAAGATTCAATCTTTTTTTTGTTATGTTGTTTCAGTTACAGGGTAAAAAATCTTGCAATTTTTTTGAATGGTTTGATGAGCCAATGACAGAACGAACAAAAGAAATTATTATGTCTTTGATGAAAAGGATTGATGAATTCAAGAAAAAAGACAACGTGACAAAAAATTATGATGATGAACTGAAGTTGAAGTTGAAACTAATGGGGGTTTTTTTGACACTTTCATGGCTCTTGATTATTGTTCTTTTGGTTATTGTAATGTTGAAGTAATTAAAATGATTGAATTAAGGGTGTTTTGTAATGATGTAATTTAGGGTGTTTATGGTTTAAATTATAATGTAATTGTGTAATATAATCAAATTTGAATGAATAAGGTTGTTATTATGAAATGTAATTAGTATTATTGTAATTCAGTTGTCTATTTTTACATGTTAATAATTCAGTTTGGTATCATTGTATTAATGCAATTTGGTCAAACGATTTTCCTCTAGTTTGGTATCATTCAAGATATAATGTAGTTGCCTAATATTAATGCTCAAACAAATTTGCTCATTCAAGATAACATACTAAATTTACTCCCATGTGAAAATAATCAGAATTTAGGTTCCAAAAAGAGGTCATACTACTGCATTACAAAATAATCATTCCATCAGAACTTAGGTCCAAAAAGAGGTCATACTACTGCATTACAAAATAAAATTCCCAAGTATCATTACATATTCATAATAACCAAATAAAATTCACAAGTTTAGTGCCTTCAATTGATTTGTGAATCTTGAGTTTGTGGAGCTTGTTAATCCTGAGATAAAACTGTTGGCGTTTCTTCCTTATCTCCTCCAACCCTTGTTGTCTTTGCTTTCTTTGATCTGTTGACGTTATTTTCACCTTTTGGTATCTCACTATTTGCTGCACTTTTACCCTTGCATGTCCTCGTGTTGTGGCCAAACTTCCTACAATTTTTACATTTCATAGTTGCAAACCGTCTTGGTAGTATGTTAGAACCTTTTGGCTCGTCATTGGACTTGTTCCTTTTTTTCTTTGGTCTACTGATCCGCTGTCGCACACGGATCAAATACGATTGAACATAAGGGCAGAAAGGGGTAATAACCTGAGTCGTTTCGCAAGGTATTCAATTGAGATTTTTTACAAAAAAAAAAGTCACGTGGTATTCAAAAATATTCTAATTTTGATCAATTGTTTAATAAATTGGATTTCAATGGACTTTGTGGGACTTTTTAGTGATATTTTAGCATTAAAAAGTCTTTCTTCAAAACATGAGATTTATTGAGATTCTCATTTTTTTATTTCTTTTTATGTTTTTTTTCCTCTTTGTTATCTCTTTCCTCCATCTTCCTCCTTGCTCACATCTATTTAATTTTTTTATGTTTACATAAATGTCTCAATCTTTTTCATTATTTTCTACCATTTTCTAATGTCTTTTACGCATTTATATCTCTCTCATGTCACCAACACTCTCCTCCTATAGGACCACCACACAAATGAGATTGTTGTTTTACATTTCTTCTTATTTTTATAGAAATATTTAGTCATATTTTTCCCTTGTCAGTTGTCGAGTATACTTTTTTTTTATTGAAGAATCATCACAAACAACATTAAAAAAGCGAAACATTTTTTTTCACTTAAAAATGACTTCAATTTCTAGTTTCACTTAGAGACATATAATTAATCTTCAAGATATTACATATCATGATAATAACTCTTAAAATAAAAATGAATCTTTAATCTACTTCGTAAATTCTTAAAAATGCAATCGAGATGATAGCAATGAAAATGTTGCATATAAGGGTAACGATCATCGAAATGAAAATAAATTGTTAATCTCTTCATACATCATTGAGGATTATGCTGATAAAATAATGATGGAGAATATGCTTTTGAATTTGTGGAATTAAATTTTTGGGAAATAATTTGAATTTTATAAAAAAGCATGATAAAATAATGATGGAGAATATGCTTTTGAATAATGATGCATTGCCATACTGATTTTTAGTCTTCACAATAGTGCCTATCCTGCTATCTGCAACCCTACTATTTGGGTTCGGTGCTACGTGTAACGCCAGGGATTTTTAATCCAAAACGTTACTTAAAAAAAAAATACTTATTATTTAGAAAAGTTTACGATTTTTTTTTTGAATACTTAGCATTTATTCATTTAAATAATTAGTAAGAAACACGTTATTTAATATCATTAAGAAAATATTTATTCAAAATTTAAAACAAAGTAAAGGCAATTATTCCTAACGGAAGGGAACCAGTTCCGTATTTCTAAAATTCTAGTACATTTTAAAAGTTTGTGACAAAAGATTAAAAAGAACTTAGAAATATTGCGACAACTCTATTATTACAAAATTGTCTCGAAAAACCCATTTTTACCCCACGTTCTCCGCACATCAATACTCATTAACTACTCTTGAATCTCCTCGAACTCATTAGTACCTAAAATGTTGTTTTAAGGGTCAGTTTTATTCCATCATCCACATCAAACCAAAGCTAAACATATGAAAGAATAACACAAAACATATAAAAGTAAAAACTTCCAATTTAAAAGAAAAATGCGCAAACCGGTAGATTGTATATCAAACATATGCATAGTGCATGCTCCTAAAACTATATGATCCGGATATCAACCTGCCACTAAGGCAACTTCCACACAGAAATGTCACCCATACCAATGGGGAAATCAAACCTGCCACTAAGGCAACTCCCACGAAGATGCATATGCCATGACATGATGATATAGTATCAAACATATATATACTCCCACACAGCCCACTAAGGATCATGTCATATGCATTCAAAATTACTTTTCAAAATCATCTCTTATTCACATATCACTAAGAACACATACAACACATCCTTATCATGAGTATCACATAATCATAGACAAATAATCATAAAAATTATGACTTTCACCACATACACATAAAAATAGAAACTTTATATCATATAGGCCATAAAAATTAACACTTTAACATATATGACAAGAAAATTCAAACTCCAATTCATATACATAATAAAAGTTAAAACTTTATCACATATAAGGTAAAAATTCAAACTTTATTTCATATTCATCGTAACACTACAATTTTATCACACATAGCATAAAATTTCATACTTTACTCCATAGAAGTCATATATTACAATTCAATCTCAATAAAAATTGGGGTTTTATCATTTTAATCCATTAGTCTACATTTATTCATTTTAAAATAGAAGCAATCACGATTATTTATTTCATGTCATCCAACCAAAGGCCTAACTCTAATTTGTGTGGGGAAAAGCCCTTACCTTGGCCGCTTTTCTTCCTAGTACAAAGCTTTAAGTCCCACGGAGTTGTTCACAAGGAAAAGAAGTTTCAAACTTGGATACACGAAGAAAATGAGGTGTGAAGGTGATGGTGGCTAGGGTTTCGAAATTCTTTTTGTTTCTTATTAGTGAGTATACATAAATTGTGGACTTAGGGAAATTTAAAGTGGAAATTGTTGGTCAGATAATGTTGGGCCTAAATGAAGAATAAGAGGGATCAAATGTCACTTTTTTTTTTAACCTTGATCATAAAAACCAAGCCACAAACACATAGCCCAAATTTATACTCATTTAAGTTGGTTGGGTCACACTAAGCCTCGAACCCTTAGCCCAAATTCTTCTTGCACTAGGAAAACACATCTACATATAATGTATCTCTGCTTATATATATATATATATATATATATATATATATATATATATATATATATATATATATATATATATATATATATATATATATATATATATATTATATTTAAACTCCCCAATTAAATAATTCTTACTAATAACTTTATCAACTACAAAAATCGAACAAGGCAAATAATTATCACACATAATTTAATATTGAATAATATTGATAGGTTCTAATTATTTTTAAATAATAATTTTGAGGATGTTACACTACTCGCCTCTGCTATTTGATCTGTTGACGTTATTTTCACCTTTTGGTATCTCACTATTTGCTGCACTTTTACCCTTGCATGTCCTCGTGTTGTGGCCAAACTTCCTACAATTTTTACATTTCATAGTTGCAAACCGTCTTGGTAGTATGTTAGAACTTTTTGGCTCGTCATTGGACTTGTTCCTTTTTTTCTTTGGTCTACTGATCCGCTGTCGCACACGGATCAAATACGATTGAACATAAGGGCAGAAAGGGGTAATAACCCGAGTCGTTTCGCAAGGACTCCTGATATAATGATGTTAACCGAGTTGAAATTCGAAATTGGGGGGTTTTTATAATGATTTAGTTTGGACAGATAAGCAAAACGATTAATCCACTTATTCGAGTTTCGGACCTATCACAGATTCTATCAATGAGTTTTAATTAATTTCTAATTCGTGATTCTATTCTTATTTGACTACAGAACTGATCAAACAAGCGTACAATCAATCCTACGTGAGTTCGGTTTCATTGACTGGATTAAGCATCACAATCATCAAAATATTACAATTAACGATCAAGCGTCGCAGAATTATAATTCAATTAAATTAGAGATTGAAACCAAATTCTGTCAAATAAATTTAATCGATCCTATTGAAATTCAGTTTAAGCAATCAGAATATCAATATAATAAAATGAACGAAAATAGAATCATGAATCAAAATCGACGGTGTAACCTGAACCTCCAGGTGTGATGAAACTCTGAACTCGTGGATTAATTTGACGAAATTAGCCTTCCATGAAATTAAAAATGAAAAGTATTTATATTTCTGATTATGTCCAAAAAATAGTCTTCAACAAGAAAGGAAAGAAACCCCAAATATATAGTGTTTGGGTTTTCTCGGCTTTTAAAATAAGTAGCCCGCTATTTAAATTGTTACAAAGGTCCAGATTATGAAAACTGCAATTTAGGCCAGTAGAGTTCGACATTGAGATTTTATTCCAACACAAAAGTTGTAGCTTGGATTTTTAGCTTTCTAACGACTGCTCGCATGCTTTAATCTGATTTCCAGAGCTCAAGTTATGGCCTACAGAGCGAGCATGGTCAAAATGCAAATAATAAAATTATAATTCAATTTCAAACCAATGTTTAGGAACACGCTAAAAAATTATTCTAAGCTATAAAGTGATTTAAAAAACAAAAACAAATTAAAATGCTAGAAATATGTGCCTAGGTGCTATGATCAAATTCCCCCACACTTAAGCTTTTGCACTCCGTGCAAAGCAATGCATTCGATTCTAAATATTCTCAGGAATGCAAAGTAGTGAACAAAAGAAAAAAAAATTCAAACTTCAAGGAATATGACATTCATGAATAATTTTCACAACCAAGGCAAACAAGAGGATGAATTAACTAAAGAGTGCATCATAAGTGATAGAGTCCTCACATGATATAAAATTCTCTCAATCACTCAAGTGTTTGAGCTACTGTTTACCCTCAAAGCACATCATGAAAGCTAGCACTACAATAGGCTTGACAAGCCTCTAACATCTATAATTGAAACACATGCACATAATGATCAAAAGGTCTTTATTCAGGTTGTAACGTGGCCAAGGTAAGGGTGAGATAATCCTAAGGAGTCTAGGGCTAAAAATCAAAGAGGATAAATGAGTAATAATCAAGAGAGAAAAATAACATTGAGAAGTAACTCAACAAAATATCATTGACTTTTATTATCAACTCTCTTTGCTCCCAACACAACCATTTTCCTCATTTTATGTATCATTTCATTTTTTATTTTTATTTTTGATATATATACACACATTTTTTTTTATTTTTTATTTTATTTAATTTATTTTTCTCCTATTTTATTTTTCTCTTTTTCTTTATAAACCTCAAATTTAACTAACAAGTTGAGCACCCCCACACTTATTTAAGGAAAGACTCCTTTATCCCCCATGATTTGGTCAATTCATTGTTGTTTCACTTTTAGGCTTGTAATGAGCTATATAACAAAAGAATAGGATAATTAGGCTCAAAGGGGTTTAAAGAAATGGATAGTTGAAGGGTAGGCTTATTTGGCTAGTAGCTTAACAAGTAACAAACGCCTAGATCATTTCAATATATGCATGCGGACAAGAGTCAAGTCAAGTTCTAGCGTAACTTGCAATCATGAGTGAGATATCACACAAGAAAAAAAAGAAGATGGAAAAATGTATTCCATTCATTATAGGCTCAAAATCTCACAATGGTTAATGACCTATCACAAATGATACACAATTTAGCATTTTAATCCAACTTATTTTACCAAGAATGCAAAGACACTATTTAATCATGCCAGTCGAAACAAACTCACAACATTTACAACCACAAAATATGATAAAAAAACATGCAATGCAATCCACACATTATATATATATATATATATATATATATATATATATATATTTATTATTATTATTATTATTATTTTTTTTTTTTTTTGAAATCCTTTAACAAATAAAATCCTAAATACTACCCCCACACTTAAATTACACATTGTCCTCAATGAAAGTAACAAGTATAAATTAAAAGTAAGGAAAGGGAGCTCCCTGTTCAAACTTCAGTGTAGGTGGGCTTTTCTAAGGAGAGTTCTTCTATGGTAGTATCTTCAAGCACAGAGCTCTCATGGAATAGCTTGAGGCGTTGTCCATTTACTTTGAACACTTTGTCGGTGTTTTCACTTTTTATTTCCACTGCACCATGAGGAAAAGTGTTAGTAACAACAAAAGGGCCAATCCACTTGGATCGAAGTTTACCTGCCAAAATTTTCAGACGGGAGTTAAACAGTAAAACTTTTTGGCCAATGGAAAATTCCTTCCTAGAAATCATCTTATCATGATAAGACTTAGTTTTCTATTTAAAGATCCGGGAGTTCTCATAAGCTTCTAGTCTAAGCTCTTCAAGTTGCTGCAATTGAAGCTTTCTCTCCAAACCTGCTTTCTCCATCTCAAGGTTGCAACTCTTAACAGCCCAATAAGCACGGTGCTTTATTTCCACTGGGAGGTGGCATGCCTTACCAAACACAAGTCGATAAGGGGACTTTCCTATTGGTGTTTTGTAGGTTGTTCTGTGAGCCCCAATAGCATCTTCCAGTCGACGGCTCCAGTCTTTCCTGTTTGGCTGCACCATCTTTTCTAAGATTTGTTTGATTTCCATGTTTGAGATTTCAGCTTTCCCATTAGTCTGGGGATGATAAGGTGTAGAGACTCTGTGCACAACCCCATACTTTCGAAGCAAAGTGTCCATGGTGCGGTTGCAAAAATGAGTGCCTTGATCACTTATGATGGCCCGGGGTATTCCAAACCTGCAAAAAATATTTGATATGATAAAATCTGCAACAAATTTAGAATCATTAGTCCTAGTGGGTATTGCTTCCACCCACTTCGAAACATAATCAACAGAAAGTAAAATGTAGACAAAACCAAAACATATAGGAAAAGGGCCCATAAAGTCAATGCCCCACACATCAAATACTTCACAGAAAAGCATAGGTTGTTGAGGCATCTCACTCCTACGAGTGATTGCTGTTCCTGCTATTTGACACTGTTCACAAGTTTTGTAAGTCTCAAAAGCATCTTTAAACAAAGTGGGCCAAAAGAAACCCGAGTCTAAGACTTTTCTGGCTGTCTGTTGAGGACCAAAATGTCCCCCAGCTTGAGAGGCATGACATAAATGAAGAATGGATTGAGCCTCACGGTGGGGAGCACATCGCCTAATCACCTGGTCACTACAGAATTTCCACAGATATGGATCATCCCACACATAGTATTTGGCATCACTTTTAAGTTTGTGTATTTGTGTTCTGGATGCATCTGCAGGAAAGACTCCAGCAACTAGATAATTAACTAAATCAGCAAACCAATGAATTACCTCACGCAACTGTAGCAGTTGCTCATTAGGGAAGTCATCTTGAATGGCGATGGGGTCTTCATCCAGTTCTATTCTGCTTAAATGATTTGCCACCAGATTTTCAGCTCCACTCTTATCTTTGATCTCTAAATCAAATTCTTGGAGTAACAACATCCACCGGATCAATCTCAGTTTTGCTTCTGGTTTCTTCAGCAAGAACTTCAAAGATGCATGGTCAGTAAAAACAACTACCTTCGAACCTAGCAAATATGATCTAAACTTATCAAGAGCAAAAACAATAGCTAAAAGTTCCTTTTCAGTGGTAGTGTAATTAGCTTGTGAAGAATCTAAAGTCCTAGAAGCATAATAAATAACATGGGCAGCCTTGCCAACCCTTTGTGCAAGGATTGCTCCTACTACATAGTTAGATGCATCACACATAGTTTCGAAAGGGAAGGTCCAATTGGGTGGCTGAATGATGGGAGTAGAGGTTAGTGCTGCCTTCAAACAATCAAACGCCTTCCTCGATTTATCATCAAAAGTGAAACTGACATCTTTTTGCAGTAAATTTGACAGCAGAAGAGCTATCTTGCTGAAATCCTTGATAAAGGACATGTAAAAACCTGCATGGCCAAGAAAAGAACGAATCTCGCGGATGCAAGATGGGTAAGGCAAATTAGAAATCACATCTATCTTGGCAGGATCCACTTCCATCCCATTCTTAGATATTACATGTCCCAAAACTATGCCCTGTTCAACCATAAAATAATATTTCATAATTCAGCACAAGGTTGGTTTCAATACATCTATGCAAAACTCTATCTAAATTGTTCAAGCATACATCAAATGAGGAACCATACACAGTAAAATCATCCATGAAAACTTCTATACAACTTTCTATCAAATCAGCAAAAATACTAATCATGCAGCGTTGGAAAGTTCCAGGAGCATTGCATAGGCCAAAGGGCATCCGCCTATAGGCAAATGTACCGAAAGGGCAAGTGAATGTTGTCT
Source organism: Cicer chorassanicum (assembly GCA_037974735.1). Classification (NCBI taxonomy): domain Eukaryota; kingdom Viridiplantae; phylum Streptophyta; class Magnoliopsida; order Fabales; family Fabaceae; genus Cicer; species Cicer chorassanicum. The sequence goes on from JBBPBP010009779.1 coordinate 40,038,821, forward strand.
TTTCTTGGTCTTCCGGTGCAATATGGATCTGAAAATAAACAGAAAAACCATCAAGAAAACAATAATGTGACTTACCAGCCAACCGTTCAAGCATCTGATCAATGAATGGTAAAGGAAAATAATCCTTTCTAGTTGTCTGGTTTAGTCTCCTGTAATCGATGCATACCCTCCAACTGTTCTGCACTCGTGTGGGGATAAGTTGATTATTTTCATTTTTAACCACTGTGAGTCCAGTTTTCTTAGGGACTACCTGCATCGGACTCACCCATTGACTATCAGAAATGGGGTATATAATGCCTGCTTGCAATAGCTTGGTCACTTCCTTTTTCACAACATCCAGAATTAATGGGTTAAGTCTCTGAAGAAAGTAAAAGACAAAATAATATAATACTTTCATATTTTATTACTACAGCCTTAAGCTGTTTATATAGGAAAAGAAATTACAATAGTAATACTGAGTAATAATGACAAAATCATAAAAATAAATATAATAATATAAAATAAAAGAGAATCAAATATGATTTCTCTTGATTCTTCAACACCCCCCCTCAAGTTGGTGCATAGATATCTGTCATGCCCAACTTGGCTATAAGTCGCTCAAAATTGGGTCTTGCCAAACTTTTTGTCAAGATATCTGCAGTTTGCTGATTGGAAGTCACAAATGGTAGGCATATAATTCCAGCATCAATTTTTTCTTTTATGAAATGGCGGTCAATCTCAATGTGCTTGGTTCTATCATGTTGTACAGGGTTGTGAGCTATACTTATTGCTGCTTTGCTATCACAGAACAATTTTAAGGGTGAGTCAACTTTCATTTTCAATTCGTCCAAGAGTTTACGAATCCATAAAAGTTCACAGATTCCTTGAGCCATTGCTCTGAATTCAGCTTCTGCACTACTTCGAGCAACAACCCCTTGTTTCTTACTTCTCCAAGTAACTAAATTTCCCCAAACATAGGCACAATATCCAGTGGTGGATTTTCTATCAGTAATTGATCCTGCCCAATCAGCATCTGTAAATATAGATACTTCTCTATCATTAGTTTTCTTGAAGTACAAACCCTTTCCAGGATTGGATTTCAAGTACCTTAAGATCCGATAAACTGCCTCCAAGTGTTCTTCATAGGGAGAATGCATGAATTGGCTTACAACACTCACAGAGAAAGCGATGTCAGGTCTAGTGTGGGCTAGATAAATAAGTTTGCCGACTAACCTCTGGTATCTTCCAATCTCAATAGGAACACTGCCTTTCTCCCAAAGTTTAGCATTTAATTCCATAGGAGTATCTGCTGGTTTACACCCACTCATCCCAGTTTCTTCCAAGAGATCTAGGATGTATTTTCTTTGAGAAACAACAATTCCCTTCTTTGAGCGAGCAACTTCCATACCAAGAAAATATTTAAGCGCGCCTAAATCTTTGATCTCAAATTCTTGTGTCAAATTTTTCTTCAACCTTTCCATCTCGACAATGTCATCTCCTGTGAGAATAATATCATCTACATATACAATTAGAATTGCAATTTTACCAACATTAGAGAATTTCATGAATAGAGTATGGTCTGATTGTCCCTGCATATATCCTTGCTTTTTGACCGACCGAGTGAATTTTTCAAACCAAGCCCTTGGGGATTGCTTGAGACCATAAAGGGATTTTTGTAGTTTGCACACATTTGAATCAAATTTATCTTCAAAGCCAGGTGGACTATCCATGTATACTTCCTCCTCCAAATCACCATTCAGAAAAGCATTTTTTACATCAAGTTGGTTAAGAGACCAATCTAAATTCACTGCCAAGGACAAGAGGACTCTAATAGTGTTTAATTTGGCAACGGGAGCAAAAGTCTCTGAGTAATCAATGCCATATGTCTGAGTAAACCCTTTAGCAACCAAGCGTGCCTTGTATCTTTCAACTGTGTTGTCAGAATTATATTTTACAGTAAATACCCATTTACAACCAACAATATTCTTTCCTGTAGGTAACGTCATGACTCTCCAAGTTTGATTCTTCTCAAGAGCTCTCATCTCCTCAAGAACAGCTTCCTTCCACTTTGGAATTTTTAGAGCCTCCTGTATATTTTTTGGAATTTCTACAGCAGACAACTTAGAGGTAAATGCAGCAAATGAAGAAGACAATTTTGAGTATGACACATAATTAGACAAAGGATATTTAGTGCATGATCTAACAGGTTTTCTAATTGCAATAGGAAGGTCTATATCAGGATACTCGACATGACTCTTAACAACAGAAGAAGACTTACCTGTATCAAGATGATGTGTTGGATTATCTATTGGTTCGGAATCTTGGAAGGGTCGGAGAATGGGTCCTTCATTTCTCTGTTTATGGTTTCTTCTTTCAAAGACATTTCCCTTCCAAGTAGGGTCAATTGTAGTAAACCTGCTTTGTGTCTCTTTATCTGAGTCATTATGTTGTGGCATTTCAGGTGGTCCTTCATTATTGTGATTTTGATCCTTGTGATTTTGATTTGAAATTGTCGCCCCCGAATCTGTCGAAACCTCATTCATAAGTGGATTGAGTTTCAATATGGATTCTTGGGCATTTTCTTTTGGTGCATCTATATAAGTCTCAAAATTTTGTGACGACACTATATCACTTAAAGTAATGATGTTTTCAAACGTAAAAGATGAATCTTCCTTAAAATTTCCCCCCTGAAGATGAATGTCAGTAAAAAATGGTTAATTTTCAACAAAAGTAACATCCATGGTTACAAAAATTCTTTTTGATTTCGGTTCAAAACATCGATACCCCTTTTGAGTTGGAGAGTAACCGGTAAACACACATTTTATTGCTCGTGGCTCGAGTTTGTCAAGGTGTTTATGTTCATGAACAAAAGCAGTGCAACCAAAAACTTTTAATGGCAAATTAGCAGAGACACTAGTCAAAGGAAAATAATTTCGAAAAACATCAAGAGGGGTATGAAAATCTAAAACTTTAGATGGCATTCGATTAATTAAATATGATGCAGTTAAAACAGCTTCACCCCACAAATATTTTGGAACGTTATTTGCAAATAGTAAAGCTCTAGCAACCTCAAGAAGATGCCTATTCTTTCTCTCTGCAATTCCATTTTGTTGGGGTGTATTAACACAAGAACTTTGATGAACAACCCCATTTGCAAGAAAAAAATCGGACAAAAGTGTATTAAAATATTCTTTACCATTGTCACTTCTGAAGACTTGAATATTTGTTTGGTATTGAGTATGCACCATTGTAAAAAAGTTTTTGACAACCTGTCCAACTTCAGATTTTTCTTTTAATAGATATACCCAACAAATTCTAGTATGATCATCAATAAAAGTTATAAACCATTTTTTATTAGAAAAGGTGTTTATTCTATTAGGGCCCCAAACATCACTATGAATAACTGCAAACGGTTTTGATGGTTTATATGGTTGTGTAGAAAAAGAAGAACGGTGATGTTTAGCAAGTTCACAAGTTTCACAATGAAATAAAGACGGATCCTTCTTAGAAAATAATTTGGGAAACAAATGTTTCAAATACGGAAAACTAGGATGTCCTAACCGTAAATGCCATAACATAATATCATCATTATTAGAAGAGACAAAAATAGATTCAAAGCAGGTACTTGTTTTTTGTTGGTCTTTGAAGTCGAGTCCATTGTCAAGATAATAGAGTCCTCCACTCTCCTTAGCATTGCCAATCATCTTCCCCGTGCTCAAATCCTTAAAAGTGCAATGAGAATGAAAGAAGTTAGCTTGACAATTTATATCCTTTGTTAATTTAGTAATGGATAACAGATTACATGATAAATTAGGAACATGTAAGACATCTTTTAAGGTTAACACAGGTGACAGAATGACAGAACCTTTCCCTGCAATGGCTGAAAGAGAGCCATCTGCAATTTTAATTTTGTGGTTACCTGCACAAGGACTATAAGAAGAAAATAGACTCGACTCCCCAGTCATATGATCAGTAGCACCAGAATCGATAATCCAAGTATGGCTGGGAGTGACACTAAGTAGAGCAGTATTTGGAAAATTACCTCTTTGAGCTATAGAGCAAGAAGGAGTTTGAGACTCGAGGAGTTTGTACAATTTATCTAATTGTTCCTTGGTGAAAGGAGATGGGCTTGAAGGGGACTGCTTCTCTTGATTAGAGGTACCAGCTTGGAGGGCATGACCTTCGTTTCCTTCTTTTTTCTTCCAATTTAGAGATTTTCCATGGAGCTTCCAACACGTATCACGTGTGTGCCCTAGACGTTTGCAATGTTCGCACCATGGTTTCTTGCCATCTCTCTTCCCGTCTTCATTCTTAGAGATTAGGGCAGCGCTTTCAACCTCACCAACAGAAGGTGTCTTACCCATCATAACACCTTGTCTCGCCTCTTCTCTTCTAACTTCTGAGAACGCTTCCCGAAGTGATGGCAATGGAATCTTTCCCAATATTCTGCCACGGACTTCATCGAGCTGCTTATTAAGCCCAACCAAGAACATGAATACTCGGTCGTTCTCCTGTCTCTTAAGAAACAAAACACTGTCCTCACAGCACTTCCAATGATCATCATAGCAGAGATCCAATTCTTGCCATAGTGTCATCAACTCATTGTAATAGGTAGTGACATCTCTATCTCCTTGTTTGGCATGCCACAATCGTGATTTGAGATCAAAAATTTGAGAAGAATTCTGAATGTCAGAATATGTTTCTTTGACTGCCTCCCAAACTTCCTTTGCAGTAGGCAAAAACATAAAAGGTTTTCTTATCATTGATTCCATATTACTAAGCAGCCAAGCGATAATAACAGAGTTCTCAGATTTCCAAAACCTGTAATTCGGATCAGTAGTGGCAGGCATTTGCACCTCTCCGGTTAGGAAACCATATTTTCCCTTACCGTCTAATATCAATCTTGTGGTTTGGGACCATTCGACATAATTTTTTCCATTGAGTTTTTGAATTTCAACCTTGAGGACATTAGAAGTTCCCTCATGGCCAAAAAAGTTGGAAAAACCATTGTTAGATAAACCATTATTGTCGCCTGGGCTGCCGCCACTGCCGCCTGGGCCGCCGCCACTGCCGCCTGGGCCGCCGCCACTGCCGCCTGGGCCGCTGCCTAAACCCATACTGTCGGCGTTGTCGACTACTTCTGATTTTTTACCCAAACCATCGTCGTTGCTGCCACCGCTACTCATAAGGGCTGCCTTCCATGGGGTATTTTGTGCCATAGCTTAGTTGATTAGAGCCACAAACCCTGATGGGTTGTTTACAGAACCCTAACCAGAGCTCTTGATACCATGAAGAAAGTAAAAGACAAAATAATATAATACTTTCATGTTTTATTACTACAGCCTTAAGCTGTTTATATAGGAAAAGAAATTACAATAGTAATACTGAGTAATAATGACAAAATCATAAAATAAAAATAAATATAATAATATAAAATAAAAGAGAATCAAATATGATTTCTCTTGATTCTTCAACACCCCCCCTCAAGTTGGTGCATAGATATCTGTCATGCCCAACTTGGCTATAAGTCGCTCAAAATTGGGTCTTGCCAAACTCTTTGTCAAGATATCAGCAGTTTGCTGATTGGAAGTCACAAATGGTAGGCATATAATTCCAGCATCAATTTTTTCTTTTATGAAATGGCGGTCAATCTCAATGTGCTTGGTTCTATCATGTTGTACAGGGTTGTGAGCTATACTTATTGCTGCTTTGCTATCACAGAACAATTTTAAGGGTGAGTCAACTTTCATTTTCAATTCGTCCAAGAGTTTACGAATCCATAAAAGTTCACAGATTCCTTGAGCCATTGCTCTGAATTCAGCTTCTGCACTACTTCGAGCAACAACCCCTTGTTTCTTACTTCTCCAAGTAACTAAATTTCCCCAAACATAGGCACAATATCCAGTGGTGGATTTTCTATCAGTAATTGATCCTGCCCAATCAGCATCTGTAAATATAGATACTTCTCTGTCATTAGTTTTCTTGAAGTACAAACCCTTTCCAGGATTGGATTTCAAGTACCTTAAGATCCGATAAACTGCCTCCAAGTGTTCTTCATAGGGAGAATGCATGAATTGGCTTACAACACTCACAGAGAAAGCGATGTCAGGTCTAGTGTGGGCTAGATAAATAAGTTTGCCGACTAACCTCTGGTATCTTCCAATCTCAATAGGAACACTGCCTTTCTCCCAAAGTTTAGCATTTAATTCCATAGGAGTATCTACTGGTTTACACCCACTCATCCCAGTTTCTTCCAAGAGATCTAGGATGTATTTTCTTTGAGAAACAACAATTCCCTTCTTTGAGCGAGCAACTTCCATACCAAGAAAATATTTAAGCGCGCCTAAATCTTTGATCTCAAATTCTTGTGTCAAATTTTTCTTCAACCTTTCCATCTCGACAATGTCATCTCCTGTGAGAATAATATCATCTACATATACAATTAGAATTGCAATTTTACCAACATTAGAGAATTTCATGAACAGAGTATGGTCTGATTGTCCCTGCATATATCCTTGCTTTTTGACCGACCGAGTGAATTTTTCAAACCAAGCCCTTGGGGATTGCTTGAGACCATAAAGGGATTTTTGTAGTTTGCACACATTTGAATCAAATTTATCTTCAAAGCCAGGTGGACTATCCATGTATACTTCCTCCTCCAAATCACCATTCAGAAAAGCATTTTTTACATCAAGTTGGTTAAGAGACCAATCTAAATTCACTGCCAAGGACAAGAGGACTCTAATAGTGTTTAATTTGGCAACGGGAGCAAAAGTCTCTGAGTAATCAATGCCATATGTTTGAGTAAACCCTTTAGCAACCAAGCGTGCCTTGTATCTTTCAACTGTGTTGTCAGAATTATATTTTACAGTAAATACCCATTTACAACCAACAGTATTCTTTCCTGTAGGTAACGTCATGACTCTCCAAGTTTGATTCTTCTCAAGAGCTCTCATCTCCTCAAGAACAGCTTCCTTCCACTTTGGAATTTTTAGAGCCTCCTGTATATTTTTTGGAATTTCTACAGCAGACAACTTAGAGGTAAATGCAGCAAATGAAGAAGACAATTTTGAGTATGACACATAATTAGACAAAGGATATTTAGTGCATGATCTAACAGGTTTTCTAATTGCAATAGGAAGGTCTATATCAGGATACTCGACATGACTCTCAACAACAGAAGAAGACTTACCTGTATCAAGATGATGTGTTGGATTATCTATTGGTTCGGAATCTTGGAAGGGTCGGAGAATGGGTCCTTCATTTCTCTGTTTATGGTTTCTTCTTTCAAAGACATTTCCCTTCCAAGTAGGGTCAATTGTAGTAAACCTGCTTTGTGTCTCTTTATCTGAGTCATTATGTTGTGGCATTTCAGGTGGTCCTTCATTATTGTGATTTTGATCATTGTGATTTTGATTTGAAATTGTCGCCCCCGAATCTGTCGAAACCTCATTCATAAGTGGATTGAGTTTCAATATGGATTCTTGGGCATTTTCTTTTGGTGCATCTATATAAGTCTCAAAATTTTGTGACGACACTATATCACTTAAAGTAATGATGTTTTCAAACGTAAAAGATGAATCTTCCTTAAAATTTCCCCCCTGAAGATGAATGTCAGTAAAAAATGGTTGATTTTCAACAAAAGTAACATCCATGGTTACAAAAATTCTTTTTGATTTCGGTTCAAAACATCGATACCCCTTTTGAGTTGGAGAGTAACCGGTAAACACACATTTTATTGCTCGTGGCTCGAGTTTGTCAAGGTGTTTATGTTAATGAACAAAAGCAGTGCAACCAAAAACTTTTAATGGCAAATTAGCAGAGACACTAGTCAAAGGAAAATAATTTCGAAAAACATCAAGAGGGGTATGAAAATCTAAAACTTTAGATGGCATTCGATTAATTAAATATGATGCAGTTAAAACAGCTTCACCCCACAAATATTTTGGAACGTTATTTGCAAATAGTAAAGCTCTAGCAACCTCAAGAAGATGCCTATTCTTTCTCTCTGCAATTCCATTTTGTTGGGGTGTATTAACACAAGAACTTTGATGAACAACCCCATTTGCAAGAAAAAAATCGGACAAAAGTGTATTAAAATATTCTTTACCATTGTCACTTCTGAAGACTTGAATATTTGTTTGGTATTGAGTATGCACCATTGTAAAAAAGTTTTTGACAACCTGTCCAACTTCAGATTTTTCTTTTAATAGATATACCCAACAAATTCTAGTATGATCATCAATAAAAGTTATAAACCATTTTTTATTAGAAAAGGTGTTTATTCTATTAGGACCCCAAACATCACTATGAATAACTGCAAACGGTTTTGATGGTTTATATGGTTGTGTAGAAAAAGAAGAACGGTGATGTTTAGCAAGTTCACAAGTTTCACAATGAAATAAAGACGGATCCTTCTTAGAAAATAATTTGGGAAACAAATGTTTCAAATACGGAAAACTAGGATGTCCTAACCGTAAATGCCATAACATAATATCGTCATTATTAGAAGAGACAAAAATAGATTCAAAGCAGGTACTTGTTTTTTGTTGGTCTTTGAAGTCGAGTCCATTGTCAAGATAATAGAGTCCTCCACTCTCCTTAGCATTGCCAATCATCTTCCCCGTGCTCAAATCCTTAAAAGTGCAATGAGAATGAAAGAAGTTAGCTTGACAATTTATATCCTTTGTTAATTTAGTAATGGATAACAGATTACATGATAAATTAGGAACATGTAAGACATCTTTTAAGGTTAACACAGGTGACAGAATAACAGAACCTTTCCCTGCAATGGCTGAAAGAGAGCCATCTGCAATTTTAATTTTGTGGTTACCTGCACAAGGACTATAAGAAGAAAATAGACTCGACTCCCCAGTCATATGATCAGTAGCACCAGAATCGATAATCCAAGTATGGCTGGGAGTGACACTAAGTAGAGCAGTATTTGGAAAATTACCTCTTTGAGCTATAGAGCAAGAAGGAGTTTGAGACTCAAGGAGTTTGTACAATTTATCTAATTGTTCCTTGGTGAAAGGAGATGGGCTTGAAGGGGACTGCTTCTCTTGATTAGAGGTACCAGCTTGGAGGGCATGACCTTCGTTTCCTTCTTTTTTCTTCCAATTTGGAGCTTCCAACACGTATCACGTGTGTGCCCTAGACGTTTGCAATGTTCGCACCATGGTTTCTTGCCATCTCTCTTCCCGTCTTCATTCTTAGAGACTAGGGCAGAGCTTTCAACCTCACCAACAGAAGGTGTCTTACCCATCATAACACCTTGTCTCGCCTCTTCTCTTCTAACTTCTGAGAACGCTTCCCGAAGTGATGGCAATGGAATCTTTCCCAATATTCTGCCACGGACTTCATCGAGCTGCTTATTAAGCCCAACCAAGAACATGAATACTCGGTCGTTCTCCTGTCTCTTAAGAAACAAAAAACTGTCCTCACAGCACTTCCAATGATCATCATAGCAGAGATCCAATTCTTGCCATAGTGTCATCAACTCATTGTAATAGGTAGTGACATCTCTATCTCCTTGTTTGGCATGCCACAATCGTGATTTGAGATCAAAAATTTGAGAAGAATTCTGAATGTCAGAATATGTTTCTTTGACTGCCTCCCAAACTTCCTTTGCAGTAGGCAAAAACATAAAAGGTTTTCTTATCATTGATTCCATATTACTAAGCAGCCAAGCGATAATAACAGAGTTCTCAGATTTCCAAAACCTGTAATTCGGATCAGTAGTGGCAGGCATTTGCACCTCTCCGGTTAGGAAACCATATTTTCCCTTACCGTCTAATATCAATCTTGTGGTTTGGGACCATTCAACATAATTTTTTCCATTGAGTTTTTGAATTTCAACCTTGAGGACATTAGAAGTTCCCTCATGGCCAAAAAAGTTGGAAAAACCATTGTTAGATAAACCATTATTGTCGCCTGGGCTGCCGCCACTGCCGCCTGGGCCGCCGCCACTGCCGCCTGGGCCGCCGCCACTGCCGCCTGGGCCGCTGCCTAAACCCATACTGTCGGCGTTGTCGACTACTTCTGATTTTTTACCCAAACCATCGTCGTTGCTGCCACCGCTACTCATAAGGGCTGCCTTCCATGGGGTATTTTGTGCCATAGCTCAGTTGATTAAAGCCACAAACCCTGATGGGTTGTTTACAGAACCCTAACTAGAGCTCTTGATACCATGAAGAAAGTAAAAGACAAAATAATATAATACTTTCATATTTTATTACTACAGCCTTAAGCTGTTTATATAGGAAAAGAAATTACAATAGTAATACTGAGTAATAATGACAAAATCATAAAAATAAATATAATAATATAAAATAAAAGAGAATCAAATATGATTTCTCTTGATTCTTCAACAGTCTCCTTTGGTGCTGCCTCACTGATTTTGCTCCATCCTCTAATAGTATCCTATGCATGCACATGGATGGGCTAATACCAGGAATATCGACCAAGGTCCATCCGATTGCTTTCCTGTGTTTTCTCAAAATCTGCAACACCTTCTCTTCCTGTTCATCTTCAAGTTTGCCCTTAATAATCATAGGTAATTTGCCACTTCCTTCTAAATATGCATATTTCAAATTTTCAGGAAGTGGTTTAAGCTCTATAGTCGGTGGCTGTTCAATGGAGGGTACAATACCAGTGGCTGAAGCTAAGTGTGCAAAATCAATTATGTTAGTAGAAGTATCAACATCAGCATAATGATCAACCTGTAAAGCAGCTTCGATCTCCGCACACATAGAGCACAACTAAGTATCTGTGCAAAATTCACAAATATAAGTATCATCAAAATTTGACAGTGAAGGAAAATCAGCAGCAAACATATCAGGGTAAGTGTCATCAACCAGATCAGCAAGTAATTCAATTTGAAAAACAGAATGCTCTTCCATGGGGTGTTTCATAGCATCAAAGATGTTAAATTTACAATGCTATCACCAAATTCCATGGATAGAGTTCCAACATGTACATCAATTTTTGTTCTAGCAGTTTTCAAAAATGGTCTGCCTAAGATGATAGGCGCCCTGTTGGAATTATTCTCTCCCTCCATGTCCAAAATGTAAAAATCTGCAGGGAATATTAATTTATTTACTCGAACATGTACATCCTATACAAGTCCAACAGTGCGAGCATTGCTTTTGTTCGTCAATTGAATGGTAACACCTGTACTCTAGAAAGGTCCAAGAGCAAGAGAGTTAAAAATAGATGTGCGCATAACATTAATAAAAGCTCCTAAATCTAAATGGCATTTTTAAATTGACTACTGCCTATGGTACATGGAATGGAAAAAGTTCCTGGATCTTTGCATTTCTGGGGCATGGGCTGAATGAGGGCTGAAACATTACACCCCATGTTTACTCTTTCATTACCTTTTAACCTTCTCTTCTGTGTGCACAACTCTTTTAGAAATTTGGCATATCTCGGAATCTGTTTAATTGCTTCAAGGAGGGGAATGTTCACTTCCACCTTCCTAAATGTATCCAAGATCTCCCTATCCCTATCTGCCTCGTCCATTTTCTTAGTCTTCACTGCCCTTTGAGGATAAGGAAGTGGTATATTTTGCTCAACATCAGCAGTTTCAGGTATCAAAATTTCTTCAGCAACCTTGTTATTTTTCACAACAGTTTCAGGTACCTTTGGTGTTTCAACAGCTTTTCCAGATCTCAATGTAATTGCACTGACATTAGGGGCCTTTGGATTTACTACTGACTGGGCAGGTAGTTGGTTTGATCCCTGAATCTGCATCTGATTAGTTGAAGTGGCCAGTTGGCCAATCTTTGTCTCCAAATTCTAAATTATGGAATCTGTTCTTTGTTGGAATTGAAGATTTTGGACAGCCATTTGCTTGACAAAGTCCTCTAATGAAGGTGTATTGCTTTGCTGCAGTGTGGAATGTTTTGCTGATGTGGACTGTTTTGCTGCCTAGGTTGTTGTTGTTGTTGTGCAGATGAATTCCCCCATCTCAGGTTGGGATGGTATCTCCAACCGGGATTGTACCTATTAGACGACAAATCATAGTTGGCTTGAGGGGTGAATATGTTTGCTGCATATGCTTAAGGAGCATCAACAACTGGATCGTCTTGCAACGTAGGACATGAATCTGTAGGATGTTCTAGAGAAGTGCAAATACCACATACCACTGCTTGGGCTTTACCTACTGCCAATTTCTTTACTAAAGATGTAAGCTCATCAAGTCTGCTTTCTAGATTCTTGTGGGAAGAAGCTTGAATCTTATTCACTCCCTTTGTCAAAACTGCTGAATTGCTTCTAGTTGTAAACTGTTGGGAATTAATGGACATGTTCTCAATCAAAGCTTTTGCCGCTTCTGGGGTCTTATCGACAAGTGCTCCCCAACTAGCAGCATCCAAAATACTTCTATCTATAGGTAGCAAGCCTTCATAAAAATACTGGATGAGTAATTGATCAGAAATCTGGTGGTAAGGACAGCTAGACACCAATTTCTTGAATCTCTCCCAATACTCATGTAGTGATTCTCTGTCAATCTGTCTAATGCCACATATTTCTTTTTTGATTGAAGCAGCTCTTGAGGCAGGGAAGAGTTTTTCTAGAAACAATTTCTTCAATTCATTCCAACTTGTGACAGAACCTGGCTGAAGGTAGTATAACCAATCCTTAGCAGCATCTTGAGGTGAGAATTGGAAGGCTCTCAGCTTGATATGATCTTCTGTGACTCCTTGAGGTTTCATGGTAGAACACACCACATGGAACTCCTTCAAGTGTTTGTGGGGATCTTCACCTGCAACACCATTAAACTTTGGAAGCATGTGTATTAAACAAGATTTAAGTTCAAATGGTACAATAACTTCAGGATATTCAATACACAATGCATTATAGGGTAACATCAGGTGCAACAAGTTGTCTTAAAGTTCTATTATTCATATCAGCCATATTGTGTAGCAAAATGTCACTTTTTTCACTATCACTATCTAACTCTCTATCTGACACGTTAGCACTAGCAGCAGTTCTATTAAGTCTACGACGTAAATGGAAGGTCCTATCTATTTTAGGGTCAAGGGGGTGCAGATTTACAGAACTAGCCCTAGTCATGCATCATCATAACAATACAATGTAAAATCACAATTCTGAAAATTGCAACAATATCCCTATTGCTAAAATTGAAATGAAAAATCCAAAACACTATAAAATAAAATCAAAAAAATATAAAAACACCACAAAAAATCTCTAAAAATCAAATAAAGGTAACACAATTTTTTTTGGATTTTTGTGAAAATATCGAAAATTAAAAAAATTAAAAAAGTTGTCCAGATGAAGGAATTTGGGAATTTGAGCATCACATCCCACAGTCGCTTGAAAACCGGATTTTTAGACTAGCAACGTGCCTACGAGCTAGCACAACCCTATCCGACCTGTAGAACAACAAAGCACAAAGAAACAATTGTTAGGATGGTTAGTAATACTCTAAAACAGGTTAATATTTTTATCAGAGAGTCCCCGACAACGGCGCCAATTTGATCCGCTGTCGCACACGGATAAAATACGATTGAAAATAAGTGCAGAAAGGGGTAATAACCCGAGTCGTTTCGCAAGGACTCCTGATATAATGATGTTAACCGAGTTGAAATTCGAAATTGGGGGTTTTTATTATGATTTAGTTTGGACAGATGAGTAAAACGATTAATCCACTTATTCGAGTTTCGGACCTATCACAGATTCTATCAATGAGTTTTAATTAATTTCTAATTCGTGATTCTATTCTTATTTGACTACAGAATTGATCAAACAAGGGTACAATCAATCCTACGTGAGTTCGGTTTCATTGACCGGATTAAGCATCACAATCATCAAAATATTACAATTAACGATTAAGCGTCGCAGAATTATAATTCAATTAAATTAGAGATTGAAACCGAATTCTGTCAAATAAATTTAATCGTTCCTATTGAAATTCAGTTTAAGCAATTAGAATATCAATATAATCAAATGAACAAAAATAGAATCATGAATCAAAACCGACGGTGTAACCTGAACCTCCAGGTGTGATGAAACTCTGAACTCGTGGATTAATCTGATGAAATTAGACTTCCATGGAATTAAAAATAAAAAGTATTTATATTTCTGATTCTATCCGAAAAATAGTCTGCTCCAAGAAAGATAAGAAACCCCAAATATATAGTGTTCGAGTTTTCTAGGCTTTTAAAACAAGTAGCCCGCTATTTAAATTGTTACAAAATTCTAGATTACGAAAACTGCAATTTAGGCCTGTAGAGTTCGGCATTCAGATTTTATTCCAACATAAAAGTTATAGCTTGGATTTTGCGCTTTCCAACGACTGCTCGCATGCTTCAATCTGATATCCAGAGCTCAAGTTATTGCCTACAGAGCGAGCAGGGTTAAAAGGCAAATAATAAAATTATAATTCAATTTCAACCCAAAGTTTAGAAACAAGCTAAAAAATTATTCTAAGCTATAAAGTGATTTTAAGAAAAACAAATTAAAATGCTAGAAACATGTGCCCAAGTGCTATGATCATCTTCCCGGTGCTTTTCTCATGATTGGGGGATTTATATGCTCTCCATTTGATGCTTGCCAAAGTTTTGGTCCATTTGATGGTATTATAATGTAAGAGTAACATGTCAAGAAATTTGGTATGTAGACAACTTCACACCCCATTTATCAAGCGCCTCAACAATCAATCCCTTGGGTTTCATTTCAGGTGTCTCAACATAGGAATGAATTTCTTGGCAAGCTATTCAGTCTTAGCTTGTTTATTTTTTGCCATCCTATGACATGTATGATCATTTGTGAAACTCACTATTTGCCAATATTCGTTTAAAGTCCTCTTAGTAATCCTCATGTAAATTGGACATTCTGGCTCATACCTAACAATGATTCTCTTTCCATCATTCTTTTTGAAATACAAGTTTTTCTTAGTCTCCATTGCAAAATCTTTAATGGCATTCTTAACCAGGTCTTTTGTATTGAATTTTAGGCCCAACTCAAACCTTACTTCATTACCATTTTCGGGTTGGTTAAATTTAGGAAATTTTGTAACATCCTCTTCATCAACTTCATTTCCTGGTGGAGTATCCAAATCATCAGAATTCACATCATTTTCTTCAAAATTAGTTGCAGACTTAGGCCCTAGGTTTCCTCTTGGGTTTGCATGTCTTTCACATGAATTTTCATCACTTACAACATTAACAAATATCTCAGTTGGTATTTCAGAAATCCAGTCCCAATCCTCACCCTCATATAACTCACCCATATCATCATCTTCATCCTCTTCATCATCTGAATTAGCAATATAATCTTCATCTTCTTCACTAAGATAATCTTCACATGCTCTTTGTCCAGTTTCAGCATGGACTGCTTTAGATTTAGGTTGAACTGGTTCAGATTCTGGTTGATCTGGTTCAGTTTGAACTGGTTCAGATTCTGATTTATCTTGTTCAGTTTGAACTGGTTCATAATCTGGTTGATCTGGTTCAGTTTGAACTGGTTCAGAGTCTGGTTGATCTAGTTTAGTTTGATCTGGTTCAGATTCTGGTTGATCTGGTTCATTTTGTTTCAGCTTGAACTGGTTCAGTTTGAACTTGTTCACCTTCACCTTGGAGTTTTTTAGCTTCAACTGCCTCTTGAATTGGACTTTCATCACTAAAAATAGGATTGTCTATAGAGTTATCCACAAAGTCCAATTTTTGATTAGTTATCCCTTTGACATCTTCAGCAAACTTTACTACATCATCATCATTGTTGAGAGGTCTAAGTTCGCGTGTAAATGAGTACTTCAGATGTTGGTACTACAAATATTTAATACTCATATATCCCAAACTTTTGACCAATTTAGTAATTTGCATGTGGGACATTAAGTCTACATCTCAAGACCAATTCATCTCATCCACTTGGGTCCCAACGTACATCTTCACTAGGTGGTTTACAAAACTACCCCCGTGGTTAATTCTTAACCTAACTCTGTGGACTTCAGCTAGCCTACACAAAACCATTGAATAACTCAGTTAAACTAAGCCTAAAACAAACTACACATGGAGCACAAAATAATACAGTAAAGCATATGGACAACATTATTAAAAAGGCATAAAGGCTTAGAGTTCTTTTAACACTATAGAGACAAAATTTTGGCCCCAAAATCAAAGTTGAATACAAAGTTTAATAATATTAATAATGAAGAAAGGCGAAAACCCTAAAATCATATATCTAGCACAAAACTTTGTATCTTCTTTTGTCCATGAAGATGGAGAGAACTCGAAATGACCTCCACTCGCCATTGGAACACTGAATGAAAAGGATGAAGAACCCAAATGAAAAATATTGACGAAGAAGAAGAACCCAGATGAAGAAGAGGAACGATGAAGAAGAGGAAGGAAAACAAAGATGAAGAAGAAGATCAAATCGGTTGATGATGAACAAGTGGTCGAGTTTTGATTTTAGGGTTCACATGCCTTGCTAATTTTTGCGTTGAACATCTGATGCGTTCACAACTAATTTTTGATTTTTGAATTTAGGGTTCACATCTGATGCGTTCAAATTGGGGCTGATGCTTGGAAGATTTTTTATTTTAATTTTGGCTTTTCTTTTAAAATTTGGAACAATATAATAATAATTTTTTTAAAAAATAAATTGTATTTTTTAATTTGAAACAATATAGTAATGACTTTTAATCCACATAGACATCTGCCATATCACCATTTTTTTGACACGTCATTAAAAAATGACAACCCATCATGATTTGGACTCAAATTCTGTTTTGTGAACCAAAACTGGGGAGAAATAAAATGGGGGAACTAATTTTGCGAGCACCTAAAATAGGGGGGCCAAAAGTGAAATTTAGCCAAAATTTTATATGTCACACTAGCAACCGCTAATGTATCATATAAATGATGTATTTTCTTTAAGCGTTTACGTTGAAAATGATGATGACAAAACAAGAGTTGTTATGAATTGAAAAATAAGAAAGTCTCACATAGGAGGAATGACACATACTAGTAGTGTATTCATTGGGTATGTAGTAAACAACAAAGCGTATAGCTTTTATGACCTAAATGCGAAAGTGATCATAGAGTCAAATGATGTTAACTTCTATGAAAATAAATTCCCTTGCAAATCAAGAAATAGTGGGGGCAGTGAACCAAGTCAAGTTCCTGTGACATGGAGCACTAAAAGCAACAAAAAAGGCGAAACAAAAATTCAAAGAAGTAAAAGAGTCAGAATTGCTAAATATTATGGACCCGATTATGCGACCTATACCTTAGAAGAGGATCTTGCAAATCTTCAAGAAGCTTTGTCATCATTGGATGCTGATTTATGGCAAGAAGCTATAAACGATAAAATGGATCCTCTAAAGTCTAACAGGACCTGGCATTTAGTAGACTTGCCTCATGGTTAAATCGATAGGTTGTAAATGGATATTGAAAAAGAAACTAAAACCCGATGGAACTGTTGATAAATACAATGCTTGCCTTGTGGCCAAAGGTTTTAAACAAAGAGAAAATATAGATTTCGTCGACACTTTTTCACCGGTCACTAGAATAACATCCATTAGGGTACTCATTTCACTAGTGGCTACCATAACTTGGTGATACACCAAATGAATGTCAAAACAACTTTTTTTAAATGGTGGCTTGAAAGAAGAAATCTATATGGAACAACCTGAAAGTTTTGTAATTCATGGACAAGAAGACAAGGTATGTAAGTTAGATAAATCTTTGTATGGTTTTAAACAAGCTCCTAAGCAATGGCATGAAAAGTTTGATAACTTGATTATATCAAATGAGTTTAAAGTGAAAGAAAGTGACAAATGTATTTATTACAAATCTGAAAATGACAATTGCACTGTCATATGTCTCTATGTAGACGACATACTCATATTTGGTTCAAACATGCATTATTGTAAATATTGTGAAATCATTGTTGTGTAACAACTTTGATATGAAAGACCTCAGATAAGCGAGTGTACTCATTGGAATCAAGATTACTAGGTCAGAAAAGGGAATTTCTTTGGATCAATCTCACTATGTTGAAAATATCATAAAGAAATACAAATACTTTGACTGTAAATATGCTTGTACACCATATGATCCAAGTGTAAAACTTTTCAAGAACACTGGTGAAGGTGTTAGACAAACTCAATATGCGAGCATCATTGGTAGCCTCAAATATGCCACTAACTGTACTAGACCCGACATTGCCTACATTGTGGAACTATTGTGCAGGTTTTTTGCCAGTAGACCTAGTATGTAACATTGAGTCATGAGATACCTAAAAAGGACCTTGAGTCTCGGATTATATTATCAAAGATTTCTTGCCTTTTTTGAAGGATACAATTTATCGGATGACTCCAAAGCAACAATTGGCTATATTTTTAGTATAGTCGGTGGTGCTGTATCTTGGAAATTGAAGAAAAAGACGACACTGACTCAGTCCACTATGAAGTCTGAAATGATAGCAATAGCTACTGCTAGTGAAGAAGTCAGCTGGTGGAGATGCTTGCTAGCTGAGATCCTTTTGTGGGAAAAACCTATGCCAGTTGTGTTGATCAATTACGATAGTACCGTGACTATTGCAAAAATTGAGAATCGTTATTACAATGGTAAGAGACTACAGATACATTGTAAGCACAACACAGTTAGAGAATTACTTTCTAAAGGAGTTGTTATAGTGGACCCTGTACGCACTCATGAGAATTTGGCAGATCCTTTGACGAAAGGATTAGCTAGAGAGAAAGTCTTAAATACATCCAAAAGGATAAGACTATTGCCTATAGATCAATAGGTCACTCATGGTGGTTACCCAACCTAAAAGACTGGAGATCCCATGAATTAAGTTCAATGGGTAATAACAAGTCATAGTGACATGAGATGAACATGCTATTATATCTCAAAGAAGCATGATTCCTAAAGCAATGAAGAGATGAGGTAATATAAACTCTTAATGAGATCTATACTCTATGTGGAGTGGAGTCTTTAGTTACATGTGTACTCTTGGAAGACTCACCTGTGTGAATGTGGAAGTGGGGCTGCTTCCTATGGAATTTCGAGGCAGAATTCCTAGAGCATTCACTATACTATGATAGACGTGCAATGTAACACCCCGATTTTTAACAGCGCGGATGTATTTTTTTTTTAACAAAATAATAAAGTAAAAAAAATACCATGTCGTAACACAAACAACAAAAGTCATAATTAATTACATCATAATATACAATCGGCTAAAATAGTTTGTTTCAAATACATAAGTTCCATTCCGACAACAACATTGGAATAAGAAAGGGAGAATAAATAAAATTCTTAAATAAAGTCCTAAGCTGATTATTAATCTAACTGAGGGTGACTGGGTACTGAGGATCCACGAGCGGCATCGAACCTCACTACTTTCGATTACAAATCCAAAATCATTGCTATGCCACGTCTTCGAGGTCGTTGCAATTCCAGCATGACTCAAAAGTCTAATAACATGGGGCGTAAGCCCGGTCCACAATAATGTAAAGGGTCACCAACCGAAATTAACAAATAAGAGTTAGCGAAAAACTTATGTTTTAAATGCTTAAGAGAACCTTTCGTCATAGCATACTCATCGAAAGGGTTTTCATATGTCAAAAATGCATAAACAATGTTGAAAAATGAAGTTTTTGACAAAATGCAATGTCGTATTCGAATATAGCATATCGTAGCCGAATACAAGTGCTAAGTTAGTAGCTAAAACTGAACATATGTATTCGAATACGAGAAAAGATGTAGCCGAATACGTGTATTCGAATACGAGACAGGATATAGCCGAATACGTGTATTCGATCACGAGACAGGATGTAGCCGAATACGTGTATTCGAATACGAGACAAGATGTAGCCAAATACGACAAGACAAGTCAGTAGCAAAATTCACTCATTTGTATTCGAATACAAGGTTTCGTATTCGAATACGATGTTAAAATTTCAATTAAAAACTGAACGTTACAAATGTGTATTTGACTACACACCAGCTGTAGCCGAATACACCTGTGAAATAATACAGATTTGCAGTTTTGAAATGGTTCTGAATCATTTAACACTCGCGATGTAAAGTCAAACAATAACACTTAGCAATTACAGCATAATATCAAACAACAACAGAGCATGTATCTACCATAATCACATTGTAACAAACATTACTTGCGTGCCAAACACCCTAATGCAATGCGTATATGCCAATGCACATGATTCCAGAATTTCCAAGACAAAACCCTCCTCGAGGGGCGTAAATCATAATTGTACCGCTTATCACAGGCCAATATTAATTACCGAAGTGTAGTCTCTCACAGACTAGTACGATTTACTAGAGTGTAGCCTATCACAGGCCTTACACATTAGTTAAATCTTCGTAAGGATAAGATGAACCAACTATCACATAGAACCATCCCGTGGCCCATCACGGTCACCACTTAACACCGTGGCCCATCGCGGTCACCACTGACATTGTGGCCTATCATGGTCACCACAAGCTATGAAATACATGTGCATACTTTGACTCTTTTCACCACAATCATTAAGTAAATGCAGCTATTAAAATATTCCCCATTTTTAATACTCATTTAACACTAATGATTTTTCAAACTTATCACAGAGCATACTCAAAACATTTTTCCTCAATAAAATTCATAATACACATATTAACAGTTATGAATACATAATCACCTCAAACTCAATCTCCACATTTTCACACACTGAACAACCTCAAATTTACTTCAACAATTCACACATAAACCACCTCAAATTAAATTTCAACAATTCACACATAAACCACCTCAAATTAAATTCTCACCAACACACATACATCACACCAAATACAATCTCCACAAACACACATATATGGTCCTATATGAAAACTAAAAATTTAGAAGGAGCTCTTACCTTCGTTATCGCTTTCTCAATCGTTTCCGCTACCGCGATCAAATACGACGAAAACTTTCGCTCACGTCGTCACCTCAAAAGTTAGCTCACAAGCACTGTAGTGTGGAGAGGAGTAACTTTCCCTCCAGACACTTCTCGAATGGAAGCTTAGATCTAGGAGAGAAACGGAGGTTTGTGTTTGGTTGTTTTGAAAACCACCAACACAATTTTCCTTTTTTTTTTAATAGAAGAAAGAAGAAGAAGAACGCAAGGCTCAGGGAACTGTTTCAGCTTTCTGTTTCCTTTCTAGCTTGGCTTCTCTCTCACACACACACTCACACACACACATATAAATACTCTTACACACATCACTTAACTCAC
The DNA here is from genome assembly GCA_037974735.1 of Cicer chorassanicum. NCBI lineage: Eukaryota > Viridiplantae > Streptophyta > Magnoliopsida > Fabales > Fabaceae > Cicer > Cicer chorassanicum. Next base: position 40,060,053 of record JBBPBP010009779.1, read on the forward strand.
ATCTCAATCTATTTTGATAAAAATATCTACTCTCGTCGCAACTCAATTGATAGATAAAATTTTCAGCAACAAGTGACATGTTTTTTTTTTATAAAAAAACCTGTCTGGTATTAAATTCTTCGCAACATAAATAAATAATTCTCCGACAAATATTTTGTTAGAGTTTGTATTATGTTTAATATATGTGTGTATATATATATATATATATATATATATGTATATATATATATATATATATATGTATATATATATTAAACATAATACAAACTCTAACAAAATATGTTTTCGGTACTTGATTCACAAAATAAAATAAAATAAAGCTAAATGCCTCAACAATTCAACATAAAACACACTAAAATTGCATAAATTAGAGTTTAAAATTAAGGGTCTTACATGCAAGGCCATTAATGCACGGGCTTTTGAGAATACACCTTATGAAAAGGTTGTGTGCGGGTTTGATGTCAGAGATATAGTTCAAGACTACGAGTAACTCTTGTTGAATCTGAATCTTACTTACTATGCAAATGTTCAAATCAGGAGACACCTCTGTTTATACACAATCTCATAGAAGTGTTTGACGTTATTTCATAAACTATTTTTTTAAATTAAAATGGGGGATTATTGGAAATGATGACGACAAAATAAGAGCTAGTTGGTGTGAATTGAAAAATAAGGAAGTCCCACATAAGAGGGATGATACACACTAGTTGTGTTTATAAGGTGGAGGTATGACAATTGGGGTGTGCCCGAAGGGGTACCCAATTTTGTGAAGGGGTGAGAAAACATGCAAATTGACCACCACACACACGCGCACCGCTGTCTGTTCGGCTCAGCTCGACTCGGCTCAAAACTTAGAGAATTTCATAATGTAGTTTTTTGTGGATCCGGTTTGATGAATCACATATTTTTCTTTCTTTTAGTTGCAAATATCCTCTACAAATAGTGGATTTTACCCAGTTGGAAAAACACCCCAAAAGTTCTCTAAAATTTGAGACTTTTCTCTACTTCTCAATTTCTTTCTTTTTCTCTTTCTCTCTAGTGGTCATAGTACCATATTATGAGTGGTAGCAGTTGACTGCCATATTGAGGGTGTAATTCTAGAACGGTCTTCTACGGTGCAGTGCAACTCCAACACAGTGTGTCTAAGCTGTTTTATCTTGGGGACTTTGATGTTAATAGTTTGCCTTACACAATTTGGACATTGCCATGAAATGTCTTAAAGATGGCGAACTAGTCCGTGACTCAGCTTAGTAATTTCTTCAGGAGCATAAATTGATTTTGAAACAGTTTTCAAAACTAAAAAACAACTGTTTATCTGTAACTAAGTTCCCGAAATGAAGAAAGTTTTGAGCAGCTTTATTGTGATTTATCCTCAAATATCCAACCAATTGAAAATGACAATCCATAAATTACAAGAAAATAATAAATGGTTACAAGGCTCAATTTCAGTGAAGGAAAAAATACAACAAACGTCATAATTGGAAGATAATATCCTTCTTATAGTGCTCATTCTCTAGGTGCAAGTCTTCCTTATAATAATCTCCAATTTTAGAGGTGATATCACATTTCCAAACTTTCGTCGGTGCTTTCACTTGAGTCGATTCCCATTGATGGTTGGTTTGAAAGCAAAGTTCAATGTTTGTAACATGAGTTAACGGTAAATCCCTCCATCATATTCAACAACCAAGTCCACCCATCCACACCAAACAAGTTCGGATCAATATTATTAAAAATAGCTTCCAACTCTTTTGCTAAATCCTCTTCCTATACAAACAAAGGTCTCCTCCACCACCTTTCCACACCCACACATTATTCTCCCACAAACCCATATTCACTATCCGGGTCTCTTTATTGACAGTAACCTGATAAAGCCTAGGGAAAACATTTTAAAACGCAACATACCATCGAGTGGTAGATCTTGAACATTGAGGTGGTCGAAATTTTAAAATTTTAATATATAAATAAAAAGTATAATATTGTACTGTATATAAAAATTTTAAGTTGTAAATTTACAAAAATATATTGACGAGAGGTAGTAGATCAAATTTTAGTTTACATTTTTAATAATTAAAATTTAGTTGGAATTTAAGTTGAAAAATTTAATTTATTTTATAATTATAATAGTTGTTTTTGTAATTTTTTTTATAAATTATTCCCTCTGATTTTTTTTATAATAGACATCTGAATTATAATTTGGTCTACAAAAATTTGTGTATTTGGTCAATCTTAAAGATTTTGAGGACCCTGTTCTAATCTTAAAAATTGAGCCTAATAAAAAACTATAATTTTAATAATTAAAAAATTTGATAAAATAAATTTAAGTCCATATATACATACCAATTTACATTATGCTATGAAGATCTACACATATCAATTATATGATACAATGTACATGATGCATGCCATTTGATTAGGTTTATTCGTGTAACAAGAAAAGATGCAAATATAACATGTCATCTTCACATATTATACTCAAATATACATCTCGACAACGATAACCCAACAACCACAATTCATATGATTAAAATTTTAAAAGAATAATTTTAGAATTTAGGTACGTACAAATATAAAATTTTAGATCATTTGGTTTGCATATGATTAAAGTCCGGCTTGATTTGGTCCATAAATATTTATTGAAAATTTTGGGGTGACCGTGACCACCCTACGTGGTAACGAAACTCGGCCACTAATACCAACCAACCTATCGTTAGGGGTGTGCAAAAATAAGGTTAATTGGACCATATTGATAAATTAGATTGCACTGCACCACAAAAAATCAAACCATTTAAATAGTTCATGAATTGAACGACATATTTAAAACAATTCAGTTAGCCAAACTTAATTTAAAAACCAATTTAACAATTTTAATTTTTTTTTTACAAAATTTACTTTTCTTGAAAAACGTACAGAAAATATCGAAACTTTTTCTTTTTTGAAAAATACTAAATCATCTTTTGTTGAAAAAATTTGGATTTTTTTTTGAAAAAAAAATTGAATCTTTTTTTTTTGAGAAACTTTTTAAATTTATTTTTCTCAAAAAAATTCAAAAAAACTTTTCGTAAAAAAAATCATACAAAATTTCTCGAAAAAAATCGAAAAATTTTTGCCAATGAAATTTTGAAATTTTTTTTACATTTATTTTTTTCAAAAAAAAATTGATATTTTTTTATCACAAGAATTTCAAAATTCTTTTTACAAATTACTATTTTGAAATCGATTTTAACTAAAAATTTGTTCAAAATATTAATAGTTTATATTTATAAATCAGTTTTAAATCGGTTCCGAATTGCAATGAACTTAATTTAAAAGTGATTTTCAATAACTAAATCATTAAAAGTGATTTTCAATAACTGAATCAAATTAATAACTACCTATCGTACTAAAATGACAAAATGAGATACATTGACTACCACCTCTTCTAAGCATATCATGAACCCAACCCATCGTAGACCCACCGTCAACACCTTTCAATACTAAATCTCTCCTCCAGATAAAACATCCCTTAAGCAACGAAACAAGCTCGCCACAAAAGTGTTTTCCTAAATCACCATACTTACACAATAACAAGCCATACCCAAGAAGCATACTTATCATGTAAGCATCTCAAAATATATTTTGATAGTAGAGAGATATTAAATAATTCTAAAATCTTAACACCTAAATCATCTTGATCCTTTGGCAACAAAACCTTTTCATACATAATCCATGGAATCTTCGTACCATCTCCATTCCCACCCCACAAAAAATCGTGTTGAATACGAACCAATTCTTTTAATACTCGTTTTGGAGCTTTAAAAAATGCAAAAAACTATAATGCTGTCAACCCATCTTAATCAATCTTACTCTACCTCTAATTGACAACTGCCTAACTTTTCAACCGAACAATTGATTTTTAAAAGAGGAAATAATCGGCTTCCAAGTTTCTACCATTCTAGGATTAGTGCCCATCGGAATACCCAATAATTTGAAAGGAAAGTGACCAATACAACAAGATAAGAACCGCGAAGCAGCAATTAAAAAGTACTCTAGATTCTCAAAAATCTATATTGTATCATCTGGACATTGTAAAATAGGAAAAGATATGGTGTTATTGATGACATACATTTTCAACAAACCATCTTCTACCGCTTAGAATACCTTTGAATCTCCTATTTAACATCATCAACCCCTTGAACCCAATCATCATCAAGAGCCCACTTCGCTCTTGATTTTTGTAACAATATACTCTCTTTCACCCTCAATTGTTTCCAAAATTTAGAATTACAAGTTCATCATTGATTTGTTGATACAACCCCTCCTTCATCCAAAACATCATCTAACATATTCATTTCAACTATAACTTTTTTAATGTTTAGATCAATTTGAAGGCGTAAAACAGAAGAAAGTGAAATTTGAATTGTGTTAAAAAAGACTTTTATTCTTCTTTTTCAAACTCCATGAGCGATTAAAAAATTTGTAACAAAAGTAAGGAGTAAGTCGAAATAACACAAGCAATTTATCCTGGTTCAACACCATGGTAGCTACGTCCAGTCTCATCAACTTGAAGGATATATCCACTAAAATCAACTGATTTCTATCAACACCACTAGAACATATACTTGTCAACCTGACTATGTTCTAGTCTTCTCAAACTACTAGCTTAGTGCAGTTAAACTTTTGAGGAACACAACCGCTACCAGGCTAAGGTACAATGAATTATGATTTTTGTTTGAGGTAGCTATCTTAGAGAATATAAAAATGTAGCTTTTCAAATACACATTAACTTTCTTTTGAAAGGAATTTGAAAATATGATCACTAAGTGTTTTTGTAGCGTAATTGTTCAAAGAAATTCACAAAATGTTCTTTTTCTCTCTATTCTCCTCATTTTGCAATGATGCTTGAGTGTCTTTTTATAGTACTCAATTGATGCCTTTAATTTTCTGACTGTTGCAGGGAATAATGCACATATCTTGTATGGGTTGTATGAATTGTACGATCAGAACAACATTAGAGTGATTAAAAAGGACACGTTCATCAGAGGATTAACTCAATTTCTCAGTGGAGGAATAGTGTATTGTGTATCACCAGTAAGAAGATTATGCTCAAAATATTTTATAAGAGGATCTGCACACTTAGAAAATACGTTAAAGTATATATTGTTATGACATATACTTTGTTAACGCCAAAACAAAAATTAAGGGTCATTGTTCTTCAAACCAACTTGGTTCGTTGATGATAACTAACATTTATATTGATGAACAATATTTCTTAACGAATTAAAGCTCCCCCTAAAAATATGTTGGGATGCATTTAAAAAAAATGATTTATGACATTCTTAAGGTGCAAATAAAATTCTCTCAATTAACCTTTTTTTTACCCTTTTGCCATCAGACAAAAAAGGGATAAAAGAATTCTATCATAATTTTGATTATACTTTTCAATGGATTCACATATCCTTAGGATGTGAAGCCTTTGAGTACACATGAAATCTGATCATTGACAATTCAAAAATCCTAAGGATGTTAAGCCCAATGGAACGATTCATATTTTTCAAAGATATTAAGCATTTTATAATCAAGGTGAATTTCAGATATTACAAGCAAAATGTACGCATTTAGATACAACAAACACATTGATATAAATTGATTTGTTACTCACTGAACGAAGTTAAAGAGTTACAAAGTTAAAAAAAAGTAATAAGTGCAAGTAGAAACAAGGGGACCTATGGGTTAGGGTTGATTAATTTCGCAAGGATAAAGGATAATGTGTCATGGATTTTGTTCTGATTATGAGTTGAAGTATCAATGAATGCCTTAATCTTAGCTACCCATTTTTCAAATTCTTTCTTGATGACAAACTATGCAAATTCAACAAGTACAAAAGGAACCTCAATAGGAGCAACAGGTACATCAAAAGTTTCAGAGCTTGATGTACTAGTTGTTGTAGGGAACTTTGAAGGTGGTTGAAAATACAAGAAAGAGGGTTTGAATTGTTTTTTTCATTTAGGAAAACTTTTTAAGTTGATAATAAAAAGATATATTCTTTATCAGAACATTCAATTTATGATTATAAATCAGATAAGTAAAATAAGTTGAATCATAAAGAACTTTGAAGACGCTTGAATTTTATATTAGTTCACAATAAACTGTGGCTACATCTAGTCTTCTTTTGAGAGAGATATTTTTCCTCAATATAGTCAAGGACTTAATCCACTATTGAACAATAACATACAAGTGTTATTTACTCTACCTCTTCAGGCTCTAGTATTTTTCTTATGCCTCTCCAAGCTGTCACCATTAAAACCTTTCTTAACTTTGTGGCATGATGCTATTGAGGTTCATAAGTATTCTTACACCTCACCAGTTCCAATTTGTGCCTGAATAGACACAAAGTCTGTGTCTAGGATTCCAACTCTTTTTGAGAGAATATTACATTTCAAATCCTGTATCAATTCAAGTGTATAAATCTACTTGATTGATTTACATAAAATCTAAAAACTCTCTATTGAGAGGATTTTTAATTAATTATATTCTTTTTGATTTGTTTTAGGCTTTTTAAAGAAAATCTTCTTAATACATAGCCTTTTTTATTGTCTCATTTTTTCATGTTGAGAGACATTTCTATTTAAACACTGAGGAATATATTCGTTGAGGACATTACCGTTGGAGATCTTGAATCGTTATTTAAAGCATATCATTCTTTAAGACATTTCGTGTGTGTGTGTATATGTGTGTGTGTGTGTGTGTATATATATATATATCTTCACAATTAATTTAGCGTATCTTGATTTAAGAAGACATATATCAGAGGATGACACTTCCAGAGGATGTCATTTCGCTTCTTTAGTAAGATGATAAGTACATCATTGATGAGCAGAGTATGTTGAGATGTTGACTTCTTCATGGTTCTAGATTCAAATGATTGACTTGAGAAAATTTACTTTTTTTTTTTTATCAAAGTCTTGATTTTATTAGAGTGTCGCGTAACATGTTGGCATGATGATCATCTAGTTTTCTTGATTTATCAGATGCGGAATAATCAGAGCGAGCTTGTATAATCAGACTATCAGAGGCGCATTGAGAGTGTGTTGATAAAAATCAGACCCAACTTTGACAGATTCTTCAGAGCATCAGTGTGTTTTCCTTGAGTAGCTCATTCTATTCCTTTGTTTATCGGAGGATTGACTTGCACTAGAGTATTGACTTTATTAAAGGTTTTATCCATAGATTTCTTATTTGGTCTTTGAGTGAAGGATCAACTAAGGTCTTGATACTTAATCAACTTTAATCAGAGGCAAATGACCACTGACCTGTTCTTTTCCTTTAATAACATAATTACTTGGTACTAATAATTTATGTTACCTTAAAATTTATAGTCATTAATATGGATATTTATCTTCTAACATAATATGCACACACTTAGCAAATAGATAGTGGATAATTGTTTTTATTGTTTTTGTTATCTCAAATTAGAAGATTGTAGCTAAACCCACTTTTGCACTAACAACTTCCATAAGAGGTATTTCAACCTGAGAAATGATCAACGAAATTTGCAATGGTGTTGGTGAGACATCCATTGGAATTTCAAAGGGCTATATAAAGGAGGAGATGTAGTCCCTCTTGTTGTTCCTACATCTGTTGAATTTTGCAATCTTGCCCTATGTGCTTCTTGGGCTTTGTTAAAATGTAGAACCCAAAGATAGAGGATCTTTGTAGTATTTTGAAAAGCCACATTATTCTGTTGAACCAAGTGTTTTCCATACTCCATGTTGTCTCTGGTTTAGTCTGCTAAAAGGTGAGATATTCATCCAACTTATACCTAATCCTATTTTAAGTGGAATAAATAGTCACAAGAAAAGGGGTTTGAATTGTGAACCTTTTAAAAATTAATCCTGCACTTAAAATACCTTTCTACAATATGAGCTTGAATGAAAAATGAGTTGTTAAAGAACCTTCCCTTGTAGAAAATGTTCTTAAATACACTTAGTAATATAAATATGCTTTAATCAAAATTACTCAAGTGTGGGTTTAGTGTGGTTAGTGTATATTGAAAGTAAAGAAATAAGTTAGAGAGAATCACATATAAATTATCCTGGGCTACATCCAAGCCTCACACACTTTATGAGACTTTCCACTATCTTGTTTATCAAAACCTTCTTAGCACTTTACAATTTTCTTTAGATTGCAACTGGACCTAATACAACCTCTATTATCAAAGCCTTAATAGGCTTACAACTTGTATTATCAAATCTCAACAGTCTTATGACTTGTATTGTCAAAGCCTCAATAGATTTACAACCTTAGTCTAAAAAGACTTTACACAATCTCACTATCAACGATCACAAAGGAAGGATTTGAGAGATTTTTACAATATGTGAAGTAGGCGTTTTGGGTTCTTTTCTTATGAAAACTCAAATACAAACTTGAGAAGAAAAAGAAAATATATCAACACACTCAAAATGTATGAATCAATAATTTGGAGTGAAGAGCTGAAGCATGTATGATAAAATAGATTTGGTAACTTGTATACAAAAACAAGTGAATGATGTTTTTTCCCTTCATGATCTCTTGTTCTTAAAGTGCAGTAACCACTCTTATTTATAGACGAGGAGACCTTCAAATTGCATTTGAAAAATAGAGTTGTTGGGAATACGAATCTATGTGAAAAAAAAGTAATCCCTTTGATGAGTTGTGTTCATTCTAAGTGCGGCACATAGAGAACTTTCTCTTCACATGCAAAACATTCTCTTTCTTTATGTGAATGATGTGTTGTTGCGAAATCTGAAGGTTGTGCCCCCTCAAAGTTGTTTACTATAGAAGCACGGGGAAGGGAGAAAGTGCTAACTATCACTAGTACTTGCTTGTACTTGATTTTTTTTTCTTTTTGCCCTTTGCAAGTCAGAGAATAATGAGAATGTTCTATTCGAAATTAGTAGAACGTTCTCTTCACAATCATAATGTTTTCTTGTTTTTTGTGAGAAATGGGTTGTCTTGAAAACTTTAGATTGTGCCACGTGTGACACCCTAAACCCCAAATTGAAATATAAGTTAAAACGCACTAGTTTTAAAAGAGATTTTGCAGCGGTTGCAAAAAAATAATAGTATAACAAGTTCTTATTAAAGATAGGCTGATGACGCAATATTTGCACTTACATAAAATTCTCATTTAAAAAAATCTTTAGAATCAAATATAGTTGAGGCTTAATAAACAAACATTTTGTTTTACTTTAAAAGTGAGAAACAATTAATTTCCATCTCCGAGTCAAAGATTACAAGATAGCATAATTTCCATCGTCAGACTTGTTAGACCCTACCTATATGACCACAAGATAATACCCTAGTCAAAAACCCTAACATCTAGTTTCTCCCCTTGTTGGCTTTGGTTACTGATATGATCTTGTTTGTCATGAACCACTTTAGGGATCGTTTTAGGTTGGAAACTTACATATATGAGTCAAAAATCGCGTATTTCTAGAGAATGCGATAAACAGAGCTAAGAAACTCTAAATCAAACGATTCCAAAACGAGGTGAAAGATGACGTTCTGAAACACAGATTAGGCTGTTGAATCACCGAAAACAAGTGTGTAGAACTCGAGATATGATGACAGGTTACTGAACACAAAAATTGGCACAATTTGTGTATTAGGGTTTGATGTAAAGGAAACTCAAAATTACTATTCAGTAAAAGAACCAAGAACATAATAGCGCCACAATCTAGGGATTGATAAGCCAAAAAGAACGCCACAAGGATTAACAACCTTGATAAGTACAAAGTGAATTCTTTCACGAACTTTATAGAGCAAAGCCTCACAAAATAATGTTCTAAATCTCCCTCAATGAGGTTACAAATGCATATTTATAGTACGACTATCTCTAAACCTAAATGGGTCATAAGTGACACCATTCTCCAGACCCATATTGGGCTTACATCATATTTTTTCTAAAATAAACTAAATGTAAGGAAGTAAAGTATCTTCAGTCACACATAAATAAACTAAATCTATAATAAAATATTACAATTCCAAATCAAAGCAAACCAAGAATTTTTACAAACCAAATTAAAATAAATAAATTTCATCCTAATTTATTAAAAAATATGGATCATTGTAACAACCTGATTTTTTTTTTAAACAAATACAAATTCATAATAAAGAGAGAAGTACCTTTAGATAAAATATTTAAGTCGTATCACAACGACAAAAGTCAACAATAATTACAAACAGCGGAAACGGTTTTGAAATGAAAATCCAAAATATTTAAAATAGAAAAATACACCGGGGCTATGAGACCTATCCAACGTAGCTCATACCCCTGGGGTATTCTTGGCAGACACCTGTACAAAAGCACTGCCCCAAGAATTTTAACTTCCCCACGTCACATCAAAAAGTGGTACAAGGACCCATCAAAATAAAAGTCAAGCTGACAATATATGGTATAGGTACAATCTTCCAGAATGAAATAAATACAACCACAACAGATAGACATCTAGCCCCTATACAACCATCGAATCTGATCATGCTACAAAAAACTATAACCCAAGTGATCTCCATGCGCCCCGCAGAAATCCTTCTGACACAGCAGTGGTCAGGTAAGTCTAACTCCGTTCCCATCTCCAGAGTACTAACTGGTAGGAAGATCCTGATTCTCATATGAGGGCAAAGCCCAGGTTTCCACAATAATTGTAAAGGTCACCAACCGAAATTAACAAATATCACATAGCATTTAAATTTTAAATGCACAAAATAACCTTTCAACTTAGCATACATCTAGAAAGGGTTTTCATATGCCAACATGCATAATCAAAGTTGCAAAATGAAGTTTTGGACAAAACTGCACTGTCGTATTCGAATACAACATTCTTGTATTCGAATACAATATTATTTCACAAGTCAGTAGCAAAATTGAATATCTGTATTCGACTACACACTGCTTGTAGCAGAATACAACTGCTAAAATTTGCAGATTTCAGTTTTGAAAATGTTTCGCAATCATATTATTTCACAAGTCAGTAGCAAAATTGAATATCTGTATTCGACTACACACTGCTTGTAGCAGAATACAACTGCTAAAATTTGCAGATTTCAGTTTTGAAAATGTTTCGCAATCATTCAACACTTACCACACAAAATCAATCAATCACACTCATCAATTATGACACAATTAAAAACAACAACCGAGTATGTATATACAACCATCACAGTATATCAGACATGACTCGCGTGCCAAACACCCTAATGCAATGCGTATATGCAAATGCACATGATTCTGGAATTCCAAACCAAAACCCTCCTCGAAGGGCGTAAATCATAATTGTACAACCTCTCACAGACCAGTACTAATTATCAATGTGCAATCTCTCACGGATCAGCACGATTTACTATCGTACAGCCTCTCACAGACCAGTACTAATTATCAAGGTGCAATCTCTCACGGATCAACACGATTTACTATCGTACAACCTCTCACAGACCAGCACGATTTTCTATGCGTGCAATCACTCACAGATCAGCGCGACTTACAAGAGTGCAATCTCTCACAGCACGACGCGAAAATCCCCGCAAGGATAAGATGAACCAACTATTCACATGGCATCATCTCGTGGCCCATCACGGTTACCACTATCACTATGGCCCATCGCGGTCACCATATACTATAAAATGCATGAACATGACTCTGTTCACCACAACCATTAAGTAAATGCAGCTATTAAAAGAGTCGCCTTTTTTAATACTCATTTAACACTAATGATTTTTCAATCTTTTCACATAGCATACTCAAACATATATTCATCCATAAAATTCATAACGCATACGCCATCAATTATGGATACATCAATCGCACATTCTCCACACATCCACATCTCAAACACAACAAATTCAATCAATTCAAATTCCAAAATTTCACACCAAATTTAATTATGAATCTGTAAGATCCTCATTTTTATTATTATTAGTAATGTGCAAAATATATTTTTATTTTTATAATTTCTAATTTGGTTGTTATTATTATTACTATTATTATTATTATTATTATTATTATTATTATTATTATTATTATTATTATTATTATTATTATTATTATTATATTTTTATTCAATTATTATTTTTGAAAATATATGTGTATGACATGATGTATTTAATTTGACTGAATATTTTGCTAAGTATTTGAAAAAAAAACAAATGTTTATAATATTAACAATAATAATAGAAAAGAAAGAAGAATGAATCGGGAAACGTTAAAGACAAAATTACATTAAACTGATGAGTGAATATTTAGGGTCTTAATGGGATTAGGTTGAAAACACCACTTCCCCACCTCTACTGATAGAAAAGGAAAAAAATAAACCGACACCTCCCATTCACAAATCCTCTGCGATAAAGAAAGAAATGGCTTAGGGGAGAAAAAAGAAGAAATTCAAGAACTAAAGGAGTTAATGATTCATCCCCTCAAGTAAGAATTCTTTAATTATAACCATATTGACTTTATATAACCATTTATCTTTGATAGTAGAACAAAACCCCTTATTGATATTCTGGAAAATAAGATAAAATAGAATTAGATTGATTGATGAATATGTCTCCTTAAGTGTATCTTTATTTCTGATAGATAAGAACCTTTCATTTATTGATTTTTATTTTCTTAATCAACTATCAGAAGTATAGGTGCCATAATTGTGTTATGATGTTTAGATAAAGTAGTGAATAGGTTAGACGGTAGGCTCAATTGTTATAAATAAATTAAGATAGTCACATTGTTACAGAGGAAAGGAAAGTTCTTAATATCGTTGGAGATAGATTATTAGGAACTCTATTATCTCATTATTATTGTAATAGCGGTCACACTAGTAATAGGTTTTTGTACGTCAACCTATAAAAATAAAACTAAAAAGTTTTGACACTAAGTGAAAAGTAAATTAATTTATGAAGGTGTAACGTATTTTGAGCAAAGATCGTTGCGTAGAAACCTTATAACGACATTCATAACGGTAAGGGCATCACTCCATTCGCTTTCTTACTTGAATTATATGTGATATAAATGTACTGTGATGTTGTGTATTGAGTATGTTTGTGTGTTATCTTAAAAATGAATGTTATATGATACGTTGTTATAATGGTTGTGCTTGACATGTTGTGGTTATTCAAGGTGATTACTCTGTTTCTAAACTAGATTGGTTTAGGACAAGGTTGAGTGATTTTAGACGCTCTGGTTGAGTGGTCTATATTGTTACTAACAACAGTGTCTACATTTATGCATTCATAGTTGTGTGGTGCGTCCATAATTGGTTGGAGCCCACAGATCCTTGCGGGGATTTTGAGTTAGTGGTGTTGCTTGGAAGGACCCACGAAGCCCTTGCGGGGGAGGTGATATTCCGGAATCATGCATTGACATATAGTCTAACAAATAGGAGCTGTGCATTTTGGTTGAATTGTATCTTTGGTGCGATGTGATTTTTAACTGTTAAATGAAGTATATGGTTTGTTTATATTTTTGCTATAACAATTATATATGCATGTTTATTTGCTCTGTGTTTGTTATTTGGAGATGACCCTTACATTGGACAGGAAGTCGTGTATAGTGTTACTTGAGCGAATAATGTCGCAACCAACCTAGTAGGAGAAATGTGAAGAAGTACAATAGCATGCAGTTTGAGGCTCCGAGATGCTTTTGTGCTGGTGTTAGACTTGTTGGGTGAGTTTTCTACAAGTCCAAAGTTTATGACCAACTATGATTTATTTTTGGGGTAGTAAAACGCCAAGAGTTTTGACTTTAGAAGTTTCTTTTGTTTAACGTATTAAATTTACTTTTAGTAATTGCAAATACTCTGACTCATTAATTTTGAAAATACAATTGAAAAAATTATTAATTGGTTTTAAAGTAAATGAACATTTAAGATAATCTTGTATAAAAAAAATGTATCTTTACGTTTAAAATTTTGTTAGTTAATGTCTCGAAAAAGCGGGATGTTACATAATCACTCGTATTCACAACTCCACATTTTCAAACATAAACCACCAAATTTAATCTCCAAAATTTTCAACCATAAATCACCAAATTTAAATCTCCAAAAATTCATAATATACAATGTTAACTTAACAGTAAAAGAATATCTCTTCTCAGTCAAACATTGTCATTTATAATTTTATTGTAGTATTTTTTTTCTCTTTTTCCGAACAAATGCCAAAATGTCATAAAATATCATTCATTTCTACTTTTTCACTTCAGTACCTAATATGCTAGCACATTATCACTTCAAAAACTTATCAAATGGATCTCACCAATAATATCACATTAATATAATGTCTACTATTTGATTTGGCCCCAAATCTTAATGGAAACAAGTAGCATTTAAGCACCACCATTGGAATATCTTGTTCGTATCAGTTAAGTAATTATAGAAACTTACTATTAGACACATACATAGCAAAGTAATATGAAAAGTATAATTCCAAATCATGGACAAGTGATGAATGAGAGCATACTTTAGGTTCAATTTTATTCATCAACAACCAAGCAAACAAGCTCCAATATCCTAATTAACAACTATAAAAAATATGTTGAAGGGCATAAAAGAACCAGACTCATATTGCTCTTCATTTGGAAAACCATGTTTTTCAAGAAGCTAAGATATTTCTGAAGTTTTTAATGCTAACACAAAACACAAAATTGTAGTTTTTAGTTATTCATGCCCCTTTTTCTTTAATAAAAAAAACCAGCAAAATTGAACAACCCAATATCATTGAAGCACTGATTCGGCTTGTATGGGCTTGGTAAGACATATTCCACAACAAACTCATAGTTAATTCAGCAACAATTTCAAAATGCCATTGTCGCCATGCAAAAGTAAGACTCCAAAATATATCAACAACAATCAAATAGATACAAAAATAAATCTGTACCAATCTTGGATATATAAAAATCCCCAATTGCATAATCACAAAATCCCCAATTTTGAAAATATAAAAACTCTAACCATGAATTCACAACACAAACATGTTACTCATAGTCCCAATTTCATAACCAATCAACATACAAAATCAAACCCTAACAATGGATATTATGAGATTCAACCACACATATAGAGTCCCTATATGCAAACTAAAAATTTGGAAGGAGCCCTTACCTTAACGATAGCCTAAACAACCGATTACGGTACCGCGATAAATTCCGGTAAAATATTTTGTTCGCACGTCACTTCGAAAACTAGCTCACTAGCACCGCAGCGTGGAGGTGAACAACTTTTCCTTCTGTCACTTTTCGAATGGAAGCTTAGATCTAGAAGAAAATAGAGGTTTTGTATTTATAGGTTTTGATTTTGTTTTTGAAAACTGAAGGAAAGAAGAAGAAGTTTCTCTCCCCGTGGAGATTGGATTTTTTTTTTTTCTCAACTTGCCTTTCACGTGGGTATATATATATATATACTTACTAAATCACACACACACACACACACATATATATATATATATATAT
>JBBPBP010009779.1:40075666-40121883 GCA_037974735.1 Cicer chorassanicum
ATATATATATATAATTAAACCAAATCAATAAATATCTAAATATTTTTACACACACCTCAACTATTTTGATAAAAATATCTATTCTCATTGCAACTCAATTGACAAGTAAATTTTTTAGCAATTAGAGATATTTTTAACAAAATAGTCCGGTAATAAATTTTCCGCAACGTAATTAAATTATTTCTCGCCAAATAATTTTAAACGGGTCTCATAAAAATATCATTGGCATTTAACATTCGAAATACCAATAAAATTGGCTAAAAAGTCTCATAATTCAACACAAAAATATACTAAAATTGCATAAATTAGAATTTAAAACTGAGGTCCTTATCATTCTCTCCTTCTTGAAGAAATTTGACCACGAATTTAAGCTCTATTATATCGTACATGAAGAAATAATCCAAATAAACCACAAGCTCATCATACCCACCGGGGCAAATGGAAATTTGGAAAAGTCACCTAATGTGATAAGTCGGTGAATCACATTTCATCTTGAACAATTAACATCTTAGTACATTTATGGTAAAGGTAAGAAATTCTAAAGATGGAGATAAAGTTATACCTTTTGAAGTTGATATTAATGACCAAATTTACCTTTTTTGAATTGAAATTTGTGGCAAACAATATGTTACTTTGTATTTGCAAAGGTTTCAAAGAAAATTGAGTTTCATGGACATTCTCTTCATCACAAAAAATGGTGACTCAATAATTTCCTTGTAAGCATCCTTTTGAGGAACCTTGGAATAATCACCTTCAAGGACTAACATTGCTTCGTTCACATGACTCTCTTGTTTAAGGAGACTTTCAATTTTACCATCATCTTTCTCTTTGCTTTCAATGTCAATATATTGATGGCATTCCTCCTTTAGAGACACTTCTTCAAGCACTTGCAATAGAGAATTATCAAAGTTAGACAAATAGTTGGAGTCAATTTCTTGCCCTTTCTCTCTCAAATGTTTCTTCTTTTCTTCTTTCTATTCTTTGATTTTCTATTTCTCTCTAAAGGCTAGCTTCTCTACTTTTCTTGCTTGTTTTGCATATCCATTTTCATACAGATATTTCACATACTCCGGATCCAATACAAAATCTCGAATATATTGATGATATGACATACTTAGGAATTTTGTCAAACAGATAGTGTGCAATACATTTAACAACACAATTTTTTTTGTATATTCTATTTTTATTTATTTATTTTAGGTAGCAGCAACACACAAATTAAGTAAGGATATCAATTCAAACAAAAGCAACACAGCTAGAAATTTATGTTTCACCAAAATATGCATAAACAAAATTTTACTCAATTCCAAACCTAGAGACGAGCTCTGGTACCAAATGATATGGTCCTGTTAGTCATGAATCACTTTAAGGATCGTTCTAGGTCGGAAACTTACAGATTGGAGCCAAAATCACGTTTTACTGGAGAACGCGATAACCACGAAACTCAAAATCAGACGATTCCAAAGAACAGAATGGAAAGGAAACTCAAAATTATTATTCAATAAACAAACAAAGAATAGAATGGCACCATAATCTAGGGATTGATAAGCCAAAAGAACACCACAATGATTAACAACCTTGATAAGTTCATAATGAATTCTTTCAAGAACTCTAGAGAGCAAAGCCTCACAAAAATAATGTTCAAAATCTCCCTCAATGAGGTTATAAATGCATATTTATAGTATGAATATCTCTAAACCTAAATGGGTCATAAGTGACACCATTCTCTAGGCTCATATTGGGCTTACATCATATTTTTTCTAAATAAACTAAATGTAAGGAAGTAAAGTATCTTCACTTATAGATAACATAAACCAAATCTATAATAAAACTATTACAATTAAAAATCAAAGCAAACTATGAATTATTACATACCAAATTAAAATAAATAAAGTTCATCCTAATTTATTAAAAAATATGGATCATCTTCATGCTCTTGAGGTCCTTATCAGTTACTCCATTAAAAGTTCCATTTTTAGCACGCTTTCGAATCACCATTGTTTCATAAACTATGGGATGACATCAATATACGCATAACAAATTTGTAACATCATTCATACATCTTCATCGCATAAACTTATATCACACAATGCATCTAAATTTTTATCATCAAAGCACATAATCTCATCAAATTAATAATACTCACAAAAGCTAATCAACAACTTACAAATATTTCTATTAGACATTTTAATCTAACAATTATTAGATTTTCACATTTATTAATTTATCGCACAAAGGTCTTTAGCAAACCCTTAATGAATCTTTGTGAAATACGAATTTTTCATTCAAACCCCCGATGACCAAATTGATTCCATTCCTATTTTTGTTTAGATTGAGATTGTAAATTTTTCAGATTGATTATGTTCGTATTTTGTTCAGATTGCATTTGTAAATTATTCAGATTGATTTTTTCATATTTTGTTGTAGATAAATCTTGATAAAATCTTCTACAAATCTTGACCATATCTTCTTTCATACTTTTTGAAGTCAAATATATTGTTCTCATAAAATACTTTTGTTATCATAAAAACTCTAAGTATAAAATCAACTTGGTTCCAACAATCTCCCCTTTATTTATGATGACAAAACTTGTATTTATATTTATTTGACTCCCCCTATGTCTAAGTATCATTTTCTTCTCAGTTTATCAAATATCTTTCTCCCCCCTTTTGTCATCAGACAAAAAGACTTGAAAGTGAGACTTATTTTTTTCATTTTTTTTTCGTTCTTTTTTTCGTTATTTTTTTTTGTTTTTTTTAATAACATGAATATAACATAATACAAGAAAATATAAAAACTAATGTAAAACTGAACTACTTTGAAGTTATCACAACATCAGTCAAGTATGAAGATAAGGTTTAGGTTTTTCTTGACGAAGTCAAACCTATCTTCAGGTAGTGGGTTTGTGAATATGTCAGCCCATTGGTGTTCAGTGTCTACAAACTGAATGTTTAGTACCCCTTTTTGAATAAAGTCCATAATGAAGTGGTGTTTGATCTCTATGCATTTAGCTCTAGAATGTAACAAATGGCAGAAGTGTTATCATAATAGATGACAATGTTGGATTCTAGGATTTTGTAGTCTTCAAGTTGATGCTTCATCCAAAGTAGTTGAGAACTGCAGTCAGCTGCTAAAATGTACTCAGCCTCTGCTGTTGACATTGCAATGGTGTTTTGTCTCTTACTTGACCAAGATATTAAGTTGTCACCTAGAAAGGTGCAATTGCCACTAGTTCTTAACAATAGTTAAATGTGATTCCCTAGGGTCAGCTTGAAATCTTGCACATACGCATACACTAAACATGATGTCAGGTCTCGAAGCGGTATGGTAAAGTAGGAATCCTATCATTCCTCTATAGGTTTTTTTTTTGTCAACTGTTTGGCTTGAATCATTTTTTTCAAGTGAACAAGTAGGGTGCATTGGTGTAGCCATAGATTAGCAATCACTTATATTAAACTTCTTGAGAAACTCTTTTGTATGTTTAGTTTGATGAATGTATATATCTTTTTCACTTTGCTGAATTTGTATCCCAAAGAAGAACTTAAGTTCTCCCATCGTACTCATTTGAAATTCAAACTGCATCAATTTAGAAAATTCTTGGCAAAGAGTGCCATTATTAGATCCAAAAATAATGTCATCAACATAAATTTGAATAATAATAATATCATCTCCTATTGATTTTCTAAAAAGTGTATTATCTACTTGTCCTCTTTCAAAGTTTTTTTTAAGCAAGAAGTTAGTAAGTCTATCATATCATATGCTAGGTGCTTGTTTTAGACCATACAGAGTTTTCCTATGTTTAAAAACATGATTTGGAAATTCAGAACTTTCAAAACCTAGGGGTTGTTTGACATAGACTTCTTCACTTATATAACCATTTAGAAAAACACTTTTAACATCCATTTGAAATAATGTAATGTTATTATTTGCAGCAAAAGAAAGTAGGATACGGGTAGCTTCTAACCTGGCCACTGAAGCAAATGTCTCAATGTAATTAATGCCCTCTTGCTGACTATAGCCTTGTGTGACAAGTATTGCCTTGTTTTTTATCAATTCACCTTTTTCATTTAGCTTGTTTCTGAAAACCCACTTGGTTCCAATAATGTTCTTATTTGGTCTAGGTACTAGATCCGAAACATTATTCCTCTTAAATTCATTTAACTCTTCTTGCATTGCAAGAATGGATCCATGATTTGCCAATGCTTCATCAATAGAGGTTGGCTCAATTGATGAGAGTAAGCCAAATAGAGTGGTATCTTTTAGTGATGATCTAGTCTTCAAAGGATCACTTGCACTTCCAATGATTAGAGTTTCAGGATGAGATGACTTATATTTCCATCCAGATATTCCTTCTGACTTATCTTGACTATTTCTGACTTGCATTATCATCATCTTTCTTTCAAGGTGAAGTTGTTTGTCATCAAATTTAACATGTATGGATTTTTCCAAATTATGAGTTTCCCTTTTAAACACTCTATAAAGCCTTAGATCTTTCAAAGTATCCAATGAAGGTACACTTTTAAGATCTAGAATCAAACTTACCAAGGTTATCTTTAATCTTCAATATATAACAAGTACAACCAAATTGTTTAAAATAAGAGATGTTAGGCTTTTTACCTTTCCAAAATTTATATGGTGTCTTATTTAATAAAGATCTATTTTGAATATAACATGCAGTATTAATTGCTTCAGCCCAAAAGTATTTTGCAACAATCATATCATTTAACATGGTTCTGGCCATTTCTTGGAGTGATCTATTCTTTCTTTCTACAACTCTATTTTGTTGGGGTATTCTAGGAGAGGAGAAGTTGTGAGAGATTCCATTCTCATCACAAAAACTTTCAAAGAATTTGTTTTCAAATTCTCCTCCATGATCACTTCTAATTGTTACAATCTTAAGACCCTTTCCATTCATTATTTTTTTGCAAAATGTGATAAACACTTTGTGGGATTCATCCTTACTTAAGAATTTTCACGTCCACCTAGTGTAATCATCTACTATAACAAAGTCATATTTCTTTCCACTTAGAGATGTTGTTTTGACTGGCGCAAAGAGATCGATATGTAAGAGCTTAAGTGGATTTAAGGTATAGACATGAGTAAAGAAGTTCTTTGTTTGTTTTCCTTTTTGACAAGCTTCACACATAATTTCAGTGTTGTAACTAAGCTTAGGTAGACCTCTAACTAGTTGAAGTTTATTCAGCTTTGAAATTAATCTAAGGTTTGCATGACCTAATCTTTTGTTCCAAATTAGTTTCTCTTCATTTACTAACATAAGACACTTAATCTCTTGTTTCTTTAAACTAAACAGATTTATCTTATAAATGTTATTTTGCCTCTAACATCTAAAGAGTACAAATCCATCTTTCTGACTAATTGCCTTGCATGTTTTTTTAATTGAATATAATATCATAATTATTATCACTTAACTGACTAGTACTTAGTAAATTATGCTTAAGACCTATAACAAACAAGACATCTTTAATAGAAGGGAAAGTACACTTACCAACTGTACCTTGACCAATGATCTGGCCTTTTTGCTTTCCTCCAAAAGTCATTGTGCCCCCTTTGCTCAGTGTTAGGTCCTAAGACATAGACTTTTCTCTCATCATATGTTGCGAGCACCCACTGTCCACGTACCAAATTTGGTTGGGTCGTGGTTTGTTAGTCTTGAAAGGTTTCTTGTCTTTCCTTGTATTTAACATGGGACAAGATAATTTTGAGTTACCTTTTTTAGAGCAAACAGTACACAAGATATTAGAGGGAATATGTTTAGGTTCAGGTA
The DNA here is from genome assembly GCA_037974735.1 of Cicer chorassanicum. Taxonomy (NCBI): domain Eukaryota; kingdom Viridiplantae; phylum Streptophyta; class Magnoliopsida; order Fabales; family Fabaceae; genus Cicer; species Cicer chorassanicum. Next base: position 40,081,452 of record JBBPBP010009779.1, read on the forward strand.
CAGTTTCTTCAAATCCTATACATCTCTTACCATTTCTTCTAACTCCATAAACAATAGAAGCATATTTGCTTCTTTCCATACCATTAGAAAGAAAATCTTGAAATACTTCTTCATGCTTATCAGAGTTACATGTAGTATTTTCAATTGATGTTGAAATATGATTATATTTTAGAGTTAGATTTTCAGCCTTAAGTTCAACAATATTAGTTTTTAGAGTTGCATTTTCTATTTTAATATCAGTTTGCAGAGTTGCATTTGCTGTTTTAAATTCAACACTTTGATTCTTTAACACATTAACTTTTTAGTTAGGTTTGCATTTTCTTTTCTAAGTGTTTTCAGTTTTAAAGACAATTTGTGATTCTTATTTAAAAAATCATTTATAGCAGTAATTAAACCAGATCTAGTAAAGTCAGACAGTACCTCAATTTCTTCATCTGTTGATTCACTTCCAGAGTCAGAATCTGTGTTGGATCTAGAGGCGGAGTTGGTATTAGCCATTAGAGCCAAATCATCCCATTTAGCCATCAGACTCTTCTTCTTGGGTCTAGAATCTTTCCTTTGGTGTTTTCCTTTCTCTAGATTTGGAAAGTCTGACTTGATATGTCCAAGTTCATTGCACACATAGCAGATAATGCTTTTCTTGTCTAAATTTTCATTCTTTCCTCTATTGAACTGCTTTGAATCTTTCTGAGAGAAAGATTTCCTCTTGTTGTGCCACATCCTCTGAAGTCTTCTAAATATGAAGGCAATCTCCTCTTCCCCTGAGTTCATATTCTGATCATCTGAATCACTATCCTCTGATTATGATGTTGCCTTTAGAACCTTCTTCTGCTAGGATTTCAAGGCCAAAGTATTGTTATTCTTCTTGGACTTATCTTCTTCAAGCTCAATTTCATGTGATCTGAGATAGCTAATTAATTCTTCTAGCTTAAGAGTATTCAGATCCTTTGCTTCTTGAATGGCAGTGATCTTTGGTCTCCACTTGCATGTCAAACTCCTAAGGATTTTCTTCACATGATCAACAATAGTATAACTCTTCTCCAGTACCTTTAGTCCTAAGACCAGGATCTGGAATCTGGAAAACATCTTTTCAATGTCTTCATCTTCTTCCATCTTGAACAGCTCATACTTTTGACTAGGAGGTTGCCCTTTGCATCTTGAACTTGCTTGCTTCCTTCACGGTTCAGAATCAAATTATCATAAATACTCTTTGTTGTCTCCTTGTTGGTGCATTTATCAAACTCCTTGAAGGTGATTGCACTTATCATGAATGTTCTGGACTTATGATGCATCTTGTACATCTTCTGCTGATCAACATTTATCTCATTTCTTAGAATTTCAATACCATCAGTATTCTTCATAGCTATATAACCATCTTCCACCAAGTCCCAAAGTTCAGGATCTTGTGAAATATAGAAACTTCTCAAACATATTGAACCCTTGGATCTTTTCTCAAACACTGTAAAGTGCTTAGCCTTTACACCAAGCTCTGATACCAATGGAAGGTGAAAACACGAGAAGAGGGGGTTGAATTGTGTTTGCCAAAGTTGATAACTTTTTGATAATTTTTAAATAAATAAAAAACTAGTTCGGTCTTGGTGACTTACTTGGAGTAGAAGCAATCAAATTCAGAGGCAGCAAGCAATGAAAGCATAAATATTTTGACACGTAGATTTATCTTGGTTCACCACTATCTTGGCTACATCCAGTCCCCTCATTAAGAAGGTTGTAATCCACTAATTCAAATACCTTGAATTACAAAGCATCTGACCCTCCAAGCCAGTCTTCCCAAACAGCCTGACAACCCTAGACTTTTGAGGAACTAACCACCTTGACCCTACAAGACCAGATTGAAGAAGGAACTAAACCACTATCGGGCTAAATACACAAGAAAAGAACACTCAAAATATTTCTCATTCGAACAAGTGTTTCTCTCTTTGAACTCTAAGACTATTATTTTCTACTTTTCGATTATTTTCTTCTTCTGTCTTGAGTATCTATTTATAGTTAAAATTTGGGCTTCAATTTAGTTCTTGTTTAATTCTAAATTGTATTTTGTTCAGATTGCGTTTGTAAATTCTTCAAATTGATTATGTTCCTATTTTGTTTAGATTGAGATTGTAAGTTCTTCAGATTGATTCTTGTTCGTATTTTGTTTATATTGCGTTTATAACTCTTCAAATTGATTCTATTCATATTTTGTTGTATATAAATCTTGATCAAATCTTCTTTAAATCTTCTACAAATCTTGACCATATCTTTTTTCATACTCTTTGAAGTCAAATATATTGTTCTCATAAAATACTTTTGTTATCATAAAAACTCTAATTATAAAATCAACTTGGTTCCAACACATGCGAGATGTAGAAACTTCTAAGCCTGTCCTTCTAGTACTCCAATATTTTTCCATCAAACAAAGAAGGCATGTTAACGCTTTGACCTATAGAACAGATCTTTACTCAAATACAATTAACTGCTCAACTTTGAGACCGAACTCTGATTTCTATTGTAGAACGAGAAACACAAGTAAGGGGGGTTTGAATTGTGTTTTAAATTTAAAAACTGTTTTAGCAAGATTAAAACAAAGTGATGAAAATAGAACAAATAAACAAAAACACAGAACAACACAACCAATTTATCCTAGTTCACCTTCAATACAGTAGCTGTGTCCAATCCCTTTAACCTATGTGATTTAATCCACTAATTCACCATCTGAATCTCACTTATGTTGAACACCTGCTTAGTACAATCAAACTGTTGAGGAATGCAAGAACTACAAGGCTAGGTTACAAAAACGAAAGATTTACGGGTTTCTGAATAACTCTCACAAGAGGGTTCTTACAAAGTTGTATTATATGAAAAAACTGTTTCTCAATACTTAGACAAAACAAAAGAGCACTATGGTTGTATCGTGCTTATTGTGGTACACTGTTATATTTTTGTTGTATGGTTCAATTAAGGGTTGCACGTCCTTTTTTAGAGAATTTTAGGGTTTTTGGTCGTTGTATTGATTGCAAGAAATCAACATGTATCATGAAGTTTCGTATCAAATATGTCAGAGATTGATTCACCATTAAAGTTTATCCAAAAATAGTCCTTGTAATTGATTATGTGTATCTTGATATGAAACAGAAAGAGTAGATGATTTAATGATCAGAGTATGTCACATAGTCCTATAGACAAATAACAGATTCAGGGTGTTGAGTAGAGGATGCACAAAGTTGTCTTTTTTAGAGCATTGACTTTTTCATAGCTTGTAATTTTAGAGCGATTACTTCCATCTGAGCATCAACTATCTTGAGTGGTGACTTTTTATAAAAGCGTTGTCTTTTCAACGGAGGCAGAAGATTAGATGATAGACTAGATCATTAGAGGCAGAAGTAAATAGATGCTGGTTGTATGCATCAGAGGCAAACCAATCAGAACATTGCTTGTATTAGATCGAGTCACTAGAGACGCGTTTCAAAGCGTGCTTACCAGGCTTAGAATACATAAATCAGAGCGGGGTCTTGGTGTTCATTTAACTTAGATCAAAAATCAGAGGATGCAGCGTAAACTCATATAGAATAACTTGATCTACACACTTAAAAAGAATGTTAGTGCTTTAAATTGTTCCCACAAAATAATTTGTTATCATCAAAACAAGTAAGGATCATAGTTCTTCAAACCAACTTGGTTTTAACAATTTGAGAAGCACGACATAGCTCTTTAGATTTTTGATCTCATCTTCCTTATGTGTTAATTTTATGCCTTTTTTCTAAGTAAATATTTTTTCTTGATGACATTAAGTAAATATTGGAGTAACACTAACATATATTGGAATAACATGGATCCTAGTACATTTTGTTACTCTCTTATAAAATTCACTATTAATTTGATTCTCATTCTAAAGATATATTTTGGATTAGATTGTAATTGTGTAATCTGTACTTGTGATGAAACCGATTCATGAAAAGTTACTTATATGTCTATGGTTAATTGATGGGACATTATCTCCAGTTTCAAAAAAGGACTCTTCGATAATTGTTTTAGCTTTGGTTGCTCATTACGACTTGGAGCTTCACCAAATGGACGAAAGAAGTGTATATGGCTCAACCTGAATGGTTTATTACTACAGAAAAGGAAAATTTAGTGTGCAAGTTCAAGAAGTCAATGGTATCTTAAGTTTAATAACACCATTTTGTCATATGGTTTTGTAGAGAACATTGTGGATAGGTGTATCTATATGAAGGTTAGTGGGAGCAAATTCATAATTCTGGTCTTATACGTTAATGATATTTTGCGTGTTACTAATGATGTTGAAATGAAAGATACGGGTGAGGCATCCTATGTGATAGGAGTAGAATTATTATGTAATAGATCATAAGGATTGTTGGATTGTCGGAGAAAGGCTATATCAATAAAGTATTAGAGAGATTCAGAATTAAAAAAATGCTCTACATGGATAGTTCCTATTCAGAAAGGAGACAAGTTTAGTCAAATGAAATGTCCCAAAAATGACTTGGAACAAAAGGAAATGAAGTTTATTCCCTATGCATTAGTGGTTGGGAGCTTGATGTATGCCCAAACATGTAATCAATCGTATATCAGGTTTGTTGTTGGAATGTTGGGCAAATATCCAAGTAATCCCAAAATGGATCGCTGGAAAGCTGCAAAGAAGCTGTCTTCTTCTCTAAAAATGATAAGTACTCAAAGGATTGTTTGATTATTATGAGAAAGGCTATATCAATAAAGTATTAGAGAGATTCAGAATTAAAAAAATGCACTGCATGGATAGTTCCTATTCAGAAAGGAGACAAGTTTAGTCAAATGAAATGTCCCAAAAATGACTTGGAACAAAAGGAAATGAAGTTTATTCCCTATGCATTAGTGGTTGGGAGCTTGATGTATGCCCAAACATGTAACCAATCGTATATCAGGTTTGTTGTTGGAATGTTGGGCAAATATCCAAGTAATCCCAAAATGGATCGCTGGAAAGCTGCAAAGAAGGTTCTTAGGTACTTACAAGACACCAAATATTACATGCTCACATATAGAAGGTCAGATCACCTTGAAGTGGTTGGTTACTTGGATTCAGACTTTGAAGAATGTGTGGACTCAAGGAAATCCACATTTGGTTATGATTTTCTTTTAGCTGGAGGAGCAATATCATGGAAGAGTGGAAAACTATATGTGATTGCTACTTATACTATGGAGGTAGAACTTGTGGCATGCTTTGAGACCACAATTCAAGCATTGTGGTTGCAGAACTTTACCTCAGGACTTGGTATTGTCGACAATATAGCCAAGTTGCTAAGAATTTAATGTGATAATTATGAAGCTGTCTTCTTCTCTAAAAATGATAAGTACTCAAAGGATTGTTGGATTATTATGAGAAAGGCTATATCAATAAAGTATTAGAGAGATTCAGAATTAAAAAAATGCACTGCATGGATAGTTCCTATTCAGAAAGGAGACAAGTTTAGTCAAATGAAATGTCCCAAAAATGACTTGGAACAAAAGGAAATGAAGTTTATTCCCTATGCATTAGTGGTTGGGAGCTTGATGTATGCCCAAACATGTAATCAATCGTATATCAGGTTTGTTGTTGGAATGTTGGGCAAATATCCAAGTAATCCCAAAATGGATCGCTGGAAAGCTGCAAAGAAGCTGTCTTCTTCTCTAAAAATGATAAGTACTCAAAGGATTGTTTGATTATTATGAGAAAGGCTATATCAATAAAGTATTAGAGAGATTCAGAATTAAAAAAATGCACTGCATGGATAGTTCCTATTCAGAAAGGAGACAAGTTTAGTCAAATGAAATGTCCCAAAAATGACTTGGAACAAAAGGAAATGAAGTTTATTCCCTATGCATTAGTGGTTGGGAGCTTGATGTATGCCCAAACATGTAATCAATCGTATATCAGGTTTGTTGTTGGAATGTTGGGCAAATATCCAAGTAATCCCAAAATGGATCGCTGGAAAGCTGCAAAGAAGGTTCTTAGGTACTTACAAGACACCAAATATTACATGCTCACATATAGAAGGTCAGATCACCTTGAAGTGGTTGGTTACTTGGATTCAGACTTTGAAGAATGTGTGGACTCAAGGAAATCCACATTTGGTTATGATTTTCTTTTAGCTGGAGGAGCAATATCATGGAAGAGTGGAAAACTATATGTGATTGCTACTTATACTATGGAGGTAGAACTTGTGGCATGCTTTGAGACCACAATTCAAGCATTGTGGTTGCAGAACTTTACCTCAGGACTTGGTATTGTCGACAATATAGCCAAGTTGCTAAGAATTTAATGTGATAATTATGAAGCTGTCTTCTTCTCTAAAAATGATAAGTACTCAAAGGATTGTTGGATTATTATGAGAAAGGCTATATCAATAAAGTATTAGAGAGATTCAGAATTAAAAAAATGCACTGCATGGATAGTTCCTATTCAGAAAGGAGACAAGTTTAGTCAAATGAAATGTCCCAAAAATGACTTGGAACAAAAGGAAATGAAGTTTATTCCCTATGCATTAGTGGTTGGGAGCTTGATGTATGCCCAAACATGTAATCAATCGTATATCAGGTTTGTTGTTGGAATGTTGGGCAAATATCCAAGTAATCCCAAAATGGATCGCTGGAAAGCTGCAAAGAAGGTTCTTAGGTACTTACAAGACACCAAATATTACATGCTCACATATAGAAGGTCAGATCACCTTGAAGTGGTTGGCTACATGGATTCAGACTTTGAAGAATGTGTGGACTCAAGGAAATCCACATTTGGTTATGATTTTCTTTTAGCTGGAGGAGCAATATCATGGAAGAGTGGAAAACTATATGTGATTGCTACTTATACTATGGAGGTAGAACTTGTGGCATGCTTTGAGACCACAATTCAAGCATTGTGGTTGCAGAACTTTACCTTAGGACTTGGTATTGTCGACAGTATAGCCAAGTCGCTAAGAATTTAATGTGATAATTATGAAGCTGTCTTCTTCTCTAAAAATGATAAGTACTCAAAGGGTTCTAAAGACATGGATTTTAAATCTTTGTCTGTCAAAGAAGAAGTGCAGAAACAACACTACACCAAAATATAGATTTTATAGCGCACCTTTAACAACGTTTGTTATGTAAAAGCGCTGTTGTATTATATTTTAAAAATACACGGAGTCTTAGACAACTTTTTTTTGAACAACAGTGTCTTATGTGGATGCCTTTTAAAGAGCTTTTTTAAAAAAGCGCGGTTCATAATTACTAATATTTTAAAAATACACGGAGCATATTAGAGAGCGTTATTTATAAAAGCGTTGTCTTAGGGTCATAAACTGCTGTCATAGGGTCTCAGAATATTTTTTAATTATTTACATATAACCGGTTCAAATCAAACCCCTAGTTAATTTCTTCACCAAACCTTTCTCTATGGAAGTAATTTCTTCACCATAACTCTATTTTTTAATTATCTCTCTCTTCCCACTCTCTCTCCGGTAGCAGTGTAGCATCTCCAATGTCGTTGCAACTCTAGAATCCCCAAATCTTTCTTCGACATAACCCATCTCATCTCCGACCATGCAACCATTTGTATTTCATCTCCGACGCAACCCTTCTCTGTGCGACCATGTCTCCGACACGACTTCGCGGCGCCATTGCATCTCAACTTCTCCGCCATCGTAAGTGTCGCGCACCACTTCTGTTTTTCTTGCCATTCTCGTTTCTGTTTCATTTTTTTATTTTCTTCTGCAAATTGTAAGGGTTTCATTTTCTGTTTCTGTTTCGTTGTTAGGGTTTCCTTTGCAAATTTTTAGGGTTCTGTTGCAACAATTGGTACCTTGCTAGTTCTAAAAAATAAAACAATTGAGCATAAAATAATTGTTGTTAAAAAACCTGCAGGTTACTTATGACCTTAAATGTTTTTTCTTGCCGTGCTGCTTTAGACTTGGCATAATGTATGCAACTTCATTTCAGTTGCTTAACATTTCAAGATTTATGGCCAACTTGTGTGTATTTTGCTATGAAGTTCAGTTTATCTATTTTCAGATGATTTATTTGTGTGTTGCACATTTGATCTCAATAGAACTAATTGAATTTCAGGTATCTTGCCATGGTTTTGTATCATGCTGGAGATATGGCTGGAGCTATTATGCAGCAATACAAGGAGCTAATTATAAATGAACGGTGTCAACACTGCTTACAGGCATTAATCTCTATTCTACTTATCTTGGCTCATCTGCATAATGTTTCGGGATTATATATTCTACATTCTAATTCATTTTTGCTTATGGTTGTATCTGTTGTAATTATGTCAAGCCAAATTGGTATGTTACTCTGGCCAACAAAACAAAATTTGGTTGAAATGTGTATATATGGTTTCGAACACATGACTAGACTGGTCAGACCTCTAAATCTGGAAGATCAGAAGCCAGTGTCACCATTCAATCTGGTTCAACTTTTTTTGTGAACCTATTTTAACTTCTTTTTGGCTTTTTTTGTTTTTCTGATTGATGAATGTTGTTACTAGTAAACTTGTCATTTTTCTGATTTATGTTTAGTACTTCAATGAGCAGTTGGCATATTATATTACATATTGTCTTACATATCTGTATTCACATTCATAAATGTACATGTATTGTCTTAAACTTTTCTGATTGCTCTGGCGTACTTTTGCTGACAAGATTATTTTATATAATGACAGGCGCATCCTGATTTGATACATGCATTCCAAGCTGATGCAGTTGCTGGGGGATCTGGAAGTTCGGGTGCATCAATGCTGCAATGATGGGTGAAGCTCTCCCCAGAGGAAGGGGAATTGATGAAAGGGCTGCCCGCGCAGCTGCAGAAGTCAGGAAGAAAGTTGCAGCAAGAGGTCTCTTAGTACGTCCTCATGGTGTGCCGGTTCAGGCCTTTCCACCCTTTACACGACTCCTGATGCTGCAGACAATGGAAACACATATGGAGCAATGAAGGAAGCAAATGGAGCAAAAAAGGAAGCGAATGGCACTCCTTCAAATGATTCAACTGATGCTGAAAAAAGCGAATCAGTGGCTGTGCAAGAACAGGTTCCAGTTGGACTTAGCAAGAGGTTGTCGTCGTTGGATGCTAAGAAACAAAAATCCAAACCAAAGCCTGGGGTTAAAATTTTCAACATTAAGCTCTAGTGGTACTCCGCTCAACTTACCACCATGATATGATATGCATAAGGTCATCAAAGCAAGAAGTAGTTGAATACTATACTTTGGTGTTAGAATTTATTTTGTATCCTTTCTGAAAGCATGCACTTACTCTATAAGTTTATTAGGTAGGATAAAATCAAAATGGCCAGCCAATTGAGTGTAAGGGGAATTTCTAAAATATATTTGGAATTCTCTAATAGCTATATTAATGTAGTAAAATTAAATAACTTAATGTATCACTTGGTCAAGTGGTTGCAATGTCTGGGTTTAATTCAAACCAATGCATCTATTAAGTTACCAAAGGTTACAATCTTTCTCTAGAGTTATTTTCTTTCACCAATTGTTATGAGTTCAAGAGTTGTTTTCTTTCACTAATTGGTATGAGTTTTTCTATAAATAGAGATACTTTAGAGACAGAAAGTAGAACACAATTTTCATGTTACATGAACTAAATTTCTGTCAAAAATATTTCTGAGTCATTTCTTCTTTTCTCTAGTGCACAAGAGTAAATGAAGGAACTTTATTCTGTAAACTATCATTGATCGATAGGTTTGATGTTAATGTGCAATTCACTTTTAGGATTCCAAAGTATCCTAAAGGGGATTCGCTGGTTAACTCGTTTGCATCCAACATATATAGATTGATGGGAGCAAATCGAACCTAAAGCTTAGTGTAATACACACGCTTTGGAATTTATTTGTGCAACCTTCATCATCATCAATTTCATAATCTTCTTGTTCAAGATTTGCAGCATACCTCCATCAAAAGATCCAACATTGAGCCCAATAGTTCCATGATAGTAAGTTATGATAATGATGGAGTTTGATCATAAATGTATAGTAGAATTTGCACATCACAATATATGAAGTTGTATATAGAGTTGCGACAAATTATATATACACACACATATATATATATATATATATATATATATATATATATATATATATATATATATATATATATATATATATATATATATATATATATATGCGTTGAATTATTTATTTTTTGAATTGTAATTAGAGTTTGAATGAACATGGAAGATTTATGGGAAAATACCATCAATATATGAGTGTGCAAACAAAATTGGTATATGGAAAAATAACATCAATATATGACAGCGCTTTTTTAATTAAATATTGTTATCGCGTGGCTAACATATGACAACGCTTTTATCTTTAAAATAACACCTACGGCAGCGCTTTTCTTAAAAAAACGCTACAAAAGCTTTATTAAATGCCTATGATAGCGCCTTTTAGAAATAGCGCAATTTAATACCTACGACAGCGCTTTTAAGAAAAAGCGCTATTAAACACCTAAGACAACGCTTTTTAAAAAAAAAAAAACGTTTTAAGATACCACCTACGACAACGTTTTTCTTAGAAAAGCGCTGTCAAATGACAGCTATAATAGTTTTTTTTTTCTTCCAAAAAGCGCTATAAATTCCTACCTAAAACAGCGTTTTTCAGAAAAAAACGCTATTAAATATCATATACGACGGCGCTTTTTACATTTTAAAAGCGTTGTCGTATCTTTTAACAGCACTACATACTATAAAAGCACTGTTAAATGTATAAAAAAAAACGTTGTTAAAGCCTAATTTTGGTGTAGTGCAAAAAGTGTTATTTGAGCATATTGGTACAAATTTAATAATAGCAGATCCGTTAACAAAAGGTTTGATGCCCAAAACATTCATTGGCCACGTTAAAAGGATGGTCATTATAAACAAGTCCTTGTTAACATTTTACTGTGATCTATGTATATACATGTATGATTTAATATTTATATTGTATGACACTTGTGAATTCAATTAAAGCTATGTTTCTGCTTTTTTTTTTCTTCTTGTTATCCACATTATATAGTATACATTATTATGTTAAGGTGTGACGACAAAAATGTCTTTTGAAAGACGTAAAAGACACCAATTACGGTATCCTTTAAAGTGATTTGGATTGAATTGATTTGTGATACATGGAAGGAATCAAGTTGATAGATAACTTGTGACCGACATGATCCAATTATTTTAGTTCAATTAAAGATGATAACTAATATCCCTCTCCTTGACCTAATGGAAATTAAAGTCAATTGGGGTTTTATTTGGAAATTCAAAATAACTACTATCCCTCTCCTTGAATTGCAATTTGTAAATATAAAAGGCCATAAAAATAGAAGAAAAGACAATCATTCTAGTTCTTTTCTTAGAAGAATAGTATCTTCACCATCAAAAGATACAAGGAACGTTGGTATTGAGCATGCTTGAATTTATTCAACTTTTTTTGCTAGATTTGGCGGTTTTTGACTCATCGAACTCCAAATATCCAATTACGATAGGTACAATATACAAAAGAGCAGGTTGTGCAGCCTGAAACCAAGCCAAAAGTGTATTATAAAAATGCACTCCTGAAGTAACAGGGCTGTTTAATTTCCTCTAGACAAATAAAATCGCAAAGCCAATGCCACAAACATAACCAAAACATAATCTCCAAATTAACTCTCATGTCTCAAAGGTTTGATTAGAAAGAAAGAGGCCTAATTAACCAAAAACTTCCTAATCTCCAAATATAACCAAAACATAGCCAGCACTATAAAATACTTTCATGTTTCCCAACCGAGTTTGTATTATATTTTAGTGTCGAATTGAAATAGGCCATGCATGTAAGTTCTTGTGTTTTAGTAAATTGGGTACTCCTAAATTCCAAGTGTTTTCATAGGTGTGATAAATTAAATTTTACTTAGTTTATTGTTTAAGTAATAGTTATAGAAAACTAATGAATTGGAATTGGAAATAAGTAATGATCCTTTGCATTGTGATTACTAATTTTCAATCCAAAGATTAGGATGAGATTTCTTCTTGTGTAGGTGCTAACATGTGAGGTTATTTTGTCACTTTAAAAGAATAGTATATTTTTATTCCAGAATGTGTTATGCAATAAAAATCTAAGCTTAGCACAATAAAAATCTTCATGCCTGCATGCATGTTTTGGAATTTGACAACAAGACCGATTGTGGGAGTGTTCTATATTAAGAGTAAAGTTTTGTGCATGACACAAATCTCTGGTTTTGAATGACATAGATGAAGTTTTTGGATCTAATTGAATAACATGAGAAATTAATAGAATGTCTAAACACTAGTTTAATTTGGGGATTATGTTAAGAGGGAACTAGTTGCTTACTGGCTAAGTATCAATTGACCCATTAATTAATCTACTCATTGTTTAGTTGTTATACGTGAGAAAGGCTTAGGGAAGGAAAATTGTAAAACTCTTGTGTTCCTATCCAAAACAAAATAAATTTGAATGTGATATTTCAAACCCAACTTTTCTTTTGTGGCATCATATTTTTGTTTTGTATGAATAAGAATTTGTCCTTGATCTAAATGATTCAATTTATGATTTGATGAAATTTTCGAGGTATTGTGCTACTTGAAACCATGAGTAGTGTATGTATTATATAAATTATTTAATTGAGTATAACATGTGTTTATGAATATCTTATAGAAAGGCCTTCCATGATTTAGTTTTGTGAATATAGAATTTGAGAACTCAGACCTATGCGCCTTTGAGTTTTGAGTGTTTGGTTAATTTGGTACTTGAAGAAGTATAAAGTTGAGAAACATGCTTAAAGAAAATTCCATGAATAACACATGCATTGCAAAATTAATTAGGTACACCATGTTGACTATAATAAGAGTTGATAAGTGGATATGGTAAGAATTTGACAATTTATCATTATTAGTCTTATGTATGTGTCTATAAGTTTAAAAAAAACAATTATAAAGTAGTAATATATGGACAAATTTAAATGTTAATTAATGGATAATGACACATCCCGTGTCTAAAAAAACAAGAATTTTTTTTAATAATAATAATATAATAAATAAAAATAATTAAAACACTCCACATCACTCCCTCATTTCTCTTTCTCTCTCACACCCCACTTTCTCTTTCTTTTCCATCACACTTTCCTCATTCTTCTCCTTTTCTCTCGGTCACCCTCACCCTCCCCCCATTTTTCATTTTTGTTTTTTTGCTTTTCTTTCCTTTTCTTCTTCTTCTCCTTCTCCTTCTTCTTCTTCTTCTCACTCAAAAATCAAGTTAGTCTCCTTAAATCTTAAACCCTAAGTAAGGGTATACAAGTTCTTGGGTAAGATTTTTTTTGGTTTTGAGTTTGAGCTCTAAGGAAGGAGAAGGATACCCATTTATTGAGACTCTTTGAGGTAAATCACAACTCTTATGTTAATAATAAATCTCTAGGAAATGTAGTTTTGTTTCAAAATCTTATTTTGTGTTTAGAGTAGATTTAATGAATTTTTATGGTTTCCTAGAGTTAGTTAAATTTTAGAATAATTTTCCTAAAGTCTTAAGAATATTTTTGATACTCAGATTTGTCAGCTGAGGTCTTGCCGCCTACTCTGTGAGTTGTTGGAGAACAAACGTAGCTGATTCTCCGTAGTTGTGAGTTGACGACGGTTATCGTCATTTATTTTTTTACGCTATAATTATTATTTTACTCGTTTTCTATGTTAAAATATTTATTTAAAAATTTGGGAAACACAACCTTTGAAATTTTATCTCTACTTCGTCATTTATTTAGTTTAATGCTCTTTATTATATAATATGTTATTAACTCGATATATACGTATGCGTTAAAAGTATTTAACTTGTGAACTTTTATGCGATTGAATATATTTTCCGTGAATTACGATGAATTGAAAAATGATTTTAAATACGTGTTTTGGAAAATCGATGCTATGATTATTAAATCTTTGACGCCGTTAGGTGCACCTAGTTACCTCGTTTTGATTAGGGAGAATTACCTGTTAGATGGAGCCGCCCCTATGTGAAATGTCATCCGTAGGAGGAGAGGGCTATCAACGAGATGTAAGCTCCCTAATTGATGCGTGATGATGCGTTGCGGGATTGAGAGGAGAGGGCTATCCGTTAGATGGAGCCACCCCTAAGGGAAATGCCACCCTTAGGAGGAAAGGGCTATCAATGAGATGAAGTCGCCTCTTGGTTCTCGATAATTATTATTTTTACTTGTTTGCTCTTCTATGATGATTTTAATGTTATCCATTTTGATTTCGCTTCACTATTAATTGAATTTTTTAATATTTTTATCCGAACGGTTAAATTATAAATCTAGATGATTTCATTACGTGAATAATATAATCGTCTCAAGGTTGTAAAACAGTTATTCGTGCTTTTTTGTGTTTCCCTTCTAGTTGATGGTGATTGTTGTCTCCTCACTAAGTCTTTGTGACTTACTCCTTCATGTTGTTTATTTTTTTTTCCAGATTCACAAGCAACTGAGTAGCAAGTTCATAGTAGGCTCAAGTCTCGGTCGTGTTTTGTTTTGGTAGGCCTCTTTGATCGATGACCATTTTTTTGTAAAGTCAGTCTAGTCGTGTATTTTGCAGCTATTGGAGTTTAGATAGTCTTTTGGGTAATGTACTGAATGTTTAGATTATGTTGTTTGAGTTTGGCTGAATTTGATGTTTAAACAGGGACTTTGTAAATTTGGAAATGTTGAAATTACAGAGGATACTCTGTCGAAATTTCGTGAAAACATTATGTATATATTTTTTTGAAATGATTATTCAGAACTATTTATTTGGGAAATTGTTAAATTAGTTGATAGGCTTGCCAGGCTAGGGGTATAGCTTGTGCGCCGGTCACGGCGTTTAGTTTTTGGGTCGTGACAGATAATGTCTTGGGTTGAAGGTTGTTTAAAACTAAGATGTCAAGGTTTCTTAGAGGAGAAGAGTGCAGTAGACTTCAGGTAAAGCTGAACTGAAAAGTGTTAGTAATTTGCTTCCAACTCAAGATAATTCACTTGTAAAACTAAAGGTAGCATGTCCCATAATTGTAAGGATATTCTTAAAAAAAAAAAAGTTTTGTTTAATGTTAGAAAATAATAACTATATCTAGTATAAGTATTGTCTTTAATGTTATGTTACTTATGAACTATTGTGCATGTACGATCTTAACTCATAGGATATAGCTCATTTACCTATCTAATATTAATTGTGTTATAGTATACTGTAACTTAGGAAGTTGTCGCCTTTGGTTACTATTAATAGTTTAGAAACTCCAAGAGACAATTATGAATAGTTACAACTACTAAATAAACAAAAGGATGTTGCAACTTGTCAAATAAGTTGTTTAACATGTATGATAGGCCTCAAGATCTACAAGCATTGACCATGACCATCAAGACCATTTGCTTCAGTTTTTTTTTCTCCAAATATCAAAGGTTATCAAAAGGTTTCTTCTCGTTCATGTTTATTATAACTTTTATGAGTTTACAAGTTTACATAGTATAAAATATAATAAGGGACCTTACAATTATTCTCTATATTATGCTTATAATTTCTTTCGGTTTTATGTATTGTGTCTTCTAATACTTGTATGTAAATTATAAGTCTGCAGGAAATAAGTTGCTCTAGTGGTAAGTGAAAATTGACTTAATTTTACAATTGAGTTATGATAAGTAGCTCAATGCAATTTTGAAGATAAAATTTTTAGAGGAGAGAACGTTACAACCAAAATCATTATTTCGACTCTTATTATTAATATTATTATTATTATTATTATTATTATTATTATTATTATTATTTCTAAAAAAAATTAAGTGCATAGAATTATGTTTAATGAGAATATATGGAAGTATAGTAGTAATTTAATTTATTTAAATAATAGAGTACAAAAGAATATAAATGATAGATTTTAGTCTGCAAATGTGTATTAAGGAGTTAATGATAGGGTGAAATTTCTTAAAAAGTATTTCTACAATTAATGAAGGGAAAATAATTAAGAAAGAAAATAGAGTAAATTTAGAGTGTCTATTTTCCTCTGCCCAATTCACCAACAACTTGTATTAAATAACCTCTCAAACCTCATTCACTCTCTATTTTAGAGCATGATATTAGAGAGAAGAATGAGAAATTCTATAAATTATTCACTTGGTATTTTTTTTTAAAAGAGTGGAAGAAAACAATGTTTTTGCATGCATAAGAAAATTATGTTTTCTTGTAGATTAAATCATGTTGACTTGATGGCTTCTTGAATTTGGAATAATTGTTTAAAGTTAATGAGTTCTTGAGAATATGTATGCACTAATGTTTGTTAGTGTGCTGAATTGAACTGATATATCATAAACCCTTGCCTGTGTGTTTTGACTGAAGAGTGAAATGAATGATATTATTTGTAAATATGTATGTACTTAAAAGTATATGCAAATTTCCAATTTTGCTACCTACACCCTTCAATTTTTTTATAAAAACAAAATACCTAAAATGTCATTGATTATTTATATCATTCTTTAAACCTCATTTGTCTCTTCATCATCATCCTTAACTTCATAACTCATATCACAACTCATTAATAACTCATAATCATTCAAAACTCACAACTTACACCCCATAAGTCTCATCTTTATATTGTGGTTAAAGTCACCAACAAGATATGTTTACTGATCTGCGTTTGAGTTCCATTTTTTTTTAAATATGGGAATTTTACGTGAATTGAGTTCACGTACGTTGTACATAATTAATCGTACGCAAACTTAAATCATGTATACTTACGTGAACTGAATTCACGTACGTTATTAAATTTAAGAAATCTCAGGAAGTACATGAATCCAGTTCACATAAGGCTACATGATTTAAGTTTTCATATTCAATAGAGTTTAATAATTCACTGGCATTACGTGAATACAGTTCATGTACACCTACGTGAACTTAATTCATGTATGTGGCGTGAATTCAGATCACGTAGACGTACGTGAACTCAATTCACGTATACATGATCTTAGTTAAGTAAGTGAGATGTACATGAATTGAGTTTACGTAGGCGTTCGTGAATTCAACACATGTACGTGAATTCGGTTCACGTAAATGTTTGTGATTTTAGTTCAGTTCACAAATTTCTGAATTTTTTAGATGTTTTTATTGGATGCAAATAAATGGACCAAGCGAGAGACAATAGTGACGAAATGTATGATGTTTTAGACCCTGATTTTGACGTAATGCATGATGGTTTGGAATGTGATTTTGACGAAATGTATGATGGTTTGGAACTTGATTTTGACGCAATTAATGATGGTGTTGAACCCAAAATTGACGACGCTATGAATGACGGTGTTGAACCTGTTATAGTGGATTTGATTGATGTGTTTACCACCAACATGATGTTTGATACGCGAGATGATTTATTGTGATGGGTTAGAAATGTTGGAAGGAAAAATAGAATTGTCGTTGTCATTTTTAGATCTGAAACTACGACAGCACGACCAAGAACATAGACAAACTTAATTCTTGGTTGTGAAAGAAGGAGAAAATATAGACCTTGGAAGAATCCTAAACCTATGAGGAGTACCTAGACTAAAAAATGTGAATGTCTATTTAGATTGAGAGGAACACCATCAAATGTTGGTGAGGGATGGTATCTCCATGTAGCATGTGGTCTCCATAACCACAAATTGGCCAAAAAACTGACTAGTCATTCTTTTTTAGGTCGATTGTCTCAGGTAGAGAAATATGTACTTGGTGATATGACGAAGAACATGATCAAACCAAGAAACATATTGATGACATTAAACGATCATAATGTTGAAAGTTTAATAACAATCAAACAAGTTTACAATGCACGTCAAACATATCGTTCATCACTTAGAGGTAATAGAAGGGAAATGCAACATCTAATGACATTGATGGAACGCTACAAATACTTGTATTGATATAAGAAGGTAGAGGGTTCAGATGAGTTGAGGGACTTATATAGAGTGTATATGTTGAACAAGTTGCAGTTATGGATAATTGAATGACACTTCCAAAAATGGGACATGTGATTGCTTCGAAGTTTAATTTGGTTTTCACTCATTATCACTTAACCAATCACAAACATTTTTTCCATTTAGAAGTCCACCACCAACATCTACGTCAGATCATCATATGATTGTTATTGCATTTGTTAACAATTGTCATTCCATGTAGTAATTGTGATATTTAATTTGATTCTATCAACCTCTTTTTATAGTTTAAATTATTGATTTTAATAGGTTTACTTGAAGTCAGATTCTATCAACAGCACTATTAGAGGAACCAGCATCAGATCGCCTGGCACTGGAGGCTCTTGAAAAGCTTAGTTTTACTCTTCCATCATTGTACTGGATGATATCCCTCAAATGAGTGTTTGGTTTCGATTGTTCAAAAGACTTAGGTTTAACCGCTCCTTCAAGTATCCATTCCTCAGGAAGATCTATGTCCTTCCAAAGGATGGTTTTTGGAATAATAGTGTTTGCTTTTAATAGATCTGTTTGTAAAAATAGGGTTTCACCTTTTTTTAACTTCAATGTTTTTTGTGGCCATAAAGGCTGAGAACATAGCCTTGTAATGAACTCTATATATGATTGTAACGTCCTAATTTCAAGGTTTATAAATATTAGACGTTCAATCTAAATAGTAAATTATAAGTTTACAATTAATTAAATAATTACCTCGGAGATTAGGCAAATTAAATAATAAGATAATACGATAAACTTAGCTTTGTTTTTTTTAATGTTTGTTTTATTTAACAAATGAATGAACTATACAATATTTTATGTTTAATTGTTAGATGAAACAAATATAATTTAAGTTAGGAATGGCTAGTTATTATAGGTAGATACTGAACCTACACAATCTAAGTGACGTGGCTTGGATTATAACATTCGATTCCGATTAAGTGGTAGAAAGTCTAGGCTAAGTTGCTGCAACACTTGGATTATAACAATCAATTCCGATTTTAGTGGTATAGGCTAAGTTGCTGCAACTACCTTCCGTGGAAACAACGCTCAATTAGCGCTCCAATTCAGCAATTCACACGTAACGTGTTAATCGTGTAAATGAAGGATATCGTATAAGAATTTAACTATAAATAGCTACTAAGAAAAAAATAGTAATAATACTTAATTAAAAATTCGAAAGATAGAACTATATCAAAATGGAGAGTAGCTAAACTATTTTGCGGCTGCGATAACGGTTAATAGCAAGTGTCAAAGAAGGAATTTTTATTAAGGAACGCTTCAAGAGGTGAGTAATCACACCCTTTAAACTTTCATAGTACATTTATTTTGGGAATTTGAGATGGAAAAAAAGTTAGATATTTTGAATGGTACTCTCCTATAAAATTATATTTTGTTGAGAATCTAACTCTATTAAAATTGGGATTTTATGAACTGCAATAATAGATTATAAATTGATTTATTTACTATTGTTTGTTGAATTACTTTTGTTATGATTGTTTGAATATATATTCTTTAAAAGATTGTTTTATGATATTTTCTTGAATGATTAGTATTATTATATATTCAAATAAAATATCATATTATAAATATATATATTCTTTAATAGATCGTTTTAATTATATTTTCTTGAATGATGGTTGTCATTATATATTCAAATGAAATATCATATTGTAAATATATATTCTTTAAAAGATTGTTTTATTATATTTTCCTGAATGATTGTTGTTATTATATTCAATTGGAATATTGTATTATAAATATGATCTTATGAATATGATTGTTAAAAATATGAATTTGATTGTGTGTGCTGGAGATTGGGTCTTGTACCCCACATATTGATGAGTTTTAAACTTCACAAAGAGATAAGGTTTAAACTCCTCACGGATGGGTCTTTGTACCCGATATAGATGAGTTTTAAACTTCACAAAGAGATGAGGTTTAAACTCCATATGGATGGGTCTTGTACCCCACATATAGATGAGTTTTAAACTTCACAAAGAGATGAGGTTTAAACTCCACATGGATGGGTCTTGTACCCCACATATAGATGAGTTTTAAACTTCACAAAGAGATGAGGTTTAAACTCCACACGGATGGGTCTTGTACCCCACACTGGATGAGCTAGTGCTCCACATGATGAGATAATACTCACTTCACGGAAGTAGTATATCTCCATATAACGATGAGACATCCTTGAATTGATTGGTTTATTTTCTGCAGAATAAATGTGTATATTGGATTTATTTGATTATTATAGATGTGAATTATCATTAATTTAATTGATGAGTTTTATTAATTATTGGAAGTAATTGGTCATTATAGAAAAATCTTAGTTATATTATATATATTTCTAAAAGAATATTTTTGGAAGAAGGCGGGTGCCATGATCGATTTTTCCGGTTACCGCGCCGGCTGAGGACAATACTTGCTTTAAAATTGTGTGTATTATTCACTGGGATTTAGTATCTCATTAAAGTGTTGTTTTCAGAAAACGAGACCGTTGGGGACGTCGAGAGTAGAGAAGTTCTACCTCCTTTGAGAAGGGTGACTTCCGTAGATTAGGTTAGTAGATCAAGAATAAGTACTCATAGTGTCTACATCGTACTTTTATTTCGGGATTAGATACAATTGCCTAGTTTTGAATATTTTGAATATTTTAATTATTAAAGATTTTCAGTTGTAAGGATTTATTTTAAAGATTTCATAACATTATTACTTTCGGACAAATTATTATTTATATAATATGAAATTTTTTTTATTAACTCAATTGTTATAAACACGTAACTAGTCGTTACAATGATTGCTACAGGAATAGATTCTGGTAGCATTTTGTAATTATGAGTTTTGATTTGCAGAATAAGGGATTTTAGTATGTTTGGGTCTTTTAGAGATAATGAAAAATCCGGATAACATTCAAAAGAAATTGGTCCTTACCAGTTATTAAAATAGATTTTTGGAAATCTTCAATAGTTCAACAAAAAGATGTTCAAAACATTGCATCAAAACAAATTTTTGCCAGATGGCAAGCTATCCTTAGTATTTTTTATTTTGACATTGAATTTTTTAAAGGAGACCAAAACAGGACTTGAGCGATGCCCAGAAAATCCAAAACCTATTTCTTCTGCAAAACCCATCTAGTCTTGGGCAAAAGCAGTTGAAGAAGAAAAAGAAACCCAAAATGAAATCCAAAAATGGCTTAAAGGCCAACAACTTTTGAGACCTCAAAACTTTGAAGCAATCAAAGGTTTAATAGCAGAAGACATTAACTCGCAAAAAGCCGCAAGCCTCCGGGAGCTCCAAAAGGAGATTGAGTGTCTCTCAATGGAACTACCATTTCCACAGATGCTTGAGAGGGGAGAGTCTTCAAAAACCTCTCCTCAAAAGATTATTTCAAAACCTTCACAGGAGGGATCATCCTGTAAAATCATTTCAAAACTTCCTCAAGAGGAATTTTCAAAAATTACTTTGAAACCAAATGAATCTCATATTATTGTAGCAAACTTTAAACCAAAATATGATTATTTCATTAAAAAATAATTTGAAAATATTTGGACAATAGAGGATCACTATTATAATAGAAATCCTCAATTGGTCATCTCAAAAATTTTCCCAAAAGGCTTGTTTTTCAAACCATTGGATTTACCAAAACCTCAGCCTTACTATAAATCTATTCTTGAATTGACGGGTTCTGTAACAATTCAAGACAAGGCCCAGTGGACTAATCCACTGCAAAAATCCATAAAATAATCCCACCTTCAAAATGGGGATCAAACCTTTATACCCAAAACAGTTACCACTTGACTTCAAAACCACAATAAACCATTGCAGGACATTCAATTGTTGGGGCTACCAACATGCCTGGTACAATATTTTCCTCATCCAAAACAAGAAATTTAGTCATACTTGGCTATTTTTCTTTAATCTTACCATGGATGCCTAAAAAATCCCTCAATGGTTTGCCCATTGGTGGAAACTATATGGCTCCATCCCTGAAATTCTAAAACCGGAAGTCCAAGATAGCTTCCAACTTGACAAAATCCAATACAAACCCATAGACAGATAACGCATTTTTCACCCTATCATGTTGTTCTCTACAAAATTCTTTTGACCATGGGTCTTAGCATGGTATTTTGAAATTGACCAAAAAGACACCCAAACAATCCTAGTTCGAAAATTCAAAGTTAGCTGGTGGACAAAATTCTCCATTCCACCAAGTATCAAAATTCAAGTCGTTTCAACATGGCTTCAAAAACAAGGATTGATGAAACCACACCCAATGCAGACTCAATTCGTGGCCCAAAAATCATTTGCCCAAACACAGTTGGCAGCTGCAAAAACTAAAGATGAATATTTTGCGATTATGGCTCAGCTTCTAAAAAGCAAGACCAACTCCTCAAAATTTTCCTCAGGTACTACTTCAGAAGCTTCCATGAACTTGAAAGATGAAAATGAAGACGACTGTTTTGGTATCTTCACCCCTACAAAATGAAAAAATTGGTCCAAATTTAGGGCCCAATCCAAATATGTAAAATAACGGGCCTAGCTCAATATTGGTTATGATCATAAAAAAAAAAAAAAAGGGGGAAATTTCTTGGAAATTTCAACATAAGACAAAAGCAAGCAAATTTTCGTAGAAATTTCATCATAAGACAAAAGCAGCTTGGCACTTGTCTGCCACCAAGCTGAAAATTCAAAAAGTAGAAGGAATCTCATCATTTCCTCCACAACACAAGCTAGCAATAGAGGACATCTTTGACTATAAAAGGAATGCTCATCTTCACTTTAAATGTAGAGTTTTACAACACAGAGAGTTATCTATAGAGTTTTCTCTTAGAAATCTTGAGTGTCTCAAATTTCATAAACTTGTAATCTTTCTTTTCAGTTTTCCAAAACCAATTGTAAGTATGTTTACGCAATAAATTTTATTGTTCATATACATATCTTTCATTTTGCAAAACATAAGTATGCTCTGCACCTGCAACTTTAGTTGATCTTGTGCATCAGAAACAAAATTGTTGCATGTTTATATTTCGCTTTTGATATGAACCTTGCTTTCTTTCATTTTGTTTTTCAAATTTTTTTTCTTATTAACAACAGAATTAGATTTGATTCTTAACGATATACCAATCTTCTCGCATAAATCTTTATGGGTTGATTTTTGCTTTGATATCTTTCGCTGCACCCTTCTCCTTTGATTTGTACCCTTTGATTCTCGGGCGTTCTTGGTATATATATATATATATATATATATATATATATTGGAGACTCGATTAAAATTATTTATTGGAGAGTAATTTAACTAAGTTACAGAGAATTTATTATCGACAAAAATCTTAAGATGTCACATGTTACTAATAAATTCACCTGTCAATTGAGTTGCAACGAGAGTAGATATTTTTATTAAATTAGATTGAGAAGTGAGTAATGTGATGTGTGTAAGAGTGATTAGATGTTGTAATGATTATTTTACTAAAAACTTAAATATTTAATAATAATAATTTTTTTTATAAGTTAAAAATAATAATAATAATAATAACTCAGCACTTTTAAAAAGGCATAAGCGACCCCCTCCTTCTTTTTCCTCATTCTGCTCCCTTCCCTGCCTTTTTAATATATTGTGTTGGAAGTTTAAAAAAAACATAAACCTCCATTTTTCTATTCGATCTAAGCTTCCATTCAAGAAGTATTAGAAAGGAAAGTTAGTCCCTCTACAAGGTGATGCTTGTAAGCTAATTTATTTGAGGTGATATGTAAGACCCTGAATTTTGTAAACTCTAATTTATGTTATTTTAGTGTATTTTGTGTTGAATTGCTTATGCCTTTAGCCCAATTTTTATTTTATGAATTAAGTAACAAACATATATTTTGTTAGAGTTAGTAATATGTTTAAAATATATGTGTGTGTGTATATATATATATATATATATATATATATATATATATATATATTTTAGAATCAATTAAAATTATATATTAGAGTATAATTTAATTATGTTACGAAAAAATTTATTTCCGATCAAAATTTTAAAATGTCACTTGTTGCTGATAAATTTATTTGTCAATTGAGTTACGACGAGAGTAGATTTTTTTTTTTTATTAAATTAGATTGAAAAGAGAGTGATGTGATGTATGTAAGAGTGTTAGATGTTATAATGATCATTTTAGTAATATACCTAGTTATTTAATTATACTAATTTGTTTTGTTTGTAAGTTAAAAAAAATAAAAATATTCCCATCCCTTTTATAAGTAGGGCCCGTGGTCTTTGTCTTCAAAACAACACCATCACTTTCTTTCTCCTCTTCTCTCAAATACTCAAAAACCCTAACCATTCCTCCATTGATTGAGCTCCAACAAAGCTTCAAAATCAAAAAGGTTCAATCGCAAAAGTGCTCTACTGCTCAAGGCAAATCCATTTAACTAATAAACTCAAGGAAAAAAAAAATCATGCGGGTGTGTGTGTTTAAGGGGGGAATATTACTCTTTTTTTTAGTGTTGCTTGCTTGACCCTTCTTGTTTGTTGTTTTTGGTTTTGTTGATGCTTGTATTAATGAAAAATAAAACTTTTCGCTCCTCTTTTCCTCTCAAACCCGCGAGCTCAACCAATAGAGGGAGATGATTTTTTTGTTATGAATTTTGATTGTGTGCTTTGGGTAATATGAAATTGATGTTGTGTGTTCCTTGAAAAACTAGAAGAGAAATAAACCGGCTCATGGTTTGTTTGATCCACAAATAAATCCATATTTCCTTTCTTTTGAATAAATTGGAAGTGTCAAATCCATACATGTGCTAAATTGTACTATCTGCAATGAGCATTTTATGTATGAACTTGAAAATTGAAAGTGTAATTAGTAAGATGTATCTGAGATGCTCTTTGTCAATGTAGAGTGCTTAGTGAGGAATATGTGCATTAATTAGGATGTGTGAATTATGTCTGGTGTGCTCCATGATTGTTTGGTGTATATGATATTATGATGCAATGCCTATTATAATACTGGTATAAGAGAATTAGGATGGCATGTCATACAGCTTGGCCCTTCTATTTCGTATGCAGATTATTGATCTTGTTAGAGGATTAGTTTAAATGGTGGAACAAAATAGATGAAATGTGAATTGAATTTAAAGGATGACTAGATGCATTTTAGAAAATTGCTTCGTACTACAACTTAGGACTTTGAAATTAGAAAAATATTTATTGATATTTTTGTGTGTGATTATGATGTTATGAGGTAAATAATTCGATTAAACATTTAGTATTCAAAAATGTAGTGGATCAAACTTGTAGTTATTGAGAAGAAAAAAAAATGAGTTATGGCAAATTTAAGAAAAAATTTGTGGTTGTGTGAAAAATTTTGAGAAAAATAATTTAAAAGTTTCGAATAATTGTTAGTGAATTCTCGAAAAAATTGAAGAATGTTGATTTCTAAAAATATATTTTTATATGTTGAAAGTGTGTATTGTGAATAATAATACGATTAGTCCTTACTCGTTTTAAACTATTTATTAAATATACTCTAAGGGGATTAGGAGTAAGAAAAGGTTTGTAAGGTAGTTAAACTCTCAAGGACTAATTTGAAAAAGTCAAACTCTATTTGATTGAAGGTGTCGGCACGAGCAAGATTTTTCGTTGTGTTGGATTGTGGTAGTGATAACGGTGGAAAAAGATATAATTAAGGTAAGAACTCCTGCTAAATTTTTAGTTTGCACATATGGACCTTATATGTGTGATTAGTGTATGATTGATGTGTGAATATGTGATTATGCATTCTTGAGTGATAATACGTGTTGCTACATGTTATGAATTTTTATTGATGAGAATATATCTTGAGTATACTCTGTGAAAAGTTTGAAAAATTATTAGTGTGTAATGAGTATTAAAAGGGGAGTCTTTTAATAGCTACATTTACATAATGATTGTTGAGAAAGAGTTAGAGTATGCTCATGCATTTATAATTAGTGGTGACTATGATGGGCCACGGTGTTAATGGTGATCGTGATGGGCCACGGGATGGTTCAATGAGTTGATTGGTCCAGAGGATTTTTAGTCGTGTAGGTCTGTGATAAACTACACTTTGGTAAATCGTGCTGATCTGTGATAGGTGGCACCCCGATAATTAGTACTGGTCTGTGATAGGTGGCACCCCGATAATTAGTACTGGTCTGTGAGAGGTGGTACATTTATGATTTACACCCCTCGATGAGAGTTTAAAATTCCAAAATCATGTGCATTGACATATAAGTATTGTATTAGGGTGTTTGGCATATGAGTCATGTTTGTTATAATATGATATTTGTATATACATATTCTGTTATTGTTTGTTAACTTTGAAGTAGCAATATCGATTTACAAGGAAAGGGGTTTGAGAGTTTGTCTTAACAATCTCCCCCTTTTTGATGATGACAAACATGTTAATTTAGATTTTAATTCTGATTCTAATTTTAATTTTGAATAGCGTAGAAATGAATATTTAATGCAAACAATTATTCAGCAAAATGAATATTTCATTAATTTTTAGAATAACAGCTTTGCAAAGTACAAGACAGAAGTACCAAATTACAAAAAGGACTTCTAAATATCAGAACATATAAAACCTAAACTTAATTTTCTCCCTTTGTCATACAAAAAGGAAGGAGAAAAAGACTCCTATTTAGCCAAAAATGGAGAAGATACTTTGGAAGAAGAGGATTTGGAAAGATCTGGAATTGGTCGAGGAGTTGGAGAAGGATGTGAACAGGAGGAGGATTTAAACCAAGCTTGGGAGCAAACTGTTCTGTCATCCACGTCCGTAGCAGGGTAGTCTCTAAATCTTGTTGAGTTTGACGAGCCAAAATAAGTTGTAGGGTTGCCATAATTTCAGAGTTGGTTGGTTCCCTTGGTGGAGTGATAATAACAGGAGGGGTAGAGATTGTAGGTAAAGTGGCAGGTAAGGGATGAGGGGAAGGATGAGAGGTGGAAGGTTGGTTGATGGAAGGGACATGAGTGGTTGGAAAAGTCAAAAACTGACTAATTCCAAAGATTGACGAACTAGTTGTTTAGGGGAAATATACGCAGGTGACATGGTTGAGACATTTTAATGGGGGAGTAAGGCACACAAATTATTTGGTGGAGACTGGAAATATTGGGAGATGGATATTAAGTCAGTGGAGGAGACGGTTGATGGTTGTGGAAAACGGAGAAATATGGAAGATTTGTGGGAGTTCTGGAGAACGTTCTCGGTTTTCAGGAGAACATTCTTGAGCAGGCTCAAGTGCTCTGTCTATAGATGGGGAGGCTAAGGCTACGGCTGCAGCTCTTCTTCAGGCTGAGCGCCTTCTTTTTAGGGTTGTTGGGAAGGAAGAGGTTGTGGGGGCAGGCTATTTTGATGCTGTGATTTTCATGTGGGCAACATTTTGGTTGAAAATTTGGAGATTTTGAGAAGGGATTTTTCATTTGACAATGGGATTTGAAAATACTTGAAACTTTTGTTAAGATCATACCATAGGGAACGGTATTTTTCTTATAGCCTTTTGTGGCAGCGGCAATCATGTGATGGATGATGAGATGGTAAATAATCAACGCATCATTGTCAGAAACATACTCATGACTTCCACAGTGGGGAAGAAGAGTATGTTGGCTCATGTTGTTGAAGATTTTAGGGAGAGGTTTGAGATAGGTGGACAGATACCGAGTGGAGTCTTCCTGAAACAAATCAGACAAGACTTCAGTCTGGTCGAAGTTAAGGGCTGAATACCAGTTGCTTCCAAAAATAGCAGGACCTTTAGTTGGGAGGTCTAAAATGGAAGCTAGGATGTCAGGGGTTAGCCATATCTCGATTCCATTAATGTTGGATATGATGAGAGATTTATCAGGGAAGGTTTTGGCTTGATAGTAAAATGCCCTGATAGCATCTGGAAAATAGTGTTCAGATGTTTGCAAAAAGGAGGTCCAACCCAAAGTGTTGGACAACATTTCCATCCACTATTAGTTTGTCAAAGACAAACACTCTTCCAATGCCAATGGGACGCTGATCCCATTTGGCTTTGAACAGCTTGATGGTCGTGGAAGGGATTAGAGGAGAAGAGTGAGGTTTGGCTTTTTTGGAGGGAGGAGAAAGTTGAGGAGATGAATCAGAGGTTGAGGATGAAGATTTAGAGTTGGGGGATGAAGAACGTTATGGGGTTAGAGAACATTTTGTTGGTGGTGAAGGAGACGAAATGTGAATGGGAGAATGTTTTTTATTAAGGGAGTGAGATGTTTGAGGAACTGGAGAACGTTCTTTGAGAGGAGAACATTCTTGATTTGGGGAGGGTGATAATTCACAGGGTGGGGAACGTTCTTGAGGTGGAGAACGTTATGGAGAGGTGGGTGGAGGTTTTCTCAAACCCTAAACCCTAAACAAAATTTGAGAAAACCTCAACCACCTCTCCAGAACGTTCTCCATCTCAAGAACGTTCCCCACACTGTGAACTCTCACCCTCCCCAAACCAGGAACGTTCCCCACACTGTGAACTCTCACCCTCCCCAAACCAGGAACGTTCTCCATCTCAAGAACGTTCCCCACACTGTCAAAGAACATTCTCTAGTTCCTCAAACATCTCCCTCCCCTAATCAAGAAGTTGTCCTATCAAAGAATGTTCGCCCATTCATATTTCCTCTCATTCACCACCAAAAAAACGTTTTCTAACCCCAGAACATTCTTCATCCCACAACTCTGAAGCATCATCATCATTCTCTGATTCATCGTCTCAACTTTCTCATCCCTCCAAAAAAATCAAACCTCACTCTTCTCCTCTAATCCCTTCCACGGCCACCAAGTTGTTCAAAGCCAAATGGGCTCAGCGTCCCATTGGCATTGGAAGAGTTTTTGTCTTTGACAAACTAATAGTGGATGGAAATGCTATCCAACACTTCACTGATACTTTGGGCTGGACCTCCTTTTTCCAAACATCTAAACACTATTTTCCTGATGTTGTCAGGGCATTTTACTGTCAAGCCAAAACCTTCCCTGATAAATCTCTCATCATATCCAACATTAATGGAATTGAGATACGGCTAACCCCTGACATCCTAGCTACCATTTTAGACCTCTCAACTGAAGGTCCTGCTATTTTTGGAAGCAACTGGTATTCAGCCTTTAACCTCGACCAGACACAAGTCTTGTCTGATTTGTTTCAAGAAGACTCCACTCGGTATCTATCCACCTATCTCAAACCTCTCCCTAAAATCTTCAACAGCATGAGCCAACACACTCTTCTTCCCCACTGTGGAAGTCATGAGTATGTTTCTGACAAAGATGCGTTGACTATTTACTATAACGCCCCAGATTTTTTTTGATCCAAAACGTTACTTGAAACATATTGTTTAGAAAGATTTACGACAATTTTTTTTTTATCTAACTACCTAACATTTATTCATGCAAATAATTAGTAACAACCACGTTTATTTAATTTTACTAAGAAAATGTTTATTCAAGACTATAACAAGAAAAACAATAATTCCTAACGGAAGGGAACCCACTTCCGTATTTCTAGAATCCTAGTGCATGTTAAAAGTTGGTGACAAAAAAATTAAAAAAAATAAACTTAGAAATATCGCGGCAACTCTATCATTACAAAATTGTATTGAAAACCCATTTTTATCCCCCGTTCGCCGCACATTAATACTCATCGACTACTCTTGAATCTCCTCGAACTCATTAGTACCTAAAATGTTGTTGTAAGGGTCAATTTTATCCATCATCCACATCAAACCCAAGTTAAACATATAGAAGAATAACACAAAATATATAAGAGTAAAAAACTTCCAATTTAAAAGAAAAAAATACACAAACCAATAAATTGCATAACAAAAATATATACATGATGCATGCTCCTAAAACTATATGATCCGGATATAAACCTGCCACTAAGGCAACTTCCACACAGAATCACCCATACCAATGGGGATAACCTGCCACTAAGGCAACTTCCACACAGATCACCCATACCAATGGGGAAAAACCTGCCACTAAGGCAACTTTCACGAAGATGCATATGCCATGACATGATATGATGATATATTATCAAAGAGATATACTTCCACACAGCCCACTAAGAATCATGTCATAACATTCAAATCACTTTTCAAAATCATCATCTTATTCACATATCACTAAGATCACATATCCATAACAAATAATCATGAAAATCATAACTTTCACCACATACACACAAAACTCAAGATTTGGTATCATACACACCATAAAGATTAACACGTTAACATATATAACAACAAGATTTAACCCCAACTCATACATCATCATAAAACTTTGTCACATATAACATACAAATTCCACTATTCTTTCACATTCATTATAAAAATTAAAACTTTATTACATATAACATAGAATTCATACTTTACTTCATATTCGCCATACAAATCAAAACTTCATCACATATAACATCAAAATTCATACTTTACTTCTTAAAAATCATATATATAATAACTTAACACAAAGGATTGGAGTTTCGTTATTTTAATTCATTAGTCTACGTATTATTCCTTTCAAAAGTAAGCAATCACAATTATTTATTTCATGCTATCCAACCAACGGTCTAACTATAATTTGTGTGGGGAAAAGCCCTTACCTTGGCCGCTTTCTTCCTAGTACAAATCTCTAAGCCCCACGAAGTTGTTCACAAGGAAAAAGAAGTTTCAAGCTTTTGATGCACGAAGAAAATAGGTGATGGCGATGGTGGCTAAAATTTGGTATTCTTTACAGAATCTTGTTTGTAAAGGGTTTGTGAAATAGGGTTTGTGATTGTGGCTAGGGTTTCAGTATTCCTTTCTATTTAAAGTGAATATTATTGGGTTGATAGTGTTGGGCCTGAATAAGGAATAGAAGGGAGAAAATATTATTATAATTATTATTATTATTATTATTATTATTATTATTATTATTAGTTAACCTTCATTAATTATTAGTTAACCTTTATCAAAACAAGGCATAAACTCCCAGCCCAACTTTCTACTCATTCAAATGGGTCGTGTGATACCAAACCACAACCCTTAGCCCAAATTTTTTTTTTTTTTTTGCCTTAGAAATAATAATACATCTACTAAATAATCCTTACTAACAACTTTACCACAATAAGTCGAACAAGGCGAATAATTGCCACACCAAATTTAATATTGAAAAATATATATTTATATATCCAAATTATTTTAATTAATAATTTTAGAGGATGTTACATTTACCATCTCCTCAACTGAAAACGCCTCAATCTGCCTCATCCATCACATGATTGTCGCTGCCACAAAAGACTATAAGAAAAATATTGTTCTCTGTGGTATGATCTTAACAAAAGTCTTCAAGCATTTTAAAATCCCACTGTCAAATGAAAAATCCCTTCTCATAATCTCCAATTTTCAACCAAAAACATTGCCCACATGAAAATCACAACATCAAAACAGCTTTCCCCCACAATCTCTTCCTTCCCAACAACCCTAAAAAGAAGGCGCTCAGCGAGAAGAAGAGCTGCAGCCCTAGCCTCAGCATCCCTATCTACAGTCAGAGCACCTGAGCCTGCTCAAGAACGTTCTCCTGAAAACCGAGAACGTTCTCCAGAATTCCCCACAAATCTTCCATCTTTCTCCGTTTTTCCACAACCATTTACCCACTCCTCCACTGACTTTATATCCTACTCCCAATATTTCCAGTCTCCACCAGATAATATGTGCACCTTACTCCCCCATCAAAATGTCTCAACCATGTCACCTGCGTATATTTCCCTCCAAACAACCAGTTCATCAATCTTTGGAATTACTCAGTTTTTGACTTTTCTAACCACTCCTGGCCCTTCCATCAACCAGCCTTCCACCTCTCATCCTTCCCCTCATCCCTTACCTACCACTTTACCTACAATCTCTACCACATCTGCTCCATCATGCAGTGTTGTTGCTTCCCCTCCTCCTATTATCACTCCACCAAGGGAACCAACCAATTCTGAGATTATGGCAACCCTGCAACTCATTCTGGCTCGTCAGACTCAGCATGATTTAGAGACTACCCTGCTGCGGACCTAGATGACAGAGCAGCTTGCTCCCAAGCTTGGTTTAAATCCTCCTCTTGTTCATCCTTCTCTAACTCCTCAACTGATTCCAGATCCTTCCAAATCCGCTTCTTCCGAAGGAACTTCTCCATCTTTGGCTAAATATGAGTCTTTTTCTCCTTCCTTTTTGTATGACAAAGGGGGAGAATTAAGGTTAGTTTTTATATGTTCTGATATTTAGAAGTCCTTTTTGTAATTAGGTACTTCTGTCTTGTACTTTGCAAAACTGTTATTCTAAAAATTCATGAAATATTCATTTTGCTGAAATATTGTTTGCATTATTTATTTACTGTCTAAATACATTTACTGCATCAATTGAGGGGGAGCTTCTACGCTCTTCAAAATTAGAATCAGAATTAAAAATTTAAATTAACATGTTTGTCATTATCAAAAAGGGGGAGATTGTTCAGACAAACACTCAAATTAAGTTTTGATGAAAATGAAAATAAACAAAGGTTAATTAAGAATTTTAATTATGATTCTAAATATTATGTTAATTTAACTTATGTTGTTGAGTATTTTTATTCAAAGATAGGAATCAAGCAAAGTAAAGAAATCAGATAAAAAACTGAACAAAACATTCTTGACAATATTATGTAAAAACGGAGAATGTTCTCCAAGATCAAGACTTATTAGCACAGCCTAAAGATCAATCAATCTCCGTTAGTTCGAAAAAGATTATGCCTCTATATTTCATTTCACATAGATGTATCAGTACTTGGCAAGGAACAAGTAGGAATCATTCTAGTTAAAGAAGGCATTCGAATCACTAAGTTAAAAGGTCATGAATCAAGCAAAATAAAAACGAGTTGTAACTTTCTTCAACCTAAACTGTCAAGAAAGTTAATTCAAGACTGAACCTCAAAATTGATCATCAATCTCCAGATAGTTCAGAACACTAACAGACCAGATTGATCATCAATCTCTCTTTCTGCAGAATCAATCTTCGTCTCGACAGAATCAATCTTCGTTTCTGCAGAATCAATCTACTTATTTCTGCAAAAGTTCATCACTACTCTCCAAGTTGCTTTGAACGAAATCAAGTCTCCAGATCAAAAATATATCATCAACAAATATATCTGAAGCTTAAAGAATCATTAAACACGCAGACAATCTGATCAAGAATGAATAAAACAGTTCAATCAAACAAAATTCAAAATTGTTCAAAGGCTGGAATATTTTAATTCACTTTTATTGGTTTTGGTCAAAACTGACAGAGCACTACCAACAACTCTTTTGACCATTATTAAATACTCTAATCGTCTATAAAAGGAAGACTAATACTCAGGAAAACTTAGAACTTCAAGTGCTAAGAATATCCATCAAATCACATACACTTACATACTTGAAAGCTTCTCATTCCCAAGAGAATCAGTTTTGAAAATATCTTCATACATCCAATTTGTTTTACTGAATTCTTTTAACCTGAATCTATTCTCAAACACGAGTTAAGCATAATTAGATTCAACCAATCTTCTTAAATCATTATTGTGTAAACTCAAAACTATAAGGATTGTTTATAGTTTGAGTATGATTAGAGTGTGAACTATAAAATCCTATAAGAACTGTTAGGTGACTTGATTGAATCCTTTCTGGGTGGAAATGAATTGCTGTTATAGATCAAGGTTGATCTTAACAGTGTAAAAAAAGATTGTTCTCCGTTTTGCTGTGAAAATCTCACAGTTGTGAAAATCTCATTGTGTAGTATCTCTTCCTTATCTCTATTTACATTCAATTATTTTAATTATCAAATTAAATAGAGAAGCTAAAATTGTAATTTTAACTAACCAAGAACATTCTCCGTTTTCTGTTTCCAGAACCAAGAACGTTCTCCCTTTTATGTTTTCATAACCAAGATCATTCTTGAGTTTTTTTCTTAAAGATTTTAACAAAAAAATTTAAGTAGTGAAAATCTCACAGTTGTGAAAATCTCATTGTGTGGTATCTCTTCCTTATCTCTATTTATATTCAGTCATTTTAATTATCAAATTAAATAGAGAAGCTAAAATTGTGATTTTAACTAACCAAGAACATTCTCCGTTTTCTGTTTCCAGAACCAAGAACGTTCTCCGTTTTCTGTTTTCATAACCAAAATCATTCTTGAGTTGTTTTCTTAAAGATTTTAATAAAAAAAATTTAAATAGGCAAATTTACAATTCAAACCCCCTTCCTTGTAAATCGATATTGCTACTTCAGTTACAAATGCACATCAACAAGTACAACCTACATGTTATAGTAAAAAAACTGGAAGAAGCCCTTACCTCGCTGTAGTTTCTAAGCAAAAAGCACAACTAAAAATCTCGCTCGTTCTTACACCTTCAACCAATAACATGACTCAAACAAAATTAAGTCTTTGAAGCCTTAACTACCTCCCAATTCGAACCACACTCATAATCACCTTAGAGTAGTATGTTCTCCTTAACAAAACAACTAGACAATAACCAACCGAAAACAATCAAATACACATGGTTATAAAAAAATTTATCACAACCGTAAACTTTTAAAACTCAAACATTTTTCATAAAGTCAACTTAAAGATTCATTCACAACTTCAACTTCTAAACTCAATTTTTCTTCACCACCACAAAAATAAAATATTTGACACTTTATTTTCAATATCTTTATTTTTCTTCACCAACTGTAAACAATTTTTATGAAAAAATTTCAAGATCTTTACAAAATTAAAATTTTACTTTAAGATATCAACTTTTAAATACTAAAACATGCAAGTCCCTAAAGCTGGAATCTTTTAACATAAAAATCTAAAACTTTTAGTTATAATACCAAGGTCAACACTTTGTAATTTTTTTTACTTAACAAGGCACCACCTTTCTTTGGAAAACCTATTTGATCATTAAAACTTAAATGAAACCATCTAAAAATATGATCAAGTCTTTGATTCTTTCTTAAAATTGACTTCATGAACACTTTTAAATCATCAACATCATCAAACTCTTGAAATTCTTTTTGAAGCTTAAAACTTTTTCTTGAAATACTACAGGTAAGTGTGCTTTAAGCTTAAAGTTGCGTGAATACAAGAGTTGACAAAAAATTAGTTTATAAAAGTTAATGTGTACCACCACAACTTCATCAAAATGAATTACTGAACTACATCCAAAAAATATTACACGTTAAATCCGAAAGAGTACGATTAAATTAAATCTAAAAGAGTACCATTACGGCATGCCTGTTCATGTTCTATAAAGCTACATTATGCAGTTGTCTTTGTTTTCTTCAATCTCTTAGATTATGCAAAAAAAAACACATAATTATAAAATAAATATAAGTGTGCTTTAAGCTTGACACCGGAAAGAACCATGCAAAGTGGCAACAATAATGCAACAGGTAAAGATAAAAGATATACTAACAAATTTGCTCTAACATTAGTGACATATTGTGAATACATATACACATTCGGTTGAATAATCTATTAGAAAAGAATAAACCAAATTCAAATAAAAAATTCAACAACTGAACTGAAATTAAGAATTTTAGCAATTTTACTTCCTCCTATATTAACATGGAACTTGATCGCACACTTCTACCTTCGTATATTTGCATAATAATTGGGAAAAAAAGAATGAAAATAGAAACTAAACAAATGCTTAAAGTAATTGAATGAAAACGAAAAAATTGATTACATTTTAAAATTATAAAAGCTCATATCCCATCACTACTACTATAAACATTTACCTGTCAACTCGAAACAGACCTCCCTTTCCTTCTGAAGCTCTTCTTCTCTTTGAAGCCATCATGTCATAGAGGCAACAAATCATCTCATTCGTTTATCCTACCATTTCCTTCCATCTACTGCGTGAAAAAAAAAAAAAGATTATAAGTAAAACGAAAAAATAAAATTTTGAAGAGGAGAAGGGAAGAAAAAGATTAAATTTTTTTATCTGCATCTAAAAAGAACCAGACATTTCATCTTCCTTCTTAGAAAGATAACACAACATATATATCGCAAATTTCAATGTCAAAAACATGAAAAGATGCGGCTTGAGCATTCAATCCATTTACGTTTACCAAAAAATAATTTAAAATGCATAGTAAAAATAAATATAATGAGTTTTATCTTTTTCAATGTGTATACATTTATGTTTTCTAGCCTACTCTTTAATTAAGCTCGTGTTTTTCTTATTCTCAACTGTAAGTGGGCTTTTGTAATTTTTTTTATTGTTTTATATTAAATATACTAATGAATATTTAAAAGATAAATATTAAATAAAGATAAAAAAATAAGACCAAAAAATAAAGATAAAAAAATCATGTAAACAATAAATATATCTTATAAATCATAATTTTTTCTTTTATAAATGAAAAAAAAAAATCCCTAAAAATTTTCTCGAGACAGTATTATAAAAATAAGTGATGATTTTTGTGTTATACGAAGAAAATGAAAAAATATGCAATTTGATCTGAGATTAGCAAAAATATAAGGAGAAGAAAGGCGTGATGAGCTTTTCAAGATAACTGTTCCACGTTATTTGCTTTTTATGACTTATTGTTGCACTATTATTAATTTTGTGAGTTTGTTGCATTTTTGCATATTTCTTAAGTTTTGCATTTGGCTCTATGTATATACGCGTGGTAGTAGTGCATCTCCCAAAAATTACATGAATTAATACTCCAATAATTAATCACCAAAATTTAACAAATTACTGTAAAAATAAAAATAAAATAAAGAAAAAATAAAATGATATTAAATTATAATAACATATTTCTAATTATAGGAAGATTATATTAGTCTAAGTTGTCTCATTAGATGACATGTGTCAAATTTGCCATGAAGTTTGATATATTATTATGTATACATAAGGAAACAAATATTTTATTATCTCTCCTTTTACTGTACACTCCAAGGAAAAATTAATTTTCCCTTTAATATCCATTAACACAATCAACAACAAAAATCACTTCTATTTTATTTTTTTTTAAATCATCTTTTTAATCATGAAATAGAACTTTTCTTTCAAAATTTATTTTTAAATATAACTAAATAAATTGTTTTTCAAATTTTCTAAAAATTGGTTACAACATCTTTGTTTTCTTTTCTTTTCCTTAACATTTTTTGACATAATGCAAATAAAAATATATTAAGAGTTTTCTCCAATGCTAATTCAGTGTCATCCGTCTCGATATTTTTTGGAGAATCAAGAAGTTGTGTAATAACCTATCTTTTATTTATTTATTTATTAAGTTTAAAAGTTAATTAATGAATATGTTAATTTAAAAATAATAATAATAATAATTTTATTATTATTATTAATTCAGGAAGGGCACTATTGTAAAAAAATTGGTTAAAGGAAGGGCAAATGGATAATTTCATTATTCTAAAAACTTACCCACAAACAAAAACAAGAAATTCTTTTTTTTTTCTCTTATAAAAATCACATTTCGTATTTTCTTCTTCTTCCCATTACCGTGAACAAACCCCACCATCATCCCAACCTCCAACCCTCTCATTTTTCTTAATTTTTCCAAATCCTTTACACCCAAAATTTTCTTAAAGTTCTTTTCAACCGTTTTTAAACCTTGCATGTCCAAATTTGTCCCTACCCTCTTAGAAATCAATCAAGGCAGAATGACCCAAAATTGGAGAATTTGAGCCAAAGCTGCAGTTCAACAGAGTTAATCAGAACTTCATCTTCCCCTTTAACACAAACGGTGAGTTCTTTACATTAATCTATTTTATCATGAGAGATTGGGGGTTAAACTGATTTAAATCTTTTCTTCTTGTTCTGAAATTATTTTGGGAAAAAGGGGATTAGGAAAAAGAGTTAGAATGATTGAGGAAAAGAAAAGATTAAGCATATAGGGAATTTTCAAAAATTGCATATAAAAGATATTTGATGATCATGCATGTCTGTAAACTCTAATAGTGTGATGTTTTAGAACTGATTTATATGTTAAGAAAGTTTAGTTAGATGAGCAGACCTTGTTTTAAGGTTAATACGTTTGTCGAACACTATTTATGGTCATTACTGCTGCTGCCACTAGTTTTGCCTCTAGTAAAATGTCTTCAATATTTTGCCTCTCGTAATCGCCCTTAATTTCTAATTATTGTAGATAGGGAATTTTCGAAAATTGCATATAAAAGGTATTTGATGATCATGCATGTCTGTAAACTCTGATAGTGTGATGTTTTAGAACTGATTTATATGTTAAGAAAGTTTAGTTAGATGAGCAGACCTTGTTTTAAGGTTAATACGTTTGTCGAACACTATTTATGGTCATTACTGCTGCAGCCACTAGTTTTGCCTCTAGTAAAATGTCTTCAACATTTTGCCTCTGGTGATCGCCCTTAATTTCTAATTATTTTAGCCTCTGATAATCAACGTATTAGTTTTGCCTTTGGTTTCAGTTTTAAATCAGAGACTTAGGATTTATTTTTATATGAATTAATTATGGTTTCTTAAGCTGTTTGTAAGTATAATGTATGCATGACATAACATTTTATAATGCATCTCATTCATAAAATTCATGGCATTCATGGTTCAAATCATGGTGGGATATTGATGGGGTTGTTTCAGGCATGAGACAATAGGTAAAGGAAGAACAATCAGGACGCTGGTTGGGGCTGTGGCCAAGCCAACTTTACCATTCAGGTCCAATTATTTTGGTGATTCATATCAAAACAATTGGACAACTTTTCCATACTCTAAGGAAAAGTTCCAGCCATGCATTTCAGTTACTTTAATTTAGAACTAGAATTGACATAGTTTTATGAAAGTGTTTTATTGCATAAAGAGCATATAATTTCATGTTTTCTAAGCCTCCTTGAGAAGGATATTTTTATTGCCTTTCCCCTATTTTTGAACTCACTGGATTTATTTCTCACCCCATTTATTCTAAAAAAAATTTAGCAGCTGGGGGTAGTTAGGGAGCAGCTTGAGGTTGGAGAAGTAATTTAGTTCTTTTTTTTTTTTTGTCACAATGTAGTAAGGCTTGATGTAGTCAAAGTTTATGTAAAAGTTAAATGCAGAGACTTGGTTAATTCACTGTATCTTATCAATCAGTTTCAAACAATTGTAAACTATAATTCTATATGTAGTTCAATTGTCTAAATTTGATTCTTGTTAATTACCTTTTCTTACTTGACTCTACATTATTGAAATGTATGAATTATAATGCCAAATTCTAGATGCTTGGTATTAGGTTTTACAAGTTGTTATTCAGGCACAACACAAAAAAATTTAAACACTCTTTTTTTTAATTACGTACTCAATATAAAATTTCAATTTTATTTTTAAGTTTACACTACAAGAAAACACTCATTTTGTGGCCAACATATAAAATATTTTGTGGCTGAAAAAAGCCCTCACAAGTTACTGACCGAAAAAGCCCTCACAAATACTAAAATTCAAATTTGTTGTTATTTGTGGCGGAAAAAGCCCTCACAATGGATTTGAAATTCAGCAGAATTTTGTGAGGGCAAAAGCCCTCACAAAATTACACCGTTGGGCCTTTGTGAGGGCAAAGGCCGCCACAAAGTCACTCTTTTGTGACTGCATAGGCCGCCAAAAAGGACTCGTTTGTGACTGCAAAAGCCGCCACAAAGGACGTAGCGTACCGTTGGCATTTATGGCTGCATAGGCCGCCACAAAGTCCATTTTTTTGGCTGCAAAGGCCGCCACAAAAGCCCACATTACCATTGGCATTTGTGGCCGCTTTGGCCGCCACAAAGGCCCACTTTTGTGG
This sequence comes from Cicer chorassanicum, assembly GCA_037974735.1. Lineage (NCBI taxonomy): Eukaryota > Viridiplantae > Streptophyta > Magnoliopsida > Fabales > Fabaceae > Cicer > Cicer chorassanicum. Next base: position 40,121,160 of record JBBPBP010009779.1, read on the forward strand.
TTACTTTGGCCGCCACAAAGTGTCATTGTTCTCCTATAAATACAACCCTTCCTCTCATTTTTCAATTCTACCTTCTCTCTAAATTTTCTCTCCACCTTCTCTCTACAAATATTTTTTCTCCAAAATTTATCTTTTAGTTGTTAAATTTTGGTAAGTTGTTAGTTTATATTTTATTTTTTAATGTTATTTTTTATTTGAAGTTATTTTTTAATGAATATTAAATTTTTATTGTTTTTGACAGTGGTGCTATTGTGATGATTGCGAATAGCTGTTACTTGTTTGTAAACGTCAAGTCAGACACTACTCGGCATCAAGCATGTAATGCATTTTAAATATAGATTATTAATTATATAATTATTATTGTTATATGGTTTTTTAAAATATTTTTGTACTTAATATTTTATTTTAGAATGTAGATTAATATATTATTTTTAAATGTAGATTAATATATAGATTAATATATAGATTAATATTTTTAAATGTAGATTAATATATTTTTGTACTTAATATATTATTTTAGAATGTAGATTAATATATTTAAATTGTAAAATTTATACTCAAATTAAAATGTAGTAATTTTTTAATTGATGATGAAGTGCTATTTTTTATTATAGTTATTATTGGTATTATGATTTATTATGTTAGTAAAATATAATTATATTAAGAAATTGTAATTTTTTTAGCAACAAAATAATATTTATGAAAAATAAGATTTATAATAATG
>JBBPBP010009779.1:40126776-40137962 GCA_037974735.1 Cicer chorassanicum
AGCACTACCTTTTACCAAAGGAATTTGTAATCCATAGTGATCACGAATCATTGAAGTATTTAAAGAGCCAAGGTAAGCTCAACAAGAGACATGCCAAGTGGGTTGAATTTCTTGAGCAATTTCAGTATGTGATCAAGCATAAAAAAGGTAAGTCAAATGTTGTTGCTGATGCACTTTCAAGAAGGTATGTTTTATTCTCTACTCTTGAAACTAAGTTTATTGGTTTTGAGGTAATTAAGGAATTGTATGAACATGACCCTGAATTTTCTCAAATATATAAATCTTGTGTGCATGCTGCCCAAAATGGGTATTTTAAACATCATGACTATTTGTTCAAGGAAAAGAGGTTATGTGTGCCTAAAAGTTCCATTAGGGATTTACTTGTGAAGGAAACACATGAGGGGGGATTAATGGGACATTTTGGAGTACAAAAGACTTTAGACATGCTGCATGAACATTTTTATTGGCCACACATGAAACGTGATGTACGCAAATTTTGTGAAAGATGCATTGTTTGTAAGAAATCTAAGTCCAAAGTTATGCCTCATGGTTTGTATACTCCTTTACCAATACCTAACTCCCCTTGGATTGATATTTCTATGGATTTTGTTTTAGGTCTTCCTCGGTCTAAAGGCGGAAAAGATTCAATTTTTGTGGTGGTGGACAGATTCTCCAAGATGGCTCACTTCATAGCTTGCAGAAAAGTGGATGATGCTTGTCATGTGGCAGATTTGTTCTTTAAAGAAGTAGTTAGACTTCATGGTGTACCTAGAAGCATTGTGAGTGATCGAGACACTAAATTCATTAGTCACTTTTGGAGGACACTTTGGGATGAAGAAGATTGCAATTTGAGGGCAAATTCAGTTCAAGAAGGAGGGAATGATGAGGAACTAGAATGCCTAACAAAGGAAGGAAGCATAGAAGATATTCAAGGTCTTGGAACTCCAATGACAAGAGCAAGGTCAAAGAAGGCAAAGGAGGTTCTAAATAACTTGATAACCACTTTATTTGAAACAAGTACAACTCATGAAGACTTGAAGCCCAAGATAGTCAATTGCTTAATCCAAATTGAAGAAGCTAAGGAATGAAGGCTGATTCTATGTGTTATCAAATTTTAATATTAGTTTTAATTAAAGTAGTAGATTGAATTAGTAAGAAATTTGGGTCTAATTGACAAAACTTCAGTTGGGCCAAATTTAAATAACTTGTAAGGAGGTGCCACTATAAAAGGCAAACTCTTATCTTTTTTTAGGGGATTTTTTAGAACATTATTTTTGTGAGGCTTTTTGCTCTCTAGAGTTCTTGAACGAATTCAATTTGAACTTATCAAGGGTCTTAATCCTTGTGGCGTTCTTTTTTGGCTTATCAATCCCTAGATTGTGGCGCCATTCTGTTCTTGGTTCTTTTTATTGAATAATAATAAGTTTGAGTTTCCTTTACATCAAACCCTAATACACATATTGTGCCAATTTTCGTGTTCAGTAACCTGTTACCATATCTCGAGTTCTACACACTTGTTTTCGGTGATTCAACATCCTAATTCGCGTTTCAGAACGTCATCTTTCACCTCGTTTTGGAATCGGCCGATTCTGAGGTTCGTAGCTCCGGTTATCGCGTCCTCCAGCAATACGCGATTTTGGATCCAATCCGTAAGTTTCCAACCTAGAACGATCCTTATAGTTTTCAAGACAAACAAATTCATATCACTCCGTCGACTAGTGGTGGTGTATTTGAAGATGAATTACAATTTCAAACCATGTTGTGTCCAACACCAATTAATAATACTTTTGAGGGATTTTTGTCGTCGGGTAATATTCCATCAAATAATGATGGAGTGAGTGGAGCTAATGATTAGAGCAATTACTATGATGATTGATGTATTTGAATAATATTTGCTATTTTTATTTTTGGTTTGTATGAATTTATGGTTTGTATGAATTTGCTATACATTATTATTTAATTATGGTATGTTTAATTTTTGGTTTGTATGACATAATTTATTAATTTTGGAATGTTTTATTTTATTTGGTATATATAATTTAAATTTATAATTTTATATAACTTATTAACATATAATATTTATTTTAAATTGAATATAATTTCAAATATAATTTATTTTGTTTGATATATATAATTTATTAATATATAATATTTATTTTAAATTTAAATTTTAAATTTTAAATTTTTAAATTATATTAATATTAATTTTTTATATATAATATCATTTTTTAATATTAATTTCGAATTTTATAAATTTATTTATTTTAATAAAGTCAAACATTTGTGGCGGCCTAAGCCCTCACAAAGGACATCCTTTGTGGCGGCCAAAGCCCTCACAAACTTATTATTTTATGTCATGTCATTCTTTGTGGCGGGCTTTATTTTATGTCATGTCATTCTTTGTGGCGGCCTAAGCCCTCACAAATGACAAATTTTGTGGCGGGCAAAGCCTTCACAAACGCTAACTGTTTTAAATTCGTAGTCTTTTGTGGCGGCCTAAGCCTTCACAAATTTGTGGCGGACTTTTCCGTCACAATTTTGAGGACTTAAGCCCTCACAGATGGTAACAAAAAAAAATGAATTTTGTGGCCGTTTTGGCCGCCACAAACTTTTGTGACTGACTTATTTGTGGCTGCCAAAGGCAGCCACATATTCTCCTGTTGTGACTGTTTTTCCCCTTTTGTGAGGGCATTTGACCCCCACAAAATGATGTTTTTCTTGTAGTGTACTAACTCAATTTCAACTTTCTTTTTCAATTCGAATAGACAAAATCAAACCACTTTATTTCCTCAAAACACCTTTTCTTTTCATAAACAAAATTTCACTTATAAACACATCAAATAGGTGTAAATTAAAATTTTTAATAAGTTAAACAAGATTTAATAAATGGAAGTTCAAACTCATTTATTTAAAACCAACTCATTTCATAACTTAAACAAAAAAAAATTTAAAAATCATTTTTTCCCTTATGGTCCCTAGGGTTCGGCCACAACCAAAAAAATTGGAGGTTTCTTTTCTTTCCATTTAAGTAATATACAATACTAATTTGGAGGTTTCTTTGATAGGAAAAGAGGAGATAAAGGTTTTCTTTTTCATTAATAGAAGCAACAACAACCACAAACAAGAAAGCTCAAACCAAAACACTAAAAAAAAGATCACACTTCTACCCTTTAAACACACAGCCACGGGTAGAGAGAGATGAGAGAAAATGACTTTCTCACCTTGAGTTTCTTAGCTCAATTTGAAGCTTTCTTGGAGTTCAATCAATGGAGGAAAAGTTAGGATTTTAGAGTTTTCTAAAGAAGATGGAGCAGAGGATTGTTTTTTGAAAAAAATGAAGGAGATAGTCGGAGGAAGTTGTGGCCGTGTGCTATATAAAGGGGACGTGGAAATGTTTCTTTCTCTCCATCCTTTAATTAATCTATTCTGTTAATTCTAAATTAATCTCAAAAAAAGTTCAAACCACAAAAATTACTCACTTAAATTTACTTCTAAATTCTTACTATTGTCTTTTACGACACTTAGTCGTAACCACATCACATTACACATTTCTCATTTAAAAACTATTTCAATCCCCCATCCGACAATATTTTTTATTACATAAACAGAAATACAGATAACTTTTGTCGTTAATTAATTTTGCGATAAAAAGAAGTCAATTATTAAAATAATAAAGTTTAATATTCTTTACTAAAAAAAATATTTCTGAGACATACTAGAAGCCTTATTCAACCCAAGAACTTACATAAAAAGTTTCTTCAAATTTCAAATTATATTTAAAATTCAAAAGTGGTGCAATCGCTCGACTGTTTCAAAGGCAAGAAACAGCTGTAAATAAATTTTTTTACGTAGGCATTAAATAAAAATATTTCAATTATGATAACATAAACCTTGTATTTTTATTCAAAATAGAAAAAGAACTGACAGCCGGAGGAACAACTTTTTAGCACAAAGCATATGCATAACGAAATTTAACTTAAACAAGTACTATTTTCTAAGGTGTTACAGGAAACATTCACATGAATATTTAAAAATTAAATTACCTGAATTACTAAAGCCACCTTAGTCATTACACGCACTCTACATAAAGTCTAACTTAACTTTGAAGGAACTTTCTAAATAAATATAAAAATAAACAACTTCATCACTAAGAATCTCGCACAAGATAACAACATATCTCAAAAATGGACTATCATAAACTTAATATGAAAATAATAATGATACAACTCAATAATAGTAGAAACCAGGAAGAGCTACACACACAAAAATTCCTGGAGTAAACTGTTCTATCAACACTTATTAGTGCTCTATAGACATTCTTAGCCATTTCCAAAGATAGCCATAACACAGCAATTGACGAAAAAATACAACATAATAAAAACACAATTACACCCTTGTTTTCCAAAGAGACCTGCTTCTCCCTGACCTTTTCAACCTCAGACCTGAATTATTAAGAAATAATTTGAGATTCCAAATAACTAAATAATTAACAGCATCATCCATTAAGGAAGAAAAAAAAAGCTTAATTTCTATTTCTTAACAAACTCTGGTGATAAAAAAGGCATTCATGTAAGAACATAGCCACCACTAAAGAACAGGGAAAAGACTGGACACAGTAACTTTCCTCAGTCTATTATCGTACAGAATACATTCTTTGAGATCTACATAGGTGCTGTAATCTGATGAATCTTGTGACCTTACGAACCTAGAAGTTCCAAAACTGGGAAGTGTATTCTAGAAGGAAAGGAGATCAATGGCAGTAAAGTAGTCACTTAGTTATATGACTGAAGACAGTTTAGCTGAAGTTGTTGTATTGTAACTTATCAATTGTAATTAGACATATGTCAGTGTAGTACTCAGTCAGAAGAGTCAGTGGTGTTTGTTTTGTACAAACTGTTTTCCTGTTGGAGGGAGAATTCTTCCCTTGGCAGAGTAAAATCAATTTGGTTTTCGTTGGGGGATATAAAGTTGGTTTGGTGGCTAAGATGGGAGAGTAAAGAACTATGAGTGATAAGGTGGTGTCGGATTCGATTCCTACCTATAGCATAATACTAACAAATTTACATACTAATATTGACCATTTCAAAAAAAAAAATTGGTTTTCATTTATTCTTTCCTTCTCTTTCTCTCTCTTTCTTTAAGAGTTCTTTTCACAATCATAAAGGGTATATCAAATGGAATGAACTGTCGTTTTTCGAGAGAGTACCAGTGTGAGCAGATGGAATGGAGCCTAGGGTGGAATTCTTAGTATTCTATGGAGTCTATCAAGAAACTGGCCAGATAACACATTACACAACTTGAGGCGCTGCAGGAGGGAATATCAATAATAGGGGACGCCAAGAAACTAAGTGAAATGGATGCAGAGACAGGAGATCTATTGGGAGGATGACGACGAAGATGATGCTGTGGTGAAAAACCATACATTCTCAATGTAGAAAAACCAGAATGGTGATGGACCAGAGAAGAGCTGCACCACCGAGACTGGTGACGGAGGGTGCGAATGGATAAGTTGAATTACCCATCTTTGAAGGAGTTGACCTGATCGAATAATTGCAAGAGCAGAATAATTATGAGGTGCAACAGATTTCTCCGGCAGAAAAACTTTAGTTCGCATTCCTGAGTATGGAAGGAGCAGCAATACAATGGTCTTGATTTTTCCGCCAAAAGAATTTGGGTACAAGTATGTAACATGTAATAATAATCAATGATTTTAACATCTAAACATAAGTACACTGAAGGGATAAGCAGTCATAAAATTTAAAAATCCTACATTGTCTATGAATCACAAAATTGAAAGTTGTAATTCTACTCAGATTATTTTAGCACTTAAAAGTTACATAAACTTCTTCAATTTTAGTTTCTGTAACTTATGAAATCCATGCATCAATTTGTAAATAATTCTTTCCCATCCTTAAAATTGAAAATCTGGTTTAGTAGCTGAGGCTCGGTATCAAACCCAAGAGATGCCCAGTTTGAAAACTTCCTTCATTACTTAATTGTAAAGCTAATGATAATGACAGGGTGTGAATAAGCTTCCATGTTTTCAATAAAAGTTCACTTGTGCCAGATCTGGCTGGTTTATTCTGATTCTTAGCTTTTGTCAGTAGTTCGCTAGTTTTTTGACAGACTGACCAGTCTGGTCTAGGTATGGCAATGAGATGGAGGCGGGTTTTCACCTACCCCGCCTTCCACTCCCCACAAAAAATCTGCCCCCACCACCGACACTGGTCTGGCCATAGAACCGTGATAGAAACACCAAGACAGGGAGACACACAGGTATTGCTCAACTATTTTAAAGGTCTTTGCATTTTACACGAATTACTAAATCGGAATTAGTTCCTGAGTTCATATGGTGAGAAACAATTCAAAACCTGTATCGTAAATTCCCACCTCAAAACAGCATTGTCCCGGAGTAGATGATCTAACTGCAATGAAGCTTGAGACTTCCAAGAATTGAGATCACTAGCATCTTTTGCCTGCATAAGCAACAAATCATTTCCAAAATGAATAGATAGGATAGTAATGAATTTTATTAAATACGAACAAATATTGTCAACAATATCCGTGATAGAATTAACATACTATAACATCCTGCTGGTCAATGAGATTCTTAATGTCTTCTTTGATCTTCTGTAGAAGTATATCTTTTTCTCCTATGTCTTTGCTGTACTCTTTGAAAACATTGACATATCTAGAGTTTAAGTCTTCCATATACCGCTCCAAAACAAATAAATTTAAGTCTAGAGAACGAACTTTCTGCATTAGAATCTTGAGAACAGTATCCCCAGGCATCCTGCCAACTTGTTGACGGATTTCTTCAATTGGATCAGGAACACTATTACTTTTTACTGTATCATGATTGGCAGAAGTGATATCGGAAGAAGGGTCCGAATTGACTCCCCCAACAGTATTTTGATGAACATGTTCACTCTCAGCCGGATCAGGATGGGGTAATACTGTCTTCTTATCATCATTACCTTCTCCAGATGCAAATAGATTGTCCTGAGTATTTATCAAATCCTCCAGCATTCTCTCAACAGCATCCACACCATAAAGTTCAACAACACTTAGAGTGCAATAAAATTCTGAACCGTAGTGGCTTTGAAGATTCAACTTTAGGTATCTCACCCATTTTGGTTCTTTAAGAACAAACCTTTGAGCATGCCTCACATTTGAGGCAGTAAAATTCCCAAGGAAAACCCAAACATCTGTTGGAAAGCTCAGACTTCCATGGATTTCAAAGTCTTTCAAATTGGAAGAGTGGTGCTCAAAATTAGCAATTTCTATAGTATCAACTAAAGTTTCTTCTGAAAGTTCTATAATGACAAATTTCTCCTCCACAGAACAAGGATTTCGAAGATACTTGTCTTTGTCCCTGCTTAAGATATTAGAGGCCCCTTTGGCTTCTTTATTAGAACCTAAAACTTTGGCTCCCTTGGATGCTGAAGCATAATTGTATTCTGCACCACCAGGCTCCAATCTATGTATTACGCTTCCAGATTGACCAGTGCCAGACTTAACTTTAGAACTGATTGCCCTGCTCTTGAATTCATCAAGACCAAGAGGCACAGTCCAAGGTAAGCGATCAGATTTTTGAGTATCATTTTCAAGTTTGTTGACAGATTCACAACTCTCAACTAAATGCTCTTCTCTATTGGAAGAATCAGTATTTTCTTTATTGCAATCACCAGGTACCGCATAATCATCACTTTCTCTACTAGTGAGTGACTCACCAACAAAACCATTAGCCTCATAACCTCCACCTTTAGAGTATAATAAAGCCTCGGACGGGACGCAAGCATCAGTTTCTTTAATAAAATATTTAGCAGGATCAGAGATTTTACAAAATCCCTGGTTAACTTCATTCCATTTTGATAATCCAACTGAAATCTCTTCAGATCCATCTACATACAAAGATAATAAACTGACAAATAAGATTATGAGACCTGCGTCTGCAACGAAGTAAAAAATATATTTTCATTTTACAAGAGCAAGATTGATAGAGCAGAGTAGAGTAGATATATTAATAGTGAATGGAATAGTATTTAATTAAAATGGAAATATGGAACTGGTTACAATGAGAAAACCAGAGCAAAAGCTCTTAGTAGATAGAAAAACTATTCTCTCGCTGCCTAACCGCTAAGGTAATAAAAACTGATGATTGCATGATTTTCCCCCACAGCCCATGCTCCCTTCTTATCAGGAGAAAATACTAATTGCTTGCCAGGTGGCCACTACTCTTCTCTTTCTACTTCTTCCTTTCATACACTCTCCAAACTTTAGGCTTAGTGTGGTTCACACCCACCAGCACATCACCCTCACTTGGGTTGGGCTTAGGTAACATCCTATCAAAAATTATATAGAGTCTATCTAAAAAGGGAGGCACGGTGCATGGAGCTCCCACCAGATGTGGTATTGAGAAGAGAGGGTAGATGTATACAACCTTACCTCCGCTCCGCAAGAAGAGAGGCTGTTTCTAGAATTTCAACTTGTGACCTCAAGGTCAGAAGAGAACACTCTTACCATTGTGCTAAGGCTCGGGCAATATGCAAGTTGTTGAATGAGAGAAAATGAGAGACATATGGTGAAACCGTGTGTCTGAACTATACAACAGAGTCGGTTTTAGGCTCAAGACAATAAATACAAAAATAAATATAGGAGATACTATTCATATTTACATGGTATGATATGATATGCAATAAATACAAAGATCATAAATATATTTTCAACACAAGTCTATTTATTTATTTTAAGAAAAGTCTTCCCCAAATGACATGTGGTGAAATTTCGCACTTCTATTTCCTATCCTTCATTTTCCCACACCCATGCAATGCAATCTTGTACGAGATCTTTACTAGTTCGTTATAAATTATCCATCCAAATTCATCAAAACCACTTATGTTATCAATAATAAAATATATGTACAATAGATACATCATACATTACAATGAATGACATACAAGTTAATATCATTTGAGAGAAACAAAAGACTAGTCCCATAAAATATGGCGAATCGCAGTCCAAATCTCCATCATAAGAAGTTCCCACATCAAGCATCTTGTTTAGAGCTACGGCTGAGTTAAATTTTGGTATCCTAAGACGGTTTTACCGTGGAATTATTGAAGCTACAAAATGTAGCTTTTGATTTAACATCTGTCCAACATGAAGACAAACAGACACTAAATATGTGTTTGGCTATACGGTGTCAAAAATTGATTTTAGTTAAAAGTGAGTTGAATGTAAAATGATTTACGTTTGGATGCATTCACCTCACATTGAATCGAACCGTAAATTTGAACGTAAAAATAACCTCTCCTCTACAATCTGAAGCTACAAAACCTAGTTTCAAGTTAGAATCAATTCTAGATGCAAAATCAATTTCAATGAACATGACTCAAACATGTCAAAATCAATTTTATATATCTAGAATCAATTTTGGATTTGCGGTAACTAAAATTGATTTTGAATTAATTGATTTCGTAAAATTGATTTTGGTTAAAAGTGAGTTGAATGTAATGTGATTTATGTTTGAATATTTTCAGGTAAAAGTGAATTGAATATAATGTGATTTATGTTTGAATATTTTCAGGTAAAAGTGAGTCAAACATACATTTCGGTGTAAAAATCACATTAAGACTCAGAAGCTACAATTACTAGCTTCAAGTTAGAATCAATTTTGGAGGAAAAATTGATTTTACTCAATATCACCCATACATATCAAAATCAATTTTATACCTCCAAAATTGATTCCGTCTCCTCTAAAAGGGGAACCAAAGACAAACCAAATGCATCTAACAAATACTATCCATATATGGAAATAAAACAAAAAAGAAAGGATAGAGTTTTTTACCTGTGTAACTGATCCATAAGCTGAAGAGGAAGAGTAAACCCCACAAAACAAAAACCAAAGAAACTTCATAAAAATGATTGTTATTTACAGAGGAAGAAGTTTTTATTGAAGAAGCTCTTCTTTCCAGAAGAGCTTTACGTGATCTCTGCATTGCACATCAATCCAAATTCAGTAACACAAATTCCATTAATTTCCCTGCCTGCAAATCACACACAAAATCACACGGTTTTTTTTATCTTGTTTATAGATCTCAAAAGTAAAATAGAAAATAAAAAGGCTGATGAAAATTGTATTAACTAATTAATTAATGTGTATTGATAAGGAATTGTATAATGTTGTTACCTGGAATTTTGAATTGGCGTTGACGAATTAGATCTGAGTGAATGTTCTTTGTTCCTTTTGAAGAAAAGCAAATTCAGAATGAAATTTCAGAAAAAAAAAAAAAAAAAGTTATACAAATATAATAATACAGAAAGTCAAGTCTCGTAACCTAGCGCGTGATGATGACTGCTTATGGGACACCGGCCTAAGTACGTGTCTTTTTGTCAGAATTATTTATTTTAAACTAAATTGCAATTTTAGTCATCTATTTTTTATTTTTTTATTGATTCACGAAATTGATTTTTTATTTTAAAACTCACAATTTTGATTCTTTCTTTTGATTTTTTAATTAAAAAATGACGACGTGAAATATTTTAAATAACGTGACATATGATACGATAATGTAAAATGATTAATACCTATGAAATTGGAATAAAACGCACTAAAAATTTAGTTTTCAACTTTAGAAATTTTTCATATTTTTTATTTAATTAATGACATATGAATAGTTAATGCATCTAGATGGTTCTATATCATAAAATTGTAGGTCATTTATTAAGAATATGTTAATTCTGCATTTTTTAGTTCAAAAATCTGAGGAATAGACAAAAACTTTCGACTTTTAAAATAGGGGACCATTTCTGTGAATTGATAATAATATAGGGACTAAAACTACAATTAAACCTTTATTTTATTTTCAAATCTAGTTTAGATCACACTAATGAAGCCCAAAAGTCGAAAATCAATAAAATAATAAAAAATTGAAATACACAAATATTGTTTTTTAAAAATTTTCAAAAAATTGACTTTGATTTTATATTCTTAAAATATTTTTTATGAGAATTTATTAAAAAATAGGATAAATTATTTTAGATTTATTTGTTATTTATTAAAAAAATAATTTTGATATTCAATAATTTAAATATTTATTATTATAAATTTTAATATGATAAAAATTAATTTCTTTTTAAAAAGTATCTTTCAAAAATATTTTTTATAAAAATCATCTCAAAAT